>OY482664.1:29340971-29940971 GCA_960531205.1 Andrena bicolor
GTGCGAAGAGTTATAAATTGAGAAATTTTTACAGTGTCCAGGTACATATTCATCCCTCAGTAAAGGAGAATAATAAATTTATATATAAAAGGCATGTTTGCGCATTAAATGATATAAATATGAAACGAAAAAATACCTTCTTGAGGTTGATGTGGCTGGGGTGTTCCAACACGATCGAAACCAGGAAATTTACTGGGTGTAGAATATTGTTGCAGAATACCTACGCTGTTACAAAAGTGCTCGGCTTGCTACAATAATATAGGTAAGTAAGTAATCACTCGTTGATACAAATGTTTTAATACGATCTTGATACAAGAATGAAAAATATATATTACTTGATTTATAGTGTCCTGTAATTGTGTGAGACGATCCGCCATATTCTTAAAATATAACCTTTAAAATTGTGAACGATTAATTTCTTCGATATAAACAGTAATATTGTTTTTTATATAACATTACTATCCCTAAATGCTATTACAATATTCAAAATGTTTCAGTATGTAACGTAACAGGTAAACACGTATTAAATAAATTTATGTGTTTATTACGTTCACAATTATTTAGATTCCAACCTTGGTACACATCTCATTATTTTAGTTTTATGTTTCATTTAATTCAGTCCACTTTTAAATTGTTTTTTTAAACATATTCTGTACTACGAGTTGATATTGTCCGTCAAACCGATTCACTACACCTAATTCAGACCACACACACTTGAATTTCACAGGCCCAATTACGCTATACTTACATCGGCAGTGTACATACGCTAAAGATGGTGTACAAAATCACTTGCAGTGATGTATGTATGCATATATACACACGTTAAGTAAGATGAAGCGAATCGGATTCTCGAACAGCTCGCACTCACACAGTAAAAGAGGCACGAAGCGCGGAATTCCCATCTATGATACGATGTTCTGAGGGCGCCATCGTAGCGCCACCGAACACTACGCGGCCGTTCTGACAGCATTCGACCCGTTTGAATTTTTTACTTGTCTTTTACCTAACACAATTTCTTCGGCTTTTACATTCATAATAATGCTAATGCAAACACGAGGCGAATGCGAATAGAATATCATGAACCAGATTCGTAAACTGTAAATAAATAGCGCTACGGAATGTTTTTTCCAGCAAACATTCGTTTATTTAAATAAAAACAGTTTTCCTATATATCAAATAGTTACAGTCGTGATTTCACAAGATATCATTTCATATACAAAAACAATTTCTGTAGAATAAAATGACAAACAAAAATTGTAGGAAAGAAATTCAGTTGATTTTTAATGTATTTTCTACACTTTGTGTATGCACACATTGTGCAACATAGTCTGCGCGCTGATAAAGGCATTTTAATTATAGCGCTATTTATTTGTAGTTTATGAATCTTGTCCATGATATTCTACTCGCATAATTTTGGCATTATCATTATTAGCAGGGTAAAACTCGAAGGAATTGTGTTAGAAGAAAAGTTAGAAATACAAACAAGTCGAATAGTGCCGGAACGGCCATATGCGCCTGCGCTGTGGCCGCGTCCACAGAACATCGTATTATAGATGGGAATGCTGCGGTTCGTGTCCCTTTCACTGTGTGAGTGCGACTGTCAGAGATTCATATTCGCCTAGCCTATACATATGTAGGCACATACATACATAATACGCGTATGCAAGAGAGTCATTATTGCGCTTGCGCAATATAGAAAAAATTCTATATATAAATATCTATCTTTACATTCGATTCAAACAATTTGATCAGAAAACGAGAATTAGCTTGGCCACTTTTATATCGATTGACATAAGACTTTCAACAAATTTTATTTTTAACAGAAACATAACTTGTTATTCTTAAATTAATCTTGAGTTATATATACATATAAGGTGTGCGTTCTTCCGTTCATATGCACACACCCACACTTCAATGTAACTTAAGTTGTTTAAACAATCGTATATAATATTTGAATTCATTAAACATATCATTATAATAGGGGTAAGAATGTTAGAGAAAGAAAAGGAGCACATATTAACATAATTTAGCATTTTCCATTGCATTTTATAAAATGTTTACATGGGAGAAATATTTACAAAAATATGAGTAGGGTACGATGAAGTGTAGTAGACAGGAAAAAGAGGTGAACAATAATAATTTCATGAACGATTCAATTCAGAGTACCCCGACATTGAGGAGCTCCACATAGGCAAGGAATTTTGTCATCCTCCAATGGAAATTTATAATCATACGTGATTTCCTCATTAACTCCTATCGGCTGTTTACTATAGATTACAATTTTCTTTTGGCTCTCAATTGTAATTACCTTTGCATAACAATTCGGCTGAAAGAAGATAAAGCTCTATAAACCTATTACCTTTATGGAAGATAAAGGCTAATAAATCGCACTTAGATACTATTATACCTAGTAATTCGAAAACAGATCGTGTGATATCTAAATTATGTTGAGGGTACAAATATTATAATACTCACATTGCAGCTATGATTAATGAAACGGGCTAAATTGCCACATTTAGTTGCATCAATAATTGTGTCTAAATCAATACGAAATAGATAGGAACTACCAATCCCGGTAGCTTCGTATTGAGACTCTCTTAAGTCAGCGACAACTGGTCTCACCATTTGGCCAACATATTCAATGACCATTTCATCAGCTGCAATTGGTTCCATGGCAAACAAACCCCAATCGTGTATACCAGACTTAGCGAATTTTAACTGCTTCTTCCTGAACTGTAAGATTAAATAAACACAATGAAACGTTTCGTAATAACTATAACACTGTAGTGATATTCACAACCAAATAACAATTTAAATCTTACTTTCAGTTGGTTGAACTTAAGGAGATCGCTATCAGTATCAATACCAAAAGCTGTTAATAATCGACGTTGGTTACTTCGAGCTTCGCGAGATAAAGCTTGCATTTTACCAGTTAAAGCTTTAGTATTGTTCTTTGGACCATTTATTGTTCCATCGCCTCCGGCATAAGGACCATTACTATCCTCGATATCATTACTGCGTTGTATACTTTGCGCATAGTGATGCTACATGAAATAAGCAATTTCCAATAAAAAAAATGTTACCTTTCCATCACTAATGTATATCTGCTTTTTCTTTTTTTTTTTTAAAAAATAAAAAGAAAATGATTACGTGTGAACGTAAGGAAAACCATACCTTATGTTTGGCCTTTTCTCGTATATCAACTTTGTAATATCCTTCTGTTCGCGCACTTCCGCTTGCATGCAATCTAAGCTCATCTCTTTTTCTTCGTTTCGGAGGGCTCGGAATATCTGTCGCTGGATGATCAACCCAATGGGTATCATTTAACCAATAACCTTGATTATCATCGGCTAATAAAGCTTCATAACTCTGTCTTAAATATTCTACATCTTCCGCGTCTATTCCTCTAGTTAAAAATTCATATAAAATAGCCATTTCCGACATGAGGTCCCGTTCTTTATACGTCACCATTGATTCTTGAACTTTCGGTGGATATTTTTCATAAACAAATTCATTTTGAATATTTTCCTTTTCCCCTTCGTGACTTTGGCGACTATGCATTTTCGTGTACTTATTATATTTCCGTTTTTCCACTTTATGAGTTTTGTCTTTGTTTTTATCAACTTTTATGATTTTCGAGGGTTTCATTTTTACAGGTTTGATTGGTGCTGGAGGTACGCGAACTAGAGATTCCGTAAATTCTGGCTGCGCTGGTGGCAATGAGTATGAATGTTCCATGAACACTTGCGAAGCTTGTGAACCAGGCGAACTTGGACTCTGTTGACCATTTAATCGAAGATCAGCTTCAGCTTGGTACCTAATGAAAACAATTACAATACAATATAATGTATTTAATATATTAAAACAAGGGAGAGTATAATATATTTTCAATCGTATTTAAACAAACCTTAATCTCCTAATCTCTAAGCTTTCTTCCTCCGAGTCTGTAGTAGGTATCTCACTAAACATTTCAATCTTTTCTGATTCTTTTAATATAGGTTCATCAGTGATGTATTTAGCAGACATGGTTTGGAGAGCTCTAATAATATTTGGTTGTACAGGTCCCGGACTTCTATGTCTTATAATATTATCTTGTCCAGCTAACGTTATTAAAGCCTCTGCTGCAGAATTCTCCATTTTTTGCATATCGTGAGATTCTTGTTTCCCAGGCATTGTTAAAGAATGTGCGATCTTTACTTTCTTCTGTGTCTCATCCTCCAGGCTCTGTACGTCAATATCTTTATTGGCTGTTCTAAGCTTTTCGTGATGCTCTTCGTCAACAAACTTTTCGTTTACGATTTCAGTTTTTTCCTGATCTTTTTCAGGTCTTAACGGAGACGATACAGGGCTGACTTCATTATCGAATTGTGGAAACTCATTTGAATTTGCATCCTTTATTTTAACATGTGGCACTGGCGTTTCTCTGCCCGTAGGAGTTGGGCAATCCAGTGACCTTTGAATTGCAAGTTCTGTTAAAATATCCGGATCCTCGCTGTTACAGGCCAAAGGACGATGATCCGATATACGACTGTCTGTGTCTTGCTAAAAGTAAAAGATTATTTTTACATTTCATTATATAGGCAATGCTTGTACACCTAGCTCAGTCGATTCCTGCTGCTCCAACAGAAATACATAGCGGCAAGTTGCCCACTTCACATGGGCAGTAGGGCTGTCCGAGTATTCGAATATTCGAGTAGCTTGAAATTCGGACCGAGCCGTGCCGAGTACTCGAAGAGAAAAGAAAAGAAAAATCGACTAGTCGGTCCTCTTCGCGCCACTCGAAAAAATTCGACTACTCGATTCTTTGGAGCCGCTCGGTTTTGACAAGTAACTCGGTTCTTCGAGCCAAGTCAGGCTCGGCTCGCTTTTTTCGAATACTCGAACAGCTCTAGACTGGGCAGGTCGCATGCGTTTCGGGAATTGTCCTACAATATTTCGTGAATATGGTGTTAAAGTAAAGTCACGCCAAAAGCTTTTGTCCAAATAGACCAGCCATGCTCAACTGTTCTTTTGGCAAGCGCGTTCGAAATACTGTAAAAATGTTCTCGATACAAATGTCAGCTATGTGAAGTGATCCATAGAATCCATTCTTCACCGTTACATACACGTTGGAATGGCTATAATCGAATGAGTAACGTGTACATGATACATCAATATACCTCATCTTCAAAGTTTGCAGAACATACTTCTTCATCAGAACTATCATTAGAACTGCTGGAAGATTCACTGGAACTCATTTCGTCGCTACTACTATCACTTGACGACGACGACGACGATGACGACGACGACGACGACGACGATGCAGAAACGCTTGGAAGAGAAGTGATTGGCCTTTTAACTTTTTGTACCGATGTTAAATCAAGATCGCTGTCACTTTCAATGATTTCAGTATCTCCATGATCAGACTGACGACTATCTTCGTCTTGCGGTAATGGGCTCGGAGCTTTAATTTTGCGCTGTAATATGAATATTACCATTGGCGTTACCATAAAAATCACTGAAATTGAAAAGAAATATTCGCAAGGAATACATTACCCTGAAAGAAGGCATCTTTGGCATACTAGCTCTAATGCCCAAACCAAATCCATCGTAATTAAATCCAAGCGAAGTTCCCTGTTCTAAAAGTAAGGATATTCCTTGAGGCTTTGGAACTTCTTCTTTATTACTGTTATTAACAATAGTATTATCTCCTCCTTGATTTTGACTTTTCTCAGACTTCTTCTCATCCCACCACACTTCAAACAGTTTGAACGCAGTATTCTCAATCATTTTCTTATTAAAATCCTTTTTTAAAATTTGTTTCAACTCATTCACAACTCTGTTTAATACTCCGTTAATAGTAGGGCCCTAAATTTTCAGTGAATAAATTTCATATGCATACATATGTATTACATTAGTGGAATATGTATAGGATGACCTGTCATCATACCACTTAAAATATTGTTATGAATAATTACTTTTCCGAAAATTCATTTTGGGCATCCGTTAGTTCCGAGAAACCGAGAAGGTGATGAAAAATATTCATTCCGAATTGGTTTACTTAGGTAGATTTCGAAGTTACCTGTATTATTTCTTTTTAACAGAACTTTGTGTTTATATTACCATTATTCCACTGAATATGAAATTTTCTTGACCAAAAAAAGAAGGAATTTATCAAACAGTCTTTTCATCGCCTTCTGCGATATTCGAAACAGTCATTATTTAAGCCTATTTCGAAATGTTTTAAGTATTTAAGATGTACGAATCATCCTATATACGTAAATGAATAAACTCAAAGTGTATATACCTGTGGACTATCTTTTGTAATATTCTGATTGGCCATCGCATGTAGCCGTGATTGAAATGATGGATAATAATTTGCTCCTTGGTGATTTCCTACTGTTCCAGAGAATGACGTAGTATTAGGTTGATAATGACTTTGTAAATATGTTGTTCCATAAGGGTATGGATATTGTGCTGGTCGTGGCCAGTGATACATATCACTGGTAGGATAATGGGTTAAATGTCCAGGATAACCAGCTCCTGGATATAACTGAGTCGTAGGTTCCGTTTGAGCTATAACCTGTGCAGTTTAATCGTAAAATATTTCACACTTGCAATTATATTGAACAAAGATTTTAAATCTACGAATACACGATTCCGTTCTACATATTTAATTATGTAATCACCTCTTCAATTTTCTCATCCCCTGAACTTAACGGACTTAACGACATCCTATCATCATCGGGCGGAGGTGGAGGCGGTGGGTCTTTCGGTGGTTCTGGTTCGATGTCATCCAGCGCAGGACTATAACTTCCCAGTAATGCTTCATCCTCGCTGGAACTGATGACACTACCTAAATCTTCATCAACTGAAAACTGATTGATGCTATTTTCGTGTACTTTCCATCGCTCCTTACTCCTCTCTCTCATTTTCTCAAAACACGATTTGTACGTCTCGTGGGACAGAAAAGGACTTGGTGGTTCCGAGAGCATTTCGTTCTCTGCGTTAACAGACTTTTTCTCATCTTCAGAATCGCTACCAAACTGTAAGAATGGTGGTGCCATTCCTCCCGCCTTGTCTTTTAATAACATAGCGATTCTTGTATCCAAGTCTAGCGTCTTTCGAGTCTCTACTGGTGAATCTCGCGACGAGTTTTTCATGGCAGTTTGATTTTCTTTTTCTTTCTTAGGAGTGTGATGTGTCTTCATCGCAGAAGCCTTGACAGTTGGAACTACATTTGAATTAGGATTTTCTAAATTCGTCCCATGTTGAACGGACCACATAGAAGACGATGCATAACCCGCTGGTCCTGTGTTGTTTCCCCACCACATACTTGAATTTTGTGGGATCGAAAGACTCTGCGATACATTCTGAGGTATATTTGCTAAATAATTATTTGGAGGCTGATGATGATAACCACTATAATAGAAATCATAATTCGTGGCTGGGGTAGAATTCTGAGAATAATTACTAGAATAATTAAGTTCGCTGGGTGCAGTACCATAGCCTAAATCACTTCCTGTGCTGCCACTAGGGGTAGGATAGTCCCTATATTTATTGTATCTTGAGTTCTCTACATACGTGTCTCTGGATTTCTCAACAGTCGACACTATTTTTTTATTACTTCTGAAATCATCTCTCTCCTCCGTTACAATCTTTTCAATCGGCGTTTGCTTTCCTTGATCGTTCTCAGGTTTTATCTCTTTCTCGATTTTCTTCTCTGGTTTCTTCTCTGCGGTCAACTCGTCGTAGATCTTTTTACACTCATCTCCAAATGCATCGAGAAATACTCTTAAAACTTTACCCATCACAGACGTATTATTTAATTTTTCTACACACGCTTTCGAAGCTTTCGTACTTTCAAATACCACTCTTGCGATACCAAGATGTTTGTTAGTTAAAGGATGATAGTAAACAATCAGCTCTTCTACAGCTCCAAATTTCTGGACCATGTCCATTAAAAAAGTCTTATCGATGTTATCATTTAAATGGCAAAATGTTACTTCGAGAGGTGGCGGTTCGCCACAGTAATTGGAGTCAATTTTAAATCTAGGTACAGGTAAGTCAAGTTGCTCTAAACGAGTCCAAATTCTTGTTAATTGCGACCTGGGGTCTCGAGGCTGAACTTCGGGGTAAGTCGGATCTCCTGGTACCGTACCATCGTACCTGTATAACTTCGTCGCACCTTTAACCAAAAATGGATCAACCAGTAATTTATAGTTTCTTGGCTTTTGAGGTGCTTGCGCAGTAGATGTATCCTTCTGCGAATGTGGTGCATGCGTGTGGCTATGTTTGGACGATTGATTTGAGTTTTGAGATGCGTTTTGCGAATTTCCATGTGGATGGCGATGACGATGTGAGTGCGAATGTCCATGTCCATGCCCATGTCTCTCCATCCCGTTCATTGCCTCCGAGCATCATCCATTCATGTGCACTGCTATAACAACAGTGAATAAAATTCAACGATGAGATAACGTTACCCTTAGGTGATAATAAAACTTTATAAGAAATACCATAAGCTTTTTAAGTATACGAAAATACTTTTTATTATATTATCAAAACGTTACATTATAACTTATATAAAAGTAACTTTTACATTATGAATATTGCATACTATATATATATTTAATACATATATCACATTACAAAAATATATAATATATAATATATATAAAACATTAATACAAAAGCAACACGTTTTTACGTAGGTATAACTCGACACTTTACATTACAGCTTAAAAATTGTAACATGTCATCCCAGTACATACAGTTACAAAATCATAGAACAGTTTAAAAATACAAGTTACGAATGGACAAACTAATGAAAGGGAGCTGAGCAAACTTCTAGAAATGTACATTTCAAAAAGAAAATATACAAAACCTAGACCACTACAAAGAAACTTTTCCATATCTAAGAAGCACGATACATAATAATAGAAAGATCTATCTCGATTTTTTAACTTACATCCAGTTTGTTTTTGTTTTCCTGATAACTTGCTTCGCTTCTTACTATAAAAATTCAAGTTTCATTGAAACATAACCTCAAGCATTGCGAAGTTTTTAAGTTGAACTTCTACGTAAAGAAACGATATGGTAATCATTTCTTAAGAAGGATTCCTTGTATCACGTCTGTTTTACTTATTCCCTTGTATAAATTCCAATAAAGTAGAAGGTTTTCTTATGAAAAACACAGCCTTTGAGTCTTATACGAATACGTTCCGGTTTTTTTCCAAACCTATAATTTTCAACTTGTTTCTATAATATTATATTCGTTATTGGACGTCATTTAGATATCAGTAATTGTATCTTGACTACTTTTTGTTCTTCGTAACAGTTCTTTGTGAAAAATATAGAGGTTTATTCCTACTACCTTTCCAACACACTAGCACAAAACTACCTCAATGTTTAACTGTGAGCACGATCCACTGCACCCTGATTTTCCTAATTTTTATGGAGTATTAATCAGTACTACACACAATGTTGTGATAACGAATTAATCGAATGAGATGTATTTTACTCGGAACATAGAATACATTCGCTATACTTTAACGGACTCATAGCTGTGAGAAAAGTACGCGAACACTTTCGGATGACGCCATCCTTCTTATAAAGACCATGACGGTTCTTTTGACCATTTTACTAAATAAATCATTTAAACATTCTGAATAAAAAATAAATATCATTGTTATTCGTGATACAATATTCATATCTTTAAAAAATATCATTATAGTAAAATAGACAAAATTGAAGTCCAAGTAGCTAGCTGAGCCAAATATTCAACATTTCTTTCCGTTTCCTAATCTGTCTTGACTCACAAATTTTAGTAACGTAGAAAAAATAGTCGCAAATTTGGTTTACTGTTGGTATTTTCAACATTTATTCATAATTTACAAAAGTAATTAACATTTCACAAAGGTATCGCAAAATATTTGCTGAAAATCTTCCCAAAGGGTGAATAACGTATGGTCTCCACATCAACCTTGATCTCACAGATTTTTCGGGTGACCTATTGACAAATCAACTTTCTGCTTTTGAAGAAAATAGCAACATATTTTGTGCACATGTGCATTTAGCTAAAAAATATGGTGCCAACATCATAAACTAATAGAAAAATAAGGTGCCCCTACCTAAACGCGTTCCACCTTCACGGGATTTGCGATAAGTACGCAACGCAAATGCGCCTGGAATTATTATGCCGTCGACGCGCGAACACGCGCGACGGCTTAAGGCTTAAGTGGTATTGATATGTCGAGGCTAGTAACAAATCCGTTACTATACAACAAACAAATTTGTAACTCGTCGCTACATTAGATTCATTTTATTCAGATCGTAATACAATGTTTTGCACTTTTTTTGTATTTCTTCATTTTTATAACCCCTTGAATACTCTAACATTGTAAAGTCAAGCCAACATTTTTAAAGTAAATTTTAATTTTCGTTTCACGTTTGCCAAATCTATACGCTTTATGACTGTGGCCGTGTTCCAATTCATGCATACTGCGCATAGACTGCATAGGATATGTCACGTACCCTATGCACTTCATGCGCATTATGCGTGAATCGGAACACGGCCTGTATGATTTGCACGATTGTCACTATAGAAGCATGCAGAATTACAATCACATATAGCGATCAATTTTATCAAAACGTAAATGTAACCATTTGCTATAAAAATATAATTAACGAAATATTCTTCTTCCTATACAACACACTTTGTTGCAGCAACGTTGCTGCAATATTATCACAACGTTACAGGAATACATTTCTGCAATATTGCATAGGGGTGGACATAGATTATTGCTGCAACGTTATGTGCTGTATGGGTAATTGCGATCGAACTTTACTTCTGGGAAACTCGTTTGATCGTTCAAAAATGTAACATTATCGTTTGTAACTCATACATTAATCGCTTAACTTAATTAAACAAAATGATTTCCTTATTTATTTATGCTAGTCATGGACCTAAAGAATTGTGCATAGAGTAGACTTATGGACGCGGGGAGGGATGGTATACTCTCAGCCATCTTGTGCCGGTCAAATAGTGCATGCTATGTCCTCTTGTTTCAAATCCTTTAACAATGCAAACTTGCATTTTTAACGATTGGATTTATAAATAATTACACAGGAACCAACGCCGCAAATAACTACTGTGTACGTCTATAGCAAACTACGCCAATCTACGCTAAACGTCAAGGCACGCATGGACTGGCATGGTCCATGAAGCCGCGTTAGTACTAGTAAGTAATTTCGCCACAGAGTGCACCACAAATTGACCGGCTTTACAGTGGTGGACCCACTGTAACCGGCTTAGGGTGCGTTCCGATTTACGCAGTGAGTGCAGAGATTGGCAGAGATCGCAGCGCAGTCGCTGCGCGCATTCATATCGTTCCGTTTCGTTACTGCGGCTCATGCGTTCTTGAAATTTGAAAATGCCACTATGGAGAAAGAAACGTTGTTTACAATAACCACGATACTGTTAAATAATAGTAATAATTAAATCAGCAGCTGTGATTCATCTGATGAAAGCGAAAATGAAGATGATATTAACTTGCCATTTACAATCGAAATTAATATACATATCATTAATTGTAAACAAAACCCTCGGACAGATTATGGGTGCGTTCCAATTCACGCATTATGCGCATAGACTGCAGAGAAAACCGTTCCGTTTCAGTCTATGCGTGCATTGGTTGCGTTGGTGGCGCATAGGATTCCCTAGAATTCTTCCACCTCTAGCGCATGAAGCGTGCAGTTGATGCGCGCATGCGTATTTGTCTCTTTACGTACGCTTTGAAAAGATACACCAAATCGACGCGCGGTACGAAAAGTAGCACGTTTCATTTTTTCTACATGCAGTTATCCGTAAGAAAAAAATGAAACGGGCTACTCTTCGTAACGCGCGTCAAAATTATGTGGTCCCCTCCTCAAAAGGACAGAAAATATAACCTATAGATATGATGCTACATGACAATAAATGTTTATTGGATATCTCGTTCTTTTACGCTACATTTGTGAATATTTTATAACTTAACTTCATTCCAAAATATCATTGTTACGCCGCAACGGTATCTTTAAGGAATCGGGTATAAGGTCAATGTCCCTATTTCTAATCATGTAAGAGTTTTGCTATTGTAAAAATCGATTTTTATTATTTATTTAAGCAACAATAAACAAGAAGTATTTTTAAAAACAATTTAATATGAAGTATAAAATGTCTATTTCTGCTCAGCGAAAATTGTCTATTTTCTGCTTACATATCTACGTGCGATTCAGCTTCCAATTGAAATGTCTAATAATTATATTTTGGATAACAGATATAAACAAAAGTATTTAAAGTTTTAAAATGTCTTTTATTTACAAAAATACAAAATATAACAAAATCTGTAACGAAAATAATTTTCAAATTACCAATACCAAATCTTTCAATTTTTTTACTTTAATTTTCTCCTCATCTTTTTCTTTCTTAATTTTTACTTTTTCAAGTCCCATTTTCTTTCTTTCTTTCTTCTATTTGTTCCTCTTTTTCTTTTTTCATCTCTATTTTTCGCTTCTGATATTCTCTCCATGTATCAGAAGTCACGACGGCTGGAATTTTCTCCCTTTTCATCAGGCCAAAATAATACTTCTCGGAAAGTTGCAGGAAGCAATGTATTATTATTATTAGCTGTAATTAATTAACGATATATTAATAAGTAAGTATTTTACATATTTTTGAAAAAAATTTAAGTAAGGCAAATTAGTACCTGGAATAAATATAAATTATTTATATTATTCTCATTAAATGGAGAAATGTTTATACATACTTTCAAACTCACATTTGGCGTTTGGTGATATGAAAATTCAATGCAGTGTATTGCTTCAACTATTTCAACATGTGTTGTGAGGTAAGACTGTCCCAAATTGAAGGGTAATGGTACCCAGCTTTTAACATTACTTTTTTCTGGCTTAAATGCAACAGACATAAAACAATTACGAATAAGGCAGAATGAAGCCAGGAATATTTCTTTACACGCTTCCACATAAAAACCCAAAATAGAGGTAAAAGGAAACTGAGGACGAAAAAAGTAAATTTTGAATCGAGCATGTGGTCCATGGGCACATGAAAAATGTTCAGGATGGAATACCCCTGAAGAATACATTTGTGATTCATGTGGTAATTCATTTTAAAACAAAAAAATAATCAAATGAACATTTTTTTTATATTGCTTCCAACTTTTTTACAACGTAAATTTATGCTTTCTCGGTCATACTAATAAAAATTAGACACTTCAAACTATCAATTCATATAAAAAAACTAGCAAATGTGTAAGTTGCTCAAATTTTATAGCGTTTCTTTCTTATATAGCCGGAAGTACCCTACTTTCCCTTGTTTGCAGTATTCGAATTCGAAATACAGAAGCACACGTAAAGCGATAAATACGCATGCGCGTAATATGCGCATTGACTGTCCATGCTTTTATTTTCTGCACTTGCTGCACGCATTATGCGCTAGAAGTTGAAGGATTCTAGGGAATTCTACGAAATTGGTACTGCCATCTTTGCACTCGCTGTATGAATTGCAACCAACACAACGGACTCAATTTCGAAGCGAACGACACATCCCTAGAAGGTTTCAGGCAGGGTCGAAACGAAAGATGAGGAAGGAAGCAAATACGTAGCGCACATTGTTATTTCTTAAAGGCTTCTACTGCTAAGTTTTTCGAATGTGCTCTTATAATGCTAACTTTACAGCTATACTCTAATCCAAAAGACGTACGAGAGCCTGCGGTTCTATTCAACCCACACAGCACACAGCCGTCCTAAAGGCGTCCCAGGGACGTCCGCCCCAGTCGTACCGGTCGTCCCAGGGACGTCCTGAATTTCCCACGAACGGCTTATATACGTCCTCTGAAGGACGAATGTTACAAAAACAGTCGTCCCGGGTACGTCTTTTAAAGCGCCTGGATTCGGACTGAACAAGCGTTTAAACGACGTCTTTGGGACGTCTTAAAAACCGCAAGTAGGGCGAATTTAAGATAGTTATCGATACCGATTAATTATAATATAAATTTGATGAAACAAAGGGTTGTCAAAATGAAATCAAAATTTATTTCTCTTTACTATATTTAGTTATTTAAAATTTGACTACCACTGTAGGCGATCTGACTGAACCGTCTATGCAGTGGGTCACCACCTTAGAAAAGGAAAGAAGGAATAGCGTTTCGTCCCGGGTCCGCCAGTGGACTCAGAAAGAATTAATTGGCGGGACCCATTGTATATATACTAACTGGGTCTATGATCACCGGTGAGAAACTCTCGAGCCGCGTCGCCCTCTAGTGGAGCTCGAGGAATTATCACACGACGTCTTAAAACCGTCCCAAGGCCGTCCCAAAGACGTATTTAACAAGTCCCAAACGCGTCCCAAACGCATCCCCAAGACGTCCTCAGGACTTTGTATAGATGGCGCCACTGTAGTTACACGACGTCCCAAAAGCGTCCCGAGTCCGTCTGTAGACGTCCCAAAGCCGTCTATAGACGTCCCACGGACGTCTTGTTACAAACCGGGACATTCAGACCTACAGACCTAGAAGGGACCTAAAACAGACGTCCTCGGGACGTCGTGTGCTGTGTGGGAATAGCCTTCAAAACCTTGAATTTACCCCGGACGCGGATAATAAATAACTTCATTTTTCCATTACACATCTGCTTACCAAATTACGCTGGGTAAGCAGCAGTTCGTCCTGCAAAACTCATAAAATATGGTATGGTCTTCGCTTTCAATAATTATCGCTGTTCAAGAAGAATAGAAAAACTCGGGTTGAGAAAATCCAGGAACCAATAAAGCCATCAAATTTCGTTAGGAGGCGGTCCCCGATCCTTAGGACGAAGTAACCGATGTAGTTAGGAAGCGTGCTTCGACCACCGTCCAGAAGTCTCGAATTAAATTAACCGTAATCCATCCAACTGCATAGCTATTTGTAAGTAAGTTTGAACATTCCCGCGTTACCTCACGAGCATCAGACGCATCGAAACCCGTTCCGTTTCGTTACTGCGGTTCATGCCTTAGACCATATATACTCATAGACACGGCTCCAGATAACTGCCTTGAAGCAAAGATAAAATCATCTACGTGACGTCACACGTGGGCAAAGCAATGCTGGAAGTCCTACAGGAATGTATAAATATTTACGAAAATGCAATTTAATCATTGTCTTTGCAATTCTTTATACAACACGCTTGCTTCACTATTAATAATTATTCAAAAATTATTCACAGAAAAAGATATAACCTCACTTGTACATATGGTCTAACCATTTTGAATTATCTTTTGCCCATAAGTGACGTCACTTGTGGCCAACTTTTCCGCGTTATCTTTGCTTCACTTCGACTCGTGGATGCATATAGGGCGGGCCGTGTCTATGAGTATATATGGTCTAAGGTTCATGCGCTGCTGGAAACGGAACGCTATTCATGCGCGCAGCGTCTGCGCTGCGGTCTATGCGCATAATGCGTGAATTGGAACGCACCCTAAGTTTGCCTAAAAATTGACAGATTATGGAGAACGTGTCATTCCGGGATATTTGAGAACAATGTTCGGAGAATATTTTCGGTAGATAATAAGTATGTAATTATACATTTGTATTAAAAAAAAAACATCAGATGAAGTTTCTTCAAAATAATAATGTAGAAAAGTGGCATTGTAATCATTAGAGAATTAATTGTTTTTATTACTTTTCATTAAATTGTATCAGTTGAATGTCTCTATATAATGTCTCTAGCGAATTCGGTACCTCGCACTGACTCTGTGCTAGTGCCAAAATGTGCCAAAAAATAACTTGGATTGGTTGATTCTTATAGAGCTAGCCAATCCAAGTAATTTTCTGGCACCAGCACAGAGCAGGGGTGTGCACTTCCTATATAATATCTGTTGGCAAAATTTAGTTAGGGGCACTTTTCACTCGTGGCGCTAGGATCAATAAAGTTAAAAGAATTTGGCAACAGATGGCGCTGTTGAGATTATTTTATGGCGGCAAATTTGAATCCTGGAATAATGGTATTGGTTACAAGAGAACATATGGGACCCGTACACGCCGATTTTAATGGAGCTTTTGTAAGATGTTGTTCTCAAAATATTTTTCTGAGAACTACTTCATACAAAAGCCCAATTAAAATCGGCGTGTGTGGGTTCCATATGTTCCCTTGTTAGGCAATTTTATTACAAATAGGAAATAAATTACTGAAATACAATTTTCATATTTATTTTTAGTTTTTATTCAATTAAAAAAGGATTGTTATTATTGGTGTTACACGAATTTACTGCTTTACAATACTTTCGCACATACATTGTTACTATTATTTTAATTATATGCTGCATAATTAATTCTTTACGACACTTAAAATCAAAGCAAATATGGTTTGATACTGCTGTTTGTACCAAGTACATGTTCGAGGAATTATGATTTACACCAGGCCTGCCCTTTATAGGGTGCAAATACCTCAAGTTCTGAGGCCTGGGCAACAGCAGAGCGTGGAACTTTTACGTTGCTAATCACTGCACGGGCTGTGGGTGAACTGCAAGACTGTGTGTGCGTCCATCCTGGTTCGTAAGTACCACAAGTCCATATAGCTGGGCCTCGCGCGTATAGGCGCACATACACTCTTGCAGTTGTCCTAAACCCCACGCAATGGTTAGCAAGGTAACAGTTCCACGCTCTGCTGTTGCCTGGGTCCCAGAACTTGAGGAGGTATTTGCACTTTAAAGGGCAGGCCTAATTTACACTAAAGTGTTGATGACACACATGATAATTTGCATATACCTTTCTGTCGTAACGTCTTTCTATAGGTTTGGAAAGTGATGTCGCGTAGAGTGCGTATTCAAACATCCAGGCATAGCACATGATCCATAGTTCCGTCCCATCTTGTACCTGTAACTAATAATGTAACGCGTCCTCAATAACTACCCCATTCAATTACTTTATTTCTTAATCGTTTATTTCTTACCTTTCAATACGATGCTTTCCTGCACTTTCCAGACCTTTCCTACGCTTTCCTATGTAGGGTTATGTACTGACCGCTATAGTGACACTGCCACTGGGTGGATTATGTTCTATTCCCGCCACAAAATAATCTCATCAGCGCCATCTGTTACCAAATTCTTTCAACTTTATTGATTCTAGCGCCACGAGTGAAAAGTGCCCCTAACTAAATTTTGCCAACAGATATATAATGGAAGTGCACACCCCTGGCACAGAGTCAGTGCGAGGTACCGAATTCGCTATAACAAACACGCATGCACGCTGCGCAGTGACTGCTTCACCTCTGAAATTCTGCGTTTGCTGCACGCTTCGCTGCACCGGAAGTGGCATCGTATTGGTGGAAAGTGAAAGAAATTCTAGGGAATCGTACGATGCCATCAATTTCATGCACTCACTGCGGTAAATCGGAACGCACCCTTAAGATGGCTGAAACAGGCGATTTCCCTTTCGTTTTAGCTTCAAACCCCCGCAACTATGTATGCACCGTGCTTTACATCCACGATAAGAGTTTTACCTACTGATGAAGGGCACCGTCATGGAGCGACCCAGAGCGACTTCAAATATGTCAAGTGAAGTGGTGCCTCTTAGTATTCCTTTTTCTTTGCCATAATTCGTGGTCTGTGGCGTCGTTTTCATGTGACTTTCGTTGTCGCGAATCAAATGTTATGACATCAATAGTTACGACATCGCGAGATCTACACGCAAAAATGTCTCCCAACGGTGCAGACCATTTTCCGTGTAGTTTTCACGGCGACAAAAGTCATGACATATGTAATTGTTGTAAAAGTCACGATTAATTGTCACGTGAAAAGGGCGCTTTAATGCTCCATAAAAACGGACCTTTACTCCACCAATCATTGCCATCCATTTCCATCAAGCATGGTGCATTTATAAGACAGGCGACTCTAACCAACATTTTCCATCCTGTCGTTTCTGTATCTGTATTACTACGATTACTATACGAGAAACAAATTGCACTCCGTGCATTCTTTGTGTAAATTCGGCATAAAAAGTATTTGCAAAAATATGTCTTTCTTACAAAGTTTGTTTAAACGTTACATCCCAACCGTGAAAGCAGAAGACGAAGAGGCAGAGTTAGTTGATCCTCAGAAAGTACTTCGTGTGAGTAAAAATTATTATATAATACAAAATTTTTTTGGGGTTCCGTTACGTAGTCACATTCTGTTGATAAAAGGAGTAGTGCAATTTGTTTTCGAATATAAAATTATTAACATACTAAATTATAGAATATACTTAATTCAGGTCAGCTTTATCATAAAATGTATTTATATTGTAGTGAAATTAAATCTCGATTTTGACATAAAATGATAATGTACTACATTTAATAGATTCGACTTAGCTTATGATCGCTTCTATTTATTTATACAAAAAGTTCGTTGTATTTATAAATCTCAAAGTATCCCAGTGCATTTCGCTAATTATTAAAAAAACATACAGAGTCACATATTAGGTTCAAAAATGCTTTCTTTCTGACTTGTCACTGCCATTTCATTTAAAGGGACTTTTTTCATCTCCACACATAAAATTCATATATATTATTTCATGACTTGAACAACAAACAGTCATGGTAATAAAAATTTTTGCAGATCGTTAGTAAATAAAAATTCATTTCTCTCATATATTTCATTTTATCGTAAACCAATGAATATTATATATAACCAGAAGATTCAATAATAAATCACAATTGAATAATAATGAAATTATCTAAAATTTAAAGAATTATAGTATTTATAAATTAATAGTGTTCTAATTATTATTTGATGTCAAACTATGACTATATACATTCTGCTACCATATCCAATCTCACATAATATTTACATGTTTCGCAGTTCATCTGAATGATGGACTCTTTTTGTGACATGCAACTTTGAAAAGTTACAAGTCACGAGGGAAGCATTTGTGGACACAGATTTGTATGATATTTCGGATCAACAGTTTTAGCAGAATATAATATTGTACTGTCTCCATGCAATTTAGGAACATCTTATTCCTCACTAGCAAAATACCCACGCACTTTGTTTGGGGGGTAAGAGATATTAAGGACTTCATAAAAAAAATTCATCCCTTTTCACCACCCTCTTAGGGGTTGATTAAGGCAAAATCCTGAGATTGGGTTTTGAACATTTATGTGGGTAACCTTTTGAAGTAAACACTAAGTTGATATCTAATCGAATCTAAGAGATTTTGAGGAACCTGTGAAAATACATTTCACCCCTTCTCACCCTCTTAGGGGTTGGTTAGAGAAAAATCCTGAGATTGTTTTTTAGGCCTTTGTGTGGGTAACTTTTCGAAGTAGAAACCAAGTTAGACATTGGGAAGTCCATGAAAATACACTTTACCCCTTTTCACCCCCCTTGGGGATGGAATGGTTCAAAAATTTTTCCTTAGCGGGTACCTACGTCATGAAAATAATGTACCTTCCAAATTTCACATAACTGTGATGTTATGAAAGCAAGTCCTGATTAACGACAGACGTAGCGCATACTTTAATATGAACATGTGTTTTAGTTGTTTCTCTGTGATTTGAGAACAACAATATTAACTGTACATAATTATCATTTCTACACCTACAAACAACTGTAATAAATCTTTTTTTTGCAGGAAAAATGCAGCGACCGACCTAAATGTGCTAGTATACAAGAAAAGCTTACTGCATGTACTGACCGTGTTAATTCAAAGAGTAAAACCGAGGAAACGTGTTTGGAGGAATTAATTGATTATGTAGAATGTGTAGATCACTGTGTGGCAGAAACACTATTTAGTAAACTTAAGTAAGGCCACACTTTGGTAAAAAATGTGAAATCTTTGTTAAAACTTGTTGTAAGTTACCTTGATACATTGTAGATGTACAACTACCGCTAGGAATAAATAATAACTTATCAGAGTATGAATTTCGCTTGATCTTCATTCATTTGTATTTAAAATTTAGTAACTATAAATATAACAAATTTTCAACAAGAATAATTATACAATACAGTAAAATATATATAGCATGGTTGACATAGAATTGGACACACATTCAATATGCTTTTTATGAGAAATACATACGGAATGATTATTTTATTTACATACGAATATTCTCCTTTATTTAAATGTCACCTCATTCAGTGCCTACTTGCAATACATCAAAACATACCGCACAAACACGTACTGGTTTATTTAATCCGAATTTTACGATCGGAACATCATGACCAGAACACTTATTGCACAAAATTCGACCACAGTGCCGGCTAAAAAATTTTTTTTTAATAGATTAGTATTATAATATGTTGCACAGATTCCTGTGTCTCTATCGTTCTTTATAAGAATCATTTTATAATTTTTTTACCAGTGATGTTTTCGCATCGTGAGAGAAAATTTTGTACCACATTCCAGGCAAAGATCTTTATCAGCCCATGGAGCTTCTTGAGTTAAAGAATCTAGCAATCTATATAGTAATTGCTTTGTTGCTACTTGATAGTTAAAGATTGTAATGCCTTCCTTATTCATAGAACCTAAACATGCGCCAGCCTTTACCAAAGTACGACAAAGTTGGCCATTACCTTTCATGTAAGCAATCAGTAATGCGGTATTACCATCCAAATCTTAAACAGAATATTTATTCTACTTTACTCTGTCATAATATAATCAATGCCATATTTTTATTGAATATTCGTATACGGCTAACAGTTATTAAAAACACAACTAAAAGATACTTTTCTACCGAATCTTATGAAATAGTATGAAGTAGTGAAAACGCGCGTACAAGATATTTCTACATATCTACCTGCATTATTTACTGGATATTGTGACATACACTCCAAAAAAAGTTCACATATTGTTGCAGCGTTATCTTTTCCACATCTAGCTAATTCATGTAGAGGGTTTCTTCCCTTAAGATTCACTGCTTCGGCATCCAGCGTACATTCAGTCAAAAGTGTTCTTACCACTGCTACGTGACCTTCTCTTACAGCTACATGTAATGCGTTGTCACCATCCGCATTCACTGCATCGAAATTAATGTTGTTCTACAGATGAGAAAGTAGATAATGTGATTATTTAATATTACACTAGAATTATATTAAAATAATGTATTAATGAATAATACTGGGACACTTATCAGGCTTGGGAATTAAGTGAACGCAGCGGTCGATATTCAGAGGCAACGCCTCCTTTCTCCCGCCGCGCATCTTGGTCCCCGCGGCGGCTGAACAGCTTGGAGCGCCTCAGGCCCGTACCATATGAACCACGCGCGGCGCGTTGACAAAACAAAAACGCATCGACAATCGTGCTCTCTGGGACGATGTAAATAGGGCTGGGACTATTTGTCGAATTTTTCGGTATTCGAATATTCGAATACTTCAGTTGCTCAATTATTTGGCGAATATAATTTGAATATCCAAGTATTCGAATACTATTCGAATATTAAAGTATTCGAATGCTATTCGAATATTAAGGTATTCGAATGCTGATGTATTCGAATATTAAAGTATTCGAATACTGATGTATTCGAATAGTATGGTGTGAATTATAAATAAAGTTCTTTAGGTTCATTTGTCAGGGTGAAATTTCGTAAGCTAATTTTGACCCACTTCACACCATACTATTCGAATACATCAGTATTCGAATAATAACATTCGAATACTGAAATATTCGAAGTTTATTCGTAGCATTCGAATACTGAAATATTCAAAGTTTATTCGTAGCATTCGAATACTTGTAAAATATTCAAATATTAAATTATTCGAATAGTTCCAGCCCTATGTGGAAACCGATTGATACAATGTCGCCCTAATACGCCACGCGAGGTTCAGGTGGTACGGACACTAGGCGCTCCCCTAGCTGCCTGGCCGCCGCGGGGGCTAAGTCGCGCGGCGGGAGAAAGGAGGCGTTGCCTCTGAACATCGGCCGCTGCGTTCACTTAATTCCCAATCCTGCTTTAAATAATGCTTTTCCATACAAATGTTATATAAATCATTTTACATTACCTGTAAAAAAGCTGATACAACTGCAGCATGACCTGATTTCGCTGCAGCGTGTAAAGCAGTATTCCTATTTGCATCTGTATCGTTAACACGTGCCCCAGCCAAAATTAAACTTCGTACTAGCATTTCGTTTCCGGACATAGCGGCAAGATGTAAAGGAGGAGTTTGTGTAACATCGTGCACTCTGGAATTTACATCTACCTACAAAATGATAATCATTCAATTATAAACTGCTTTGTGTCTATAGGTTTCTATATAGATATTTTTTTAATACTTACAAAACAAATAGAAATCCATTCAACTACTTAAAAGTTAATATTCACCTGGATAGATAATAGAAATAAAATGCTTTCCACGTCGTTCTTTTGAATAGCAGTATGTAAAAAGTTTCTGCCTTTGTTATCGTATTGTTCAGCAGCCTTAGGTAGTCGTTCCAATATTGCTTGCGCAGCCTTGTTATTTCGAAACGTCAAAGCCGTTGCAAACGGCGTTAACCCTTTTTTATCTCGTTTATTTAAGTCTATATTAGGATGACACAGCAACAGAGAAATAATTTGTGAATGCTGGTTTTGTATAGCTACATGGACTGGGGTTTTGCCTTCCGCATCTCGAGCATTCACATTAGCACCGTGTTCAATAAGCGTTTGAACAACTTGTTCTAAACCCCATTGGCAGCATAAATGTAGTGGAGTACATTCATCTCTTGCTTCGTCACCACCTACACCATCTGGTCCAAGTCTTCTTGGAGCATTTAAATCACAGCCGCTAAAATAAATATTGCTTTAGGCAAAACTATAATTTTTAGTTTCCAATTATGTATTCTAATATATTACATACCTCCTTATAAGAAATTGTGCAATATCCTCTTTGTTGCCATCAATTGCTCTATGTAATAATGTTTGTTGGCAACCGTCTGGACCAGGACTCCAGCAGTCAGTATCAGCTCCATATTTAACTAGAATAGATGCTATATCTTCTTGATTTGAATCTAACGCATCCCACAATGGACATCCCACAGAAGTATCTACACCTCTTTTACAAAGAGCTTCTATAACTTCACTGAGTCTACAATGTACAGACAGTTGCAGTGGAGTCTCTCTGTTTGCAGTCCTAGGTGATGCGCAAACTAACATTAATTTTACAAGGCCGATTATGTCACCCTATAAGTATTAATTGGATGATGCCTAATAGTGTTTACCTAGCATTCATATCTGCACCATTTTCTAATAAAAAGATGGCAGTTGCTGAATCCTCTTTTAATATCGCTTGGTGCAATAACGTCAAGCCTTCTTCATTACATTGATTGACATTTGCTCCAGCTTTTATCAAAGCTAAAATAATATCTTTACTTTTCTTAAATGGAGCTTTAATAGCTAAGGTCAAGGGACTTTCGTTCGCGTTATTTTGTAAATTTAATTGCGACTTTGCATTGGGAGCGTCTAATAATTCCACTACAATATCAAAATATAAATTTGAAACAGCAAAATGTATTGGTGCATCGCCAGTGGATACTGCGACGTCGTTCACTGAAAACCCATTCTTTAACAAAGCTTGAGTTAAATTTTTCAAACCAACTTTACAAGCTTCGTGTAGAACTGAATATCCCTCGTTATTTTTTTTCATTAAATTATCCTCGCAATAATCGATTAAAAACAATGCTGCTTCCTCTTTACGTTCTTTGGTCAAAATATGTAATAAAGTGTCTCCTGCATTTTTGTAAACGGGATTAGGCGTTGCGCCTTTAGTTAAAAGTTTCTTAGCAAAAGATTTGCAGAATGGATCTATTTTCATTGCTATGCATAATGGAGTGTCATTTTCGTTAGTTGTTTTATCTAAGTCTATACTTTGACATTCTAATAAAATATCAAAAAGTGGTTCATTCTTCTCCCAAATACAGCTGTGCAACGCAGTCCTGCAAAAGCGGGAAATAGTAATAGTATATTGAAAACGTTAGAAGTTTCAATGAAATAGATTATAAATAAGGTATTGTACCATCCTTTATGATTCTGTGTGTTAAGGTCAATGCCAGCTTGAAATAATCGGGATCCAACTGCTAACATACTTTCTGAGTTATGCTTTGTTACCAAATGTAATGCTGTACATCCTTCAAGCTCTTCAAGATGTTTTATGCCCACTGAATTTCCTGTAATATGTACAGGCTCGCACAATTTTTCTGTATCGCCGTTATTTTCCAATTGTTCGATTATAAATTCAGCTGAATACGAATCTCCTTGAAAAATAGCGGCTTGGAGTAATGAAAAACCCCTTGAACTCTTTGCGTTTAAATCAGCGCCATGTTCAACTAAAATACGGGCTAATGATGGTCGACGTGTTTTTAATGCAACTTCTAAAGGCAGTTCTCCCTTTTGATCAAAGGCATTAACAGCCTGTGGTAACTAAAAAATAAAAATAACAAAATAGTCAATGAAACGTGTATTCCGCAAAGATTTTAATATCTATTATTCTAAACCAAGTATTCAAATGCGTTTTTCTCTAGAAAGTCTGAAACTGATTTCAGCCAGCGTGGTCTTTCATAGAAAAGAACAAAAAGGTAGTCGAACATTTCTTGTTTATTCACTTTCCTTATACTACGCATTTATGGCGAGCGTGTGTGTGTGTGTGTGTGTGTGAGGGGAGGAGCAAAAATACCGGATCTTACATTAATCAATTCAATTATAAAAAGATGTACAATAATTAATACTGTACAATAATTAAAAAGAATAATGAGATCGTGACAAATTGATTTTAATGAAACTTTCAAGTTTTCGAGATATCAAGATGACCATGATTTTTTTAAATGGAATGCATACCGTTTTGTATCAAAATTTAAAACAGCAGTGCATTTTCTATAAAAAAATATTAAGCTTTATTTCTCCTAAACCTAATAATAAGCGAGATATTTACAAAAACGTTGTCCATGTTCTCGCTACTTAACTTACAATTAGTTACAGTAGGTGCTCAAAATTGACTTCCATGCAACTGTTACTATTATTAAGTGTACGAGAAATAAAGTTTAATATTTTGTTATAGAAACTTTAAATACCTACAAGGTCATTTTCATATCTCGTAAACAAATTGATTATTTAAGAAAGCTGTTTCAACATCATATACTCTCTTTGATACCATGTTGTATCTCGATAAAACAGTTTTTTGTGGAACACGTACTTTAGAAGTTATTCGGTGTGGACAAGTTATGTGATTCACCCTTTATTAACATTATTTGTTATAATTTAAATTGTATCTACCATATTGCTAATACGTAGTTTGTTCAAGACCGTTAACTTGTAAAGTACTGTCCGTTATCCTGTTAATATTAATTTGCTTGCAAAGAAGACTATTCTACCGGTTTACAATTACAGTCGCATCCGAAAATAAGTTGACACTCTTTAATCACATCAATTTTTTTAAAATTGGTCCAAACGACTTGGGTTTTTTTTTAGAAGCTAGTGGAATTAGTTTTCTAGGTGATGTGTTCCGTCGTTTTGAAAAAAAAAAATGTACTTGGTCTGAATAGCAAAAAAAAATAATAAAAAATATTTTTCATATAAAACAGACTCACAAAAAGAGTTTAAAAAACGAGCTTTAAGTAATATTCTTTTTTGCTATTCAGACCAAGTGCATTTTTTTCAAAACGACGAAACACGTTACCTTGAAAACTAATTCGGCTACCTTCTAAAAAAAACTCAAGTCGTTTGTACCAATTTTAAAAAAATTATATGATTTTAAAGAGTGTCAAGTTACTTTCCGATGCGACTGTATAATTACAACTAACGATGTTTAGTTCATTTCTTTTACAGAAGTAAATAAGTTCAGTTGCTCATTACTGTTCGTTCTGCTTTTCATTTACCAGTAATTTCTTTTCATCATCTTTGAAATGAAATATTCTGTGGTTGCAATATCTATATAAAATATACAGAATGTGTGCAATAAAAAATATATTTTTAAAATCCTGCAAAACAGGAACAAATTTTTCGCCGAGTCATATTTTTCTACCTTTAATCTGTACAAATATTTACGTTTTCATAAAAAAAATTTGCAGTCTACTTATAACATGAAAATACATTGAGAACCACTATTTCAGTCTCATGTATAAAGGGTGATAAAGGGAATGTTGTGTATGTATGTGATCAGCGGAGGCCCGCGATAAAGGATGCATATGTGTACAACGATATTTACATATTTTTAGCGTAAAGAATATACACACAAACATTAATACGAAAAAGGAAACGGGAAAGAGTATGATAATTATGTTGTGATATATCAGGAGTGGTTCGTAAAGGATAGAAAGGACATGACGTAGCGTGTGATACAGTCATCTAACCCTACTTTCCGAGCAAAGGAACGCATTTTGTAACAGCAGAAAAAAAAAATATAATTTAAAATTCTGATATTGCAGTGCGATCTCTTGTGGATATAAAGTGTAATTTAAAACAAGTGTCAGCAATTACGTGTCTTACAAAGTGATTCGATATCATGCGTACATAAAAATCCTTTTGTAATAGTTTAAATAATTTAAAAGATCTGATTGTGAATTCAACAAATTTCGGCATATTCGAAATTGTGATATTTGTCTAAGAGTCAGAAATTTGTAAGTTTTTTCTTTACTGAAAGCATATTTTTCATCCTGTAATCGTTTGTTTAATAAATTAATAGCTTTTTTACACGATATTGGTTTTGTAAAATTTTCTTTCCTAATATCGAAATAACATTACATTAATTTGTCAAAGCTGATTGTAATAACGCATCAAATAGATCTGTTATATGTAGACTAAAATTGATGTATCACATAAATAATTCTAGAAACTAACAAAGTAATTTTGATACTTTTACAATTTATTTGGAAATAACAAATTAATTCTAAGGTATTATATTTTTTTCTATAATAATATTAATTAATAATTTAAATTTAATATAAATGTTAATAATATGTAAGCTAGAAATGTCTAAACATTAAGGATAATGTTAAAAGTATATAAATTGATTTTGTATCAAAGAACAGTGTAATTCTTATGTACTTTCAGAACGCTCTTAACAAAAGCAATTGCATGATGTCACTTCTAGTCTGAAAATTTAATGAGAATCCTTTAATACGGACTTTATGGTTGTAATTTTGAGCTTGTCGACGTAGGAAGTGGTAGTAGTAAACTTATCGTGGATGGGAGAATCTTCTAAAGCGCATTCAAGTTGTGCATCAATATTATTTTCTTCATTCATTACAAGAAAAAAATTTTCAATTATTGACAAGCTGAGAGTTATAATCATTAGGTCTATTTTTAAAGGTGGTTCCGTTTGTCCTTCAAGATGAAAATGATATAGGATTCCTTTTGTAAAGAACTTCTTAATCAGGAGTAGCAATTACAACATGCTCTTCGAATTCAAAACATTTTACACATTCAACATTATCCTTTATAAAATATAAATCTTTAAGTTGTTTCTATGCGAGATCAAAAACAAATATGTAATGTATTTAATTAATTCTTGACTGAGCCTAAGACGAATATTGCGTTAACTTTTACTCTTATTTCAATAGCATTTTATTCAGAATAATCTGAAATCTGTTAGTCGATAGTTGCAAAGGAAAATATTTTTAAAGAATATAAGAAGTCACTTTTATGTTTCAAGATATTCAATACGAGTTGTCAAATTAGAAAAAATGTTACATGAAAATTATAACAGCTAGAAAATTGATGATTCAACTGCAAAGTTTGTTTATACGAGGCTACATTTTCAAGAAAATTGACTCCGAATATTTGTGAAATGTACATGGAATTAACTGTATCTCAATTTAACAAATCGGTCTACAAACTGTTTTTGCATACATTTGTACTTACAAATATTGTCAGTATTATAACTTTTGTACCAGCATCACAAGTTCACTTTTATCTCATCTGATGTGAATGAATACGAAAAAATACAGATAGAAACAAACAATTTATGGTGAAATCAGTCAACATAGACTTATAAACTTCCTTGTTGTGACTGCAATTTTGAAATACTCTACATCTTAGTAATCTCAGAAATGTTAATATATAAACTTTTTGAAAATAGTAATGATAATAATAATAATCTTATTTTTATGTAATTAAGTTGTTTCAGGCCTATATAACGATGATGATAAATTGAACTTTAGTGTGATAACAGACAAAAAATTAAGCAAGAGTCCACAACAGTGATCCTGTAAGAGGCACAATTAACATTAAAGGAACATTCTTCTTGTAAAATAAATAGAAATATTTTACTCGTGTTTGGTTTTAATTCAGGAATAAATGAGATGACATTCCAAATAAAGTCACATGAAATTGCGCTAACTGTTGCAATTTGTCTGTGTACGTACATATTCCAGATATTTTAGATTTATACACAAAAGCTTATCCAAACACCTTATAACAATTGCTCCAATTGTTACTTTCTGTAAGTTACTAAACTATTCAACTCTTCTAGATACAATGATACCAATAACTGCAGATGGTATGTCATGCTTCAAATGTTTTGCATCACAACCAGGACACGAACACACCGATTTGCTATGTTCGCAATTTGACGGAAGTGCTCGATTTCAAGTCTATTGTCCTTCATCGACGTTTTGTATGAAAAGAACTATTTATCATCAGCTTCAAAGTAAGCAGATTTTTATTTCTTCTTAAACGATGGATTCAGAGAAATATTTAATTGATATAACATTGGATATTCTTATAGCATCTGTAGTCGTAGCTACGAAAAGAGATTGTGCACCTCAGAAAAGTGTACTTCCTATCTATAGTATGGTAGATAATAAATGGCAAAATAAAGAAGAAATTGTGAAAACTGCTTATGAAGAAGGTTGCTCCATTGGCGAAGACAGAGGAGCACCGACAGGTCCATCAGAATATTGTTTTTGTAGTTTTCACTTATGCAATTCATCGCAATCAATCAAACCCACGAACATGTATTATAATTTTGTATTAATAGTGATATTACTACTTACAAAGCCAATATAAAATTTTTATTCCAAGTACCTAATATTGCAAGCACTTATTTCTGTTCTTAACGTTACAAAAAATTGTTTTAGACAAAAATTCAACTATATTTAAATATGTATAACTTCCGTAACCAGGGTATCCTTACCTGATTTTTTTTACGGAGATCTGGATGCCACTTTCTGCTTTTTAAATCCAACTGCAGCATTTTTTTAAATATTTTATATTGGAACGAATCATGGCAAATCCAACGACTACACATAAGTTACACAAATACCATAAAGAGTCAAACGAAGTTGGGCGACATACATATATCAAAACTAACAAGTGAAGATTCCCAACCCCAAAATTCAAAAAATTCTGAAACTTTGTGAATATACAGGGGATTTCCTACTGTTTACAACGCAATTTTGGTTGGCTGAAAATTCGGCTATTTTTCGGATTTTGGGTTAAAACTTGCGAACTGTAGGAGATAGAAAAAAGTTTCATGACAAAAGTCACTTCTTTTAATTACATCTATCATTTGGTAAAAAAATTCACGAGTTATAACACAAAATTTAGAGTGAATTTGAGCAGCAATAAAAAATTGCGTTGCAATCAGGAGGAAATTCCCTACATATTCACAAAGTTTCAGAATTTTTTAAATTTCCGGCTTTTCGGGATCTTCCCCTGTAAGAAAAGAAAAGATTCATGTTTGAATCCATCACCTATGCTACTACAATTCTGAACATACCTAGTCGGTAGAAAGAAAAGAATTCGCACAGCATGTAAAGAAGTTCTCCGAGAAAGCATTATAGCGGCAACAAATGTATATTTGCGAGCGGAGCTATGTTTACAACAAGATGGATTGCAATTCAAAAAGTTATTGTAATTGAAAGCTCGAATATACCACGACCTAGTTCAACTATCATTAACTTTTTATACGTTATTCGTGTTTCTTTTTGTAACATATGTATAATTATTGGATCTGCTATTATTCGTTGTAATATAAAATATTAAGAAGTCGCTATGATTCCATTTAAAAAACAGAAGGTAACATCCATACTTCCGAAAAAAATGCGGATAAGGATACTTAAAGGACACTTAAATATAGTTCAACCTTTGCCTAAAATAATTCTTTGTAAAGTTGAAGCGATATCCTGAAATTTGGCGGCGATACGTACGTAGGACGAGAATTCAAGATTTTTTTAAGATGAATATAAAACATGGTTTTTTGCATAAAATACTAAATCGTTTAGTTAATAACTAACATTAATGTCTTCATACACGATATAAGTGCCTTTATAATTATGATCGTTATAATGTTATTAAGTGAAAAGTAAAGTAATCATACGATTAAATAAACGAGCTAAAACGATATATGTGTTTACTAGAATGTTCACCTAATGGTTTAAGTTTAAGATATATTACAACTCATTTTTTATCCATAAATTGGAAGGAAATATAATTAATGTGAATAATGGCAGACGCAAGATGATAGTAAAAAGCACTTAAATCACGTTTAAAAAAATTGTAGATCTATTTCACTGTTCTTAAATGCGAAAATAATCAAATCGAACGGTCAAAATATAATCATTATTACTTATAGAATCACATATGTACCCGTGTTTGCTACAGTTCCAAGGAATTATCTACTCCATCTGCATAAATACAATTTATATTAATTGGAAATTACTTACCTCCGAATTATTTTCCACCAAATATAAAAAAACCACATCTTCCCTCATCAATCGAACAGCAGCATGTAATGGATATTTACTTTTCGTTTGCAGTAATTTGTACAACAAGGAACCAGGCATTTCCTTAAAATCTTCCCCAGTTAAGTCTTCCTGCATCCATGAAATTTTTATAAGTTCAAATTATAATTAAAGGGAATAGTAAGTATCATTTCTATCTTACCCAATGTGTTGAGATCAAAGAACTGCAATGTTCTTTTAATCTTTGGGCACCTAACTCTTCAGCAGCTGCGTACAATTGTACACAATCTTTGAGTTCCACTATTCCAGTTAAATATTTTTCACATTGCTCGACTAATTCTAATAATTGAAAATTAGATGCTCCTTTCATTAGGTCTAATGTTAAATTTTCTTGAGACACTTTCCCTGTATAAATCCATTTCAATAATGCTAATGCAACACTGGGGTCCAAGTGAGACCAATCTATAAGTATGTTTATAGAACACTTGTGATATACAATTTTTTATTATAAAATAGTGTGTTATAAATACACCAGCCTTGCCAAGTTTTCGTGTTCTGTATTCTCGTTAAAGAAATTTGTTTCACATCAATGCACAATGTTAAGAGAGTAAATTTCATATACGTGTGTATTATTTACTTAACACTAACATTCTATAAATATACCAACACTAAACAAAATTTATCTTATTTTGACTACTTCTGTTTTATAAATCGTACCCAATAACGTATAATAAGATTACTACTGTGCAATGTATTTCTACATACGACTATTGCAAACAACAGCATTGGCTACTTATAACGCCAAGTAAAAGAAATATGAAGCATCTAAAAATCAGTATTTCTATGGCCAAATTTACCGTAAATATTAAATTCTTAAGTTATAGAAAATTTATTTTCATAGTTTTAAATGTATATACGAAATAGAATTTTAGTACAGCCGTACAAAAATTTGAGAATATTCAAACTCTTGGGGGTTGATATATTTATGATGTGCCAGTATTTCCCAACCTTTTTTGACTCGTGACCCCCTTTTATAATATTCAAATAACCTGCGATCTCCCTCCCCCCCCCCCATATAAGGTAAGGTAAATTTACTAAGGTGAGAAAAACACATTAAACACAGCTTATTTCAGAATATAATACGATATTTAAGAAAAAAAACACAATGACCCCTTAGATAACACTTTGCGACCCACTTGGAGGTCGTGGCCTACCGGTTGGGAATCACTGTGATATGCATTGTCTATTTTTATTTCTTCTTTAAAGCCTTACCCAAAGTAGTCGTTTCAGAGAGCATTGAATCACTAAAAAAATCTGTTCTAGCAGACAGTACAAATTTATGTGCCGGCATTTCTTGATCCATTATTTTAATAGTTACATCGCTAGAAAATATACAGTTTATTAATCGTATCTATAATTAAACTTATGATTTTAGAACAAACCTATAACGATGTTGACCATATAATGATGCTATAATTATCAAGAGTCTTTTGATAAATCCAGATTCTTGTTTATCTGCAATAGCAATAGCATATTCACGTTGAAGTTCTGTATTCGCATTATATAAATTAACATACTGTTCTCGCAATAAAGATAAATGTTGTTGCCATTTTCGTGCATCCATGGAATCATCTGGAAATATTGGTAATGTCAAATGTTTTCAAATGTGTGTGTATGTATAAATATTCTCTGCTTACCCATAGTTGTAAAAGTAACTGTGTTAATACTATTAACACTTAGTATAAAAATTATTGCATATCCGTCTCTTTACACTAGTTTATATTTGTTTTCAATAATTCATCCTACACGAAAAGAATAAATATCAGATAGTATAGTTGGAGAATGTCTCGAAGAAATCTTTAAAATATAACGTCGACGTTTATACTTAAAAAATATAATAATAAAGTTCTATCGTAAATCATACGCCCACATACACTACTCGTTACATCTGTCACATAATATGTATGTACATACCCATACCTATTTTCATTTATAAAGAAAATGTTGCCACATTTTTAAGAGGCAAAAAAATTTTACTACGCAGTCTAAACACAATCACAATTTTGATACACCTTAATAACACAAATATTCCAAATAATTCGTATTGTTGATAAATAAACATATAGTTCGTACTTCGAATAAATTTAGTTCACAGATTTGTTGAGTTACACCATGGAGTTGATGGAGTTACCCCACACAGATGAATAATTGCATTACAAATCGCGAATTACTAGAATTCTTTGATAAAGATAATTTCCCTGCTCTGCAACTAGTAACATTAGTTACTTGTTAGGTTAGGTTTTTATTTTCTCCTAGATTACACAACTAGCAGACGGCATTTCAGGGCACAGCCAAAGAGTAGGTATAATAACCCAGATAGCACAACGTCTGGTAAAGTCTTAAAGACGTCCAAAAGGCGTCGTAAAGAGGTCTTAAAGACGTCTTGTTACAAATCAAGACGTTCAGACCTAAAATAGACATAAATTAGACGTCTCTGAGACGAGGTGTGCTATCTGGGAAGAGGCGTCACTCCGGGCGGAACCTTTGAAGTCCTTGCTTGACCTTGGCATTTAAATTGGTTGTCTATTTCGAGCGGGATATTCAAATCGACTAAATGTACCTTACCACAATTTGCTGATTATTGCCGAAGTTTACCGATCATTGCCGAATGGGCATTTAAATTGGTTGTCTAGTGATTTCCCTAGTTTATTTCTGTCCTTGTCCAGTGACGCCTGTACTAGTCTACGAGGTTAGTAGAGGATGCCGCATGCTTAAGCCCAGATAGCACACCTCGTCTTAGAGACGTCTAGTTTATGGCTGTGTTCCAATTCACGCAGTGAACCGAGGAAATGCTATGATGCCTGAGGAATTAGCGGTGGGGGTACGCCTCTGAGGAATTAGCGGTGGGGGAAGAACGTCGAGCCAATCAACGCCAAGATTGGAAAGGAAACGGCGCCACCGTCGAGCCAAGCCAAGCCAGGCCAACCAGAGTCGTCGCAGACTCGGTTGTCGATGTTGGTTGGCTGCGGCCTTACTTGCCAGCGTCGACAACCGAGTCCGCGACGACTCTGATTGGCCTGGCTCGGCTTGGCTCGACGGTAGCGCCGTTTCCTTTCCCATCTTGGCGTTGATGAACTCGACGTTCCCCCACCGCTAATTCCTCAGAGGCTTACCCCCACCGCTAATTCCTCAGGCATCATAGCATTTCCTCGGTTCACTGAATTCACGCATACTGCGCATGAAATTGGTGGCATCGTATTGGTGGCATCCAGGGATCGGAGGACTCGGGCTGTCCCTAGACACCTACAGGAGCGCTGGTAATGTGTGCGTGAATCAGCGTGGACTCGCTGCTAGCGTAGCTTCGGCAGACTCGAGCTACGCGTAGCCGGAGTCCATCGCAGCGTCCGCAGCTATTGGTCAGAGGCTTGGCTTGGCGCTGGCATCGGTACATTCGAGACGTCACATTCGCCTCGCGTTGTTGCCACTTGGCTGGTTCGCGCTGGCGTCAATTCACGCACACATACCACCGCTCCTGTAGGTGTCTAGGGACAGCCCGAGTCCGCCGATCCCTGGTGGCATCGTACGATTCCCTAGAATTTCTCTCACTTGCCACCAATACGATGCCACTTCCGGTACAGCGAGCGGTGCAGCAATCGCAGAATTTCAAAGGAGAAGCAGTCACTGCACCGCTCGCTGCACCGGAAGTGGCATCGTATTGGTGGCAAGTGAGAGAAATTCTAGGGAATCGTACGATGCCACCAATTTCATGCGCAGTATGCGTGAATTGGAACACAGCCTGAGAGTACCGGCCATAGCGTTCCGTTTCCGTTTCCGATGCGTTTGATGCTCGTGAGGTTGCCCGGGAATGTTTAAGCTTACTTACAATTATCGTTAAATTTAATTCGAGTCTTTTGAACAGTGGTCGAAGCACGCTTCGGTTACTTCGTCCTTAGGATCGGGGACCGACTCCTAACTAAATTGGATGGCTTTATTGGTTCCTAGATTTACTCAATCACAGTTTTTTTCTATTCTTCTTGAACAGCTGCAATTATTGAAAGCGAAGATCATATTTTATGAGTTTTACAGGACGAACTGCTGCTTATTCAGCGAAATTTCATAATCAGATGTGTAAAGGAGAATTAAGTTATTTATCATCCGCGCCCGGGATAAATTGCAGTTTTGAAGACAATTGAATGCAATCGCAGGCTTTCATTCGTCTTCTGGATTAGAGTATAGCTGTAAAAATAGGATTATAAGAACACGTTTGAATAATAAGAAAACCTATTACTACATTCGTGTGGTCCGATTCAAACCTTGCGCTTCTAGAGTTTACGCTACACGTCGCTAGGCGGGAGTCGGGACAAAACGATGTTAGTGAGTGATCCTCTAGGTAATGATCGGAAAATGTGGTTCTGCACAGTAACCACGTGAACAATCACGCATCTAGGAGGGGATAACTGCTTTAGCGGGCATTTGTGATCGTGCGACCGGTACGGATGCTCAGGTGAATGGGGTTTAGGTAAATACATCGTTCACTTTGTGTTACTTCTGTTTAATTTGGTGCTTATTCTTTAGGTGGAAAGAAAGTATTTGTAATCGCTAATTGAAAATGGCAGATGAAAATAACGATGCAATGTCTAATAGTTCAAGTGATACAAGTTTGGTCGCAGGTAAACATGTTTGCTATTTCGCTAAATATGAATAGAAAACGGAAACAAATTTCTAGAGATTGTAGTTGGCTTTTATATATACAATTTCGTTTTTCGACGTTCATAATATGAGTATAATCTACTTAAAGGAAAATGCTTTGTTTCAAAAACAATGTTTTGTGTAAATGTCTATTCCTTTCCTTGAAATAATACATTTATTATGTTTAAGTTTATTTTAACGGTTTTATTGTGACCTCTATGACTGTTTTTTTAGTATTTTTATTCAGAGAATTAAGTGTTGTTTCTTAGAATGTCAGTTTAAACATTGTATCAGCAGTAACATTATCATTATATTATTAAAATAAGCCAAATTTATATATATTATATAATTACAGTTTTATTTTAATCTAAACGTAACAAATTTAACAGTCTCTTGCATTGTGAATATATATCATTATTATTATAATAATAATTTCAGTAAATACTTCTAACAAAGATTTCTCTGTGTATTTTTTATTTTTATGTTCTGAATATGGAAAGCCAATTTAACAAATATTTCAGACCCTATGAAATTCAGTAATGAGCCTCAACAAGAAAACGTGGTAAAACAAAAAAAAAGAAAGCGATCACGTTACTTCGAATCTTTAAATAAACCGAAGGAACAAGATGAAGAATATAATCGTGAATTACTGGAACAACAATATAAACGATTGATGCATTTACTAAATAGAAGTCAATTTTATGCTTCATACATTGTTAATAAAATTAATAGTAATTCAGAGAAAGACACTAGCAAAGGCAGTAAGAAAGGTGTAAAGAAAGCTAATGCCACCGATGAAAACACACCTCCACAAGATAAGGGAAAGAAGAAAGTTTCACAAAACTATGATATGCAAAATTATATAAACGACGATGTAAAGAAATTAATATTACAATTTTATTACACTTTACTTCACAGGGTACTCTTATTGATAGTAATTTTTTGTAGGTGCGAAAGAAAATTGATGCGAAGCAAAATAATTTAAACTTAAGCGAAGAAGACATTAAGGAGGAATTAATTAGAGATTCTGAAAATAAAACAGAAGAAACAAAGATTAATAATCATTTCAAGACACCAATATATTTCACTGGAGATTTAAGAGATTATCAAAAAGAAGGATTAAATTGGTTAAAAGTTCTTTACGAAAATGGTATAAATGGGATTTTGGCAGACGAAATGGGACTTGGGAAAACAATACAGGTGATAGCCTTGTTATGTCACCTCATCGAAAAACAGCAAGATGGGCCCTATTTAATAATTGCACCTCTTTCAACTATACCAAATTGGATGATGGAATTTGAAAAATTTGCGCCAAAATTACCGGTCGTTTTATTGTACGGTACTCCGGACGAAAGATTAATTGCAAAAGAAGATATTAAAAAGAAACACAAGGTGGTGCAGAAGTATAGTACACATCCGATAGTACTTACGAGTTTCGAGGTACCATTATTTGAAAAGTCCTTTCTTAAAAGTCAGAACTGGAGATATATAATAATTGACGAAGGACATAGAATTAAAAACTACGAGTGTATACTTATCCAGTAGGTTTCTTCAAATTTATGATCACAAACATTTTAAGTAGTTGTAAAAAATTAACTCTTTACCTGGAATAGGAGTGTTTTTATGTTTGATTTAAAAACAAAACAAGTTCGAAAATCCTTTCGTTCGTCACCATCTGAGCGACTCTTCACTCACGTGAAGAGTCAGTAATAAAATTTTTTATTTCTCTAGTCTTCATTACATCTTTATGAGGATATAATCAGTGGATTCGGTGCGAGGGAGTGATTTTCTGACGAAAGTGAATCTAAACTCAGGCTTATTGGGTCTACTTTTAATTATACATACTGTACAATTGATTTATGAATTAAGAAGTGACTGAAATTGCGTAAGGTCATCTTGGACTAGTTTTTATTAGAAACATCGCGGTCGCACACTGTTACTACACTCATAAAGATCCACATAATAGGTGATACAGAAAACATTACTTTCATTGCTATTGGTATATGTTCAATTAAATCACGAAGATGAGCCGGAGCAAAACAATCTCGACAGAAGTGACTGTGCGAAAAGTTTTGATTGAACTAGAACGGTATTTTAGAAAACCCGCGACCAGGCACAGTGTTAATTTTATTCGCTGAATATTATGTCTAATTATTTTGTAATTATGACTATTATAAATCATTATGTTTCAGAGTTTTGAAGACTTGTAAGTCCATGAATCGGCTGTTACTAACAGGGACACCGTTACAGAATAATTTAACAGAATTATGGTCCTTATTAAACTTTTTATTGCCAGAAATTTTTAATGATCTAGCTGTATTTGAATCGTGGTTCGACGCAAAACAGCTTGACTATGACGAGGGAACGAAAAAATTTTTAAAACTAGAAGAAGAAAAACATGTGTTAGGAACATTACGCGAAATATTAAAACCGTTTATGTTAAGACGTGAAAAGGCAGACGTTTGTTTAGACATTCCACCGAAGAAGGAAGTAGTTGTTTATGCCCCACTCACAAAACTACAACACGACTTATACAAAGCTGTTTTGAATCGTGAGATACATAGATTAAGTAAAATTGATGAAGCACCGCTTATATGCGCAGACGTTGACGGCAAGAGACCTAAGAGAAGATGTGTTTTGAAGAATATCCAAAATAATAGTACTGAAAAACAAATGTCACTATATAATTCAACTCAGGAAAATGACGACAGTTCAGATACAGAGATTTGGAAACAGGTAAAACCTGGCAATAAAGACAACTTATTAATGTGGAAACAATACACCGATGTTGATGATCGGAATCGAGATTTCTTGATTAATATTCAAATGAAAGTTAAAAGTAAGTTAAGGTCTTATGGAGAAATATTAGCTCTTATCAGGTTTATTTGTTATATTTATTTTTATGTTTTTAGTACCAATGTACAAAAAGATTGTGAATCACCCGTATCTAGTTCATTGTCCTTTAGATGCAAGTGGTTTACCGAAAATAGATGAGGATTTAATTAAAGCATCTGGTAAACTTATGGTATTAGACGCAATGCTTGCGAAACTTAAGAGCCAAGGGCACAAAGTTCTATTATTTTCTACTATGACATTAATATTGGACATGATAGAAGATTATCTTATGTTGCGTGACTATGGTTATGTCAGATTAGATGGAAACGTTCGACTAGAAGCTAGAAAAGAAAATATTAAGCAGTTCAACGAGAACTCTGATACATTTCTGTTTCTCATATCTACGAGAGCAGGTGGTGTCGGATTAAACCTCGCGGCAGCGGATACTGTTATTATATATGACAGTGACTGGGTATATTACTTTCTGTATTTATGCCTTGTAATTGTTGACTGCGGATTAATTAAATATGTTTGTAGAATCCTCAAATGGATATACAAGCTATGGCACGTTGCCACAGGATAGGTCAGCAACGTCCAGTAGTTGTATATAAATTGTGTACCAAAGGAACCATCGATGAAGCAATTATGACCCGTGCAGAATCGAAGCGTGTTTTAGAGAAGATGGTGATTTCTAAAAAGGTTCAAACGCTCAACATGAATCATAAGGGAACGTTAATAGAATTGCGGAGGTTTTTAGAATCGAAAGAGTGTCAAGTAGTTGCATCTGAAAATGAAGGTAAGTCGTAAATGAAAATTTCGTATTATTTTAACGTATACAGATTTTATAGTTCTCTAATTATTACTCTTTAATATAGCTTTCACAGAAGAGGAGCTTAATAAATTAATCGATAGAAGTGATTTGTACGCGATTCACGAGAAATCTTAAATATTTTATGTTTCCTCGAAAAGTATTATAAACAGTATAAGTAAGGGTATTTTATCTAGGTACTCTTTCAATTATCATATAGTATTTATTTTTGTACCATTTAATTTTGTAGTAAAATATAACCAAGAAGTGAGAATAATTTTGTATTAATAAATGCTTGCATTCTTGTTGTATTTAAGAATGAAGTTTTCAAATTGAATAATAACAATTTTTCACTTTTCCTTTTTTTGGTATAGTAATGTAACAGTTGAGAATTGCTTTAACATACACAGTATTTAATGTTAATTATATCAAGTGCTATATAATTATTATTTACTTGATTTCATGCGTAAAAGATATTTTCCTGAAATATTCTTGTTTTTGTGAGACACGTTTAGTTGGTCCCGAAATTCTGCTTCCAATCTCATATAAGTTCCACCTGTTGGAACAATATCAATCGTAATAAGAGTTTTAGATATTTGAACACATTATATATAAAATATTAAGTACAAAGTTGTACCATTTAATTGATATTTTCTTCGGTTTTGTTTATTTAACGATTTTACTAATAAGGAAAAGTCTGCAGATATGCGTTTTGTTAGTAGCGTTGTCATTTGCAAAATTGCTTTTTCTTCGAAATCTCTTTGATTATCTTGATTGTACCTTACATTTAAATTATCGTTCCAAGATTGACCATTGTTTCTAGAAAGAAATTTAATTTGATATCGATATGTAATCTGAAGCATAGACTTTAATTTTTTTAGCATCACATTCGTTACCTCCACATGATTTGATTTTTTGCCTTTTTCTCAATCTTATTTTTGGACCTTATAGTAATCTGCGCATTAGATTCTTCGCTGAAATATGATTCTTCATCGACGCTACTATTTTCGTAAGTTGTAACAGCGCCATCTTCATCACTATCACTAGCTGAAGATATAATTGATGAATTATCAGTCATAACAGAAACTTGTTGATAAGTTTTTTGCAAAGACTTCTGTGAATCTTGAACTTGAGATGATCGTCGAAATCCCATTCCACTCCAGATTTTTCCTAAATATTGAATGATTTAAAAAATAGAAATAGCATAAATAGCGAGGAATTTTAATAAGTATAGACATAAAAACATTTGTCTACCTAGGAGTCCAAGTTTTGGTCGTTGCAGCGCAAGTTCTATTCCATTCCACCACATGATATCTTTACACATTAATTTTCCTGGTTGAAAGGATGCATCGCAAGCGACTAATCTTGTAACTTTCTCTGGAAAAAATAATTGCGGTGTTTCCAATGCTATTATTTTTCGATGCGTGGTAAAGATATTTAATATACTTATATCCTTCTGTGTTGTAATGTCTGGGATATGTTCCTAAGTAAAGAAAGACGTAATATATGTAAGTTATGTTAAGTTAGTTGTGTACCTAGAGTTGCAGTTCTTTGTAAAACAATGTTATAAAAAATTTTCAACTCGTGCGTAATAATAATATCGTTTTCGAATAAAGGATGTAAACATACTTACAAATACCTACCCTGTACCTACAACCCTCTTGGTTTGGTAATACCTCAAATCTATGTGCTCGTTGACTACAACAAGGATATCTACCTAAAGGAAATGGCATAGATCTTTGATGTTCGTTAACAAAGAATTGTGGAAGTTCTGCATGACAACAACACCAATTGATTTGATGAATTGGAAAATACATATGACACTGTGTACAAAACAGAAAATGGCAGTCACCCCACAGTCTCCAATAGACTTTACGCCAAGAGCGTAATTCCATTCGAAGAGTAATGATGTAATCATTTAAAGACCACGTTACATCTCTAAATAACATATGTTTCATTATAATTATAAATATTATAATAAATCTGAATATTATAATTATACCTTATATGTTTACTATGAATATTTCCGTGGTTATCAATTTTCATTGCGTTTGCGATACATGGTACATAATTCGACACTGACTGGGTAATACTTTTCCCACATTTACTACATTTATATAATGTAGCCAAAGAATTATAATGTCCTTTGCTATTATCAGGTGTTATGTCAGCAAGTGATATAATTAATTTGCAAAATAGTTTACTTTGAATTTTATCCTTCTTGTCTTTTAAAGCTTCTACATCTTCGTTTGAAAATCCTTCTATCAATCTGTAATAAATTCTCAAATTATTTATCACAATAGTGAAGTTTTTTTTTAGTAAAAATTGACTGTTAATTGTTCGTTGACACTCTGGGTGTGAGCAACCCATAAGCTGATTTTGATACTCTGTACCCTCTATATGCAAAATAAGTAGCTTTTCTCCAAAACTTACTTACAAACTATTTTTTTTTTCTCAAAATATATCTGAGCAACAACTCCGTAGATTTTTAGCTTCTAATATTGAAACTTATAAGAGTTACAATTTTTTGAAGATTTTCTTCGTTTTTCATCGACATATTTACAATTTTTTTACAAAATCTGTGACAAAATTTCAATAAAAGAAAAACTATTGGAATACATTCTAGCGATCCTGCTATTGACCCATGATTTTTTCATAACGATTGGATTCTGTAGATGAGAATGGCAGTCGTTCAAAAAGTGACCAAGGGTTCAACGAAAGGTTAATATCTCGAGAATGAAGCATCGGACCCCACGACGGTAAAGTACTTTTCGATGTTCTATTCACTATTGCATCAGAATTTTGCATATTCCGGATTGTCCCTTAATTCTGGGGCATCCTATATGATGAAAATTTAAATTTTTACATTTTCTATTATGCCTTTATGAAAGTATTACCGCGATAGATTGCCAACATGCTCTTAATAAAAATGATTTTAAATTCGACTTCATTTGGGTTATTTTTCATCACACTTAATGCAGTACGAAGGAGTCCTCCGAGTGTGGAGTTGGGGGAGAGGGGAGAGAGAGTACAAATTAAAAGAACAAAGTTCAACAGTCTAAAAAACAGTACGTGAACAAAAAATTAAAAATGGTAAAATGCCTCCCAAATTTCCAAATGTGGAATTCCACACACAGCCAGATCTCGTGTTGAAGACTCCACAGTGTATATTATATGGATAAAAGTATTTTTCATAGGAAATATAGAAACACTGTATCACTTTTGTTTTGTTTACCTACTCTTTAACTGGAAAATATATATTTAAATATGCCTATCGTGCCTTCAATTGACCGTATCAAATAAGAATTAGATGTATTCACACTTGGAAAAGAAGAAGTATATGCTCCCTAAGTTTAATAATCTATGTTTTAGTGATCTTATTTACATTAAATAAGGAAATATGGATGTGTCTTGCTGTTTTCACATTGTAAGATAAATGTACACAATATTCTACAATTTATATGATCTACTGTTACTTTAAAAATAAAAATATTCTTGTTTTACTTAATGAAGATAGAAAATGTATTTCTGTAAACATAAAATACCTTGTTAGAAGATTGTCATCTAAACAAGTTAAAATTGTTGATGTTTTTAATATATCAGACATGTTATCACGACAATATTGCAAACAATTCTCCAAAAGTGGCTCCATTTGTAAAAAGGATGCAGATACCATTATTGGAATGACGTTACTAGCTTCCAAAATTGGCCACTCGGATTTCTTTATAATATCCTTTTTCACCCATCTCATTAGCCAGTCGAAAATCACAATGTCACAGTGAACTGATATGTCTATTTCTTCTAATTTTTGACCTGCTGTTACATCAGCGAAATAACGCATTTTTTGAATAAGAAGCTTTTGAGGACAATGGAAGTTTTTTTTAATATTTTTTTCTTCATCGTAAACATGAATTTCTGCTTCGTTTCTGTATAGCACACAGAAAAAGCTGTTAGTAATTCTATAAAATGTCATTAGTAATATCGATGTTCATTTCGGTTGAAATTGTTGTTAAGTACCGAAATACTTACTCTATTGATTTTCTATGTGTTTTACTTCTGTCCTTTTCTCTATCTTTATGCGTTACATTTGTAATAGTTCTTGCTTCAATACTATTGCTTAATGAATTAGTCTTTTTTATTTCAGCATTTGCAATAAATTTTTTAATAATAGGTTGTGATAGAATTGGTCTGGGAATTACATATGGCAATACTGAATCCAGTAAACCTTCATGCAATATCTCACTTAAATTTTTTTTCATCAATGTCATTAAAAGATTTTCTGCTGTATCTACGAATCTTGCGATTTTAGCCTCGTCCACTTGTAGCGAACATTTTGTAACGTGATTAAATTTTTCAACATTATGTAATACAGTTTTATCATATGCATGTATTTGCTCATTTGAAGATGCAATAGAATATGCAGAATTTTTTACATTAACGTCATATGTCTCGAGTAACATTTTCTCTATCACATCGGAACATTCATTTTCATGCGTTTGATCACTATTAATACATTGTTTATCTATTATTTTATGATTATGTGTTTCAAGATTTAAATTAATTTTTGCCAGTTTATTCCAATCAAGTTTATTATCTGTAGACTGCATAGCCATTACATTTTTGGAATTACTGTTGACCTGATATGCAACTTTCATGAATTCAAAAAATATTGCAATTGGTAACTTTGGATGCTTGTAATCATAAAGTTTACGAAGTATATCTGACAAGTCTGAAGCACATATTATTTGTTACTTTCTTTATAATTGAATTTATGTGTGTTAAAATAATAATAAATATATTAATTAAAGTCTCTTTTGATCAAATTATATATATATTAAAGAAACTTATGTAAATAGCATTCAAGAACCAACACAAAAATAAGAAAAATTAAAGATTGTAATAAAAATAAAAGTAATGAATTTAAAAGTGTAATACTAAAAGTTGCAATTTGAAGTTGTGCAATATATCAATTGGCGTATATACTATATACCTTCTTCAGTTGATGAAGTAAATGCTCCCAATAATTTGTACATACTTTCTTCCAAAGAACGGTTATTAATTTCACTTATTTCCATTTTTTCGCAATAATAATTATATGGTTATACATTTAGACAGAAGTATTTTTGTTATTGTATTTAAATATATGTATATATACATACAAACATTTAGCACAGTTATGTAATGTGTAATTTTAACGCCAAGATTTATATCTGTGGTATGAAGATTAAATGAATAAGTTCATAATATTAACAAAACAATAACATCTGTTTACAAATTTATTCATTCTGTAAATTTACAGTAAATACCTTCAACTGATACAATGGGCATTTAACCAATAATATACATATCCATACTATAAATTGAAATTAATCTGATGGATTAATTATTGTAATAAATCACTTAATATATTTGTATATACACTCCACTAAAATATCATCGCTTTAATTACTGCAAATGCACATCAGAGAGGGTACACCAGGGGTGTGCACTTCCATTATATATCTGTTGGCAAAATTTAGTTAGGGGCACTTTTCACTCGTGGCGCTAGAATCAATAAAGTTGAAAGAATTTGGTAACAGATGGCGCTGATGAGATTATTTTGTGGCGGGAATAGAACATAATCCACCCAGTGGCAGTGTCACTATAGCGGTCAGTACATAACCCTGCATAGGAAAGCGTAGGAAAGGTCTGGAAAGTGCAGAAAAGCATCGTATTGAAAGGTAAGAAATAAACGATTAAGAAAGAAAGTAATTGAATGGGGTAGTTATTGAGGACGCGTTACATTATTAGTTCCAGGTACAAGATGGGACGGAACTATGGATCATGTGCTATGCCTGGATGTTTGAATACGCACTCTACGCGACATCACTTTCCAAACCTATAGAAAGACGTTACGACAGAAAGGTATATGCAAATTATCATGTGTGTCATCAACACTTTAGTGTAAATTAGCCCTGCCCTTTAAAGTGCAAATACCTCCTGAAGTTCTGGGACCCAGACAACAACAGAGCGTGGAACTGTTACCTTGCTAACCATTGGGTGGGGTTTGGGACAACTGCAAGAGTGTATGTGCGCCTATACGCGCGAGGCCCAGCTATATGGACTTGTGGTACTTACGAACCAGGATGGACGCACACACAGTCTTGCAGTTCACCCACAGCCCGTGCTGTGATTAGCAACGTAAAAGTTCCACGCTCTGCTGTTGCCCAGGCCCGAGAACTTGAGGTATTTGCACCCTATATAGGGCAGGCCTGGTGTAAATCATAATTCCTCGAACATGTACTTGGTACGAACAGCAGTATCAAACCATATTCGCTTTGATTTTAAGTGTCGTAAAGAATTAATTATGCAGCATATAATTAAAATAATAGTAACAATGTATGTGCGAAAGTATTGTAAAGCAGTAAATTCGTGTAACACCAATAATAACAATCCTTTTTTAATTGAATAAAAACTAAAGATAAATATGAAAATTGTATTTCAGTAATGTATTTCCTATTTGTAATAAAATTGCCTAACAAGGGAACATATGGAACCCACACACGCCGATTTTAATTGGGCTTTTGTATGAAGTAGTTATCAGAAAAATATTTTGAGAACAACATCTTACAAAAGCTCCATTAAAATCGGCGTGTACGGGTCCCATATGTTCTCTTGTAACCAATACCATTATTCCAGGATTTAATTTTGCCGCCATAAAATAATCTCAACAGCGCCATCTGTTGCCAAATTCTTTTAACTTTATTGATCCTAGCGCCACGAGTGAAAAGTGCCCCTAACTAAATTTTGCCAACAGATATTATATAGGAAGTGCACACCCCTGGGGTACACTCAGCTCAAACGATTGTGGCCGTTCGAGATTCGATTGCATTCGAGGTTACCAGGGCTGTTTTTTTTACATCGCTAACATTCTACAGTATTTCATGAACATGGTGAGGACCAGGGGTGGCTTAGAGCATATACTATGGAGGTCTCATTGAAAGCTTGAAACTGTCCGCAACATGGTGCGAGAGAGAAAGACATGTGCGAGCGAGAGAAGTATATGTCCCTTTCGACCGATATGCGCATGCGCCGATAACGTGCGAGAGAGAAACACATCTTGCGAGCGAGAGAAGTATATGTCCTAATCGACCGTCATCGATATCTGGTCGATATCGCCGGCGACGAACCGCGGTTACTATGAACCCCACAAAATTACCTTTTTTAAAAAAGGTACAAAAAAGACCGCCAAGTATATAATCCCATCAAAAAAGATCCCATTTAAAAACATTGTCATAAATTAATACCCATCAAAAAGACTCCCATTTAAAAACATTGTCGTAAATTAATAGCTTTACAAAACTAATGATATACACAAATTGCGCCAATTATCACAATGACTATTTATACAAAGAAAAAAAGTATCAAATAATATTAAGCAGATATATTTTTATACAAATAAATATTTTATTCAAAATACTTGGCGCTGCTCTCCGAATTGATGTTTCTAAACTGAATAAATATGTATAAATTGCATTAAAATCTTTTCCTTTCTTTCTTGTTTTAGTGGTGTCTGGTCTTGTCTTATTTATTAACCAAGCCAATTAACATTTTTTTCAGAGAGCAGCGCCAAGTATTTTGAATAAAATATTTATTTGTATAAAAATATATCTGCTTAATATTATTTGATACTTTTTTTCTTTGTATAAATAGTCATTGTGATAATTGGCGCAATTTGTGTATATCATTAGTTTTGTAAAGCTATTAATTTACGACAATGTTTTTAAATGGGAGTCTTTTTGATGGGTATTAATTTATGACAATGTTTTTAAATGGGATCTTTTTTGATGGGATTATATACTTGGCGGTCTTTTTTGTACCTTTTTTAAAAAAGGTAATTTTGTGGGGATTTCACACATTTTGTAGTGTTTATTAGTGACTGGATAAATTTTTCACCCCCTCGGGGTTATTTTTTTAATCAACAATATGTTATATTGTCATCCAAACTACGCACACCTGCAAAGCTACAATACAATTGGATTGGTGGAATTGGTTTAAATTTGAGTTTTCAAATATGAAACAAACATACAAGAAGCACACAGAGGATCAAAGCTGAATAAAAGTTTAATTAAAGTTTAATTAATATAATAGTATATCACAATAAATTTTTTTCTCTGACGTAGATCACACTGCACCATCTTGTGCATCGATTATCTGTAAATATATAAAATCCACATTTTAGTTACAACATAACTTAGAACTTATAGAAGAAGGGTGGACTTTTCCTATAGTAAGTGTAGAGACTACATAATGTGTCCGAAGGAGGTGAGAGCGTATGGCAGAAAGTCTGGTTGGAGGAAATTTAAATGCGAATGGTAATTTATTGAAAATGAACAAAGAAATCCAATATTTTTAACGCACAATTTATTGGTGTTGGAATAAAATTAATGTACTATCTTTATTGGTGAATTGGAATATTGTTAATGGGAAACTAATAAAATTAATGAATAGCGAGGGAACTACTGTGGATTTTAATAAAGTATTAGGAATATCTTTCACAAAAGATTGAAAAGTATCAAGGGTGATGTGTGTTCAGCGTACTTTCTTCAATAAAGTGACTTGATCTATGTTGTAAGTAGTATGCTATAATTTTTTTAATTCTCAATGCTAAGCTAATTTGACAAATTTTGTCGATTTACCTTATTTAACAAATTTTCAGAAACTTGTGCGAAACAAGATGTTCCTCTGTGTATCTATAACCTTCTCCGGACAACCTCCAAACCTGTGCATCACCTTGATTTCTATCCAAGCCTGTGCGCCCCCTTCATTTCTATCCAAACCCACGTGTCTCCTTCATTCCTATAAGCTTTACATAAAAACTCTAATGTAAAAATAGTTTGCTGGTATAAAAACAATATATTATTTTGTAGAAACTTGTGCGAAAGAAGATGCTTCACTGTAGAACCTTCTCCGGACACCTTCCAAGTCTGTGTGTTCCCTTCGTTTCAATAAGTTCTACATAAATAATCTATTAAAAAATTTTGGTAACTTACCTTGTTAATTGAGACAATAATTCAGTGTCCTATATGTTGTAAAACCTCGTGATATTTCAAACATTTTGACAGGCCTTCTCATTTAACACTCGCAGGTTATAATTGTTTTGACACTACCTCGACAGATCTATTCTCTGTCTGCTAGCTGTCACATGATAATAGTTTGTTACGCGATTGGCCGAAACCCGCATCCAATGAACGACGTGCCTGAGGGACATTTCCTCACCCTTTCATACTCCCCTCTTGCCTAGAAGTGAAGGACGACGACGATGACGGGGACGATGCTGAATTTTAATAACATAAAATTCAGCAAATTGCAACTTTACATCGAAATATCTCAGCTCATAAAGCCCGTAGGAACAAAACGAAGACACTTTTCTTATGTAAATCAAACCCAAGCTGTCCATTAAGACCATTCAAAACTTAATCGGATCAGCCGTTATTGAGATTCGGAAATCTCAGGGTTCTTGATAGCGAGTCGTGGCGTGATAGATACACTCCGTGTTCGCGCTGCGCATATATATATATATATATATATTATATACTTGGCGCGAGACACTACCGTGTCTCTTGATATCGTTGTTTACGCTATCTTGTTTTCCAAACAGAAACCGAAAATGGGAGACAACATGGAAACCGTTTTTATTTACTCTCGAGAATTTCCCCCACCACGCATGCACACTACGCCGGAGTGGCGTGTCCGAGCTCACGTCTTGCTTCTCGAGCTTATTTGCTTCTTGTTCCTTGGGGAGTCAGATTGTATTTGGAAAATAGGCTAATTGAGCCAGTCCTGGCGGACACTGCAGTGCCGGGCTGACTCGCGACGGAGGTGGTGCAAGCACCAACGGCTCCGTCACTTTCCAAAAAAACAGATTAATATTTTGACTCCCCAATGGGGAGTGTATCCGATATTAAGCTGATAAGAACAGGTATAAGGAGGCGTTTATTAAAAAAAAAACAAACAATGTTCAAGCCCCCCTTTACAATTGCTGGGTTTAGCTGGGGGGCTTAACAAACTATGGTTTCTCCCAAATCGGGAATGTACAATTCATATTAAAATATGTATGTCAATCTCGGCGAGCTGCCATGGTAAGATCTCCTTCGTAAAATGGCCACTAGCGTGGCCGTTGTGTTATTGAAATAAGAAAAGAAATATAAAACATAAAATAAAAAAACGAGGGGAATGCGGGGGGTAGCGCTTCGCGGGTCTAGTGTGAGGCGCCCCCATTGAGCTCTATACTAACTGGAGTGTGAACAGCAGTTGGAAGAAGTAGAGGCGACAGCGATCAGAGAGAGAGGGGAAAATAGTGTGTCCATGCATCCTTCTTCTTCCTACTATCCCTCTCTATATCTCTACGATCCTGTAGTAAATTTGCGTGTGGTGGGGGTATAGACTGTATAGACCGGTAAAGACGCCGCGCGGGGCAGAGACAGCTCTACCCACTAATTTGTGTACCTTGTCTGATCGGCCGCCATTGCTCTGTTCACTCTCCAGTTAGTATAGAGCTCAATGGGCGCCCCTTATTTCGCTGGTGCCGCCCTTACCTCCGGTCCTATATAATGTATAATCATGGTAAAATTTGACCGGAAGGTAGCCCATTCGGGGAGCGGTCGGGGAGGGGGCCCGACGGCGGCGTAGCGGCAGGAGCGTCGAACGGATGCTGGTACTGCCTGATCTTCGATACGTGCTCGACGTATATGTCACGGGACCATCTTATTGTGTCAGTGACAATGAGACGGCGCATCAACGCCGCGTAGCGCGGTGAAACGCCGAGACGCTTCAACACCGGCTCATTGCCCTGATCCCACGTACCAAGGGCGCCTACGACGATCGCATCCACATCCACCGAATACCCCGCCGCGTGCAATGCAGTTGCAAGCGGAGTATACTTGACGATCTTCGATCGTCGAGCATCCTCCATGGCCTTGCACTGGTTCTCGAACGCGACGGTGACATCGATGATGTGGATGCGTTTCGCCGCCTCGTCGCGGATAACAATATCCGGACGGAGAGCAGCTAGATCGCCGTTGACGCCCTCCACCCTTTGATTTAAGCGGATGGCTCCCTTCGCTCTACAGGCTTTCGCCACCCGCGCCATAGCCGCGTCGTGACGAAGCTGCAGAGCGGCCGAGTGCGGCAGACAGTGGCAGATTACGTGAGGTAACGTCTCACTCGGATAACCGCACTGCCTGCAGCGCTTGTCGCCCGTGCCCCAGCGTCGCGCCCCATTAAGGGGAAGGACATCGAGGCGCGCGCGATGAATGAAGCGCCACTCGGCGAACCGGGCGTACCTGCCGTCGCGGAGGAAGGCATTGCTGACTCCCGACCGCGACGACACCTGGTAAACCTTGCCTTGATCAGGTTTAGCCAGGAGAGAGCACAAGTAACTCTCTTGCACTGCAATTCTCAGACGACGAATCACCTGAGAAGTTGCGCCTGGGGGGATAATAGTCCGCCGGCCCTCTGACCCTCGACATTCTAAAAGAATCTCGTTGGTCAGAGAGTCGTACCGCCATGCCAGGTGCAGACGTTTTGCCTGGCGACGCGAAGCCATTCTCACCCGGGTCCACAGGCCAGGATCCCCCTGGAGGTCGCACGCGAACGGTCCTTCGAGAGAACCCGACAAGACCGCGGCGACCTGCTCCTGTGTGGGCTGGACGGATGTTCGTCTCCGGACTGCATTCCTTAGCGAGGTCCTGGCCCGCTCAGCGACCGCGCCGTCCTTGCAGGATAACATCCTGAAGGCGTGCGCGATCGTGAGCACGTCGGCCAGATCCGCCATCGGAATGAGCCCGGCTCCACCCCGCCAAGTGGGGAGGTAAACCACCTCCGCACTGGCCCGCTGGGGGAGATTCATCCAGCCCTTGACCAGACGTTTGACAAATTTGTCAAACGTCTTTAATGGGGTCTTCTCGACAGACCCGCCCCTCAAGATGTAGTCCAACCGTGGCAGGATGAACGTCTTAAGGGCGTCCATCTTCTGCCACGGGGCGAGGGGCGAATCGTCAATGGCTTTCGCGTCCTCCATCATCCGGATGATGTTGGCGGTAGGGGTTTGGCTCACCCGGGAACCGACCGGAATTCCCAGGTACTCGTAAGCCTCACCCTCTCCCAAGGCTTTCAGTTCCACACCGTCGAGAAGGAAGACGGAAGGCTGCGCTTTCTGTTCGCTTCCCTTCCCCCGAAGGTGAACGGTAGCGCACTTCTTGGGGTTGAATTTCAACCCCGCCGCAGCCGCCGCCCTCTGGATCTCGTCGAAGAAGATTCTTGTCTAAGTTTTCTTGATACTACTGTTATCAGGTCAAACAATAAATTGCTTACCAACTGGTACCACAAACCAAGTTGGTCCGGTAGATATATCAATTTCTTTTCGGCTCATCCTATACAACATAAAGTCGGTTTGATAAAAGGGTTAATAGATCGCGCCGTTTTACTTGCTGACCCGGAATTTCGACCAGCTAATTTACTTCTTGTTAAAGACACTTTGAAACGCAACGGTTATCCTGAAGAGATGGTTTCGGCAATTATCAGGGAACGTATTTTTGAAATCTATCATCCGTTAGTAGTTGAAAAGCGTAAAGAAGAAAAAGCTAAAAAAACTGGACCTATTAGTTGGAGAAATAGAGTGGTCTTGCCTTTCATTAATAATATTTCAAATGATATCAAAAGAATTTTCAGAAAAGTAGGAATTCATACCATTTTTAAATTGCCTTTATATACTAAAAGTTTTTTTCCCCCAATCAAAGATAGAATATCACTACTTAAAAATTCAAACATAGTTTATTTAATCCCTTGCACCGGATGCAACCAAGTGTACATCGGGCAAACATCCAGACTTTTAGAGAAACGTGTTAACGAACATAAAAGGAATATTTTTTCATCTCCTCTCCAACACACTGCATTAACCAAACACTCAATAGAGTTTGACCATAGATTTGACTATGACAATATCAAAGTTATTGATAGGGAGACTAAATTAAATCAAAGAATTCTATTAGAAACATTGCATATGATTAAACAACCTAGCGTAAATCTTAGGTATGAAACACCTAAAACACAAGAATATTACGCTACCTTATTGAAGGAATAAGGCCGAATGAAGCAATTTTCTTTCTATTAGAATTTTTCAGTTCCCACAGTCTCTATGGTTCGAACAGTTATACATATAGTTTTTCGTTATGTAATTACCTTGAGTGATTTATTAGTTATTACATCAACAATTAATTTTTTGGTTATACTAGCAATTGACTTTTGAGTTTCATATTCCCCGCGTTCGTTTAGTTTCATAATACCAACGGTTTCAACCTCTGTCTTATCGTTGCGATGGCTTCGCCCTCGAGATGATCTTGCCTTTTGTACCTTGTTGTTCTCAGTCACCGCCTAACCGACTCGTACGTCGCACGCTTCCTTTAAGCATGCCACATAAAAGCATAAGCAGTACCTAGTTTCAAACTTTCCTTGATAAAGGTCTAAACACTGACCGAAACGTTGGAAGATGATACTTCTTTAATTGCAAATCAGCTTTTATTCTTTTTAATTGACCGAAACTGTGCGCCGAGATCATATTTTAATATTTTAAAGAAATTTTGCGGTCGAAATTATAATTTTATTATTTAAAATGAATGGCGAAACTCTCACACCTACAACACAAGAAAGTTTTTTCAAGTCAATTGCAAGACAATTTGGACAACAAACTTTGAAGAATCTCAAGGAATTGTCAAGCAACAAATTGAAACTAATCAAGATAAGTAACAGAAAATTGTTTTTACTAAGATGTAGAACTAATAATGTCGTCCCAGGATTCATATCCAACAATCTGATGAACACTTCTAATTTTTTCACGTCTTCGATCTCGGCTTCATGCAAATTGTTAAATCTACAAAATAGATATACTAGAAAACTTCTGAACATTGCTATCAAAGACACACATAACGTTCAAAATTTGATTACAAACAGAATATCACAATTGAATGAGGAAATTCTATTTACCCTTCCTTCGCATATTTTTGATAAGTTCAACACTTTTGAAAATAAGAAATACACAAAAATTTTCAAAATTCAAAAAAGTAAATGCTTAAAAAAATTTAACAATTTGCTATTAGCCAAAAACAACAGTTACAATAAAGATGTTAATGGTTTTACCTCATTCGGCAACTTAGCCTCGAACTCTGATAACAACAATTGGCTGAAAAATCTATCAGATGTTGAAATTCCAATAAATGTTAAGAAAATATTGACCTTAGGACCAAAACATGCCTTGTGTACTTCTAAGAACTTCATCACCTCACCCAAGTTTATTGCTTCTGTTGAATCAGGTTTAATGAAAATTAATGATGAAAGCACACAAACCACAACTAGAATCAGAATAGTCAATAAAATTTTGAATTTCACTACTAACCACTCAGAAATTGATAATCCGTTACTTTTAAAATCGGAAATTATTGAAACAAAAAGATTTTTTCAAGAAAATAATAACTTACTCGCTTTAAAGTCTGATAAAGGGAACACTACAGTGATTGTTAACAAAGATTTTTATATCGCTGAGGTATTAAAGATGTTGAATGATAAAACCACTTATACTGTTAGCAAATTTGAATACACGTGTACCTTCGAGAAGATAGCTAACTCTATTATTTCTAACTTTGTTAAGAAACAACAAATAAGCGAACATATTGGGAAAATTTTAAAAACTAACAATGCTATTGTCCCTAGAGCATATGCCCTTCCAAAAACGCATAAAGAAACTCTGTCATGGCGAATTATTGTCTCCTCCATTGGTGGTCCAACATATAAATTATCGAGTTTCCTTGCCAACATACTCTCAAAAATAGTAGGAAAGTCTCCATATCACACTGTGGATACCTGGCAATTCTGCAAGGAGATTAGGAATATCCAAATGCCTGACGAGTCATTGCGTTTGGTATCTCTCGATGTTGTTTCGCTTTTCACTAACGTTCCCACTGAGTTGGTTCTACAGGTTTTACATCACCGATGGACAGAAATTGAGCAACACACAAAAATTGATCGTGATGGATTCCTCGAGGCGGTCAAATTTGTTTTGGAAGCGAACATCTTTTTGTTCAATGGCGTTTTCTACAAGCAAGTCTTTGGAACGGCAATGGGTTCTCCAATTTCTCCAGTTATTGCCAATTTAGTAATGGAAAGGTTAGAGGAAGTCTCCCTCTCGAAGGTACCATTTCAGCTTATTTTCTATAAAAGATATGTAGACGACATTATTACATGTATCAATTTAGAGAATTTACAAACATTGCTTGACACATTTAATAGTTTTCATAACAGACTACAATTTACATATAAGATCGAAGAAGATTCTTGTCTAAGTTTTCTTGATACTACTGTTATCAGGTCAAACAATAAATTGCTTACCAACTGGTACCACAAACCAAGTTGGTCCGGTAGATATATCAATTTCTTTTCGGGTCATCCTATACAACATAAAGTCGGTTTGATAAAAGGGTTAATAGATCGCGCCGTTTTACTTGCTGACCCGGAATTTCGACCAGCTAATTTACTTCTTGTTAAAGACCAGCCAGTTGGGGGAAGTCGAGGCCGCCCTGTTGTTGGAGGTCCTCTCCTCCTGGACTTGCTCGATGGTGGTTGCTGGTGTTGAAGGTCCAGGAGGGTAAGTCGAGACCCCCGAGGTCTCTGCGGGAGCCTGGGTCTTCTTAGGGCGCCCTGGTCCCTTCTTGGTGGTGGAGGTGGCCCCTTGGCTCACCGGGGGCGCCGGCTCTTTCTTCGGGCGCCCCATCCCCCTCTTGGTGGTGGTGGAGGAGGAGGTGGACCTTGTGATCACTGTAGACCTCGGGGGCAGACTGGAGGACCTCGTTATCCTTCTCGTCACTGGGCTCGGTGGTGTGCCCAGTGACCTCTTCTTTAAGGGCGGTTTTTCCAGACTTCCCCTGGTGGAACTGTGGCCGGACGATGACATTCTCCCCCTCGAGGTGGTGGTGGAGGGCCCCTGATTCCGTGCTGCGGCTTCCGCGTAGGTGGTAGGTGGTGGGTCGCAGCGGACAGACTTGGGGACGGTCCCGGTCGCCTTGGTGGAAGTGGCGAGCGGCTGGCGTGCCGTTGATGTTGTGGCAGCAGTCCCCTTCGAGAGACGAGTACTGAGGGTGGCAGTGGTTGTTGCCCTCGTGGTGCGGGTGGTCGGTGGGGGTGGCTTCGTCGCGACGGACACCCTCTCCGTCGACGACCTCTTCGCCACTGCCGTCGTGGTCGCGTTAGGGGCGGTTTTATGGGTGTTTGGGAGGGTTGTTTTGCGGGGGACTGGGGGGGTAGTTGAATGCCGCACGGGGGGGGGGGCGTTTGTCGCGCGCGTCGCGGATGCAACCGATGCAGCCACCGAGCCTGAAGGGCGACTCTGCGGAGGGGCGCCTCCGCCGCTGGTGCTGCCACCGGATCTGCGCACTCCTGAGGTACTCGGGGCATCCGGAGCTGCCCCAGCCCTGAGGGCTGCGGGGTGGAACTTGGCCACGTGGGCGTTAACATCCTTTGTAGGGTATTTACCCTTTCCCACGTGGCCGCAAAATTTGCAGGTGGGCACTAGTGTCCACCCCGCGTGAGTTCGCCTCACGTGCTGGGACAGCTCCAGGTACCCCTTGTACCGAAAAGCATTGCTTTTGGACGACTTTTTAGTGTAGCACTCGGGACACGTTAGTCCGTCCGTGGCCGGGAGCGGGACGGCAACTTCCCGCGCTGGCACCGGCGAAGCCATATTAAAAGTTGTAAAAAAAAAAAGGGGGGTCAATAAATAAAATATATAAATAGATAAGTAGAAAAAAAGGGGGAGGGTTGAGTATTAAAATAAAAATGGCTGATAAGGTCGTAATTCACCGGGCCAGCGACGGGAGTCTCCCGAGTGCTTGGGTGCGCAGGCAACGCGAGTTAATGTGCAGCAGCACCGCGGCGCGAAGTAGAGAACGCAGGGGGAATGGGGGGGGACGCGGATAAAATACAATAAAATACAATAAATACGGTTGAGAAGATGCAAATCCTGGCAGTCGCCGAGATGTATATATAAATATAAGTACTAATATTAAAAGAAAAACGCCGAAAAATAAAAGTAAATCAAAAGTCGCGGATAAAATAAATATAAAGTAAAAGCGCCTTATAAATATATTAAAATAGCGTAAGAATAAAACCAGGCCAGGCCGGAGCTCTGGCGTTGCCCGTGAGTCTCTTAGTGCGCGAGTAAAATCAGTAAAATCTAATAAATGACTAAACAAAAGAAAAAAAAAAAACCGCGTCGCAATAAGTAGATAAATATAATAAATAAGAGACTATCACGAATAAATAACAGCTGCTATGCTCGTATCGCGGATAGAATTGTATATAAATTAAAACGGTGTATAATGACTAGAAATAAAATAAATAGGACGTCACGGTGTAAAAACAATGAAACAAATAAATAGGACGTCACGCGGTGTATAAACGAGGAAGTTAAAATGTATTAAATAAATAAGTAAACGAGCAACGAACACGTATAAAATCAAACAGCTGATCGGGGCAACGCCGACCGAATCCCCTTTGGCCTTGACCGACTGAGCGAGTGCGCGAAAGAAGGATAGATGTAGTGGGGGAGACAGAGAGACTGGTCGAAGGAAGAATAGCAGTAGAGAAAGAGAGAGAGACAGCGGGCGACAGAAAGGATCGGAGGCGAAGCGGAAGCCTCTCTATCGCGAGAGTCGAAGCAGTAAAATTAAAGACTAGAATAAAGCAGTAGACTAGAGCTGATCCCCTTGCAGGGATCAGTCGCGTAGAAAAGAAATCTACTCGCGAAAGAGAAGCGAGTGGAAGGAGCCGAATAGCTCTCGGGAAGAGGTGTCTGTCGGAGTTTAAAATGACAGGCGTAACGCCTTAGTCGCCAAATATGTCAATTATTACACCTCTTCCTTCGAATTATTCGGCAGGGAATCGAAAGGAGCACCTCCCGCATGCACTGTGGTGCACCGGCTCGCGATAAACCTCGCGAAACGGCGCAATTCCACGAGCGAATTTAAACTTTTCGGAAAGCAATCAACGGTTACCGTTGATTGTTTTCAGAAAGGTCGCGAGAAGGTGTATTGGGTCGTAGGAGCCAGTAGTGAGGCTATGCGGATTCTGGACCAAGTGGAGGCGAGGGGTGAGGCGGGGCGGGGTGGGGGGTACCGAGTTCGTGGGCGAGGGGGATGACGTCACAGGGGAGGGGGGGTTCCAAGATGGCGTCGACCGAGTTCGTAGATGAGGGGGATGACGTCACAGGGGAGGGGAGGGGGATTTTCAAAATTTTCAAAATGGCGTCGCGCGCGCAGGTCGAGTTCGTGGGCGAGGGGGTTGACGTCACGGGGGAGGGGGAGGATTTTCAAATTTTCAAAATGGCGTCGCGCGCATTTCGTGTTGGCGCCACCTACTGGACGTTTAAGGTACTTTGGGCCCGCGTCGGTATTTGGGCCCGCCTTGGTACATTTTCCAGGTTTTTCATACATTTTCTATTGACGCCACCTATTGGATGTTTAAGGTACTTGGGTCCGCGTCGGTATTTGGGCCCGCCTTGGTACATTTTCCAGGTTTTCATACATTTTCTATTGACGCCATCTACTGCATGTTTAAGGTACTTGGGCCCGCGTCGGTATTTGGGCCCGTCTTGGTAAATTTTCCAGGTTTTTCATACATTTCGGGTTGGCGCCACCTATTGTACGTTTAAGGTACTTTGGGTTCGCCATGGTAAATTTTCCATGTTTTTTCATACGTTTCGTGCTGACGTCACCTGTTGCATGTCTCTAAGGTATATTTGGGCACGCGTCGCCGCCGCGCAATCTCCGTACGCGTGCGGGGATCGGTGCGCAGGCGCGACCGCGACCGATTCGTGGAAATTCAAATCGCGTTTTCGATGATGATTTCTGAGAAAGAGGGTGGACCATGATTTCTGAGAAAAGATAAGGAAATATTTGAATCGTGGGATCGATACAGCGCACGTGCAATGATATAAACATAGAGCAATAATTATTATAAATCAATCATCGCGATAGCCCATGGAATAAACATTGCACCGCGACATGCAGTGTGTTTATATCTGAACAGGATCGAACGCGTTTTTGGCGCCTACGTGCACGCGCTTCGTGCCGTGTGTTTATGTTTGAATCGTGGGACCGATGCAGCGCACGTGCAATGATGTAAACATAGAGCGATAATTATTGTAAATCAATCGGTGCGATAGCCCTTGGAATAAACACTACATTGCATTCCATGATAAGTTCTGAGAAAGAGGGTGTGTTGATGTATATATATCTGAGCATTGACTTTTCCCAAGACTAGGACCTCTAAGAAGTACCATCGAGAAAACGCAATGTCCCCGAAACAATAAATTAGGCGCTCCTTTCACGCGACCAGCTAAGCGATAATTATTCGGGGTAGAGTTCCAAGTATTTTCACGATCGAGAACACGGCGACGTCTCAAGCACCCTTCTCGAGGGTCTGCGAGTCAAGCGTCGTGGGAGCGTGTAAGGGCGAAAAGAATTCGTACATAGACCCGCAGACATCCGGTTTATAGTAGATCCAGTGTCATGGTCAAGCGTCGTGGGAACGTATCCGAACCCACCCACGTCTATTACCTATCAGGAAACGCAATTGACATTCGCTAAGTCTACGTCTCTAAGAATTAATATATGGATAGGAATATGTATGAAAGGATATTATAAATAACACGTTACATGTATTGATGCAAAAGTCATACATTTATTATTAAAACATATATACATGTACTATAGTGGTACCTGGTTTACATCACGCAGCATGGATTGTAATCCTAACGCTAACAATTCACAATCAATCAAAGAATGCTGCTCAAAGGTCTCGCTTTCGGAAATTAATTTCACATAATTCGTTGGTACGGGAGCGGTACGTAGAACTTCCACGAAGGCAGCATATTTACTGCTTACAGAGTACATATTTTCAGTCAACCAAGTGAACATATGATTGATGCAATGTTCATACGCGAACAGTTTACGCATCGTAACTTCCGTCATGTATAAGGTAACGCGATTATCGGTGATTTTAATAAGTTGATCATCATGCATACGCGTGAATTCGAGTCGCAAATGATCAATTACGATGGGGGTTTGGGACGATGTTGCGTTGCTGCGTAATCGTTGGAGTATGTCCGCCTCGTTTTGCAGTAGGAGCTTCCACGTAGACATTGAAAAGCATATCTCGACACCTTTGTTGTCGGCTATGGCGATCTCAACGCAGCACGAACCCATACCAATGCGTATTCCAATAGTTAGACGTTTATAAGCTGTTGAGGTTAGTGGATAATTACGCCCCAGGATTCGTACGATCAATGGTTTTGGCGTTTTCAACGTTTTTGGAGTTGTTGTTCCAGAACTGAAAGAAACATGTACACGAAATTAATGCATGGTTCGTTGGCGTTTACAGTGAAAGAAGTAAGTGAATGAAGTATATGTAAAGTGTATAGTAACGTATACATACCTCATATTGGATTGTTGATGATATTGTTGTCGTTGATATTTATTTGGAACGCCACCAGCGTTGTCGGATGCGAAGGATGAATCGTTTAAGCTTCGTTTGTGCATTTTGATATGCAATACGTATGATTCTCATCGACGAGAAAAAATGATTCGGACGATACTTGTTAGCACTCGAGCGTACGTGGTGAACTGATGCCTACAAGACTGGCCGACGTCACTTTATACTGATTCACATACACGTACACATCAATGTGTGAAAGTATATCGCATCAGTGATGGTGATGGTCAAGACGCGTATGTTTACCGCACAAGGGTTATAGAATACGTGGCAAATTCAAATGATATGCATGCCACAGAAGAGGTAGAGACGATTCGCGATGTAAAACGTGGAGTAGTGGTTGATTCCGCGAGTCTTCACACATCGTTGAAACTCCGCGTTGTAAAACTCCTTACCCATGTCGGTTTGTAAATTTCGCGGACATCTATCGCTCTGCTGCAACACGATCGTGAACGCCGCGGTTACGTCGCGTCCACTTTTTGTTTTCACGGGTACGGCCCACGCGTACTTGCTGAACGCATCGATGATCGTTAGTATATAGTGATATCCACGATTTTGCTTCGCATACGGACGCATCTCCACCAAATCGGCCTGCCACAAATCATCGTAACCGCGAATCACGACGCTACGCCGTGGGAAATTTCGTCTCGCGGGGGCGTGTAATTCGTTCACTAATTGTACTCGCTCCTTGCTCATGTTTTCGCGGGTGGGTCGGTGATGGTTGCGATGTTCCAAAGACGTTTTCGCGGACCCTCGTTCGCTTTTCGCAGTTCCTTTCGTTTGTACAGATCCGTGGTTGTTTTCGCTGTCGGCAACGTCGTTGTCGTGAACGTTTCGAGTATGTTTTTCAAGTGATCGAAGCGTCGTTCCATCGCGGTATTTAACTCATCCTCTAGCTGGGATAATTGCGCGTTAACGATATCCGTCATCGTTCGTTGTACTCGCGTCTCGAGTTGTGATCGTTGATACTCGGCGTCCAGTCGAGCGCTCGCGATAGCTGTTTCGATTTTTTGGGTAAAGCGTTCGTCCACCGAGGACAATAATCTCGTCATTGCCATTCTCGCTTCGTCATTGTTGTTGTTGTTGTTGTTGTTGTTATTGCGTAACGAGGTACCAAACTTATTCACCGACATAACGATGCGTATGCGCGAACACCACTGACGCGATGATCACCGAATCATTCAATTTATGATATGTTTAGCCTCGCGAAGTTCCTCCACGATGGATGCGATTTCGTTATCGTGACCCGTGTGACCTGCCGCGCGAGATGCTACGAGCAATCTCAGTCTATCGATCAATTCGTTCGGATCGTCCCAGTACACATAATCGATCGCGTTATCGGTAACCGTCATCGATTCGTCGATTGGTAATCCTTGTACTCGTCGCGTAACCGCGTCGCCCGCGCCCCCATTCATACCCATGCCCCTAACGCGTCTGACACCCGACGTCCGCACCCCACCGATTATCGCGGATATGATTTTCTTATACTTGTACCCCCTGTTACCCAGCGTGCGCTTACTCGGTGAATGGTTTCGCTTATGCGCGTTCGTTGATAGTAAGATGCGTCGGTACGAGTGCATATCCGCGTCCGTGTACATGCTAACGTTGGGGATTCGCATGAACAGTAGTTCGTACAAACCCCTAGTCCCCGCGTATCGCGTTCCGTTGACACGAATGTCGTCCCCGTCCTCGTCGATGGTGAGTACGGAATCACCGATCATTAGGTCGTCGTCGGATCCAGAGTATACGCCGTACACGTTATCGATTCGTTTCTTGGTATCGGTGAACAACAGTCGCAGGTATTCTCGAGACAAGGGTCCTTTGGCGTTCCGTAAATACACTTCAATATCATCGACGGGGTTACGCAGCGAATCCAAATCATAAACCTTTGCCGACGACTCATTATCCTGAATTTTTTCATCATCTTCGTCGTCGACATCATCAACAATATCATCAACAACATCATCGTCAACATTATCTTCATCGTCAACATCATTGTTGTCGTTATCGGTATTGTTGTTGTTGTTGTTGTCATTGTTGTCGGCGTCGTTGTCATTGTTGTCGGTGTCGTTGTCATCGTCGTCGTCGTCGTCATAGTCGCTAGAATCTGGAGGGTTATTCGGACGTTTGTTGGTTATCGATGGAGTAACGAGACGAAGTCTCTTCGATGGTTGTTGATCGTATTCGTGTCTCCTCTTCACTGGTAGGGATCTAGGTATTGAACGCATTTTCAACGCCGACGAGTTCTCGATCAATCGTTTCAGCGGTTCGACGATGGGACGCGTGCTCGCCTCCACAGCCGCTTCCGTAGCCATTTTACCAATTTTCAAGGCCAAGCTCTTTTTGCGTATAACGTCACTGACTTTGGCGATTTCCGCCTTTGTGTCCGCACACCGACGTTTCGCACCCTTTTGATGTTTCAGCCCTTTTTGATGTTTCGTTCCTTTTTGTCGATGACGACGTCGGCTATGTTTTTGCGAATGCTTCGCGTCGACGTTGCTCGAGGTTATCGTAGTCGCGGACGATTCGTTAGACATTTCGTGCTGCTCGATGAATGACTCGCGGTTTACTGATGTCAGTGAGCTACGACAAACTCGTTAAATCCTCTTCGATATCGACCTTCGTACATGGAACTATCCTTATCGATCACCACGAAATCGTATCGCCGACGCCAACATTTCGCGCATAAGTCGTTGAACGATTCGAACGTCATGTCTGTGTTCACGTGATCGTTGTACACGCGGCGCAAGTTCGTGCCATCTTGTTTGAACAGCATGAGAAAATTCGCGTTGTCCCTGATCAAATGTTTAGGTATTCTAGCGTACGACTGACACAAATAAAAGCAATCCACGTTCGCGTGACGGCCCATGGAGAAGTATTCGCGTATCGCATTCTGTTCGTCGCACGCCACATCGTCGAACACGAAGATCGAATCGGGCCGAGCGTCTCTCGGTGGAACGATCTCAGCGTTGTCCGAGTATGGAAAGTATTCGATTCCGTCGACGAGCGACAACACCTGTTCGAGATATCGATACTTTGGCTGATGCAATGATTTCGAGTATACGTACACGTTCTCGAAACGCAAACCGTTCGGACTCTCTAGCATACTTAGAAGTACGTTCGTTTTTCCGCACCCGGACGGACCGCAAATCACGCCTCGTACGCTGTGCGGTAATAATGGGCCGTGTCTGTTCGATCGACTCGAATCCCTATCATCCTCGAGCATTCTGTTCGCGGTCACGCGAATAACGTCCGACTGTTTCGCGAATCGCATATTATATAATCAACTATTTATATTCGTGGCACGCGTCGCGCAGGTCACTATCACAGTGATCGGTGACGCGTGCGTATGCGTTTATTATTGTAGTAGCTATCGTGACTATTCTAACGTATATGATTGTATCAACGACCGCAACGTCTCACGGACTAGGGAAGAATCAGAGAAGGAAGAAGACTGGATCAGGTCTCGTAAACGGTATCATAAACCGTCTGCCGTTCGAACTACACGTTCCAGGTTATCAGTTCTGCGGACCGGGAACGCGTTTGCTAAAGCGATTGGCTCGTGGCGACAAAGGTGTGAATCCTCTGGACGCAGCGTGCCGCGATCACGATATCGCGTACTCTAGTCGCAAGGATTTAGAGGGGCGACACGAGGCGGATCGTGCGTTAGCCGAACGAGCGCGAGAACGAGTATTCGCGAACGACGCGACCTTTGGTGAAAAAGCAGCCGCGACTGGAGTGTGGGCAACGATGAAGGCTAAGACTAAACTCGGCATGGGTATGAGAAGGACGAAACGTAAACAGCGAAAGTCTGGAAGGAAACATCCGCAACGGCGACGACGACATCGCAATCTACGAGTGGCGAAACGCGGGGGCTTTCTTCCATTTCTTCCGTTCGTGCTACCGGCTTTATCAGCTATCGGGGCATTGGCCGGTGGAGCGGCTGGTATAACCAAAGCGGTCAACGATTCGAAGGCCTCTCGAAAACAGCTGAAAGAGACTTTGCGTCATAATAGGGCGATGGAGGGGCGCGGGATGCATCTGACACCGTACAAGCGAGGCGCGGGCTTGAACCCGAGACGCCAACGACTGCGAACAAAGAAAAAAAAAAAAAACGCCGATCGCATAGGCGCGTGGCGACGGTGGCAGCGATAACGCAACAACCTATGACGAACCTGCAATTAGAACGTGAATGCGCCAGCATCCCGTTCTTTCGAGGCGTGTTTATGCGCGACACGCTTCCTACGCGCGTACGAAGCAACGAATGCGGTATCGCGAATCTGGATGAAAATCGAGGCACCGGTACGCACTGGGTCGCGTACGTCAAACGCGGACCGCGAGTACAGTACTTTGATAGTTTTGGGAATCTGCGACCTCCCGCGGAATTGATCTACTATTTCGGACGCGGTACAACGATCACCTACAATCACAATCGTTTTCAACGTTTCGACGAGATGAATTGCGGCCGCTTGTGCATGCAATTTTTACAGCAAAAGTCTATGGAATTATGGCCTATATACTAATATTACTATCGGTGTGTGTGTACTAAGATTATGTTACAATGTATCCATGCGTAATGGCGATTCGCACCTTCTATAATAAAGACTCATAATATCGATAAATTGCCGAGTATTCGTACGCGCGCGTCACTTCCCCTCTCTCCGTCTCGCGAGTGTAATCTATGATATGTCGTTCACGCTCACGTTAACGGGTCGCAGCAGCGCGCTCACGGTAAACTATTTTCCGCCGATAGATTTGAGTGATGGTCAATACGAATTAGGACTCGCAGACTTGGAGACGTTTCACACGATACCAAACATTGACTCGAGCAATGATAAATTCTATTTCGTCGTAAACTATAACACCGAAAACAGCACCAGCGCTGACACCGCTCACGAATACATTACGATTCCCCACGGCTCCTACGAATTAGACGCTATCGCCGAGTACCTGAAGCAACGATTACTCGATCGATATCCTCGAAGACGCGATAACAACGAGAACGATGATGACGACAAGTACCCTCTAATGCTACGAGCTAACAACAACACCATGAAAAGTGAACTGTACTGTTCGTTCTTTGTCGACTTTACGAAACCGAACAATGTGGGTTCGTTGCTGGGATTTTCCCCAAATCGCGTCTTATTACCGAGAATCTGGCACGAATCCGACGGACCCGTAAATATTATAAACGTTAACGTGATCAGAGTAACGTGTAACATCACTACCGGCGCGTACAGTAACGATAAACAGGTACACACGATCCATGAATTTTCGCCTCGCGTACCTCCAGGATATAAGATATCGGAAACTCCGCGACATGTCATTTACCTGCCGATCGTCGCACGAGCAATACACGATCTAACGTTGTGCATCGTTGATCAACACGATCGCCCTATAGACTTCCGTGGAGAAGAAATAACGATTCGTTTACACGTTCAACGACGTCCGCGCGATAGGTAGCGTGACCGTACACGTGTATGTACGCGTGTGTAGTATGTTAGTGTTAGATCATACGTATGAATCATCAATCGTCGCTGATACTCCTACCGTCTCTACATCGCGTCATCTACGTAACCCTTTATCTACAGACGAAAGTGTAAGAAGAATAAAGACCGGAGGAGCGATAAGAAGAGGACCGGTAAGAAGCATAAGAAAGCCGTTGACTCGTCGAAACGTACGTTACCTACGATCGTTAGGCTTCATCGTTGCATATTAGACGCGCAATCACGATGTCGATTATTTTGGACGTGGCGAATACGCCAACCTTCGACAATCGTATCACGAAGATCGAGTTACATACGTATAATCCGTACGCCAACACAACGTTCGACAATAGCGACGAGATAAGAATCCCCATACAGCAGCAAGATCTGTACACGCTTCCGTGCGAAAGTTTTCTCTACATCGAAGGTCGTGGCACGTTGACAGCGCAAGACGCGAAAGGCCCGCCAACGTCCGCGACCGCTGTTCTCGACAATAATTGCGTCGCGTTCATGTTCGATGAGATTCGATACGAATTGAACGGTGTCGAGATCGATCGTTGTCGAAATCCAGGAATCACTACCACGTTGAAAAATTTCGTTTCATTGTCAGCCGAGAGAAGCAAAGCGCTTGCGAATGCCGGTTGGAATTATGACATCGATTACGAAGAGGATACTTTTCATTCGGGCGCTTTTAATTTCTGCGTACCCCTGAACGTGTTATTAGGATTCTGCGAGGATTACAAACACATCGTGATGAACGCGCGACACGAGCTAATTCTTATACGAGCGCGAGATGATTCGAACGCGATGCATTGCACCTCCGCCACTGCGATCCCGAAACTTGAGATACGCAAGGTGCAGTGGCGTATGCCCCACGTCGTTTTGGAGGAAGTGAATAAACTATCGATGCTTCGTATATTGGAAAGCGGACGACCGATCGCGATGAGTTTCCGATCTTGGAGCGTGCACGAGTATCCATTACTGCAAGCGACAACGAAACATACGTGGACCGTGAAAACTACGTCGCAAATCGAGAAACCACGATACGTGTTATTCGGCATGCAAACGGATCGAAAGAATCGTCCAAATAAACCCGCGTGGATATTCGACCCGAATAATCTCACAAACTTTCGACTCTACCTAAATTCCGAGACGTATCCGTACGATGACATGCAAATAGATTTTCCCAAGTATAAATTTGCGATCATGTACAATATGTACGCGAATTTCATCCGATCGTACTACGGTCACGGAGAACCGTTGCTGAGCGCGAACGAATTCCTTAAATACGCGCCTATCGTGGTCATAGATTGTTCTAGGCAAAATGAATCGTTGAAGAGCGCTACGGTGGACGTGCGAATAGATTTCGAATGTAAAGAAAATATTCCCGCTAATACTTCAGCCGTCTGTTTGTTCATACACGATCGTATAGTCGAATACAGCCCTTTAACCAACATGGTACGCAAACTAATATAGCGTGCGTACGAGTTCGATTACTACTACTACTACTACTACTAATACTAATACTACTACTACGAATACTGCTACTGTTTTAAATCGTCCAAGTCGAAGACCTCAGTTGCTGTTCCGACATCGTCGCCCGCGGTGCTACCTAAAACGTATAATAATGTTCGCCATTGTCGATCTACAAGGATTCAATATCGAACGCGAGTTCGTCGTCAAAGAGATCGCGATTCGTGCAAACATCAACAACGATAAAACACCGACGATCAGTCATTGGATCTTCGAACCGCCATACTTCTGGAAACATCTGAATTCGCGGGATCGCGATCAAGCATCCTGGCTCGCGAAGCATCATCACGGGCTTCGCTGGTCTGACGGCTATGTTCCATACTCCAAACTTCCGGGGCTCCTCGCCAGCGTACTCGCGAACATTGACTTCGTAATCGTGAAAGGTGTGGAAAAGAAAACGTGGATGCTGCAACTACTACCTGACATAATCGTTGAGGATGTATGTAATTTGTACGAACTGACGGGACGAAAGATCAACAACAACACCAACAGCAACAGCAACAGCAGCAACAGCAACAGTAACAATAACAACGTTCGAACTGTCGAAGACGACGGCGGCTACGACGTTGACGATGATTATTGTGGGATCATGCCTGACATCGTGGACCCTGACGTTCCTAACCTGAGGTCTATGTCTTCAACGAATACTCTTCGATGTGCATTTCACAAGAATTGCGGTGTTTGCGCGCTGGAGAATGTCGGGAAAATATGGAATTATATACGCAGCGTTACCTAATGTAAGTCCTACACACGCATTGCATCTACTTTACGCGTCATATGCAGAGAAACGAATATGTAAGAATTATTTTTTTTTGTTTTCTATAGCGGTGAACACGGCGACGGCGGTGATGAGTGCAATGACAGCGACGACTGCTTCCTTTACCCACGAGCAAGAATATCCCTCCCATACGAACGTTATTTCCCGCAAATATGAATATTATAATTTTAAGTACGCATGGATGGGTGGATGTACATGAATAAACACACACTGTTTGAATAAAAAATTATATTTATTTAAAAATATATTTTAAAATATTTAAAAATATTTAAAAATATTTAAAAAAATTTCCTTGACGTCACGTCCTGCAACACACAGAGAAAACACCAAATTATTATATGAAACGTTGGAAGTAGAATGTGAAACACCAAAAAATTACAATTTATTCATACTCACTCTCTGAATAATCGCCCGAGGTACCAAAAGTCCCCATCGAACGCCAAAAATTCAATGTCCTGGGTATCCTCCCGCCACATGCGCCGGGCGAATTGAATCTTCCTGCGCAACGCATTGCAGATCCGCCCGTCCTCCTGCGTCGGGTATTGCCGTCGCTGAAACAAACACATGAATCGATTAAAATCATTGAATGGTGGACGCGGATCATTTGTGCGAAACATCACATACCAACAACTGGATAATTGCGTCGCGGTCCCCGTCGCGCGCATGGGCCTCGATGTCAGCCCGGCGCTGAAACAAACGCGTGACTCGATTAAAACATCGTCGATTGGTGTACGCGTATCAGAATAATTTTTTCAGAAACGACACTTACGAGGCGCCCGAGCGTCCCTAAATACTCGCGGCTCCACTCGGCCATTGCGTTTTCGCGTTCTTGCTGTAACAAACATGTGATTGGATTAAAACACTGTTGAATGGTGTATGCACATCAATTTTTTTTTGCGAAACATCACTTACGAGGAAACGAATCACCTCCCGCCGCTCCGCGCGCCACGCCCTCATCATATTATCCCGTTCACACTGAAACAAACGTATAACTTTGCTAGAAGACCGTCCAATTGAATACACGCACCAATTCAGTTTATATGAAAACCATACTCACAATTTGCCGAATTATCCCGTCACGCTGGTCGTGCCACGCACGCTCAATTTCCCCATGCCGACGCTGTAACAAACGCACAACTTCAATAGAATGTCATCGAATGGATTACGCGCACAAATTTAATTTTCACGAAACTATACTTACGATACATCGTTGCATTTCAAATGCGTTTACACCCTGCGCCGCTAAATATAAATTTCCTTCAAACGCGTCCATGTTTCGTTTGTAGTATTTTTGAGGAAACTATACTGTCCCGTGCGGTGGTGGTCGACACCCTTATATACATTTCGTTTCCCTAGCCTAGAAGGATGGCCCTGCGCGTTGCAAGGGTAGGGATAGTTTTCAAGTAGGGTAGTCTTGAGGTATGGTGGGGATGGTCACGTCACAGTTTCTTTGCACCCTCCTCCTCCTCATCCTACTCCTTCTTATTCTTTTTTTCCTCGATGATTTTATAATATGAAACTAATTATTCCAGCTTATAGTATACTTTTATGACTCGCACTTTTCTGTTTTACATCGCGAATCGTCTCTACCTCTTCTGTGGCATGCATATCATTTGAATTTGCCACGTATTCTATAACCCTTGTGCGGTAAACATACGCGTCTTGACCATCACCATCACTGATGCGATATACTTTCACACATTGATGTGTACGTGTATGTGAATCAGTATAAAGTGACGTCGGCCAGTCTTGTAGGCATCAGTTCACCACGTACGCTCGAGTGCTAACAAGTATCGTCCGAATCATTTTTTCTCGTCGATGAGAATCATACGTATTGCATATCAAAATGCACAAACGAAGCTTAAACGATTCATCCTTCGCATCCGACAACGCTGGTGGCGTTCCAAATAAATATCAACGACAACAATATCATCAACAATCCAATATGAGGTATGTATACGTTACTATACACTTTACATATACTTCATTCACTTACTTCTTTCACTGTAAACGCCAACGAACCATGCATTAATTTCGTGTACATGTTTCTTTCAGTTCTGGAACAACAACTCCAAAAACGTTGAAAACGCCAAAACCATTGATCGTACGAATCCTGGGGCGTAATTATCCACTAACCTCAACAGCTTATAAACGTCTAACTATTGGAATACGCATTGGTATGGGTTCGTGCTGCGTTGAGATCGCCATAGCCGACAACAAAGGTGTCGAGATATGCTTTTCAATGTCTACGTGGAAGCTCCTACTGCAAAACGAGGCGGACATACTCCAACGATTACGCAGCAACGCAACATCGTCCCAAACCCCCATCGTAATTGATCATTTGCGACTCGAATTCACGCGTATGCATGATGATCAACTTATTAAAATCACCGATAATCGCGTTACCTTATACATGACGGAAGTTACGATGCGTAAACTGTTCGCGTATGAACATTGCATCAATCATATGTTCACTTGGTTGACTGAAAATATGTACTCTGTAAGCAGTAAATATGCTGCCTTCGTGGAAGTTCTACGTACCGCTCCCGTACCAACGAATTATGTGAAATTAATTTCCGAAAGCGAGACCTTTGAGCAGCATTCTTTGATTGATTGTGAATTGTTAGCGTTAGGATTACAATCCATGCTGCGTGATGTAAACCAGGTACCACTATAGTACATGTATATATGTTTTAATAATAAATGTATGACTTTTGCATCAATACATGTAACGTGTTATTTATAATATCCTTTCATACATATTCCTATCCATATATTAATTCTTAGAGACGTAGACTTAGCGAATGTCAATTGCGTTTCCTGATAGGTAATAGACGTGGGTGGGTTCGGATACGTTCCCACGACGCTTGACCATGACACTGGATCTACTATAAACCGGATGTCTGCGGGTCTATGTACGAATTCTTTTCGCCCTTACACGCTCCCACGACGCTTGACTCGCAGACCCTCGAGAAGGGTGCTTGAGACGTCGCCGTGTTCTCGATCGTGAAAATACTTGGAACTCTACCCCGAATAATTATCGCTTAGCTGGTCGCGTGAAAGGAGCGCCTAATTTATTGTTTCGGGGACATTGCGTTTTCTCGATGGTACTTCTTAGAGGTCCTAGTCTTGGGAAAAGTCAATGCTCAGATATATATACATCAACACACCCTCTTTCTCAGAACTTATCATGGAATGCAATGTAGTGTTTATTCCAAGGGCTATCGCACCGATTGATTTACAATAATTATCGCTCTATGTTTACATCATTGCACGTGCGCTGCATCGGTCCCACGATTCAAACATAAACACACGGCACGAAGCGCGTGCACGTAGGCGCCAAAAACGCGTTCGATCCTGTTCAGATATAAACACACTGCATGTCGCGGTGCAATATTTATTCCATGGGCTATCGCGATGATTGATTTATAATAATTATTGCTCTATGTTTATATCATTGCACGTGCGCTGTATCGATCCCACGATTCAAATATTTCCTTATCTTTTCTCAGAAATCATGGTCCACCCTCTTTCTCAGAAATCATCATCGAAAACGCGATTTGAATTTCCACGAATCGGTCGCGGTCGCGCCTGCGCACCGATCCCCGCACGCGTACGGAGATTGCGCGGCGGCGACGCGTGCCCAAATATACCTTAGAGACATGCAACAGGTGACGTCAGCACGAAACGTATGAAAAAACTTGGAAAATTTACCATGGCGAACCCAAAGTACCTTAAACGTACAATAGGTGGCGCCAACCCGAAATGTATGAAAAACCTGGAAAATTTACCAAGACGGGCCCAAATACCGACGCGGGCCCAAGTACCTTAAACATGCAGTAGATGGCGTCAATAGAAAATGTATGAAAACCTGGAAAATGTACCAAGGCGGGCCCAAATACCGACGCGGACCCAAGTACCTTAAACATCCAATAGGTGGCGTCAATAGAAAATGTATGAAAAACCTGGAAAATGTACCAAGGCGGGCCCAAATACCGACGCGGGCCCAAAGTACCTTAAACGTCCAGTAGGTGGCGCCAACACGAAATGCGCGCGACGCCATTTTGAAAATTTGAAAATCCTCCCCCTCCCCCGTGACGTCAACCCCCTCGCCCACGAACTCGACCTGCGCGCGCGACGCCATTTTGAAAATTTTGAAAATCCCCCTCCCCTCCCCTGTGACGTCATCCCCCTCATCTACGAACTCGGTCGACGCCATCTTGGAACCCTCCCTCCCCTGTGACGTCATCCCCCTCGCCCACGAACTCGGTACCCCCCGCCCCGCCCCGCCTCACCCCTCGCCTCCACTTGGTCCAGAATCCGCATAGCCTCACTACTGGAGCCACCTGAGGTGCGGCGGTGGCAGCGGTTCCACCGTTCGAACACTCAGCTGGGGGGACTAGGTGCCGTTTACCGAGCTACGTCAGAGAGAGAGCGACGTCACTCGGGCAACGACTCCTAGGGAGACAAAGCGATAGAAAGAAGAAGGAAAAGAGCACTTACTCGGTGGTGTCAGCTGGCTGGGGCTGCGTCTGGCTCCGGCTGGTCCTGCGGAGGCGCTTGGCGGGAGATCGTCGCTTATCGAACACGTATCGTCTATCGAACACAAATTCTCCCGCACAACTTTTGGGTCGCTTCTCGGATTGATGGTCTGTTCTGGGGAGTCAGAATATGATTGGCAGTCGATTATTGAGCCAATCCTAGCGGCACTGCAATGCCAGGCTGACTCGCGACGGAGGTGGAGCAAGCACCAACGCTCCGTCAATTTCCAAAAATCAGATTAATATTCTGACTCCCCAATGGGGAGTGTATCAGATCTTAAGCTGATAAGAACAGATAAAGTGGCGTTTATTAAAACAAACAATGTTTAAGCCCCCCTTTTACATTGCTGGGTTTCGCTGGGGGGCTTAACAAGGGATGGTTCTTCCCGATTCTCGGGGCACGTACAATACATTTCTGATAATGTTCGTCAATCTCGGCCGACTGCCATGGTGAAAGGTCCTTCGTAAAATGGCCACCAATTGTGGCCATTGTGTTGTTAAAAAAAAGAAATAAAAAAAAAGGAAAATTAAGCAGGGAAGGATAAAACGAATAATATAAAACATAAAGTAGAAAAACGAGGGGGGTACGGGGGATATCGCTTCGCGGGTCTGGTGTGAGACGCCCCCTTATTTCGCCGGTGCCGCCCTTACCTCCGGTCCTATATAAAGTATAATCATGTTGAGATTTGACCGGATGGTAGCCCGTTCGGGGAGCGGTCGGGGAGGGGGCCCGACGACGGCGTAGCGGCAGGAGCGTCGAACGGGTGCTGGTACTGCCTGATCTTCGAGACGTGCTCGACGTATATGTCACGGGACCATCTCATTGTGTCAGTGACAATAAGTCGGCGCATCAGCGCTGCGTAGCGCGGTGAAACGCACAGTCGCTTCAACACCGGCTCATTGCCCTGATCCCATGTACCAAGGGCGCCTACGACGATCGCATCCACATCCACCGAATACCCTGCCGCGTGCAATGCAGTTGCAAGCGGGGTATACTTGACGATCTTCGATCGTCGAGCATCCTCCATGGCCTTGCACTGGTTCTCGAACGCGATAGTGACATCGATGATGTGGATGCGTTTCGCCGCCTCGTCACGGATAACAATATCCGGACGGAGAGCAGCTAGATCGCCGTTGACGCCCTCCACCCTTTGATTTATACGGATGGCTCCCTTCGCTCTACAGGCTTTCGCCACCCGCGCCATAACCGCGTCGTGACGAAGCTGCAGAGCGGCCGAGTGAGGCAGACAGTGGCAGATTACGTGAGGTAACGTCTCACTCGGATAACCGCACTGCCTGCAGCGCTTGTCGCCCGTGCCCCAGCGTCGCGCCCCATTAAGGGGGGAACCTGGTGTAACTAGCTGAAAATCGAGGCATTTTTCCGGATTTTTTTTTAAAGAAAGTACTTATTCGATCTTTCTGAAACTTTCGGGATATTGAATTAACAGGTTAAGGTAGATATAAAAAAAATTTTATTAAAAAAGAGCAACAAATAACAAAGTTATAAGGGCTTATGCCCAGTCCGTTCGCGACGTAATTGGTTCACTGCGGGCAACGTAGCGTCTTTTGGTTTCATCTAAAACCAAAAATCGAACAATTTTCATTTAGTTTATGAGTGTACGGATGAATCGTGTCAATTTATTTCTTAAAAGATGCAAAATTGAACAAATGGCGGCCTCTTGAAAAAAAAGGTCCCTCTTTCCAACGAAATTTTGCCTTAAATGTGTAAAAAAAAGTTATTTATTTAAACAATATCAGTATACCCATAGCTTAGATCTGTGAAGAAAATGTTCACAAATATCCGTGCACAAGGCCAAGTCGATTGGTTGAATATTTTTAGAGTTACATTGCCCGCAAATTGTAAAACTGTCGTTTCGAGAAAAACGCGTTTCAAGTTTTCTGGTAACCTGACGCTCCGTAGCAAAACCGGCTATATCCGCTTTAATTTTTCGAATTTCGTTTTGCGACTTTGGGAGCATATTATTATGATGTTTAACTATTGATTTATGCATAAAAAAATTCGATTTTTTCGACTAGCAACACCAGGCTCCCCCTTAAATGTGCAAGAAATGTTATTTATTTAAACAATATCATTATACGAATAGCTATGTTCTGTGAAGAGCATGTTCACAAATATCCGTGCACAAGGCCAAGTCGATCGGTTGAATATTTTGGAGTTACATTGTCCGCCAATTGTAAAACTGTCGTTGCGAGAAAAACGCATTTAAAGTTTTCTGGTACCCTGGCGCTCCGTAGCAAAACCGGCCATATCTGCTTTAATTTTTCGAATTTCGTTTTGCGGCTATGGGAACGTATTCCCGTAATGTTCAACTATTTATTTATGCAAAAAAAAAAAATCGATTTCTTCGACCCGCTATACCAGGTTCCCCCCTTAAGGGGAAGGACATCGAGGCGCGCGCGATGAATGAAGCGCCACTCGGCGAACCGGGCGTACCTGCCGTCGCGGAGGAAGGCATTGCTGACTCCCGACCGCGACGACACCTGGTAAACCTTGCCTTGATCAGGTTTAGCCAGGAGAGAGCACAAGTAACTCTCTTGCACTGCAATTCTCAGACGACGAATCACCTGAGAAGTTGCGCCTGGGGGGATAATAGTCCGCCGGCCCTCTGACCCTCGACATTCTAAAAGAATCTCGTTGGTCAGAGAGTCGTACCGCCATGCCAGGTGCAGACGTTTTGCCTGGCGACGCGAAGCCATTCTCACCCGGGTCCACAGGCCAGGATCCCCCTGGAGGTCGCACGCGAACGGTCCTTCGAGAGAACCCGACAAGAACGCGGCGAGCTGCTCCTGTGTGGGCTGGACGGATGTTCGTCTCCGGACTGCATTCCTTAGCGAGGTCCTGGCCCGCTCAGCGACCGCGCCGTCCTTGCAGGATAACATCCTGAAGGCGTGCGCGATCGTGAGCACGTCGGCCAGATCCGCCATCGGAATGAGCCCGGCTCCACCCCGCCAAGTGGGGAGGTAAACCACCTCCGCACTGGCCCGCTGGGGGAGATTCATCCAGCCCTTGACCAGACGTTTGACAAATTTGTCAAACGTCTTTAGTGGGGTCTTCTGGACAGACCCGCCCCTCAAGATGTAGTCCAGCCGTGGCAGTATGAACGTCTTAAGGGCGTCCATCTTTTGCCACGGGGCGAGGGGCGAATCGTCGATGGCTTTCGCGTCCTCCATCATCCGGATGATGTTGGCGGTAGGGGTTTGGCTAACCCGGGAACCAACCGGAATTCCCAGGTACTCGTAAGCCTCACCCTCTCCCAAGGCTTTCAATTCCTCACCGTCGAGAAGAAAGACGGAAGGCTGCGCTTTCTGTGCGCTTCCCTTCCCCCGAAGGTGAACGGTAGCGCACTTCTTGGGGTTGAATTTCAACCCCGCCGCAGCCGCCGACCTCTGGATCTCGTCGAGGAGGGATTGCATCTCCGCTGGTGAGGCCGCCACAAGACCAATGTCGTCCGCGTAGGCAAACGCACGGTGCAAGTCCTCCCCCAACCTATAGCCCATCGGCAACGATTCGACGGATCGAATCACTCGCTCGATGGCCAGGTTGAAGGTCATTGGACTACACGGACAACCTTGCTTGACCCCAGCCAGCATGGGGATGTTTTCTGTAAAGCCCCGGGAGGTACGGACTCTAGTCGTGCATCCGGAGTTCATGGAGAGCATGAGCTTCCGGATGTTGAGGGGTAAACCGGCACCCTCAAAGGCGTCGAACAGGGTGACGTGGGGGATCGACCCGAACGCGTTGGTCAAATCTAGCCACGCCACCACGGCTTGTCGACCCTCTCTCCGGCTGTCCTCCAGGATTTCCTGGAGCATGAAGTTGTGCTCATGACACCCCTCATGCTTCAGGAAACCCTTCTGAGGATGACTCAGCCGTTTTCCCAAAACCGCGAACTTCATCAACCGGTCCGCCAACACTGCAGCGAACAGCTTGGCTACTGTGTCGCCGAGCGCTAGCGGACGCCAGTTAGAAAGGTCGCTTCGGTCCCCTTTCTTATAAATAAGAACGGTGTTCGAGGACTTCCACGACTCCGGAATGGCCTCCGTGCGAAGGCAGGCGTTGAACGCAGAGGCGAGCACGTGACACCCTGGATCCGCCTTCCTCAGCTCTTCGTAGGTGACCCCGTCCGGACCCGGAGCGCTTTTATGCGTCCGCTTCAGACGGGATTCAACCTCCGACGCCGAGAACGGCCTCACCAGTGCGCCCCGCAACTCACCCTCTTCGTCCGTGGGCCACTCCGGCCACGCATAGGGCTCACCCACAGGGGGGGCCGTCGCCGAGTACATTTTTCGGAAGTACTGGCCGACCTCCTCCGCACCGACTTCGCAGTGCGGGGAAGGACCGGTCAGCACCTCTTCCATCGCTCGGCGCCGATTCTCCCTGTACAGGCGCTGCAGCCTCGTGGCTTTCTTGACATGATCCTCCGGGCCCTGCTGTTCGGGGGCCCTGGGACGACCATGTTGGCGGTTATTCCCCCCCTTAGCCGATCGAGACTGGAAGAAGGTGGTCAGATCTTGGGCCACCTCCTCCAGGAGCTCAATCGTCTCGACCCCCTCGGCGCGTGAGATAAGAGCCTCACGAATATTCGCTTCGGCCCGTCTCGCATCGCGCCCAGGAAGTCGGGGAGGATTGGAGTTCGCGGGGGTAGAGAGGGAAGTTTCGCGCCCACGACTCGTTTGGGAGGACTGGGGAGTGGTACGCAAATTTGTTGGACGGCCCCGGGGCAGTCCACGTCGAGAACGCGTCGGAGGGGCAGAAGACCGAGCTCCCGCCGACGCCCCGGCAGCAGCCGACCGGGGGCCCCCTCGGCGATCGCTCGCCGCGGTTAGGTGGGGCTCAGGTGGTGGCTGCGACGGTGAACGCGATATAAGACTATGGGTTGGGGGGGGGGGGGGGAAGGCGCGGGGAGTATCGTTGGGGACGGCAGTGGCGGCGCTGGGGGCGAAGGCTCCGGTGTCGATGTCGTAGGGGATGTGATCCTCCCTCGTCCCGGAGTCCTCCGAAATCCCACGCTGCTGCCACCCTTTTCCTCATCGCTCTCCGAGGAGCTGTCGCTGTACACTATCCGTCGCCTCATCTGCGACGTCTTCTTCTTCTTCCTCGGGGCCGCTTCCCATGGTCTCTCCTGACTGGGAGGGGTGGTGAAGTTTGGGGGGGCCTCCAGGCCCCCTTCCTCCTCCTCGATGGAAACCAGGGGCTGAAAGATGAGCGGCCGCTCCGTGACCACCCTGACCGCGTGCGTGGTGGTAATGCACGACGTCATGATGGGGCCACCGTGTTGTCGTCGTGACAGTGCACGTAGTTAAAGTGGCCCCAGCCGATGACGTCGCTACGGCCAGGGGGGCCGAGGCTGTGCCGCTCATTTGTGGAGGGGGAGTCGCCGGCCAGGTCGGGGAAGTGGAGGCCGCCCTCTGCATGGAGGCCCTCCCCCCCTGGACTTGCCCGATGGTAGTGGCTGATGTTGAAGGTCCAGGGGGGTAGATCGATGCCTCCGAGGTTGCCTCGGAGGCCGGGTTCTTCTTGGGACGACCCGGCCCCCTCTTCACGGTGGTGGTGGCCTCCTGGCCCGCTGGGGGCGCCGATTCCTTTTTCAGGCGCCCCGGTCCCTTCTTGGTGGTGATGGAGGTGGCGGCGGACCTTGGAGGCAGCGTCGACCTCGGAGGCAGACTTGAGGACCTCGTAATTCTTCTTGTCACTGGGCTAGGTGGTGTGCCCAGTGACTTCCTCTTCGTGGGCGGATTCTCCGGGCTTCCCCTCGTGGAATTGTGGCCGGGCGATGGCAGGCTCCCCCTGGAGCTGGTGGTGGTGGCGAGCCCCTGGTTCCTCGTCACAGCCTCCGCGTAGGTGGTGGGCGGCGGGCTGTGACGGACGGGTTTGGGAGCGGCCCCGGTCGCCTTGGTGGTGGTGGCGAACAGCGGACGGATCGTTGACGACGAGGCGACAGCGGTCCCCTTTGAGAGACGAGTACTAAGGGTGGCAGTCGTCTTCACCCCCGTGGACTTAGTGGTGGGTGGGGGTGGCCTTAGGACGACGGTCGTCTTCCCCGTCGTCGTCCTCTTAGCTACTGCCGTCCTAGTCGCGTTGCGGGTTAAGGGGGGGGTGGATTTTCGGGGGGCTGGGGGGGTAGTAGAGTTTCGCGCAGGGGGGGTTGTCGCACGCAACGCGGGGGAGACCGTCGCAGCCCCCGAGCCTGAAGGGCGGCTCTGCGGGGGGTCGCCTCCGCCGCTGGTGCTGCCGCCGGATCTGCGCACCCCTGAGGTACCGGGGGCGCCCGGAGCAGACCCAGCACTCTGGGCTGCGGGGTGGAATTTGGCTACGTGGGCGTTCACGTCCTTAGTGGGATATTTCCCCTTTCCCACGTAGCCGCAGTACCGACAAGTAGGAGATAGATTCCACCCCGCATGAGTACGCCTCACGTGCTGGGCGAGCTCCAGGTACCCCCTGTACCTAAACGAATTGCTTTTGGACGACTTTTTGTTATAGCACTCGGGACACGTTAGGCCGTCCGTGGCCGGAAGTAGGACGGCGACTTCCCTCGTTGGCACCGGCGAAGCCATTATAAAATGTTGATGATAAAAGGGGGCGAAAAGGGGGGGAATACTGAAATAAATATAAATAAATAGGGGGGAGGGAGTATTAAAAGAAATAAATGGCTAGTAGTTGTGAATCGCCGGGCCAACGACGGAAGCCTCCCGAGTGCGTGGGTGCGCAGGCAATAGTTGCGGTGGTGCAGCAGCACAGCGGCGCGAAGTGAATACGCGGGGCAGTTGGGGGGCGCGGATAAAATTCAATAGAATAGAAAGGTTAAAAAGATGTAAATCCAGGCAGTCGTCGAGATGTATGAATATGAAATAAATAATGCTTAATAAATAGGTACAAAAGGATAAAAGAGAAAGAAACGCCGTTGAAAATTAAAATGTAGAGTAAAAGTATAAATACGAATAGCGCCTTAGAATAGTGTAGAATAGAATAGATAAAACCAGGCCAGTCCGGAGCACTGGCGTTGCCCTCTTGTTTCTCAGTTGACGCGGATAAAAAAGACGATAAAATGGAATAAATAAATAAATAAGACGCGTGGCAGTGGATGTATATAATAAATAAGAAACAATCACGACAAGTATCAGCTGTTTAGCTCGCTCCCGGATAAAATTGTATAAATTAAAACGGTGTAAAATGACTAGCTATTAAAGGAAAAATAAATAAGACGTCACGGTGTATAAACGATGAAATGAATAAATAGGACGTCACTCAGTATAAACGAATAGGTTAAAATGTAATAAATAAATAGGTAACGAGCAGCAATCACGGTTAAAATCGAACAGCTGATACGGGCAACGCCGACTAAGTCCCCTTCGGCCTATTCCGACCGAGTTCGTGCGTGAAAGAAGGACAGCAATAGAGTGGGAGACAGAGAGACGTGTCGAAGGAAGCAAAGCGGTAGAGAAAGAGAGAGAGAAAGCGGGCGATAGAGAAGGATGCGGAGGCGAAGCGGAAAGCCTCTCTATCGCGAGAGTCAAAGCGTTAAAATAAGGACTAGAATAAAAGCGATAGCCTAGAGCTGATCCCCTTGCAGGGATCAGTCGCGTAAAAGAGATTCTACCCGCGGTAGAGAAGCGAGAGAAAGGAGCCGAATAAATCTCGGGAAGAGGTGTGTGTCAGGTGTTTAAAATGACAGGCGTGTGCCTCGGTCGCCAATTATGTCAATTATTACACCTCTTCCTTTGATTTATTCGACAGGGAATAGAGAGGAACACCCCCCGCATGCACTGTGGTGCACCGGACCGCGATAAAGCTCGCGAAACGGTGCAATTCCACGAGTGAATTTAAACTTTTCGGAAAGCAATCAACGGTTACCGTTGATTGTTTTCGGAAAGGTCGCGAGAAGGTGTATAGGTTTATAGGTGCCACCTGAGGTGAGGCGGTGGCAGCGGTTCCACCGTTCGCACACTCAGCTGGGGGGACTAGGTGCCGTTTACCGAGCTACGTCAGAGAGAGCGACGTCACTCGGGCAACGACTCCTAGAGGGGGAAAGCGATAGATAGAAGAAGGAAAGAGCACTTACTCGGTGGTGTCAGCTGGCTGGGCTGCGTCTGGCTCCGGCTGGTCCTGCGGCGGCGCTTGGCGGGAGAGTCGTCTAACGAACACGTCGCTTATCGGACACTGAAAATTCTCCCGCACGACTTTTTGGGTCGCTTCTCGGACTGATGGATCTGTTCGGGGAGTCAGAATATGATTGGAATAGCTATTTGAGCCAATCCTGGCGGCACTGCAATGCCAGGCTGACTCGCGACGGAGGTGGAGCAAGCACCAACGCTCCGTCAGTTTCCAAAAATCAGATTAATATTCTGACTCCCCAATGGGGAGTGTATCAGATATTAAGCTGATAAGAACAGATAAAGAGGCGTTTATTAGCAAACAAACAATGTTTAAGCCCCCCTTTACATATGCTGGTATTAGCAGGGGGGCTTAACAAAAAATGGTTTCTCCCAGTCGGGGCATGTACAATTCATATTACAGGAGAATATGTATGTCAATCTCGGCGAGCTGCCATGGTGAAGTCGCCTTCTTAAAATGGCCACTAGACGTGGCCATTGCATTATAAATAAAATAAATAAATAAGACACGTAGATAAAAAGAAGAGAGGAAAAAGAAATAGAAAAAAAGAAAAACACGAGGGGAGTGCGGGGGGTAGCGCTTCGCGGGTCTGAAGTGAGGCGCCCCCTTATTTCGCTGATGCCGCCCTTACCTCCGGTCCTATATAAAGTATAATCATGGTGCAATTTGACCGGAAGGTAGCCCATTCGGGGAGCGGTCGGGGAGGGGGCCCGACGACGGCGTAGCGGCAGGAGCGTCGAACGGGTGCTGGTACTGCCTTATCTTCGAGACGTGCTCGACGTATATGTCACGGGACCATCTCATTGTGTCAGTGACAATGAGCCGGCGCATCAGCGCTGCATAGCGCGGTGAAACGCACAGACGCTTCAACACCGGCTCATTGCCCTGATCCCATGTACCAAGGGCGCCTACGACGATCGCATCCACATCCACCGAATACCCTGCCGCGTGTAATGCAGTTGCAAGCGGGGTATACTTGACGATCTTCGATCGTCGAGCATCCTCCATGGCCTTGCACTGGTTCTCAAACGCGATAGTGACATCGATGATGTGGATGCGTTTCGCCGCCTCGTCACGGATAACAATATCCGGACGGAGAGCAGCTAGATCGCCGTTGACGCCCTCCACCCTTTGATTGAGTCGGATGGCTCCCTTCGCTCTACAGGCTTTCGCCACCCGCGCCATAACCGCGTCGTGACGAAGCTGCAGAGCGGCCGAGTGAGGCAGACAGTGGCAGATTACATGAGGTAACGTCTCATTCGGATAACCGCACTGCCTGCAGCGCTTGTCGCCCGTGCCCCAGCGTCGCGCCCCATTAAGGGGAAGGACATCGAGGCGCGCGCGATGAATGAAGCGCCACTCGGCGAACCGGGCGTACCTGCCGTCGCGGAGGAAGGCATTGCTGACTCCCGACCGCGACGACACCTGATAAACCTTGCCTTGATCAGGTTTAGCCAGGAGAGAGCACAAGTAGCCCTCTTGCACTGCAATTCTCAGGCGACGAATCACCTGAGAAGTTGCGCCCGGGGGGATTATAGTCCGCCGGCCCTCCGACCCTCGACATTCTAGGAGAATCTCGTTGGTCAGAGAGTCGTACCGCCATGCCAGGTGCAGGTGTTTTGCCTGGCGACGCGAAGCCATTCGTACCCGGGTCCACAGGCCAGGGTCCCCCTGGAGGTCGCACGCGAACGGTCCTTCGAGGGAACCTGACAAAAACGCGGCGACCTGTTCCTGTGTGGGCTGAATGGATGTTCGTCTCCGGACTGCATTCATCAGCGAGGTCCTGGCCCGCTCAGCGATCGCGCCGTCCTTGCAGGATAACATCCTGAAGGCGTGCGCGATCGTGAGCACGTCGGCCAGGTCCGCCATTGGAATGAGCCCGGCTCCGCCCCGCCAAGTGGGAAGGTAAACTACCTCCGCACTGGCCCGCTGGGGGAGATTCATCCAACCCTTGACCAGACGTTTGACAAATTTGTCAAACGTCTTTAGTGGGGTCTTCTCGACAGACCCGCCCCTCAAGATGTAGTCCAGCCGTGGCAGTATGAACGTCTTAAGGGCGTCCATCTTTTGCCACGGGGCGAGGGGCGAATCGTCGATGGCTTTCGCGTCCTCCATCATCCGGATGATGTTGGCGGTAGGGGTTTGGCTAACCCGGGAACCAACCGGAATTCCCAGGTACTCGTAAGCCTCACCCTCTCCCAAGGCTTTCAATTCCTCACCGTCGAGAAGAAAGACGGAAGGCTGCGCTTTCTGTGCGCTTCCCTTCCCCCGAAGGTGAACGGTAGCGCACTTCTTGGGGTTGAATTTCAACCCCGCCGCAGCCGCCGACCTCTGGATCTCGTCGAGGAGGGATTGCATCTCAGCTGGTGAGGCCGCCACAAGACCAATGTCGTCCGCGTAGGCAAATGCACGGTGCAAGTCCTCCCCCAACCTATAGCCCATCGGCAACGATTCGACGGATCGAATCACTCGCTCGATGGCCAGGTTGAAGGTCATTGGACTACACGGACAACCTTGCTTGACCCCAGCCAGCATGGGGATGTTTTCTGTAAAGCCCCGGGAGGTACGGACTTTAGTCGTGCATCCGGAGTTCATGGAGAGCATGAGCTTCCGGATGTTGAGGGGTAAACCGGCACCCTCAAAGGCGTCGAACAGGGTGACGTGGGGGATCGACCCGAACGCGTTGGTCAAATCAAGCCACGCCACCACGGCTTGTCGACCCTCTCTCCGGCTGTCCTCCAGGATTTCCTGAAGCATGAAGTTGTGCTCATGACACCCCTCATGCTTCAGGAAACCCTTCTGAGGATGACTCAGCCGTTTTCCCAAAACCGCGAACCTCATCAACCGGTCCGCCAACACTGCAGCGAACAGCTTGGCTACTGTGTCGCCGAGCGCTAGCGGACGCCAATTAGAAAGGTCGCTTCGGTCCCCTTTCTTATAAATAAGAACGGTGTTCGAGGACTTCCACGACTCCGGAATGGCCTCCGTGCGGAGGCAGGCGTTGAACGCAGAGGCGAGCACGTGACACCCTGGATCCGCCTTCCTCAGCTCTTCGTAGGTGACCCCGTCCGGACCCGGAGCGCTTTTATGCGTCCGCTTCAGACGGGATTCAACCTCCGACGCCGAGAACGGCCTCACCAGTGCGTCCCGCAACTCACCCTCTTCGTCCGTGGGCCACTCCGGCCACGCATAGGGCTCACCCACAGGGGGGGCCGTCGCCGAGTACATTTTTCGGAAGTACTGGCCGACCTCCTCCGCACCGACTTCGCAGTGCGGGGAAGGACCGGTCAGCACCTCTTCCATCGCTCGGCGCCGATTCTCCCTGTACAGGCGCTGCAGCCTCGTGGCTTTCTTGACATGATCCTCCGGGCCCTGCTGTTCGGGGGCCCTGGGACGACCATGTTGGCGGTTATTCCCCCCCTTAGCCGATCGAGACTGGAAGAAGGTGGTCAGATCTTGGGCCACCTCCTCCAGGAGCTCAATCGTCTCGACCCCCTCGGCGCGTGAGATAAGAGCCTCGCGAATATTCGCTTCGGCCCGTCTCGCATCGCGCCCAGGAAGTCGGGGAGGATTGGGGTTCGCGGGGGGAGAGAGGGAAGTTTCGCGCCCACGGCTAGATTGGGAGGACTGGGGAGTGGTACGAATATTTGGACGGCCCCGGGGCAGTCCACGTCGAGAACGCGTCGAAGGGGCAGAAACGCGAGCACCCGCCGACGCACCGGCAGCAGCCGACCGGGGGCCCCCTCGGCGATCGCTCGCCGCGGTTAGGTGGGGCTCAGGTGGTGGCTGCGACGGTGTACGCGATTTATAACTAAGGGTTAGGGGGGGGGGGGTGGGGGTGGGGATGGTTGTTGGGGACGGCAGTGGCGGTGGCGGCGATGTCACAGGCACCGGTGACGATGGCGTTGGGGACGCTGTCCTCCCTCGTCCCGGCGTCCTCCGGAATCCCGTACTGCTGCCACCCTTTTCGTCGCCGCTCTCCGAGGAGCTGTCGCTGTACACGATCCGTCGCCTCATTTGCGACGTCTTCCTCTTCTTCCTCGGGGCCGCTTCCCATGGTCTCTCCGGACTGGGAGGGGTGGTGAAGTTTGGGGGGGCCTCCAGGCCCCCCTCCTCCTCCTCGATGGAAACCAGGGGCTGGAAGATAAGCGGCCGCTCCGTGACCACCCTGACCGCGTGCGTGGTGGTGATGCACGACGTCATGATGGGGCCACTACGTGTTGTCGTCGTGACAGTACACGTAGTTAAAGTGGCCCCAGCCGATGACGTCGCTACGGCCAGGGGAGGCAGAGCTATGCCGCTCAGATGTGGAGGGGGAGTCGCCGGCCAGTTCGGGGAAGTGGAAACCGCCCTCTGGGTGGAGGCCCTCTCCCCCTGGACTTGCCCGATGGTGGTGGCTGATGTTGGAGGTCCAGGGGGGTGGATCGATGCCTCCGAGGTTGCTTCGGAGGCCGGGTTCTTCTTGGGACGACCCGGCCCCCTCTTCATGGTGGTGGTGGCCTCCTGGCCCGTTGGGGGCGCCGAATCCTTTTTCGGGCGCCCCGGCCCCTTCTTGGTGGTGGTGGAGGTGGCGGTGGGCCTAGGAGGCAGAGTCGACCTCGGAGGCAGACTGGAGGACCTCGTGATTCTTCTCGTCACTGGGCTCGGTGGTGTGCCCAGTGACTTCCTCTTCTCGGGCGGTTTCTCCAGACTTCCCCTGGTGGAGTTATGGCCGGAGGATGATGTTGTGCTCCCCCTCGAGCTGGTGGTGGCGAGCTCCTGGTTCCTCGTCACAGCCTCCGCGTAGGTGGTGGGCGGCGGGCTGTGACGGACGGGTTTGGGAACGGCCCCGGTCGCCTTGGTGGTGGTGGCGAACAGCGGACGGATCGTTGACGACGAGGCGACAGCGGTCCCCTTTGAGAGGCGAGTACTAAGGGTGGCAGTCGTCTTCACCCTCGTGGACTTGGTGGTGGGTGGGGGTGGCCTTAGGACGACGGTCGTCTTCCCCGTCGTCGTCCTCCTGGCCACTGCCGTTCTAGTCGCGTTGCGGGTTAAGGGGGGGGTAGATTTTCGGGGGGCTGGGGGGGTGGTAGAGTTTCGCGCGGGGGGAGTAACCGCTCGCAACGCGGGGGATACCGTCGCAGCCCCCGAGCCTGAAGGGCGGCTCTGCGGGGGGTCGCCTCCGCCGCTGGTGCTGCCGCCGGATCTGCGCACCCCTGAGGTACCGGGGGCACCCGGAGCAGTCCCAGCACTCTGGGCTGCGGGGTGGAATTTGGCTACGTGGGCGTTAACATCCTTGGTAGGGTATTTGCCCTTTCCCACGTAGCCACAATACCGGCAGGTAGGTGTTAGGTTCCACCCCGCGTGAGTACGCCTCACGTGCTGGGCGAGCTCCAGGTACCCCTTGTACCTGAACGAATTGCTTTTCGAAGATTTTTTGTTATAGCACTCGGGACACGTTAAGCCGTCCGTGGCCGGAAGTGGGACGGCGACTTCCCTCGCCGGCACCGGCGATGCCATTATAAAAAGTTGACTATAGAAGGGGGCAAAAGGGAAGAAATACTAAAATAGATGGAAATAAATAGGGGGGAGGGCATATAAGAAGAAAAAAAAAAAAGAAAAAAGAAAATGGCTAGTGATTGTTTTTCGCCGGGCCGGCGCCGGAAGCCTCCCGAGTGCGTGGGTGCGCAGACGATAGTTGCGGTGGTGCAGCAGCACCGCGGCGCGGAGTGAATATCCAGGCAGTCGCCGAGATGTATGGGTAAAGAGTAAATAGTGCTTAAAATATATAGAAGAATAAAAGGGAGAACACAGTAGAATAAAATAAGATATAAAATGTAGATATAGATAAGAATAAATAGAGTTAAAAGCGCCTTAGACTAAAATAAAGTAGAGTAGAAATAAAATCAGGCCAGTCCGGAGCACTGGCGTTGCCCGCGGGTCTCTTGTTAACGCGGATGAAATCAATAAATCGCAATAAATAAATAAATAAATAAAACGCGTCACAGTAAATACGTATAATAAATAAGAGACAATCACAAACAAGTATCAGCTGCTTTGCTCGCTCCCGGATAAAATTGTAGAAATAAAACAATGTATAAAGACTAGAGATAAAATAAATAAGACGTCACGGAGTATAAACGATGAAATAAATAAATAAGACGTCACGCGGTATAAAGAAATAAGTTAAAATGCAGTAAATAGATAAGTAACGAGCATAAAACGTAGTTAAAATCGAACAGCTGATACGGGCAACGCCGACTATGTTCCCTTCGGCCTCTTCCGACCGAGTTCGTGTAAGAAAGAAGGACAGAGATAGAGTGGGAGATAGAGAGACTGGTCGAAGGAAGAACAGCGGTAGAGAAAGAGAGAGAGACAGCGGGCGACAGAAAGGATCGGAGGCGAAGCGGAAGCCTCTCTATCGCGAGAGTCAAAGCGTTAAAATAAGGACTAGAATAAAAGCGATAGCCTAGAGCTGATCCCCTTGCAGGGATCAGTCGCGTAAAAGAGATTCTACCCGCGGTAGAGAAGCGAGAGAAAGGAGCCGAATAAATCTCGGGAAGAGGTGTGTGTCAGGTGTTTAAAATGACAGGCGTGTGCCTCGGTCGCCAATTATGTCAATTATTACACCTCTTCCTTTGATTTATTCGACAGGGAATAGAGAGGAACACCCCCCGCATGCACTGTGGTGCACCGGACCGCGATAAAGCTCGCGAAACGGTGCAATTCCACGAGTGAATTTAAACTTTTCGGAAAGCAATCAACGGTTACCGTTGATTGTTTTCGGAAAGGTCGCGAGAAGGTGTATAGGTTTATAGGTGCCACCTGAGGTGAGGCGGTGGCAGCGGTTCCACCGTTCGCACACTCAGCTGGGGGGACTAGGTGCCGTTTACCGAGCTACGTCAGAGAGAGCGACGTCACTCGGGCAACGACTCCTAGAGGGGGAAAGCGATAGATAGAAGAAGGAAAGAGCACTTACTCGGTGGTGTCAGCTGGCTGGGCTGCGTCTGGCTCCGGCTGGTCCTGCGGCGGCGCTTGGCGGGAGAGTCGTCTAACGAACACGTCGCTTATCGGACACTGAAAATTCTCCCGCACGACTTTTTGGGTCGCTTCTCGGACTGATGGATCTGTTCGGGGAGTCAGAATATGATTGGAATAGCTAATTGAGCCAATCCTGGCGGCACTGCAATGCCAGGCTGACTCGCGACGGAGGTGGAGCAAGCACCAACGCTCCGTCAGTTTCCAAAAATCAGATTAATATTCTGACTCCCCAATGGGGAGTGTATCAGATATTAAGCTGATAAGTGTGACGAGACACTATTTTTCGCGCGGTATTATTTCAACTCTCCCCCATAAATCACTCCATAACTCCACCGAAAGTCCCCAAACTTCAACTCTCACCCCTTCTTTCCCAATCGCCGATCGCCTTGACGATGTACCTTAGCGGTCCCCATCTCAAGACGATCGGTACGAAATCCCCTTTCCTTATTCGCCCTACGAGGCACGATCTCTTCCCTCATATTTAAATTTAAACAAGTCCCTCGCCCCAAAAACTCCTTATCTCGAGACCACGTCTCACCCCCTCTCCATGACCAAAGAAGTCAAAGCCACGCTCACCCCTTTCCAATCAAACCTCCAAAAAACCCATCCAATAGGTTGAGTATCTCCCCATCAGAAACCTACGTAAGACCCCGAAAGTCTTATCGCCACGAATATTTCATCCACGTGTCCTTAACTAATTATAGACGCATACCCTATAAAAACCCCGGAAGTCCTACTGCGACGCATATTTCGTAAGTAGGCCAAAGTCCATACCGCGCGTACCCTTCATACCTAACAATCATGTAAAATTCATATAAATACAAGGGCCCGGGAGACAGAGGTTCTCTTTCTGCAGAAACATCACTCGGAAAGTATCATTATAACTATCAAGTGGTTAAAATCAATTTCAACGAATTACTCATCGATATTCATCGTAAGCAATTAATATTAAATATTGTTACACGGTATATCACCCTCATTTATTTCTCATGTACTATTGCTAACTCTTACCATTTATATTACTATTTCATGCTTATTGCTATATATTGCTATCATTGCTAACTTTTATTGTTTTATATCACTATTACCCGCTTATTGCGACGGTCTATTATTTCATGTCTATTGTTTTATATCTCTACCACGATTTATATTCATGTACATCATATCCATACATATATCTTTATAAATAACCATTTATATAATTGTTTTGTGTTAACGCTAAACGCCTAACGCATTATTATAAACTAAATTACCTGCACAATAATATGCATGGCTTATTTGGTGCTACTAACTGAATAAACCAGTTTCATTTAATTCACGCTTCGAGTTATTGTGTTAAATCCTCGGCACGAAGGTTCCCTTCCAAAACAAACTGCTGCAACAGCTGATCGGGCTGCGCGAACACCGGAGTTCTTATAATATTTACCGGGCTTACTTTTACATAGCTCGCGTTCGACCAACGTCTAGACGAATTTCGCGGAATAGCACGGGCGGCTTCTTATGACAATGCAACCGTAAATCCGATTACCAAAACTAAAGTAACAACCACAAGTGGTCTAACGGGTGTCTCCCTGGCGCGCGATTACCTTTAAACCTTCCCTGGTCGATTAGCGTGCAGGATTTAAGATCCTCGCCTGATTTTCCCCTAAACCTAGTGTGTAGGATTTTACGTTCTCGCCTGATTCCCGAAAATCCTCAGTGTGTAGGATTTTACGTTCTCGCCTGACTCCTGAAACCCTCAGCGTGCAGGATTTTACGTTCTCGCCTGACTCCCGAAAACCCTCAGTGTGCAGGATTACACGTTCTCGCCTGATTCCCTAAAACCCTCAGTGTGTAGGATTCTACGTTCTCGCCTGATTCCCGAAAATCCTCAGTGTGTAGGATTTTACGTTGTCGCCTGACTCTTGAAACCCTCAGCGTGCAGGATTACACATTCTCGCCTGATTCCCGAAAATCCTCAGCGTGTAGGATTTTACGTTCTCGCCTGACTCCCGAAAACCCTCAGTGTGTAGGATTCTACGTTTTCGCCTGATTCCCGAAAATCCTCAGTGTGTAGGATTTTACGTTCTCGCCTGACTCCTAAAACCCTCAGTGTGCAGGATTACACGTTCTCGCCTGATTCCCTAAAACCCTCAGTGTGTAGGATTCTACGTTCTCGCCTGACTCCCGAAAACACCCAGTGTGCAGGATTACAGATTCTCGCCTGATTTCTTACCCCACATTGTCATCGTCCCCAAAGACCTCAACCCAGGACGTGACATAATTTTGGTGACAGCGGTGGGATTCCGTTAACTGCCAAATAGGGAAATAGATTCTCTGAAAACGCGGTACCCACAATTGCCCATGTAATATGTGCATTCAACACCCCAGCCGGTGTGAACCAACCTATTGCAGTCGTAGGTTACAGAGCATTTGGGCATATTTGAACGCCCTGACTTGCATTTCCGGAGGCATTGCCACAACCAAGGACGGCAACGAGATTTGCTTAAGGTGCTCTAACCTAGCACCCGCAGACTCCGTAGAAGTATACTGGACACATTACTATTATACATATAGAACCCCTGTCTATTGCCCTCTGTGCACAAAACCATTGGTTCCAGAGCGTCCCATAAGAGACTGCGTCGAGTGCTTCGAAAGCTATCTCCTTTCCAATAAAAGTTACAGACGATTCGATAACCACCAACAATAAGGATAAAATACCCAGATTCTCACATAACGAGCACTTGGCTCAAAATAGATTTGGTCCCTTGACGCGGGATCCGTTAACTGTAAAAGGGAAATAAACTCACTTGCGTACGGTATCCATAAGATTCGGACGCCTAATATGCACAATCCCCGTCGATATCAAGGGACAATACAATACCCGAGTCGCAGATTCCGGGGCGTGTTGTCAGATTCGAATACATTGATTTGTGTTTCCGGGGGCGTAGCAACGACCACGGAAAGCGAAAATATTTGCCTAAATTGCTTTAATTTAGACCCGGTGGAAGTGGACGAAATTTACCAGGAACACTACCACCAATCAAACGATATATTCCCTGAATGCCCTCGTTGCAGAAACCTCTTGCTCCAAGTGCGACCCATAAACAGTTTTAACGTATGCACCGAGCATTATCGCCTCTCGAGCAGGAGATATAATAGATTCGATAATAATTTCCCGGGTAGAGAGCACCGTAGGGTTTAAATAGCGGCTGCCGGAAGCCCGAAACAAAGAAACTCACTTAGGAAGAATAGAGACCAACGAATTAAATATGTCTGTGTACGGTGAAACCGACGATTCTTGCGTAATGGACCAAGACACAAGCCCCTCCACTAACGCCATAGACGTCGCGACCGCCGAATTACAGGAGCGAGTACAATTATTACGGGAAAAACAAGCCGAGATTGAAAAGGTATACGCGAAACTCATTATAAATAGGGAACCCAATACGGTTTCGGGTGTAGCTACCGGATCGAACGGCCCTACGTTGGAAGGTCTTTCGAGTCAAATACAAGCCATGAGCGGAAGGATGGAAAAACTTCTTGCACCTCCGCCATTCGCAAATAATTTTGCCACACCGGCTTCCTCCCGTTTTGATAGGAAACCGGCATTAAATCATAATGGGGCCCCGGAAGTCTCAAAACGAAACGATGTTCCGGACCAGGATCCATTACCCCAGATCAAATTAAAAGACGCGATCGAAACAGTCCCAACTTTCAACGGGCACAATATACCCGTAGAACAATTCGCGAGAGCATGCAACAGGGCTAAGGCTCTGGTTCCCTCGCAAGCCGAACCTCAGCTGGCGAGGTTGTTGCGCAATAAGCTGCAAGACCATGCCTGCTTGGCTGTTGAGGATAGGGTCTTCGACTCCGTAAACGACCTAATCAAACAACTTAAACGCACCTTCGCTCCTGCCAAAACATCGGATCATTATCGTGGAGAACTCGCGAATATTACAAAAGGAACCAACGAGCACGTATTGGAATACATCGCACGCGTTAAGGACCTTCGATTCGCCATTCTGGAAGAGGAGAGAGAGTACTATCGCGATTTCGCACGGAATCATCCCGAGGACCTAGATCGGCTAACGTTAGATTCATTCGTCGACGGCCTCCCGCCCTACATAAGGACAAGGTTACTGCAACACCCGTTCGAAACGCTCGACGAAGCTTTCGACCTGGCTGTGCTCGTCGGCAAAAAGATCGACAGGGACCGCATTAGGTTTACAGAACAAAGGGCTCCAAAGTCAACGTGTCAACTCTGCAACAAGGCAGGACACGACGCACGGTCCTGTAGGAACAATCAGAATACGACCCCCCAACCTTCCGAGAGATACGACCCAAATCGCGTTGCAGGATACGGGAACAAAACGCCCAGCCCTCTGCTCCCTTATTGGGACAAAACGCGACCTCCTCCTCCAAGACCTACAGAATTGCGTATCTGTACATACTGCAAGAAGCCCGGACACCTGATCTCAGAATGCAGGAAACGAATCTTCAATCACAATGAACAGAACAGTAGAAACTTCCAAGAACGAGATTCGGGAAACGCTCCGCCCCTACGGTCAAATATGGATGCGTACCGTGGAACGGGCCAAACGGGAGCGCGTCCCATAATAGTACAAACGGAGCCAGGAATGGAGGAATTAGGATCGCCACCGCATGGCTAAATACTGGTGATGAAGCCCCGTCTGTAATAATTCACTCCCTAGACTTCGAAGCAACACCAGAATTAATGATTGACACCGGGTCCGAGGTGAACTTGTTAAAAATACAAGCCGTGAAGAGACCTCAAGATATAAATAGGGAGAGGCAGGTGCAACTTAGAGGCATCGCAAAGGACCTCGTCACCACCCTTGGGACAATAAAGATAAATTTGTTGGGCAACGACGTCACGTTTCACGTAGTCGAAAACGATTTTCCAATCAACCCACAAGGAATACTAGGTACGGAGTTCTTCATAAAACAGAATGTCTCAATACACTATTCCAAGAAACAGTTAGACTTCCACGGAAATTCCATTCCGTTTGTAAACAAGGTTCAACACAGACTACCCGCAAGGTCAAGAACCACTTTCTTCGTCCACGTATCTAACCCGGACATAAAAGAAGGTTACTTACCCCGGCTAGATTTAGGCATGGGGATTCACGCTGGTAATGCACTTGTCCGTAATCAGGACGGCAAGGCATACTTGCAGATAATAAACTCCAACGAAACAGACGCAACGGTCACGATACCCACCGTTGAATTAGAAGAATTCGAAATGATAATTCCAGAACACAAACAAAAACGACCAAAAGAGACTACGACGTCCAGAAACGTCACTCCCATTTCCGCCCTAATAAAACCTAAGTCCCAATTCTACCTCGAGGCGCCCGCGAAGGTGCACTCCCTATCATCCCCTGCGAATTATATCAAACCAACCCTCCACCCAAATTTCCCCGAGTCTCTTACGGTTGCATCGGAAACTGGAACATCGACGAATCCTGGAGAAACCCCTTCAAGGACGGAACAAATACTCGGATTAATCCCAACGGAACATATGAATCCGGAGGAGAAACTCCATGTCCAAGGAATTCTAACTAAGTACCATGACCTTTTCCATCTACCAGATGAGAAGTTGGGTCATACGAACGCTATCCAACATGAAATCCAGACGACGGACCCAATGCCTGTCAACACGAAACAGTATCGATTCCCTCCAATACACAAAAGGGAAATCGACAAACAAGTACATAAGTTGCTAGAAAACGAAATCATAAAGCCGTCATTATCACCCTACAATTCGCCGGTCTGGATTGTGTCAAAGAAGCCAGGACCCGATGGCGAACCCCTATGGCGAATGGTAATTGACTTTAGGGACCTAAACAAAAAGACAGTTCCCGACGCATACCCGCTTCCAAATATCACCGAAATATTGGACCAATTAGGAGGAGCAAAATACTTTTCTGTATTCGACCTCGCCTCAGGATTCCATCAAATACCTATGAAACCGGAGGACGCGCCAAAAACAGCATTTTCCACGCCTCATGGACACTACGAATTCGTTAGAATGCCGTTTGGGCTTTGCAATGCACCAGCTACTTTCCAACGTTTAATGGATCACACATTAACGGGACTTCAGGGTACGGAAATGTTCGTCTACTTGGACGATATTGTCCTCTATGCAAGTTCCCTTACCGAACACTTGATCAAATTCAAGAAACTCGCCCACCGCCTACGCGAAGCGAACCTCAAATTACAACCTTCCAAATGCAAATTTCTACACAAGGAAGTCGCATATTTGGGCCACGTAATCACTGAGGAGGGCGTAAAACCGGACCAGCAGAAGATTCAAGCCGTCCGAAACTACCCAGCACCTCGTACCCCGAAAGGAATTAAAGAATTCCTTGGGCTAACCGGATATTACCGAAGGTTTATCCCAGAATTTTCCAAAATAGCTCGGCCATTAACCCAACTATTGAAGAAAGACACACCATTTGTATGGGAACTGTCCCAGCAAACGGCTTTTGACCACTTAAGGTCAGCATTACAGAAAGAACCTATCCTGCAATACCCAAATTTCGAACTGGAATTCCATGTCACCACGGACGCCTCCGAATATGCTATAGGAGGAATATTGAGCCAAAATGTCGAAGGAAGAGAGCTGCCGATTAGTTACGCTTCCCGTCTCCTGAACAAAGCGGAAATCAATTACTCAACCATCGAAAGGGAGCTCCTAGCTATCGTCTATTGCACTAGGTATTTCCGGCCCTATCTCTATGGAAAGAAATTTATTTTGTACACCGACCACCGACCACTAGTGTGGCTACATAATGTAAAGGACCCGACATCACGTCTTGTTAGGTGGCGCTTGAAACTAGCGGAATACGAATACGAGATCCGCTACCAACCGGGGAAAAGCAACAAACTTGCCGACGCCCTGTCCCGCAACCCACCAGTAATAGAAACATATCCCGTACGACCACGAGAGGAAACCGACGAAGATTGGGTGGACGAGGGCCTGCAAAGGGCAAATGTTCGCAAGAAGCCTCGAACCACCAAAGTAACTAATACCCGTCTAAGGGCAAAGCCTACAAGGATTCAGCCACATCGAAAGGTACGCGGAACTCCGCCACCTATAATCGAGACGCCGGATCCTTCCCCAGAAAACCTACTTGAACCAATGAGTAGCGTAGAAGAGGAAAATCAGGAAGAGGAAAAGGAACAGACAAGTATTCCTTACCAAATCATTTCGCCTCCGCAATCCCCAACACCACAAGGACAAGATAACCCCGACTCCGAGGTGGAATCTAACGCGTCGGACGAATCGACAGATTCGGAGTTTTCCATAATTGAGCCAAACGACAATCTGGATACAGCCTATGAAGCAGATCCTGATAAAGACATCAGAATAATACCTTTAATTAGTCGCGACCCATTATCCCTGCGGAAAGAGACGCTCGTTTTCTTTCTAAGCTCGGAAGGTAAGGCTTGCGACGATGGAGCTAAACAATTGTTGGAAGCCGGAATCCAAATAGGAACAGGCGACCTCACACTTGGCAGAGCCCATGTAACGTACGATAAAGGACAAATTCTTATAGGGCTAGTCATTAAAGAGACACAAAGTACTCCCTTAACCACCGCGACGTGGGATGAAGCCCTTTCGTCCCTTAAGGATGTATTAAACGAACTCGTAATATATTCATTCAGCATAGCCAAAACAACAGCCATCGACCAACTAAGCTGGCAGAATATCATTACAGACATCCTAGAAGTCATCAACGAAGAAGACATCAGTGTCACCATATGTTTACAACTAGTCCGCATTCCCGAAGAAGCGGAACGACAAAATATTATCACAGAAAACCATGCTTCCGCTCTAGCCGGACATAAAGGAGTAACAAAAACGTATAAACGAATCCGTCACCATTACTTTTGGAAGGGCATGAAGAAAGCCGTGGAGGACTACATCCGAAACTGCTCGGATTGTCAACGAAAGAAACTCGTCCGTGTTAAAACCAGGCAACCAATGATCCTCACCGACACGCCTGGACGCGCCTTCGATAAAATTGCATTAGACATAGTAGGGCCATTACCCACTACTAGAACAGGCAATACCTACATCTTAACCATGCAAGACTTACTGACGAAATACTTCGTGTGCGAACCTCTCAAACAATCCACTTCAATAAAAATTGCTGATGCATTTATAAAACGATTTATCTGTCAATTCGGAGCTCCCAGAGCCATCCTCACGGACCAAGGAGCGAATCTCACCGGCAATTTGATGAAAGCTATTGCGCGAAAATTTAAAATCGAACAATTTAGAACCACAGCCTTTCACCCACAGACCAACGGTTCTTTAGAACGATCACACCTCGTTTTAACTGAGTATTTGAAAATGTTTATTAGTAGACACAGTGACTGGGACGAATGGACCGACTTGGCCGCGTTCTCTTATAATACCAGCGTCCACGAGGGCACTGGTTATACTCCATACGAGTTAGTATTCGGGAAAATAGCCCGGGTACCAAGCCGGACTCCGGTACCCGAAGATTTTGAAAACGAAACGTATAATCACTACCTCTCGAATTTAAACACGAGGGTGCAAGAACTGCAAACTGCTGCAGCGGAAAAACTAAACCAATCTAAACTCCGCTACAAAAAATACTACGATAGGCACATAAACGAAGAGACCTTCAAACCGGGCGACCCAGTTTTCGTCCTAATAGAACCGCGAAAAGGGAAATTTGGCGACCAATATTCTGGTCCCCACACTATATTAGAGGTAATCCCTTCACAGAACCTTAAGATCTCGTGGAAGGGTAAAACGAAAATAATTCATGCAAACAAAGCTCGTCTTGGTCGCATGCGGGAGAACCCCGGTTGACCCACATTCATAACATGCATATATACTCGTACTAACACATATAAATCTTAGATCGTTAAACGTAACGCACAAATGCCGCATAAACGGGCCAACAAGCCTAACCGGCCCCGCCAGATAGGAGGGAGCCTTAAAAGAAGGCTGTCCCACCTGAGGTGGCTGCGCCGCAAGGCACTAACGGAAGGAAGGAGCCTATCGCCCCTCCTTCCAAAAGTAACCTCCACCGTCGTCATCAGGGAAGCTGAACCAGAGGTTACGACCCTGGATGACGACGTCCCCCTGTCAACGCCGATGGATCTGGCAGCGTTCCAGGGAGCAGCAACTCCACCGCCCCGGAATATCCCCATAACAAGTGCGCCACGAGAGGACGTACTCAATCGCCCACCTCCTTCCCAAACACCAGTTCCTCGCCCAACAACCCTACTCCTTCCGCCATCCCACCTTGGCCAGGAGTAGTGGAGATCGTGGACACGGGGTCAGCCACCAAAGTCCCAGACCACGAGGTGCTGACGCCCGAGTTCCTGCGATGGTTCGATGACCGATACCAAAGCGGTCAGGACCTCACCTTCTACCTGGACGATGAAACCCTCCAAAACCTCTCCTATTCCTATCCACCGTAAAAGGTTCCCAAGTCCCACCAGATCTTCCTTCCACCCCAATCCCTATAAACAATCCCTGTAAATAATCCCTGTACTCCCGTTGGAGATAATTTCGCTATTAATTTTAAGGGTTCTATGCTACATAAGCATTCTTTTATTTTTCCTTTTTCTACTATTTTTTTATTTTTTTTTATCAATGTACATTCAGCACTCACACATTCTGATGTATCCACACCCTGCGCCTTATTGTTAAGAAATGTAAGAATTTCTTCATATAAGGGGGAAGGTGTGACGAGACACTATTTTTCGCGCGGTATTATTTCAACTCTCCCCCATAAATCACTCCATAACTCCACCGAAAGTCCCCAAACTTCAACTCTCACCCCTTCTTTCCCAATCGCCGATCGCCTTGACGATGTACCTTAGCGGTCCCCATCTCAAGACGATCGGTACGAAATCCCCTTTCCTTATTCGCCCTACGAGGCACGATCTCTTCCCTCATATTTAAATTTAAACAAGTCCCTCGCCCCAAAAACTCCTTATCTCGAGACCACGTCTCACCCCCTCTCCATGACCAAAGAAGTCAAAGCCACGCTCACCCCTTTCCAATCAAACCTCCAAAAAACCCATCCAATAGGTTGAGTATCTCCCCATCAGAAACCTACGTAAGACCCCGAAAGTCTTATCGCCACGAATATTTCATCCACGTGTCCTTAACTAATTATAGACGCATACCCTATAAAAACCCCGGAAGTCCTACTGCGACGCATATTTCGTAAGTAGGCCAAAGTCCATACCGCGCGTACCCTTCATACCTAACAATCATGTAAAATTCATATAAATACAAGGGCCCGGGAGACAGAGGTTCTCTTTCTGCAGAAACATCACTCGGAAAGTATCATTATAACTATCAAGTGGTTAAAATCAATTTCAACGAATTACTCATCGATATTCATCGTAAGCAATTAATATTAAATATTGTTACACGGTATATCACCCTCATTTATTTCTCATGTACTATTGCTAACTCTTACCATTTATATTACTATTTCATGCTTATTGCTATATATTGCTATCATTGCTAACTTTTATTGTTTTATATCACTATTACCCGCTTATTGCGACGGTCTATTATTTCATGTCTATTGTTTTATATCTCTACCACGATTTATATTCATGTACATCATATCCATACATATATCTTTATAAATAACCATTTATATAATTGTTTTGTGTTAACGCTAAACGCCTAACGCATTATTATAAACTAAATTACCTGCACAATAATATGCATGGCTTATTTGGTGCTACTAACTGAATAAACCAGTTTCATTTAATTCACGCTTCGAGTTATTGTGTTAAATCCTCGGCACGAAGGTTCCCTTCCAAAACAAACTGCTGCAACAGCTGATCGGGCTGCGCGAACACCGGAGTTCTTATAATATTTACCGGGCTTACTTTTACATAGCTCGCGTTCGACCAACGTCTAGACGAATTTCGCGGAATAGCACGGGCGGCTTCTTATGACAATGCAACCGTAAATCCGATTACCAAAACTAAAGTAACAACCACAAGTGGTCTAACGGGTGTCTCCCTGGCGCGCGATTACCTTTAAACCTTCCCTGGTCGATTAGCGTGCAGGATTTAAGATCCTCGCCTGATTTTCCCCTAAACCTAGTGTGTAGGATTTTACGTTCTCGCCTGATTCCCGAAAATCCTCAGTGTGTAGGATTTTACGTTCTCGCCTGACTCCTGAAACCCTCAGCGTGCAGGATTTTACGTTCTCGCCTGACTCCCGAAAACCCTCAGTGTGCAGGATTACACGTTCTCGCCTGATTCCCTAAAACCCTCAGTGTGTAGGATTCTACGTTCTCGCCTGACTCCCGAAAACACCCAGTGTGCAGGATTACAGATTCTCGCCTGATTTCTTACCCCACATTGTCATCGTCCCCAAAGACCTCAACCCAGGACGTGACATAAGAACAGATAAAGTGGCGTTTATTCAAACAATTTTTAAACACTACATACGTCTTGGTTATTAAGCTTAGTGTTTAACAAAGGATGGTTCTTTCCCGTTATAGGGGAGCGTACGCTTTACATAAAATGCGTGTCAATCTCGGCGATGCTGCCATGGTAAAACTCCGCTCGTTAAAATAGCCCCGCGGCGGGGCTATTGCGTTAGGGGCATGAAGAGGGGGAGAGGAGAAAGAAAAAGGAAGGAGGAAAAAAGAAAGAAGTAAGGGGGGGTATAAGTCAGGAGAGAAAGAGGAAAAGAAAGGAAGGAGAGAGACGCGGGGGAGGGGGGAATTTTGGGGTATGCGCGGGGCGCCTCCTTCGCTTGCTGGAGCCGCCCTTACTCCCGATCTTATACGACTTGAACTCATGATAAAAGATGATCGGGGAGCAGCCCATTCGGGGAGCGGTCGGGGAGGGGGCCCGACGGCGGCGTAACGGCAGGAGCGTCGAACGGGTGCTGGTACTGCCTGATCTTCGATACGTGCTCGACGTATATGTCACGGGACCATCTCATTGTGTCAGTGACAATGAGTCGGCGCATCAGCGCTGCATAGCGCGGTGAAACGCACAGTCGCTTCAACACCGGCTCATTGCCCTGATCCCATGTACCAAGGGCGCCTACGACGATCGCGTCAACATCCACCGAATACCCTGCCGCGTGCAATGCAGTTGCAAGCGGAGTATACTTGACGATCTTCGATCGTCGAGCATCCTCCATGGCCTTGCACTGGTTCTCGAACGCGATAGTGACATCGATGATGTGGACGCGTTTCGCCGCCTCGTCACGGATAACAATATCCGGACGGAGAGCAGCTAGATCGCCGTTGACGCCCTCCACTCTTTGATTTATACGGATGGCTCCCTTCGCTCTACAGGCTTTCGCCACCCGCGCCATAACCGCGTCGTGGCGAAGCTGCAGAGCGGCCGAGTGAGGCAGGCAGTGGCAGATTACGTGAGGTAACGTCTCACTCGGATAACCGCACTGCCTGCAGCGCTTGTCACCCGTGCCCCAGCGTCGCGCCCCATTAAGGGGAAGGACATCGAGGCGCGCGCGATGAATGAAGCGCCACTCGGCGAACCGGGCGTACCTGCCGTCGCGGAGGAAGGCATTGCTGACTCCCGACCGCGACGACACCTGATAAACCTTGCCTTGATCAGGTTTAGCCAGGAGAGAGCACAAGTAACCCTCTTGCACTGCAATTCTCAGGCGACGAATCACCTGAGAAGTTGCGCCCGGGGGGATAATAGTCCGCCGGCCCTCTGACCCTCGACATTCTAAGAGAATCTCGTTGGTCAGGGAGTCGTACCGCCATGCCAGGTGCAGATGTTTTGCCTGGCGACGCGAAGCCATTCGTACCCGGGTCCACAGGCCAGGGTCCCCCTGGAGGTCGCACGCGAACGGTCCTTCGAGGGAACCTGACAAAAACGCGGCGACCTGTTCCTGTGTGGGCTGGACGGATGTTCGTCTCCGGACTGCATTCATCAGCGAGGTCCTGGCCCGCTCAGCGATCGCGCCGTCCTTGCAGGATAACATCCTGAAGGCGTGCGCGATCGTGAGCACGTCGGCCAGGTCCGCCATTGGAATGAGCCCGGCTCCGCCCCGCCAAGTGGGAAGGTAAACTACCTCCGCACTGGCCCGCTGGGGGAGATTCATCCAACCCTTGACCAGACGTTTGACAAATTTGTCAAACGTCTTTAGTGGGGTCTTCTGGACGGACCCGCCCCTCAAGATGTAGTCCAGCCGTGGCAGTATGAACGTCTTAAGGGCGTCCATCTTTTGCCACGGGGCGAGGGGCGAGTCGTCGATGGCTTTCGCGTCCTCCATCATCCGGATGATGTTGGCGGTAGGGGTTTGGCTCACCCGGGAACCGACCGGAATTCCCAGGTACTCGTAAGCCTCACCCTCTCCCAAGGCTTTCAATTCCTCACCGTCGAGAAGGAAGACGGAAGGCTGCGCTTTCTGTGCGCTTCCCTTCCCCCGAAGGTGAACGGTAGCGCACTTCTTGGGGTTGAATTTCAACCCCGCCGCAGCCGCCGACCTCTGGATCTCGTCGAGGAGGGATTGCATCTCCGCTGGTGAGGCCGCCACAAGACCAATGTCGTCCGCGTAGGCGAATGCACGGTGCAAGTCCTCCCCCAACCTATAGCCCATCGGCAACGATTCGACGGATCGAATCACTCGCTCGATGGCCAGGTTGAAGGTCATTGGACTACACGGACAACCTTGCTTGACCCCAGCCAGCATGGGGATGTTTTCTGTAAAGCCCCGGGAGGTACGGACTCTAGTCGTGCATCCGGAGTTCATGGAGAGCATGAGCTTCCGGATGTTGAGGGGTAAACCGGCACCCTCAAAGGCGTCGAACAGGGTGACGTGGGGGATCGACCCGAACGCGTTGGTCAAATCAAGCCACGCCACCACGGCTTGTCGACCCTCTCTCCGGCTGTCCTCCAGGATTTCCTGAAGCATGAAGTTGTGCTCCTGACACCCCTCATGCTTCAGGAAACCCTTCTGAGGATGACTCAGCCGTTTTCCCGAAACCGCGAACTTCATCAACCGGTCCGCCAACACTGCGGCGAACAGCTTGGCTACTGTATCGCCGAGCGCTAGCGGACGCCAATTAGAAAGGTCGCTTCGGTCCCCTTTCTTATAAATAAGAACGGTGTTCGAGGACTTCCACGACTCCGGAATGGCCTCCGTGCGAAGGCAGGCATTGAACACAGAGGCGAGCACGTGACACCCTGGATCCGCCTTCCTCAGCTCTTCGTAGGTGACCCCGTCCGGACCCGGAGCGCTTTTATGCGTCCGCTTCAGACGGGATTCAACCTCCGACGCCGAGAACGGCCTCACCAGTGCGCCCCGCAACTCACCCTCTTCGTCCGTGGGCCACTCCGGCCACGCATAGGGCTCACCCACAGGGGGGGCCGTCGCCGAGTACATTTTTCGGAAGTACTGGCCGACCTCCTCCGCACCGACTTCGCAGTGCGGGGAAGGACCGGTCAGCACCTCTTCCATCGCTCGGCGCCGATTCTCCCTGTACAGGCGCTGCAGCCTCGTGGCTTTCTTGACATGGTCCTCCGGGCCCTGCTGTTCGGGGGCCCTGGGACGACCATGTTGGCGGTTAATCCCCCCCTTAGCCGATCGAGACTGGAAGAAGGTGGTCAGATCTTGGGCCACCCCTTCCAGGAGCTCAATCGTCTCGACCCCCTCGGCGCGTGAGATAAGAGCCTCACGAATATTCGCTTCGGCCCGTCTCGCATCGCGCCCAGGAAGTCGTGGAGGATTGGAGTTCGCGGGGGGAGAGAGGGAAGTTTCGCGCCCACGACTCGTTTGGGAGGACTGGGGAGTGGTACGATTATTTGGACGGCCCCGGGGCAGTCCACGTCGAGAACGCGTCGAAGGGGCAGAAACGCGAGCTCCCGCCGACGCACCGGCAGCAGCCGACCGGGGGCCCCCTCGGCGATCGCTCGCCGCGGTTAGTTGGGGCTCAGGTAGTGGCTGCGACGGTGCACGCGAGCTTAAACTAAGGGTGGGGGGGGGGGGGATAACGCGGGGATATCCATTAGGGACGGCAGTGGCTGTGGCGGGGATGTCGTCGGCGCCGGTGACGATGGCGTTGGGGACGTGGTCCTCCCTCGTCCCGGCGTCCTTCTAAATCCCCCGGTGCTGCCACCCTTTTCCCCGTCACTCTCCGAGGAGCTGTCGCTATAGACGATCCGCCGTCTCGTCTGCGTCTTCCTCTTCTTCTTCCTCGGGGCCGTCTCCCATGGCGATTCCTGGTTGGGAGGGGTGGTGATGTTCGGGGGGGCCTCCTGGCCCCCCTCCTCCTCCTCGATGCAAACCAGGGGCTGGAAGATGAGCGGCCGCCCCGTCACCACCCTGACCGTGTGCGAGGTGGTAATGCATGACGTCATGATGGGGCCACTGCGTGTCGTCGTGGTGACGGTGCACGTCGTCAAAGTGGCCCCAGCCGATGACGTCGTCACGGTCAGGGGGGGAGGAATTATGCCGCTCGGTTGTGGAGGGGGAGTCGCCGGCCAGTTGGGAGAGGTGGAGGCCGCCCGCAGGGTGGAGGTCCTCCCCCCCTGGACTTGCCCGATGGTGGTGGCCGATGTTGAAGGTCCAGGGGGGTGAATCAGTGCCTCCGGGGTTACTTCAGGGGCCGGGTTCTTCTTAGGACGTCCCGGCCCCTTCTTCAAGATGGTAGTGGCCTCCTGGCCCACTGGGGGCGCCGAATCCTTCTTCGGGCGCCCCGGCCCCTTCTTGGTGGTAATGGAGGTGGCGGTGGACCTGGGAGGCTGGGATGACCTCGGAGGCAAGCTAGAGGACCTCGTGATTCTTCTTGTCACCGGGCTAGGTGGAGTGCCCGGTGACTCCTTCTTCGCGGGCGGTTTCTCCAGGCTTCTCCTGGTGTGGCCGGACGTTGACAAGCTCCCCCTCGAGCTGGTGGTGGTGTCAAGCCCCTGGCTTCTCGTCACAGCCTCCGCATAGGTGGTGGGCGGCGGGCTGCGACGAGCGATCTTCGAGACGGCCCCGGTCGCCCTGGTGATGGTGGCGGACGCTGGGCGGACCGTCGATGTTGAGGCGACAGTAGTCCCCTTCGAGGAACGGGTACTAAGGGTGGCAGTTGTCGCCGCCCTCGTGGAAGTGGTGGAGGTTGGGGGCGGCTTGAGGAAAGCGGCCAGGGTCCTCGTGGTCGTCCTCTTCGCCACTGCCGTTTTCGCCGCGTTACGAGTTAAGGGGGGGGTAGGTTTTCGGAGGGCAGGGGGGGTCGTTGAGGCCCGCGCGGGGGGGGTCGAGGATTTTCGCGAGGGGGCTTGGGGGGTTGTCGATTTCCGCGCGGGGGGGGTCGAAGATTTTCGCGCGGGGGGGGCGTTTGTCGCGCGCGTCGCGGATGCAACCGATGCAGCCACCGGGCCTGAAGGGCGACTCTGCGGAGGGGCGCCTCCGCCGCTGGTGCTGCCACCGGATCTGCGCACCCCTGAGGTACTCGGGGCATCCGGAGCTGCCCCAGCCCTGAGGGCTGCGGGGTGGAACTTGGCCACGTGGGCGTTGACATCCTTTGTAGGGTATTTACCCTTTCCCACGTGGCCGCAAAATTTGCAGGTGGGAACTAGTGTCCACCCCGCGTGAGTTCGCCTCACGTGCTGGGACAGCTCCAGGTACCCCTTGTACCGAAAAGCATTGCTTTTCGAAGACTTTTTACTGTAGCACTCGGGACACGTTAGTCCGTCCGTGGCCGGGAGCGGGACGGCAACTTCCCGTGCTGGCACCGGCGAAGCCATATTAAGAATTGTTAAAAAGGGGGTCAGTAAGTAAAATGTATAAATAAATAAATAAAAAAGGGGGAGGATTGAATATTAAAAATGGCTACAAAGGTCGTAATTCGCCGGGCCAGCGACGGGAGTCTCCCGAGTGCTTGGGTGCGCAGGCAACGCGAGTTAATGTGCAGCAGCACCGCGGCGCGAAGTAAAAAACGCAGGGGGAATGGGGGGAACGCGGATAAAATACAATAAATACGGTTAAAACGATGTCAATCCAGGCAGTCGCCGAGATGTATGTATAAATATAGGAACTAATGTTAAGAGAAAAACGCCGAAAAAATAAGGAAAACCAGAAATCGCGGATAAAATAAATATATAATAAAAGCGCCTTAGAAGTATAGTAAATTAAGATAAAATAAAACCAGGCCAGGCCGGAGCTCTGGCGTTGCCCACGAGTCTCTTAAATGCGCGAGTAAAAACGGTAAAATATGATGAGTAAATAAATAAAACGCGTCACAATGTATAAATAAATAGAATAAATAAGAGACTATCACAAATAAATAACAGCTGTGTTGCTCGATTCGCGGATAAAATTGTATAGATAAAACGATGTAAAATGACTAGAAATATAAAAATAAATAAGACGTCACGGTGTATAAAACAATGAAATAAATAAATAAGACGTCACGCGGTATAAACAAATAAGTTAAAATGCAATAAATAAATAAATAACGAGCAACGGACAATGTATAAAATCGAACAGCTGATCGGGGCAACGCCGACTAAGTCCCCTTCGGCCTATTCCGACCGAGTTCGTGCGTGAAGGAAGGACAGCAATAGAGTGGGAGACAGAGAGACGTGTCGAAGGAAGCAAAGCAGTAGAGAAAGAGAGAGAGACAGCGGGCGACAGAAAGGATCGGAGGCGAAGCGGAAGCCTCTCTATCGCGAGAGTCAAAGCGCAGAGTAAGAATAAAATGACTAGAATAGAGATAGCTAGAGCTGATCCCTTTGCAGGGATCAGTCGCGTAGAAAAGTAAAATAGAGTCTACTCGCGAAAGAGAAGCGAGTGGAAGGAGCCTGTTCGGCCGCGAACGAAAACTTTGTCGCGACGAAAGAAGGGTCTGGTTTGTGTCAAGCGATCAGAGTGGAGATTCCGAGAAAGGACGGAGTCTCGGAGCGCAGTCAAGATAGGACCCCCTTTGTCTATATCCTGGGGCGGGTCGGTCCCAGGATAAACACGTGCAGGCCATATCGTAAACCGTCGGGCGACTGCACGGCGCCGAATTTTCCCGATAACTAAAACGAGGGAAGAGAATGACGAAAAGAGCAGGAGACTTTAGCTCTCGTGCGAGTGCGGTTCGCAAGAGGGATTCTCCCGATCAGTTCGGAGATGTAGTTCGGATCGCGGCAACGAGTGCATGTTGTGAACAACAGTGTGACGTGCAGCGATGCACAACAATACCAATACACGAATGCGAATACACAATTATAAGGGATCCCTCGGAGTCAATCTCCATCAGGTCGTGCCTAGCACACAATTACATACATGAGGGATCCCGCGGACTCATAATCTCCGCCAGGTCGTGCTTAGCACACACTCACACATACTCGACAGAGTCCGCGGAACTATAGTTCCGCCAGGTCGTGCTTAGCACACACCCACAAACATATCGAACGAATGGTGCGTGTCGCACAAACCACGCCATGTTAATTGCGTTCAACCTTCGGCTTATCGTTCACACCTTTATAACTTTCCCTTGTAATTGATGTTCAAACTTTATTATTGGGGTTTTTATGCCGCAAGGCTTTTCCCCAATGAGCCAATAAATTATCCAATTATTTCGGCTCAATTCTGTTTTGTTTATTATAATTCATTCCTTCTCCATCTTTACATCCTAACATTATTTGAATTACGGAATTTCTCCATGTTGGAGAGATTTCGACGATACATAAAATGGTGCCTCCTGTGAGGTGTGAACGTTAAAACGGTGAAGGTGTGAGAAAATGTAGAAGGTTGAGCGCAACGGCCCGTTGAAGCTAGTCACGGGCAAAAGAGTGAGACGTTTCCCGATTCCGAGAGAGGGTCCTTCGAAGCCAAGGCGGTTCCCTTGGAGGGGGAAAAACGGTCCCTTGACGGAAAACGCGCGGTCAAAAGGGACTTGGTCTCTGACTGCGAACATAGCAACGTGATCCCGAGTCAAGTACGAAATCTACTTCCGTACATCGAGATACCGTACTTCTAAAGTATCGACATTTTGTTACTATACAAGTTATTCAAATACGCGATATCGTGTGTCCGCAATTTCTTCGGAAATTTTAGTACGCGACGCGTGTGACATAGGTGTAAAGACACAACAGTGCTCAGTGACTATACGTCGAACTCCATGGTGAACGAACGTTAATGAACTCTGGATATACATCTCAATCGTAATAAGGTGGACCTCTCGCCCATATTGCCTCTTGCCGCAGACCTTGCCCATCAGCGAAAGATAAGTGCCAATTGTTAATTATAATTTTAATCGTATACTTTTTAAGTTTAGACTAGAATTAATTATATACACGGTACGCGCGAATACTTAGTATAGCAATAATGGATAAGATTAACGTGATCGGTCAAAAGCGTACGTCACTTAAACGACAACTAACACAGCTCGAGAACTGTGTCGCGTCGGGTCGGTACGATAAAGTGAATTTTCAAATGCGACTGGATCGAGTCACGGAATTATTCCACGCATATGAAGATTTAAATGATGAACTCGCGATTCTCGATCCAACGAACAGTCATTTGGACGAAATCCATGAGATTCAGGATCGGTATTATAACATTGCAAGCAAAATTAAGTCTATGGAGGTCGCTGAACCTTCGTCCGCGCGGGTAAACGAGACGCTCGGTAACACGTACCTGAATTCGACCCTAACGGAGACACGACGGCGCACCTTGAAACTGCCGGTCGCTGACTTACCGAAATTCGACGGAAGCCTGGGAAATTGGCTATCATATAAAAATACATTTTTAACCATGATCGATGGGCGTACTGATATAACCGATTTAGAAAAATTCATATATTTGAAAAATTCATTGAAAGGTGACGCACTTAATAAGATTTCAGTTTACAACACAAGCGCGGACAATTATACACATGCATGGCGTCTTTTAGTAAGCTCGTATGAGAAACGGCGTATGCTCGTGTCAGTGCATTTAGATGCTATCATAGATTTGGGAACGGCAAACAAAATCGAAGCTAGCGGACTCGAGAAATTAGTTGACGATGTTCGCCAACATTTAAACATGCTGCAATCTCTAGATATTACGCCGGATAGTTCCATGATTATTAGATTTTTAGAAAGAGCAATGCCCAGCGAAATCCGAGAGAAATGGGAAGAAACGTTAAGTTTGGATACTCTTCCTACGTTGGAAGAATTTTATAAATTCGTGAATGAAACGACGTTCCGACGACTTACCCTGGAGAAAGGTACCGTTCGCGACAATACCGAGACGGGAGCTAAACGTCAGTCCGACCGGGAATCGCGTACAGTTAAAACACGAAAAATCGGGACCGGCGCGCGCGCTCTCGTTACCGCTACCGTGCGTACTTGCACTTATTGCAATAAGCAGCACTTCTTGTACAGTTGCCCGGAATTTGGGAAATTATCCGTGTCCCAACGTTGGGAAGTCATAAACCGAAAAAGGTTGTGTCGGAATTGCTTACGATCCCATAACGGAAGATGTCGGTCGTCACAATGTAAGCATTGTGGACGTCTCCATCATTCATTGCTGCACAATTTCGGCGAGAGACAATCTTCCTCTGTACAGGCCACGACGATGCCAAATGCCGCGAAAACCGCGGCTGAGCCGGGTTCAGCATGACTATGCCAGTTCGCCTTAACCGCCGCGTGTCGTGTCCCTCGATCACAATTAATGATGAGCGCCATAATTCGTGTCAGAAAATCCGACGGGACGTTTATTGAAGCTCGAGCGCTTCTCGACACCTGCGCGACGGCTCATTTTATGACGGAAACTCTTGCACAACAATTGAGACTTCCCACCCAACCATGCTCGATTCCGATCAATACGATCAATGAGATGACCACGGTGTCGAAGGATTTAATTCAAATTACGTTCCGAGCACTTCACAGCGACTTCCAGAAGACATTGACATGCTTGACAGTTTCGCGAATTACAGATTCGGTACCCGATGAGGTATTTCCGCGCGAATCATTAAAAATTCCCGCCAACATTCATCTTGCCGATCCCGAATTCCATATACCACGGCCCGTCGATATTTTGATTGGCTCTGGAACCACCTTATCGTTGATGTCAATAGGACAGATAAGTTTGTCTCGCGACGACTGCGACCTAGTCTTGCAAAAAACCCAGCTTGGATGGGTAGTAGTAGGCGGTATATTAGACAACGCCGAAAATCGAATCATTTCGTGTAATTTGTCCGAATTGAAGGAACAGATCGCGAAATTCTGGGTGATCGAAAACGTGGACGCAGAAACCTCGAACTTATCAGAAAAATCGTTATGCGAAACTCATTATAGCGAGAACACGACGCGCAATGATGACGGACGGTACGTAGTACGGTTGCCGTTCCGTGCTGAGGGTAGAAATTTCGGCGACATGCGACGAATTGCCTTACGTCGATTTCATGCGCTTCAGCGGAAGCTCAATACAAATTCAGCTCTCAAGGAAGAGTATCATAAGGTGATGGAAGAATACGTTTCGCTTGGGCATATGTCATTGGTTAACGACGATTCATCGTCTCGCTATTATTTGCCACATCACGCCGTGGTAAAGGCCACCAGTGCAACCACAAAGACTCGCGTCGTGTTCGATGCGTCGGCCAAGTCATCTAACAATATTTCGTTAAACGATGAACTCATGGTCGGTCCCACAATACAGGACAAACTTTTTGAGCATTTGCTACGTTTTCGCACACATTCTTATGTCATGACTGCCGATATAGAAAAAATGTACCGACAAATTTTAATCCACCCGCAAGACCGCAAATATCAACGCATATTTTGGTATCATGAAAACAGAATAAGAACATTCGAATTAAACACGGTTACTTTCGGCGTATCTTCCGCTCCGTATCTTGCTATTCGAACCGTACAACAGCTCGCAGACGATGAAAGCACAGATTTCCCATATGCTTCCGAAATTTTGAGACGTGACTTGTATGTCGATGACCTTTTAACAGGTGCGAATTCTTTGGAGGAGGCTCTAAGAATCCGCGATGAGGTGATCAGTCTTTTGAAACGCGGCGGTTTCAACATACGGCAGTGGGCCTCGAACCACAATCACGTTCTCGATTCCATAAACGAAAAGGTTCTCGGAACGGACTACGCAACCGATAAGAACCCCGTAAAAAAAACTCTAGGCATTGGATGGCACGCGCAGGGGGATAAACTAGTTTACATTGTCAATTCATCAGAATCTTCCAAGAAGTCGACGAAACGCGAGATTTTGGCTGAGATCGCCAAAATTTTCGACCCTCTCGGCCTTCTTGGACCGATAATTCTTATTGCAAAGGTTTTCATGCAGGAATGTTGGAAGACGAAACTCGATTGGGACGAGTCGGTTTCGCAAACATTACATACGCAATGGTTAAACTTTTCAAACCAACTTCCGTGCATAAACCATTTATCCATAGATCGAAAACTTTTGCTCGAAAATTCTACTAATATTGAAATCCATGGATTTTGCGACGCGAGTAAGATAGGATATGGCGCGTGCATTTACATCCGTTCCCTTAATCCAGAGGATCGTATTCTCGTTCGTCTGGCATGTGCCAAGTCACGAGTCGCACCTCTTAAAGAAACAACCATACCGCGACTCGAACTATGCGGTGCGTTAACGTTGGCCCGACTTTATCGAGAGACCGGAGCTGCATTTAAATTCTCGGTTAATCGCGTTATTTTCTGGACGGATTCTACCATAGTGTTGCAGTGGCTGAAAAAATCCCCAACCGTGCTGAAGGTTTTCGAATCAAATCGCGTTGCGGAAATTCAAACCATCAAAGAAGCAGAGTGGCGACATATCACAACGAAAGATAATCCAGCCGATGCATTGTCTCGTGGACAACTACCTGCGACATTCCGTGAGAACGATTCGTGGTTCGAGGGTCCCCATTGGTTGCGCAAACACGAATCTACTTGGCCGGCAAGTCTGAATGTCACTATCAAGGAGCTGCCGGGTTTGAAAGGGAATACATGTCTAGCGTTACGCCACAATAAATGTGAATTTTTTCATGACTTTTCTTCGTATAGAAACCTCACACGTGTGATCGCTCGTTGCTTACGCTTGCTTCCATCGAGTACGCATAAGGGCGAATTGTGTATAGAAGAAATAAACAACGCGGAACGCGTCATAATTAGAACTATCCAAAGAGAACGATTCTTTGAGGAGATTGATCGTATTTTGACATTGAAGGGAGTAAAAGGCAGTCGACTCGCATCGCTGAATCCGTTTCTAGACGAACACGGACTTCTTCGCGTCGGCGGTCGATTACAGAACGCCGGAATCCCTTATTCACAAAAACATCCGATTCTTTTGCCATCCTATCATCACGTCACTGATTTAATTATTCGTGAAGTACACGAACGCGCATTCCATGCCGGCATTCAAACTACTTTATACACCATTCGCCATCGTTTCTGGCTCCTCGACGGAAAGAATCAAGTAAGAAAAATAATACGACGATGCATCCGCTGCATCCGTTTTCGACCGTATCCATTACAAGGGAAAATGGGAAATTTACCCAAATCCCGCGTGGAAGAAGCAGCGGTTTTTGCTCATACCGGTGTAGATTTCTTCGGGCCGTTCTTCATTAAGGAAAAGAAGCATCGCAATAGGAACAGTATCAAGGCGTATGGTTGCGTGTTTGTCTGTATGTCGGTCAAGGCGGTCCATATTGAAATCGTAAGCGATCTCACAACCGAGGGTTTTCTCGGCGCCTTCAGACGTTTCATTGGGCGTCGAGCTGTACCTGTACACGTGTATTCCGATAATGGTACGAACTTTGTCGGTGCAAATAATCAGTTACGCGAATTGTACGCGTTATTCGACTCTCAACAATTTAAGGTAACCGTAAACGAATTCGCGGTAAGCAAGTCTATAACGTGGCATTTCAATCCACCGTTAACACCACATTTCGGAGGCATATGGGAGGCTGCGGTGAAATCCTTTAAACACCATTTTAAACGAGTGGTCGGCGAACGTCTCTTTACTTTCGAGGAAATCACTACATTTGCGATAGAAATTGAAGCGATTTTAAATTCCAGACCGTTGTGTCCCATTTCGACTGATCCGAATGATCCGATCGCGTTAACACCAGCGCACGTATTAGTAGGCCGACCGCTTACAATGTTACCGGAACATGATTATCTTTCCGTTCCAGAAAACCGGCTAACTTCGTGGAAAATCATTTCAAGAGCTCGCCAAGATTTTTGGAAAAGATGGTATCAGGAATATCTTAATGAACTCCAAAGGCGTCAAAAATGGCTCGAAACCCGTGGCGAAATCAAGATTAACTCGATTGTAATCCTGATGGACAAAAATCTACCTTGCATGCGATGGAGGCTGGGCAGAGTTATGGAGGTCCACCCCGGCGAAGATGGCGAAATTCGAGTCGCCACAATCAAGACCAGCAACGGCAGCATCAAGCGGAATATTACGCAATTGTGTCCATTGACTGAGCACGCGTGATGAGAAATTGAACTGTATTGTACTGCTTGTGTTTGATTCTATGTTTAATCGGAACTATCTTAACACAGAGTTATAAGTTAGAATTATTACTCGTATTACTCGCAACGGGGGGAGCATGTTCGGCCGCGAACGAAAACTTTGTCGCGACGAAAGAAGGGTCTGGTTTGTGTCAAGCGATCAGAGTGGAGATTCCGAGAAAGGACGGAGTCTCGGAGCGCAGTCAAGATAGGACCCCCTTTGTCTATATCCTGGGGCGGGTCGGTCCCAGGATAAACACGTGCAGGCCATATCGTAAACCGTCGGGCGACTGCACGGCGCCGAATTTTCCCGATAACTAAAACGAGGGAAGAGAATGACGAAAAGAGCAGGAGACTTTAGCTCTCGTGCGAGTGCGGTTCGCAAGAGGGATTCTCCCGATCAGTTCGGAGATGTAGTTCGGATCGCGGCAACGAGTGCATGTTGTGAACAACAGTGTGACGTGCAGCGATGCACAACAATACCAATACACGAATGCGAATACACAATTATAAGGGATCCCTCGGAGTCAATCTCCATCAGGTCGTGCCTAGCACACAATTACATACATGAGGGATCCCGCGGACTCATAATCTCCGCCAGGTCGTGCTTAGCACACACTCACACATACTCGACAGAGTCCGCGGAACTATAGTTCCGCCAGGTCGTGCTTAGCACACACCCACAAACATATCGAACGAATGGTGCGTGTCGCACAAACCACGCCATGTTAATTGCGTTCAACCTTCGGCTTATCGTTCACACCTTTATAACTTTCCCTTGTAATTGATGTTCAAACTTTATTATTGGGGTTTTTATGCCGCAAGGCTTTTCCCCAATGAGCCAATAAATTATCCAATTATTTCGGCTCAATTCTGTTTTGTTTATTATAATTCATTCCTTCTCCATCTTTACATCCTAACATTATTTGAATTACGGAATTTCTCCATGTTGGAGAGATTTCGACGATACAGAGCCGAATAGCTCTCGGGAAGAGGTGTTTGTCGGATGTTGAAATGACAGGCGTAACGCCTTAGTCGCCAATTGTGTCAATTATTACACCTCTTCCTTTGATTTATTCGACAGGGAATAGAGAGGAACACCCCCCGCATGCACTGTGGTGCACCGGCTCGCGATAAAGCTCGCGAAACGGTGCAATTCCACAAGTGAATTTAAACTTTTCGGAAAGCAATCAACGGTTACCGTTGATTGTTTTCGGAAAGGTCGCGAGAAGGTGTGTTGGGTTATAGGTGCCACCTGAGGTGAGGCGGTGGCAGCGGTTCCACCGTTCGCACACTCAGCTGGGGGGACTAGCAGTCAGCTGCCGCGCTACGTCAGAGAGTGACGTCACGCGAGCAACGACTCCTAGGGAGACAAAGCGATAGAATTGAAAAGGAAAGAGCACTTACTCGGTGGTGTCAGCTGGCTGGGCTGCGTCTGGCTCCGGCTGGTCCTGCGGCGGCGCTTGGCGGGAGAGTCGTCTAACGAACACGTGTTATCTAACGAACAAGTTTCACCCGCACAACTTTTGGGTCGCTTCTCGGACTGATGGATCTGTTCTGGGGAGTCAGAATTGCGTATGGAAATAGGCTAATTGAGCCAATCCTGGCGGCACTGCAATGCCAGGCTGACTCGCGACGGAGGTGGAGCAAGCACCAACGCTCCGTCAGTTTCCAAAAATCAGATTAATATTCTGACTCCCCAATGGGGAGTGTATCAGATATTAAGCTGATAAGAACAGATAAAGTGGCGTTTATTCAAACAATGTTTAGGCCCCCCCGTTACAATTGCTGGGTTTAGCTGGGGGGCCTAACAAAAAATGGTTTCTCCCGATTATCGGGAGATGTACAGAACACATTGAAATATGTTTGTCAGTCTCGGCGAGCTGCCCTGGTAAATCTTCTTCGTAAAATAGCCACCATTTGTGGCCATTGCATTGTTAAAATTAATAAATATAAATAAATAAAAAGAACAAAAGAGGGAACAGAGATGCGGGGGGTAGTGTTTCGCGGTTCTTGTGTGGGACGCCCCCTTGTTTCGCTGGTGCCGCCCTTACCTCCGGTCCTATATTCGATATATTCAGGGTATGATTTGACCGGAAGGTAGCCCATTCGGGGAGCGGTCGGGGAGGGGGCCCGACGACGGCGTAACGGCAGGAGCGTCGAACGGGTGCTGGTATTGCCTTATCTTCGAGACGTGCTCGACGTATATGTCACGGGACCATCTCATTGTGTCAGTGACAATGAGTCGGCGCATCAGCGCTGCATAGCGCGGTGAAACGCACAGACGCTTCAGCACCGGCTCATTGCCCTGATCCCATGTACCAAGGGCGCCTACGACGATCGCATCCACATCCACCGAATACCCTGCCGCGTGCAATGCAGTTGCAAGCGGAGTATACTTGACGATCTTCGATCGTCGAGCATCCTCCATGGCCTTGCACTGGTTCTCGAACGCGATAGTGACATCGATGATGTGGATGCGTTTCGCCGCCTCGTCACGGATAACAATATCCGGACGGAGAGCAGCTAGATCGCCGTTGACGCCCTCCACCCTTTGATTGAGTCGGATGGCTCCCTTCGCTCTACAGGCTTTCGCCACCCGCGCCATAACCGCGTCGTGACGAAGCTGCAGAGCGGCCGAGTGAGGCAGGCAGTGGCAGATTACATGAGGTAACGTCTCATTCGGATAACCGCACTGCCTGCAGCGCTTGTCGCCCGTGCCCCAGCGTCGCGCCCCATTAAGGGGAAGGACATCGAGGCGCGCGCGATGAATGAAGCGCCACTCGGCGAACCGGGCGTACCTGCCGTCGCGGAGGAAGGCATTGCTGACTCCCGACCGCGACGACACCTGGTAAACCTTGCCTTGATCAGGTTTAGCCAGGAGAGAGCACAAGTAGCCCTCTTGCACTGCAATTCTCAGGCGACGAATCACCTGAGAAGTTGCGCCCGGGGGGATTATAGTCCGCCGGCCCTCTGACCCTCGACATTCTAGGAGAATCTCGTTGGTCAGAGAGTCGTACCGCCATGCCAGGTGCAGGTGTTTTGCCTGGCGACGCGAAGCCATTCGTACCCGGGTCCACAGGCCAGGGTCTCCCTGGAGGTCGCACGCGAACGGTCCTTCGAGGGAACCTGACAAAAATGCGGCGACCTGTTCCTGTGTGGGCTGGATGGATGTTCGTCTCCGGACTGCATTCATCAGCGAGGTCCTGGCCCGCTCAGCGATCGCGCCGTCCTTGCAGGATAACATCCTGAAGGCGTGCGCGATCGTGAGCACGTCGGCCAGGTCCGCCATTGGAATGAGCCCGGCTCCGCCCCGCCAAGTGGGAAGGTAAACTACCTCCGCACTGGCCCGCTGGGGGAGATTCATCCAACCCTTGACCAGACGTTTGACAAATTTGTCAAACGTCTTTAGTGGGGTCTTCTGGACGGACCCGCCCCTCAAGATGTAGTCCAGCCGTGGCAGTATGAACGTCTTAAGGGCGTCCATCTTTTGCCACGGGGCGAGAGGCGAGTCGTCGATGGCTTTCGCGTCCTCCATCATCCGGATGATGTTGGCGGTAGGGGTTTGGCTAACCCGGGAACCAACCGGAATTCCCAGGTACTCGTAAGCCTCACCCTCTCCCAAGGCTTTCAATTCCTCACCGTCGAGAAGGAAGACGGAAGGCTGCGCTTTCTGTGCGCTTCCCTTCCCCCGAAGGTGAACGGTAGCGCACTTCTTGGGGTTGAATTTCAACCCCGCCGCAGCCGCCGACTTCTGGATCTCGTCGAGGAGGGATTGCATCTCCGCTGGTGAGGCCGCCACAAGACCAATGTCGTCCGCGTAGGCGAATGCACGGTGCAAGTCCTCCCCCAACCTATAGCCCATCGGCAACGATTCGACGGATCGAATCACTCGCTCGATGGCCAGGTTGAAGGTCATTGGACTACACGGACAACCTTGCTTGACCCCAGCCAGCATGGGGATGTTTTCTGTAAAGCCCCGGGATGTACGGACTCTAGTCGTGCATCCGGAGTTCATGGAGAGCATGAGCTTCCGGATGTTGAGGGGTAAACCGGCACCCTCAAAGGCGTCGAACAGGGTGACGTGGAGGATCGACCCGAACGCGTTGGTCAAATCAAGCCACGCCACCACGGCTTGTCGACCCTCTCTCCGGCTGTCCTCCAGGATTTCCTGAAGCATGAAGTTGTGCTCATGACACCCCTCATGCTTCAGGAAACCCTTCTGAGGATGACTCAGCCGTTTTCCCGAAACCGCGAACTTCATCAACCGGTCCGCCAACACTGCAGCGAACAGCTTGGCTACTGTGTCGCCGAGCGCTAGCGGACGCCAGTTAGAAAGGTCGCTTCGGTCCCCTTTCTTATAAATAAGAACGGTGTTCGAGGACTTCCACGACTCCGGAATGGCCTCCGTGCGAAGGCAGGCGTTGAACGCAGAGGCGAGCACGTGACACCCTGGATCCGCCTTCCTCAGCTCTTCGTAGGTGACCCCGTCCGGACCCGGAGCGCTTTTATGCGTCCGCTTCAGACGGGATTCGACCTCCGACGCCGAGAACGGCCTCACCAGTGCGCCCCGCAACTCACCCTCTTCGTCCGTGGGCCACTCCGGCCACGCATAGGGCTCACCCACAGGGGGGGCCGTCGCCGAGTACATTTTTCGGAAGTACTGGCCGACCTCCTCCGCACCGACTTCGCAGTGCGGGGAAGGACCGGTCAGCACCTCTTCCATCGCTCGGCGCCGATTCTCCCTGTACAGGCGCTGCAGCCTCGTGGCTTTCTTAACATGATCCTCCGGGCCCTGCTGTTCGGGGGCCCTGGGACGACCATGTTGGCGGTTATTCCCCCCCTTAGCCGATCGAGACTGGAAGAAGGTGGTCAGATCTTGGGCCACCTCTTCCAGGAGCTCAATCGTCTCGACCCCCTCGGCGCGTGAGATAAGAGCCTCACGAATATTCGCTTCGGCCCGTCTCGCATCGCGCCCAGGAAGTCGGGGAGGATTGGAGTTCGCGGGGGGAGAGAGGGAAGTTTCGCGCCCACGACTCGTTTGGGAGGACTGGGGAGTGGTACGATTATTTGGACGGCCCCGGGGCAGTCCACGTCGAGAACGCGTCGAAGGGGCAGAAACGCGAGCACCCGCCGACGCACCGGCAGCAGCCGACCGGGGGCCCCCTCGGCGATCGCTCGCCGCGGTTGGTGGGGCTCAGGTGGTGGCTGCGACGGTATGCGCGAAGTAAAACTGAGGGTTAAGGGGGGGGAAGGCGCGGGGGGGTTCGTTGGGGACGGCAGTGGCGGCGCTGGGGGCGAAGGCTCCGGTGTCGATGGCGTAGGGGATGTCATCCTCCCTCGTCCCGGAGTCCTCCGAAATCCCGCGCTGCTGCCACCCTTTTCCTCGTCACTCTCCGAGGAGCTGTCGCTGTAGACGATCCGTCTCCTCATCTGCGACGTCTTCTTCTTCTTCCTCGGGGCCGTTTCCCACGGCCTCTCCGAGCTGGGGGGGTGGTGAAATTTGGGGGGGCCTCCTGGCCCCCCTCCTCCTCCTCGATGGGACCCAGGGGCTGGAAAATGAGCGGCCGCTCCGTCACGACCCTGACCGCGTGCGTGGTCGTGATGCACGACGTCATTATGGGGCCACTGCGTGTCGTCGTGGTGACGGTGCACGTAGTAAGGGTGGCCCCGGCTGATGACGTCGCTACGGCCAGGGGAGGCAGAGCTATGCCGCCCAGTTGTGGAGGGGGAGTCGCCGGCCAGTTCGGGGAAGTGGAAACCGCCCTCTGAATGGAGGCCCTCTCCCCCTGGACTTGCCCGATGGTGGTGGCTGATGTTGAGGGTCCAGGGGGGTGGATCGATGCCTCCGAGGTTGCTTCGGAGGCCGGGTTCTTCTTGGGACGACCCGGCCCCCTCTTAAGGATGGTGGTGGCCTCCTGGCCCGTTGGGGGCGCCGAATCCTTTTTCGGGCGCCCCGGCCCCTTCTTGGTGGTGGTGGAGGTGGCGGTGGGCCTGGGAGGCAGAGTCGACCTCGGAGGCAGACTGGAGGACCTCGTGATTCTTCTCGTCACTGGGCTCGGTGGAGTTCCCAGTGACCTCTTCTTCACGGGCGGCTTCTCCAAACTTCCCCTCGCGGAGTTGTGGCCGGAGGATGTTGTTGTGCTCCCCCTCGAGCTGGTGGTGGCGAGCCCCTGGTTCCTCGTCACAGCCTCCGCGTAGGTGGTGGGCGGCGGGCTGTGACGGACGGGCTTGGGAACGGCCCCGGTCGCCTTGGTGGTGGTGGCTAGTGGCGGACGGATCGTCGGTGTCGAAGCGACAGCCGACCCCTTCGAGGAACGAGTAGTAAGGGTGGCAGTGGTTGGCGCCCTCGTGGTTTTGGTGGTGGGTGGGGGCGCCTTGAAGAAGGCGGCCAGTGTCCCCGTCGTCGTCCTCTTGGCCACTGCCGTCCTGGACGCGTTGCGGGTTAAGGGGGGGGGTAGATTTTCGGGGGGCTGGGGGGGTGGTAGAATTTCGCGCGGGGGGGGTAGTCGCTCGCAACGCGGGGGATACCGTCGCAGCCCCCGAGCCTGAAGGGCGGCTCTGCGGGGGGTCGCCTCCGCCGCTGGTGCTGCCGCCGGATCTGCGCACCCCTAAGGTACCGGGGGCACCCGGAGCGGTCCCAGCACTCTGGGCTGCGGGGTGGAATTTGGCTACGTGGGCGTTAACATCCTTGGTAGGGTATTTGCCCTTTCCCACGTAGCCACAATACCGGCAGGTAGGTGTTAGGTTCCACCCCGCGTGAGTACGCCTCACGTGCTGGGCGAGCTCCAGGTACCCCTTGTACCTAAAGGCGTTGCTTTTGGAAGACTTTTTGTTAAAGCACTCGGGACACGTCAAACCGTCCGTGGCCGGGAGAAGGACGGCAACTTCCCGCGCTGGCGTCGGCGAAGCCATATTAGAAGTTGTTAAAAAAAAGGGGGGTCAATAAGTAGAATAAATAAGTAAGAAGGGGGATAGTTAAATATTAAAAATGGCTAAAAAGAGGCCTATTTCGCCGGGAGAGCGACGGGAGTCTCCCGAGTGCGTGGGTGCGCAGGCGGAACGTGCGATAGTGCAGCAGCACTGCGGCGCGAAGTAAATACGCGGGGCAGTTGGGGACGCGGATAAAATACAATAGAGTAGAGTGTTTTAAAAGATGAAAATCCAGGCAGTCGCCGAGATGTAAGAGTATAAAATAAATAAATAGTAGATATAATACCGGATAAAATAGATATAGAGAAGTACGAGAAGAAGAAACGCCGTGGAGAATAAAATATAGAATAAAAGTACAGATATAGATAGCGCCTTGAAATAGTATAAAATAGGATGAATAAAACCAGGCCAGTCCGGAGCACTGGCGTTGCCCTCTTGTTTCTTAGTTGTCGCGGATAAAAGACGGTAGAGTGCAATAAATAAATAAATAGGACGCGTAACAGTGTATATAATAAATAAGAAACAATCACAAACGGGTATCAGCTGCTTGGCTCGTAAACGGATAAAATTGTATAAGTTAAAAAAGTTGTCAAATGACTAGAGATATACAAATAAATAAGACGTCACGGTGTAAAAAACAATGAAATAAATAAATAAGACGTCACGCGGTATAAACGAATGAGTTAAAATATAATAAATAGATAAATAACGAGCAGGAAACACGGTTAAAATCGAACAGCTGATACGGGCAGCGCCGACTAAGTCCCCTTCGGCCTATTCCGACCGAGTTCGTGCGTGAAAGAAGGACAGCAATAGAGTGGGAGACAGAGAGACGTGTCGAAGGAAGCAAAGCAGTAGAGAAAGAGAGAGAGAAAGCGGGCGATAGAGAAGGATGCGGGGGCGAAGCGGAAAGCCTCTCTATCGCGAGAGTCAGAGAGTAAAATAAAGACTAGAATAGATAAAAGACTAGGACTGATCCCCAAGCAGGGATCAGTGGCGTTAAAAGAGTTCTACCCGCGGTAGAGAAGCCAGAGAAAGGAGCCGAATAAATCTCGGGAAGAGGTGTATGTCCGATGTTTAAAATGACAGGCGTATGCCTCTGTCGCCAAATTTGTCAATTATGACACCTCTTCCTTCGAATTATTCGGCAGGGAATCGAGAGGAGCACCTCCCGCATGCACTGTGGTGCACCGGACCGCGATAAAGCTCGCGAAACGGTGCAATTCCACGAGTGAATTTAAACTTTTCGGAAAGCAATCAACGGTTACCGTTGATTGTTTTCAGAAAGGTCGCGAGAAGGTGTGTTGGGTTGTAGGTGCCACCTGAGGTGAGGCGGTGGCAGCGGTTCCACCGTCCGCACGCTCAGCTGGGGGGACTAGCAGTCAGCTGCCGCGCTACGTCAGAGAGTGACGTCACGCGAGCAACGACTCCTAGGGAGACAAAGCGATAGAATTGAAAAGGAAAGAGCACTTACTCGGTGGTGTCAGCTGGCTGGGCTGCGTCTGGCTCCGGCTGGTCCTGCGGCGGCGCTTGGCGGGAGAGTCGTCTAACGAACACGTGTTATCTAACGAACAAGTTTCTCCCGCACAACTTTTGGGTCGCTTCTCGGACTGATGGATCTGTTCTGGGGAGTCAGAATTGCGTATGGAAATAGGCTAATTGAGCCAATCCTGGCGGCACTGCAATGCCAGGCTGACTCGCGACGGAGGTGGAGCAAGCACCAACGCTCCGTCAGTTTCCAAAAATCAGATTAATATTCTGACTCCCCAATGGGGAGTGTATCAGATATTAAGCTGATAAGAACAGATAAAGTGGCGTTTATTCGAAACAAACAATGTTTAAGCCCCCCTTTACATGTGCTGGTTTTAGCAGGGGGGCTTAACAAAAAATGGTTCCTCCCAAGTCGGGGCGTGTACAATTCATATTAAAATATGTATGTCAATCTCGGCGAGCTGCCATGGTAAAATCTCCTTCATAAAATGGCCACTAGTGTGGCCATTGTATTATTGAAAAAATAAAAAAAGAGAAATATAAAACATAGAATAAAATAAAAAAAAACGAGGGGAATGCGGGGGGTAGCGCTTCGCGGTTCTAGTGTGAGGCGCCCCCTTAATTCGCTGGAGCCGCCCTTACCTCCGGTCCTATATAATGTGTGGTCATGGTCGAATTTGACCGGAAGGTAGCCCATTCGGGGAGCGGTCGGGGAGGGGGCCCGACGGCGGCGTAACGGCAGGAGCGTCGAACGGGTGCTGGTACTGCCTGATCTTCGATACGTGCTCGACGTATATGTCACGGGACCATCTCATTGTGTCAGTGACAATGAGTCGGCGCATCAGCGCTGCATAGCGCGGTGAAACGCACAGACGCTTCAACACCGGCTCATTGCCCTGATCCCATGTACCAAGGGCGCCTACGACGATCGCATCCACATCCACCGAATACCCTGCCGCGTGTAATGCAGTTGCAAGCGGGGTATACTTGACGATCTTCGATCGTCGAGCATCCTCCATGGCCTTGCACTGGTTCTCAAACGCGATAGTGACATCGATGATGTGGATGCGTTTCGCCGCCTCGTCACGGATAACAATATCCGGACGGAGAGCAGCTAGATCGCCGTTGACGCCCTCCACCCTTTGATTGAGTCGGATGGCTCCCTTCGCTCTACAGGCTTTCGCCACCCGCGCCATAACCGCGTCGTGACGAAGCTGCAGAGCGGCCGAGTGAGGCAGACAGTGGCAGATTACGTGAGGTAACGTCTCACTCGGATAACCGCACTGCCTGCAGCGCTTGTCGCCCGTGCCCCAGCGTCGCGCCCCATTAAGGGGAAGGACATCGAGGCGCGCGCGATGAATGAAGCGCCACTCGGCGAACCGGGCGTACCTGCCGTCGCGGAGGAAGGCATTGCTGACTCCCGACCGCGACGACACCTGATAAACCTTGCCTTGATCAGGTTTAGCCAGGAGAGAGCACAAGTAACCCTCTTGCACTGCAATTCTCAGACGACGAATCACCTGAGAAGTTGCGCCCGGGGGGATTATAGTCCGCCGGCCCTCCGACCCTCGACATTCTAGGAGAATCTCGTTGGTCAGAGAGTCGTACCGCCATGCCAGGTGCAGGTGTTTTGCCTGGCGACGCGAAGCCATTCGTACCCGGGTCCACAGGCCAGGGTCTCCCTGGAGGTCGCACGCGAACGGTCCTTCGAGGGAACCTGACAAGAATGCGGCGACCTGTTCCTGTGTGGGCTGGATGGATGTTCGTCTCCGGACTGCATTCATCAGCGAGGTCCTGGCCCGCTCAGCGATCGCGCCGTCCTTGCAGGATAACATCCTGAAGGCGTGCGCGATCGTGAGCACGTCGGCCAGGTCCGCCATCGGAATGAGCCCGGCTCCGCCCCGCCAAGTGGGGAGGTAAACTACCTCCGCACTGGCCCGCTGGGGGAGATTCATCCAGCCCTTGACCAGACGTTTGACAAACTTGTCAAACGTCTTTAGTGGGGTCTTCTGGACAGACCCGCCCCTCAAGATGTAATCCAGCCGTGGCAGTATGAATGTCTTAAGGGCATCCATCTTTTGCCACGGGGCGAGGGGCGAGTCGTCGATGGCTTTCGCGTCCTCCATCATCCGGATGATGTTGGCGGTAGGGGTTTGGCTAACCCGGGAACCAACCGGAATTCCCAGGTACTCGTAAGCCTCACCCTCTCCCAAGGCTTTCAATTCCTCACCGTCGAGAAGGAAGACGGAAGGCTGCGCTTTCTGTGCGCTTCCCTTCCCCCGAAGGTGAACGGTAGCGCACTTCTTGGGGTTGAATTTCAACCCCGCCGCAGCCGCCGACTTCTGGATCTCGTCGAGGAGGGATTGCATCTCCGCTGGTGAGGCCGCCACAAGACCAATGTCGTCCGCGTAGGCGAATGCACGGTGCAAGTCCTCCCCCAACCTATAGCCCATCGGCAACGATTCGACGGATCGAATCACTCGCTCGATGGCCAGGTTGAGGGTCATCGGACTACACGGACAACCTTGCTTGACCCCAGCCAGCATGGGGATGTTTTCTGTAAAGCCCCGGGATGTACGGACTCTAGTCGTGCATCCGGAGTTCATGGAGAGCATGAGCTTCCGGATGTTGAGGGGTAAACCGGCACCCTCAAAGGCGTCGAACAGGGTGACGTGGGGGATCGACCCGAACGCGTTGGTCAAATCAAGCCACGCCACCACGGCTTGTCGACCCTCTCTCCGGCTGTCCTCCAGGATTTCCTGAAGCATGAAGTTGTGCTCATGACACCCCTCATGCTTCAGGAAACCCTTCTGAGGATGACTCGGCCGTTTTCCCGAAACCGCGAACTTCATCAACCGGTCCGCCAACACTGCGGCGAACAGCTTGGCTACTGTATCGCCGAGCGCTAGCGGACGCCAATTAGAAAGGTCGCTTCGGTCCCCTTTCTTATAAATAAGAACGGTGTTCGAGGACTTCCACGACTCCGGAATGGCCTCCGTGCGAAGGCAGGCATTGAACACAGAGGCGAGCACGTGACACCCTGGATCCGCCTTCCTCAGCTCTTCGTAGGTGACCCCGTCCGGACCCGGAGCGCTTTTATGCGTCCGCTTCAGACGGGATTCGACCTCCGACGCCGAGAACGGCCTCACCAGTGCGCCCCGCAACTCACCCTCTTCGTCCGTGGGCCACTCCGGCCACGCATAGGGCTCACCCACAGGGGGGGCCGTCGCCGAGTACATTTTTCGGAAGTACTGGCCGACCTCCTCCGCACCGACTTCGCAGTGCGGGGAAGGACCGGTCAGCACCTCTTCCATCGCTCGGCGCCGATTCTCCCTGTACAGGCGCTGCAGCCTCGTGGCTTTCTTAACATGATCCTCCGGGCCCTGCTGTTCGGGGGCCCTGGGACGACCATGTTGGCGGTTATTCCCCCCCTTAGCCGATCGAGACTGGAAGAAGGTGGTCAGATCTTGGGCCACCTCTTCCAGGAGCTCAATCGTCTCGACCCCCTCGGCGCGTGAGATAAGAGCCTCACGAATATTCGCTTCGGCCCGTCTCGCATCGCGCCCAGGAAGTCGGGGAGGATTGGAGTTCGCGGGGGGAGAGAGGGAAGTTTCGCGCCCACGACTCGTTTGGGAGGACTGGGGAGTGGTACGATTATTTGGACGGCCCCGGGGCAGTCCACGTCGAGAACGCGTCGAAGGGGCAGAAACGCGAGCACCCGCCGACGCACCGGCAGCAGCCGACCGGGGGCCCCCTCGGCGATCGCTCGCCGCGGTTGGTGGGGCTCAGGTGGTGGCTGCGACGGTATGCGCGAAGTAAAACTGAGGGTTAAGGGGGGGGAAGGCGCGGGGGGGTTCGTTGGGGACGGCAGTGGCGGCGCTGGGGGCGAAGGCTCCGGTGTCGATGGCGTAGGGGATGTCATCCTCCCTCGTCCCGGAGTCCTCCGAAATCCCGCGCTGCTGCCACCCTTTTCCTCGTCACTCTCCGAGGAGCTGTCGCTGTAGACGATCCGTCTCCTCATCTGCGACGTCTTCTTCTTCTTCCTCGGGGCCGTTTCCCACGGCCTCTCCGAGCTGGGGGGGTGGTGAAATTTGGGGGGGCCTCCTGGCCCCCCTCCTCCTCCTCGATGGGACCCAGGGGCTGGAAAATGAGCGGCCGCTCCGTCACGACCCTGACCGCGTGCGTGGTCGTGATGCACGACGTCATTATGGGGCCACTGCGTGTCGTCGTGGTGACGGTGCACGTAGTAAGGGTGGCCCCGGCTGATGACGTCGCTACGGCCAGGGGAGGCAGAGCTATGCCGCCCAGTTGTGGAGGGGGAGTCGCCGGCCAGTTCGGGGAAGTGGAAACCGCCCTCTGAATGGAGGCCCTCTCCCCCTGGACTTGCCCGATGGTGGTGGCTGATGTTGAGGGTCCAGGGGGGTGGATCGATGCCTCCGAGGTTGCTTCGGAGGCCGGGTTCTTCTTGGGACGACCCGGCCCCCTCTTAAGGATGGTGGTGGCCTCCTGGCCCGTTGGGGGCACCGAATCCTTTTTCGGGCGCCCCGGCCCCTTCTTGGTGGTGATGGAGGTGGCGGTGGGCCTGGGAGGCAGAGTCGACCTCGGAGGCAGACTGGAGGACCTCGTGATTCTTCTCGTCACTGGGCTCGGTGGAGTTCCCAGTGACCTCTTCTTCACGGGCGGTTTCTCCAGACTTCCCCTCGTGGAGTTGTGGCCGGAGGATGTTGTTGTGCTCCCCCTCGAGCTGGTGGTGGCGAGCCCCTGGTTCCTAGTCACAGCCTCCGCGTAGGTGGTGGGCGGCGGGCTGTGACGGACGGGCTTGGGAACGGCCCCGGTCGCCTTGGTGGTGGTGGCTAGTGGCGGACGGATCGTCGATGTCGAAGCGACAGCCGACCCCTTCGAGGAGCGAGTAGTAAGGGTGGCAGTGGTTGGCGCCCTCGTGTTTTTGGTGGTGGGTGGGGGCGCCTTGAAGAAGGCGGCCAGTGTCCCCGTCGTCGTCCTCTTGGCCACTGCCGTCCTGGACGCGTTGCGGGTTAAGGGGGGGGGGGTAGATTTTCGGGGGGCTGGGGGGGTGGTAGAATTTCGCGCGGGGGGTGTGTTTGTACGCAACGCGGGGGGGACCGTCGCAGCCCCCGAGCCTGAAGGGCGGCTCTGCGGGGGGTCGCCTCCGCCGCTGGTGCTGCCGCCGGATCTGCGCACCCCTGAGGTACCGGGGGCACCCGGAGCGGTCCCAGCACTCTGGGCTGCGGGGTGGAATTTGGCTACGTGGGCGTTCACGTCCTTAGTGGGATATTTCCCCTTTCCCACGTAGCCACAATACCGGCAGGTAGGTGTTAGGTTCCACCCCGCGTGTGTACGCCTCACGTGCTGGGCGAGCTCCAGGTACCCCTTGTACCGAAACGCGTTGCTTTTCGATGACTTTTTACTATAGCACTCGGGACACGTTAGGCCGTCCGTGGCCGGAAGTAGGACGGCAACTTCCCTCGCTGGCACCGGCGAGGCCATGTTAAAAGTAGTTAAAAAGGGGGTCAATAAGTAAGATGTATAAATAAATAAGTGGAGAGGGGGGAGGGTTGAATATTAAGAAAGAAATGGCTAGAGAAGTCGTAATTCACCGGGCCAGCGACGGGAGTCTCCCGAGTGCTTGGGTGCGCAGGCGACGCGTGTGTTGGTGCAGCAGCACCGCAGCGCGGAATAAATGCGCGGGGCAATTGGGAGACGCGGATAAAATACGATAAAATAATGTGTTTGAGGAGATGTAAATCCAGGCAGTCGCCGAGATGTATAAATATGAAATAGATAGTGGTTAAAAGAAACGAGATATAAATAGAGGGATAAAAGATAGCAAGACGCCGTTGAGAGTAAAATACAGAATAAAAGTATAGATATAGATACAGATAGCGCCTTAAAATATAATAAAGTAGAGTAGATAGAACCAGGCCAGTCCGGAGCACTGGCGTTGCCCGCGGGTCTCTTGTTAACGCGGATGAAATCAATGAATCGCAATAAATAAATCAATAAATAAAACGCGTCACAATAAATACTTATAATAAATAAGAGACAATCACAAACAAGTATCAGCTGCTTTGCTCGCTCCCGGATAAAATTGTAAAAATAAAACAGTGTATAAAGACTAGAGATAAAATAAATAAGACGTCACGGTGTATAAACGATGAAATAAATAAATAAGACGTCACGCGGTATAAACAAATAAGTTAAAATGTAGTAAATAAATAAATAACGAGCATAAAACGTGGTTAAAATCGAACAGCTGATACGGGCAACGCCGACTATGTTCCCTTCGGCCTATTCCGACCGAGTTCGTGCGTGAAAGAAGGACAGAGATAGAGTGGGAGACAGAGAGACGTGTCGAAGGAAGAACAGCGGTAGAGAAAGAGAGAGAGAAAGCGGGCGATAGAGAAGGATGCGGAGACGAAGCGGAAGCCTCTCTATCGCGAGAGTCAAAGCCCCTAAAACTAAGACTAGAAAAGAGAGTTAAAATAGAGCTAAACTGATCCCTAGGCAGGGATCAGTCGCGTGAGAGATAAAAGCGGTTTACTCGCGAAAGAGAAGCGCGAGTGGAAGGAGCCGAATAGCTCTCGGGAAGAGGTGTTTGTCGGATGTTAATATGACAGGCGTAACGCCTTAGTCGCCAAATGTGTCAATTATTACACCTCTTCCTTCGAATTATTCGACGGGGAATAGAGAGGAACACCCCTCGCATGCACTGTGGTGCACCGGACCGCGATAAAGCTCGCGAAACGGTGCAATTCCACAAGTGAATTTAAACCTTTCGGAAAGCAATCAACGGTTACCGTTGATTGTTTTCGGAAAGGTCGCGAGAAGGTGTGTTGGGTTGTAGGTGCCACCTGAGGTGAGGCGGTGGCAGCGGTTCCACCGTTCGCACACTCAGCTGGGGGGACTAGGTGCCGTTTACCGAGCTACGTCAGAGAGAGCGACGTCACTCGGGCAACGACTCCTAGAGGGGGAAAGCGATAGTAGAAGAAGGAAAGAGCACTTACTCGGTGGTGTCAGCTGGCTGGGCTGCGTCTGGCTCCGGCTGGTCCTGCGGCGGCGCTTGGCGGGAGATCGTCTATCGAACACGTCACTTATCGAACACGTGTATCTCCCGCACGACTTTTTAGGGTCGCTTCTCGGACTGATGGATCTGTTCTGGGGAGTCAGAATGTATTTGGAAAAGAGCTTATTGAGCCAATCCTGGCGGCACTGCAATGCCAGGCTGACTCGCGACGGAGGTGGAGCAAGCACCAACGCTCCGTCAGTTTCCAAAAATCAGATTAATATTCTGACTCCCCAATGGGGAGTGTATCAGATATTAAGCTGATAAGAACAGATAAGGAGGCGTTTATTAAAAAACAAACAATGTTTAAGCCCCCCTTTACATATGCTGGTATTAGCAGGGGGGCTTAACAAAAAATGGGTTCTCCCATTTATCGGGGAGAGTACATCACATACAGTGGTATGCCTGTCAGTCTCGGCGATGCTGCCTGGTGAGTCTCCGCTCGGAAAATGGCCACCGTTAGTGGCCATTGTGTTGTTAAGAAAGAAAAAAAAATAAAAAGAGAAAGAAGGGTGAAAAAAAAGAAAAAAGAAAGGATAATATAAAATACATAGTAAGGAGAAAAAACACGAGGGGGATACGGGGGTAACGCTTCACGGGTTTTGCATGAGGCGCCCCCTTATTTCGCTAGTGCCGCCCTTACCTCCGGTCCTATATGAAGTATAGTCAAGGTAAAATTTGACCGGAAGGTAGCCCATTCGGGGAGCGGTCGGGGAGGGGGCCCGACGACGGCATAACGGCAGGAGCGTCAAACGGGTGCTGGTATTGCCTGATCTTCGATACGTGCTCGACGTATATGTCACGGGACCATCTCATTGTGTCAGTGACAATGAGTCGGCGCATCAGCGCTGCATAGCGCGGTGAAACGCACAGACGCTTCAACACCGGCTCATTGCCCTGATCCCATGTACCAAGGGCGCCTACGACGATCGCATCCACATCCACCGAATACCCTGCCGCGTGTAATGCAGTTGCAAGCGGGGTATACTTGACGATCTTCGATCGTCGAGCATCCTCCATGGCCTTGCACTGGTTCTCAAACGCGATAGTGACATCGATGATGTGGATGCGTTTCGCCGCCTCGTCACGGATAACAATATCCGGACGGAGAGCAGCTAGATCGCCGTTGACGCCCTCCACCCTTTGATTGAGTCGGATGGCTCCCTTCGCTCTACAGGCTTTCGCCACCCGCGCCATAACCGCGTCGTGACGAAGCTGCAGAGCGGCCGAGTGAGGCAGACAGTGGCAGATTACATGAGGTAGCGTCTCATTCGGATAACCGCACTGCCTGCAGCGCTTGTCGCCCGTGCCCCAGCGTCGCGCCCCATTAAGGGGAAGGACATCGAGGCGCGCGCGATGAATGAAGCGCCACTCGGCGAACCGGGCGTACCTGCCGTCGCGGAGGAAGGCATTGCTGACTCCCGACCGCGACGACACCTGATAAACCTTGCCTTGATCAGGTTTAGCCAGGAGAGAGCACAAGTAGCCCTCTTGCACTGCAATTCTCAGACGACGAATCACCTGAGAAGTTGCGCCCGGGGGGATTATAGTCCGCCGGCCCTCCGACCCTCGACATTCTAGGAGAATCTCGTTGGTCAGAGAGTCGTACCGCCATGCCAGGTGCAGGTGTTTTGCCTGGCGACGCGAGGCCATTCGTACCCGGGTCCACAGGCCAGGGTCTCCCTGGAGGTCGCACGCGAACGGTCCTTCGAGAGAACCTGACAAAAATGCGGCGACCTGTTCCTGTGTGGGCTGGATGGATGTTCGTCTCCGGACTGCATTCATCAGCGAGGTCCTGGCCCGCTCAGCGATCGCGCCGTCCTTGCAGGATAACATCCTGAAGGCGTGCGCGATCGTGAGCACGTCGGCCAGGTCCGCCATTGGAATGAGCCCGGCTCCGCCCCGCCAAGTGGGGAGGTAAACTACCTCCGCACTGGCCCGCTGGGGGAGATTCATCCAACCCTTGACCAGACGTTTGACAAATTTGTCAAACGTCTTTAGTGGGGTCTTCTGGACGGACCCGCCCCTCAAGATGTAGTCCAGCCGTGGCAGTATGAACGTCTTAAGGGCGTCCATCTTTTGCCACGGGGCGAGAGGCGAGTCGTCGATGGCTTTCGCGTCCTCCATCATCCGGATGATGTTGGCGGTAGGGGTTTGGCTAACCCGGGAACCAACCGGAATTCCCAGGTACTCGTAAGCCTCACCCTCTCCCAAGGCTTTCAATTCCTCACCGTCGAGAAGGAAGACGGAAGGCTGCGCTTTCTGTGCGCTTCCCTTCCCCCGAAGGTGAACGGTAGCGCACTTCTTGGGGTTGAATTTCAACCCCGCCGCAGCCGCCGACTTCTGGATCTCGTCGAGGAGGGATTGCATCTCCGCTGGTGAGGCCGCCACAAGACCAATGTCGTCCGCGTAGGCGAATGCACGGTGCAAGTCCTCCCCCAACCTATAGCCCATCGGCAACGATTCGACGGATCGAATCACTCGCTCGATGGCCAGGTTGAAGGTCATTGGACTACACGGGCAACCTTGCTTGACCCCAGCCAGCATGGGGATGTTTTCTGTAAAGCCCCGGGATGTACGGACTCTAGTCGTGCATCCGGAGTTCATGGAGAGCATGAGCTTCCGGATGTTGAGGGGTAAACCGGCACCCTCAAAGGCGTCGAACAGGGTGACGTGGGGGATCGACCCGAACGCGTTGGTCAAATCAAGCCACGCCACCACGGCTTGTCGACCCTCTCTCCGGCTGTCCTCCAGGATTTCCTGAAGCATGAAGTTGTGCTCATGACACCCCTCATGCTTCAGGAAACCCTTCTGAGGATGACTCAGCCGTTTTCCCAAAACCGCGAACTTCATCAACCGGTCCGCCAACACTGCAGCGAACAGCTTGGCTACTGTGTCGCCGAGCGCTAGCGGACGCCAGTTAGAAAGGTCGCTTCGGTCCCCTTTCTTATAAATAAGAACGGTGTTCGAGGACTTCCACGACTCCGGAATGGCCTCCGTGCGAAGGCAGGCGTTGAACGCAGCGGCGAGCACGTGACACCCTGGATCCGCCTTCCTCAGCTCTTCGTAGGTGACCCCGTCCGGACCCGGAGCGCTTTTATGCGTCCGCTTCAGACGGGATTCAACCTCCGACGCCGAGAACGGCCTCACCAGTGCGCCCCGCAACTCACCCTCTTCGTCCGTGGGCCACTCCGGCCACGCATAGGGCTCGCCCACAGGGGGGGCCGTCGCCGAGTACATTTTTCGGAAGTACTGGCCGACCTCCTCCGCACCGACTTCGCAGTGCGGGGAAGGACCGGTCAGCACCTCTTCCATCGCTCGGCGCCGATTCTCCCTGTACAGGCGCTGCAGCCTCGTGGCTTTCTTGACATGATCCTCCGGGCCCTGCTGTTCGGGGGCCCTGGGACGACCATGTTGGCGGTTATTCCCCCCCTTAGCCGATCGAGACTGGAAGAAGGTGGTCAGATCTTGGGCCACCTTCTCCAGGAGCTCAATCGTCTCGACCCCCTCGGCGCGTGAGATAAGAGCCTCACGAATATTCGCTTCGGCCCGTCTCGCATCGCGCCCAGGAAGTCGGGGGGGATTGGAGTTCGCGGGGGGAGAGAGGGAAGTTTCGCGCCCACGACTCGTTTGGGAGGACTGGGGAGTGGTACGATTATTTGGACGGCCCCGGGGCAGTCCACGTCGAGAACGCGTCGAAGGGGCAGAAACACGAGCACCCGCCGACGCACCGGCAGCAGCCGACCGGGGGCCCCCTCGGCGATCGCTCGCCGCGGTTAGGTGGGGCTCAGGTGGTGGCTGCGACGGTATACGCGAAGTAAAACTAAGGGTTAAGGGGGGGGAAGGCGCGTGGGGGTTCGTTGGGGACGGCAGTGGCGGCGCTGGGGGCGAAGGCTCCGGTGTCGATGGCGTAGGGGATGTCATCCTCCCTCGTCCCGGAGTCCTCCGAAATCCCGCGCTGCTGCCACCCTTTTCCTCGTCACTCTCCGAGGAGCTGTCGCTGTAGACGATCCGTCTCCTCATCTGCGACGTCTTCTTCTTCTTCCTCGGGGCCGTTTCCCACGGCCTCTCCGAGCTGGGGGGGGTGGTGAAATTTGGGGGGGCCTCCTGGCCCCCCTCCTCCTCCTCGATGGGACCCAGGGGCTGAAAAATGAGCGGCCGCTCCGTCACGACCCTGACCGCGTGCGTGGTCGTGATGCACGACGTCATTATGGGGCCACTGCGTGTCGTCGTGGTGACGGTGCACGTAGTAAGGGTGGCCCCGGCTGATGACGTCGCTACGGCCAGGGGAGGCAGAGCTATGCCGCCCAGTTGTGGAGGGGGAGTCGCCGGCCAGTTCGGGGAAGTGGAAACCGCCCTCTGGATGGAGGCCCTCTCCCCCTGGACTTGCCCGATGGTGGTGGCTGATGTTGAGGGTCCAGGGGGGTGGATCGATGCCTCCGAGGTTGCTTCGGAGGCCGGGTTCTTCTTGGGACGACCCGGCCCCCTCTTGAGGTTGGTGGTGGCCTCCTGGCCCGTTGGGGGCGCCGAATCCTTTTTCGGGCGCCCCGGCCCCTTCTTGGTGGTGGTGGAGGTGGCGGTGGGCCTGGGAGGCAGAGTCGACCTCGGAGGCAGACTGGAGGACCTCGTGATTCTTCTCGTCACTGGGCTCGGTGGAGTTCCCAGTGACCTCTTCTTCACGGGCGGTTTCTCCAAGCTTCCCCTCGTGGAGTTGTGGCCGGAGGATGTTGTTGTGCTCCCCCTCGAGCTGGTGGTGGCGAGCCCCTGGTTCCTCGTCACAGCCTCCGCGTAGGTGGTGGGCGGCGGGCTGTGACGGACGGGCTTGGGAACGGCCCCGGTCGCCTTGGTTGTGGTGGCTGGTGGCGGGCGGATCGTCGATGTCGAAGCGACAGCCGACCCCTTCGAGGAACGAGTAGTAAGGGTGGCAGTGGTTGGCGCCCTCGTGGTTTTGGTGGTGGGTGGGGGCGCCTTGAAGAAGGCGGCCAGTGTCCCCGTCGTCGTCCTCTTGGCCACTGCCGTCCTGGACGCGTTGCGGGTTAAGGGGGGGGTAGATTTTCGGGGGGCTGGGGGGGTGGTAGAATTTCGCGCGGGGGGGGTAGTCGCTCGCAACGCAGGGGATACCGTCGCAGCCCCCGAGCCTGAAGGGCGGCTCTGCGGGGGGTCGCCTCCGCCGCTGGTGCTGCCGCCGGATCTGCGCACCCCTAAGGTACCGGGGGCACCCGGAGCGGTCCCAGCACTCTGGGCTGCGGGGTGGAATTTGGCTACGTGGGCGTTAACATCCTTGGTAGGGTATTTGCCCTTTCCCACGTAGCCACAATACCGGCAGGTAGGTGTTAGGTTCCACCCCGCGTGAGTACGCCTCACGTGCTGGGCGAGCTCCAGGTACCCCCTGTACCTAAAGGCGTTGCTTTTGGAGGACTTTTTGTTAAAGCACTCGGGACACGTCAAACCGTCCGTGGCCGGAAGAAGGACGGCAACTTCCCGCGCTGGCGTCGGCGAAGCCATATTAAAGGTTGTTAAAAAAGGGGGGGTCAATACGTAGAATAAATAAGTAAGAAGGGGAATAGTTCAATATTAAAATTGGCTAAAAAAAAGAGGCCTATTTCGCCGGGCCAGCGACGGGAGTCCCCCGAGTGCTTGGGTGCGCAGGCTACGCAGGTTAAAATGCAGCAGCACCGCGGCGCGAAGTAAGATAAAACGCAGGGGGAATGGGGGGGACGCGGATAAAATACGATAAAATACAGTAAATGCGGTTAAAACGATGTCAATCCAGGCAGTCGCCGAGATATATATATAAATATAGGTATTAATAATGAAAGAAAAACGCCGAAAGAATAGAAAAAGAAGCCAGAAATCGCGGGTAAAATAGATATATAATAAAGCGCCTTATAAGTATAATAAATTAAGATAAAATAGAATAAAACCAGGCCAGGCCGGAGCTCTGGCGTTGCCCGCGAGTCTCTTAAATGCGCGAGTAAAAACGGTAAAATATGATGAGTAAATAAATAAAACGCGTCACAATGTATAAATAAATAGAATAAATAAGAGACTATCACAAATAAATAACAGCTGTGTTGCTCGATTCGCGGATAAAATTGTATAGATAAAACGATGTAAAATGACTAGAAATATAAAAATAAATAAGACGTCACGGTGTATAAAACAATGAAATAAATAAATAAGACGTCACGCGGTATAAACAAATAAGTTAAAATGCAATAAATAAATAAATAACGAGCAACGGACAATGTATAAAATCGAACAGCTGATCGGGGCAACGCCGACTGAGTCCCCTTCGGCCTATTCCGACCGAGTTCGTGCGTGAAAGAAGGACAGCAATAGAGTGGGAGACAGAGAGACGTGTCGAAGGAAGCAAAGCAGTAGAGAAAGAGAGAGAGACAGCGGGCGACAGAAAGGATCGGAGGCGAAGCGGAAGCCTCTCTATCGCGAGAGTCAAAGCAGTAAAATAAGAGTGACTAGAATAAAAGCGATAGGCTAGACTTGACCCCCTTGCAGGGATCAGTCGCGTAAAAAGAAATCTACTCGCGAAAGAGAAGCGAGTGGAAGGAGCCGAATAAATCTCGGGAAGAGGTGTGTGTCGGTGTTAAAATGACAGGCGTGTGCCTCTGTCGCCAATTGAGTCAATTATTACACCTCTTCCTTTGATTTATTCGACGGGGAGTAGAAAGGAGCACCTCCCGCATGCACTGTGGTGCACCGGCTCGCGATAAAGCTCGCGAAACGGTGCAATTCCACAAGTGAATTTAAACTTTTCGGAAAGCAATCAACGGTTGCCGTTGATTGTTTTCGGAAAGGTCGCGAGAAGGTGTATTAGGTTATGGGTGCCACCTGAGGTGAGGCGGTGGCAGCGGTTCCACCGTTCGCACACTCAGCTGGGGGGACTAGGTGCCGTTTACCGAGCTACGTCAGAGAGAGCGACGTCACTCGGGCAACGACTCCTAGAGGGGGAAAGCGATAGTAGAAGAAGGAAAGACTTACTCGGTCAGCTGGCTGGCCGGGCTGTCGGCTCCGGCTGGTCCTGCGGCGGCGCTTGGCGGGAGATCGTTTATCGCACAAGTGTTCGTCTAACGAACCGGAAGTTCTCCCGCACAACTTAAGGTCGCTTCTCGGTCTGTTCTGGGGAGTCAGAATATATTTGGAATAGCTAATTGAGCCAATCCTGGCGGCACTGCAATGCCAGGCTGACTCGCGACGGAGGTGGAGCAAGCACCAACGCTCCGTCAATTTCCAAAAATCAGATTAATATTCTGACTCCCCAATGGGGAGTGTATCAGATATTAAGCTGATAAGAACAGATAAAGTGGCGTTTATTCGAAACAAACAATGTTTAAGCCCCCCTTTACATGTGCTGGTTTTAGCAGGGGGGCTTAACAAAAAATGGTTCCTCCCAAGTCGGGGCGTGTACAGTTCATATTCCAGGAAAAATATGTATGTCAATCTCGGCGAGCTGCCATGGTGAAGTCACCTTCTTAAAATGGCCACTAGTCGTGGCCCTTGCATTATAAATAAAATGAATAAATAAAACACGTAAATAAAGAAAAGTAGAAAAAAGACGAGGGGAGTGCGAGGGGTAACGCTTCGCGGGTCTGATGTGAGGCGCCCCCTTGTTTTGCTAGTGCCGCCCTTACCTCCGGTCCTATATGAAGTATAATCATGGTAAATTTTGACCGGAAGGTAGCCCATTCGGGGAGCGGTCGGGGAGGGGGCCCGACGACGGCGTAGCGGCAGGAGCGTCGAACGGGTGCTGGTACTGCCGTATCTTCGACACGTGCTCGACGTATATGTCACGGGACCATCTCATTGTGTCAGTGACAATGAGTCGGCGCATCAGCGCTGCATAGCGCGGTGAAACGCACAGACGCTTCAACACCGGCTCATTGCCCTGATCCCATGTACCAAGGGCGCCTACGACGATCGCATCCACATCCACCGAATACCCTGCCGCGTGTAATGCAGTTGCAAGCGGGGTATACTTGACGATCTTCGATCGTCGAGCATCCTCCATGGCCTTGCACTGGTTCTCAAACGCGATAGTGACATCGATGATGTGGATGCGTTTCGCCGCCTCGTCACGGATAACAATATCCGGACGGAGAGCAGCTAGATCGCCGTTGACGCCCACCACCCTTTGATTGAGTCGGATGGCTCCCTTCGCTCTACAGGCTTTCGCCACCCGCGCCATAACCGCGTCGTGACGAAGCTGCAGAGCGGCCGAGTGAGGCAGACAGTGGCAGATTACGTGAGGTAACGTCTCACTCGGATAACCGCACTGCCTGCAGCGCTTGTCGCCCGCGCCCCAGCGTCGCGCCCCATTAAGGGGAAGGACATCGAGGCGCGCGCGATGAATGAAGCGCCACTCGGCGAACCGGGCGTACCTGCCGTCGCGGAGGAAGGCATTGCTGACTCCCGACCGCGACGACACCTGATAAACCTTGCCTTGATCAGGTTTAGCCAGGAGAGAGCACAAGTAACCCTCTTGCACTGCAATTCTCAGACGACGAATCACCTGAGAAGTTGCGCCCGGGGGGATTATAGTCCGCCGGCCCTCCGACCCTCGACATTCTAGGAGAATCTCGTTGGTCAGAGAGTCGTACCGCCATGCCAGGTGCAGGTGTTTTGCCTGGCGACGCGAAGCCATTCGTACCCGGGTCCACAGGCCAGGATCTCCCTGGAGGTCGCACGCGAACGGTCCTTCGAGGGAACCTGACAAAAATGCGGCGACCTGTTCCTGTGTGGGCTGGATGGATGTTCGTCTCCGGACTGCATTCATCAGCGAGGTCCTGGCCCGCTCAGCGACCGCGCCGTCCTTGCAGGATAACATCCTGAAGGCGTGCGCGATCGTGAGCACGTCGGCCAGGTCCGCCATTGGAATGAGCCCGGCTCCGCCCCGCCAAGTGGGAAGGTAAACTACCTCCGCACTGGCCCGCTGGGGGAGATTCATCCAACCCTTGACCAGACGTTTGACAAATTTGTCAAACGTCTTTAGTGGGGTCTTCTGGACGGACCCGCCCCTCAAGATGTAGTCCAGCCGTGGCAGTATGAACGTCTTAAGGGCGTCCATCTTTTGCCACGGGGCGAGAGGCGAGTCGTCGATGGCTTTCGCGTCCTCCATCATCCGGATGATGTTGGCGGTAGGGGTTTGGCTAACCCGGGAACCAACCGGAATTCCCAGGTACTCGTAAGCCTCACCCTCTCCCAAGGCTTTCAATTCCTCACCGTCGAGAAGGAAGACGGAAGGCTGCGCTTTCTGTGCGCTTCCCTTCCCCCGAAGGTGAACGGTAGCGCACTTCTTGGGGTTGAATTTCAACCCCGCCGCAGCCGCCGACTTCTGAATCTCGTCGAGGAGGGATTGCATCTCCGCTGGTGAGGCCGCCACAAGACCAATGTCGTCCGCGTAGGCGAATGCACGGTGCAAGTCCTCCCCCAACCTATAGCCCATCGGCAACGATTCGACGGATCGAATCACTCGCTCGATGGCCAGGTTGAAGGTCATTGGACTACACGGACAACCTTGCTTGACCCCAGCCAGCATGGGGATGTTTTCTGTAAAGCCCCGGGATGTACGGACTCTAGTCGTGCATCCGGAGTTCATGGAGAGCATGAGCTTCCGGATGTTGAGGGGTAAACCGGCACCCTCAAAGGCGTCGAACAGGGTGACGTGGGGGATCGACCCGAACGCGTTGGTCAAATCAAGCCACGCCACCACGGCTTGTCGACCCTCTCTCCGGCTGTCCTCCAGGATTTCCTGAAGCATGAAGTTGTGCTCGTGACACCCCTCATGCTTCAGGAAACCCTTCTGAGGATGACTCAGCCGTTTTCCCAAAACCGCGAACTTCATCAACCGGTCCGCCAACACTGCAGCGAACAGCTTGGCTACTGTATCGCCGAGCGCTAGCGGACGCCAATTAGAAAGGTCGCTTCGGTCTCCTTTCTTATAAATAAGAACGGTGTTCGAGGACTTCCACGACTCCGGAATGGCCTCCGTGCGAAGGCAGGCATTGAACACAGAGGCGAGCACGTGACACCCTGGATCCGCCTTCCTCAGCTCTTCGTAGGTGACCCCGTCCGGACCCGGAGCGCTTTTATGCGTCCGCTTCAGACGGGATTCAACCTCCGACGCCGAGAACGGCCTCACCAGTGCGCCCCGCAACTCACCCTCTTCGTCCGTGGGCCACTCCGGCCACGCATAGGGCTCACCCACAGGGGGGGCCGTCGCCGAGTACATTTTTCGGAAGTACTGGCCGACCTCCTCCGCACCGACTTCGCAGTGCGGGGAAGGACCGGTCAGCACCTCTTCCATCGCTCGGCGCCGATTCTCCCTGTACAGGCGCTGCAGCCTCGTGGCTTTCTTGACATGGTCCTCCGGGCCCTGCTGTTCGGGGGCCCTGGGACGACCATGTTGGCGGTTAATCCCCCCCTTAGCCGATCGAGACTGGAAGAAGGTGGTCAGATCTTGGGCCACCCCTTCCAGGAGCTCAATCGTCTCGACCCCCTCGGCGCGTGAGATAAGAGCCTCGCGAATATTCGCTTCGGCCCGTCTCGCATCGCGCCCAGGAAGTCGGGGAGGATTGGAGTTCGCGGGGGGAGAGAGGGAAGTTTCGCGCCCACGACTCGTTTGGGAGGACTGGGGAGTGGTACTACTATTTGGACGGCCCCGGGGCAGTCCACGTCGAGATCGCGTCGAAGGGGCAGAAACGCGAGCACCCGCCGACGCACCGGCAGCAGCCGACCGGGGGCCCCCTCGGCGATCGCTCGCCGCGGTTAGTTGGGGCTCAGGTGGTGGCTGCGACGGTATACGCGAGCTTAAACTAAGGGTGGGAGGCGGGGATAACGCGGGGATGTCCATTAGGGACGGCAGTGGCTGTGGCGGGGGTGTCGTCGGCGCCGGTGACGATGGCGTTGGGGACGTGGTCCTCCCTCGTCCCGGCGTCCTTCTGAATCCCCCGGTGCTGCCACCCTTTTCCCCGTCACTCTCCGAGGAGCTGTCGCTGTAGACGATCCGCCGTCTCGTCTGGGTCTTCTTCTTCTTTTTCCTCGGGGCCGTCTCCCATGGTGATTCCTGGTTGGGAGGGGTGGTGATGTTCGGGGGGGCCTCCTGGCCCCCCTCCTCCTCCTCGATGCAGACCAGGGGCTGGAAGATGGGCGGCCGCCCCGTCACCACCCTGACCGTGTGCGAGGTGGTAATGCACGACGTCATGATGGGGCCACTGCGTGTCGTCGTGGTGACGGTACACGTCGTCAAAGTGGCCCCAGCCGATGACGTCGTCACGGCCAGGGGGGGAGGGGATATGCCGCTCGGTTGTGGAGGGGGAGTCGCCGGCCAGTTGGGAGAGGTGGAGGCCGCCCGCAGGGTGGAGGTCCTCCCCCCCTGGACTTGCCCGATGGTGGTGGCCGATGTTGAAGGTCCAGGGGGGTGAATCAATGCCTCCGAGGTTACTTCAGGGGCCGGGTTCTTCTTAGGACGTCCCGGCCCCTTCTTCAGGATGGTAGTGGCCTCCTGGCCCGCTGGGGGCGCCGAATCCTTCTTCAGGCGCCCCGGCCCCTTCTTGGTGGTAATGGAGGTGGCGGTGGACCTAGGAGGCTGGGATGACCTCGGAGGCAAGCTGGAGGACCTCGTGATTCTTCTTGCCACCGGGCTAGGTGGGGTGCCCGGTGACTCCTTCTTCGCGGGCGGTTTCTCCAGGCTTCTCCTGGTGTGGCCGGACGTTGATAAGCTCCCCCTCGAGCTGGTGGTGGTGTCGAGCCCCTGGCTTCTCGTCACAGCCTCCGCATAGGTGGTGGGCGGCGGGCTGTGACGAGCGATCTTCGAGACGGCCCCGGTCGCCCTGGTGATGGTGGCGGACGCTGGACGGACCGTCGATGTTGAGGCGACAGTCGTCCCCTTCGAGGAACGGGTGTTAAGGGTGGCAGTTGTCGCCGCCCTCGTGGAAGTGGTGGAGGTTGGGGGCGGCTTGAGGAAGGCGGCCAGGGTCCTCGTGGCCGTCCTCTTCGCCACTGCCGTTCTCGCCGCGTTACGGGTTAGGGGGGGGGGGTGGATTTACGAAGGGCAGGGGGGGTCGTTGAACTCCGCGCGGGGGGGGTAGAGGGTTTTCGCGAGGGGGCTTGGGGGGTTGTTGGTTTCCGCGCGGGGGGGGTCAAAGATTTTCGCGCGGGGGGGGCGTTTGTCGCGCGCGTCGCGGGTGCAACCGATGCAGCCACCGGGCCTGAAGGGCGACTCTGCGGAGGGGCGCCTCCGCCGCTGGTGCTGCCACCGGATCTGCGCACCCCTGAGGTACTCGGGGCATCCGGAGCTGCCCCAGCCCTGAGGGCCGCGGGGTGGAACTTGGCCACGTGGGCGTTGACATCCTTTGTAGGGTATTTACCCTTTCCCACGTGGCCGCAAAATTTGCAGGTGGGAACTAGTGTCCACCCCGCGTGAGTTCGCCTCACGTGCTGGGACAGCTCCAGGTACCCCTTGTACCGAAAAGCATTACTTTTCGAGGACTTTTTAGTGTAGCACTCGGGACACGTTAGTCCGTCCGTGGCCGGGAGCGGGACGGCAACTTCCCGTGCTGGCACCGGCGAAGCCATATTAAGGGTTGTTAAAAAGGGGGGTCAATGAATAGAATATATAAATAAATAAATAAAAAAAAGGGGGAGGATTGAATATTAAAAATGGCTACAAAGGTCGTAATTCGCCGGGCCAGCGACGGGAGCCTCCCGAGTGCTAGGGTGCGCAGGCAACGCGAGTTAATGTGCAGCAGCACCGCGGCGCGAAGTAAAGAGCGCAGGGAATGGTGGGGGGACGCGGGTAAAATACGATTGAATGCAGTAGATTTGGTTAAAAAGATGTAAATCCTGGCAGTCGCCGAGATGTGTAAATAAATATAGGTAATAATGTTAAAAAAGAAACGCCGAAAAATCAAAGAAAACCAAAAATCGCGGATAAAATAAATACAGAGTAAAAGCGCCTTATAAATATATTAAAATAGAGTAAAAATAGAATCAGGCCAGGCCGGAGCTCTGGCGTTGCCCGCGAGTCTCTTAAATACGCGGATAAAAACGGTGAAATATAATAAGTAAATAAATAAATAAAGCGCGTCACAATGTATAAATAACTAGAATAAATAAGAGACGGTCACTAATAAATAACAGCTGTGTTGCTCGATTCGCGGATAAAATTGTATAAATAAATACTATGTAGATGACTAGACTAGAATACAATAAATAAGACGTCACGGTGTATAAAACAATGAAATAAATAAGACGTCACGCGGTGTATAAACGATGAAGTTAAAATGCAATAAATAAATAAATAACGAGCAACGGACAATGTATAAAATCGAACAGCTGATACGGGCAACGCCGACTATGTTCCCTTCGGCCTCTTCCGACCGAGTTCGTGCGTGAAAGAAGGACAGAGATAGAGTGGGAGACAGAGAGACGTGTCGAAGGAAGAACAGCGGTAGAGAAAGAGAGAGAGACAGCGGGCGACAGAAAGGATCGGAGGCGAAGCGGAAGCCTCTCTATCGCGAGAGTCAAAGCAGTAAAAATAAAAGAATGACTAGAATAGAAGCGAAAGACTGGACTTGATCCCCTTGCAGGGATCAGTCGCGTAAAAGAGAAATCTACTCGCGAAAGAGAAGCGAGTGGAAGGAGCCGAATAGCTCTCGGGAAGAGGTGTACGTCGATGTTTAAAATGACAGGCGTATCGCCTCTGTCGCCAATTAAGTCAATTATGACACCTCTTCCTTTGAATTATTCGGCAGGGAATCGAAAGGAACACCCCCCGCATGCACTGTGGTGCACCGGCTCGCGATAAAGCTCGCGAAACGGTGCAATTCCACAAGTGAATTTAAACTTTTCGGAAAGCAATCAACGGTTGCCGTTGATTGCTTTCGGAAAGGTCGCGAGAAGGTGTGTTGGGTTGTAGGTGCCACCTGAGGTGAGGCGGTGGCAGCGGTTCCACCGTCCGCACGCTCAGCTGGGGGGACTAGGTGCCGTTTACCGAGCTACGTCAGAGAGAGCGACGTCACTCGGGCAACGACTCCTAGAGGGGGAAAGCGATAGTAGAAGAAGGAAAGAGCACTTACTCGGTGGTGTCAGCTGGCTGGGCTGTCGGCTCCGGCTGGTCCTGCGGCGGCGCTTGGCGGGAGATCGTCTATCGAACACGTCGCTTATCGAACACGTTTTATCTCCCGCACAACTTTTTGGTCGCTTCTCGGTCTGTTCGGGGAGTCAGAATATATTTGGAATAGGCTAATTGAGCCAATCCTGGCGGCACTGCAATGCCAGGCTGACTCGCGACGGAGGTGGAGCAAGCACCAACGCTCCGTCAGTTTCCAAAAATCAGATTAATATTCTGACTCCCCAATGGGGAGTGTATCAGATATTAAGCTGATAAGAACAGATAAGAAGGCGTTTATTGAGACAAACAATGTTTAAGCCCCCCCTATTACACTGCTGGGTTTAGCTGGGGGGCTTAACAAAGAATGGTGCTTCCCCGCTGTAGGGGTGCGTACACTCTGCATGTGATGCAAGTCAATCTCGGCGATACTGCCTTGGTGAAACTCCGCTCGTTAAAATAGCCCCGCGACGGGGCCATTGCGTTAGGGGCATGAAGGAAAAAGGGGGAGAGAAGGAAGAGAGAGAAGAAGGAAAAAAGAGAGGAGTGAGGGGGGGGGGTAGAGATGATAGAAGGGAGAAGAAAAGGAAGGAGAGAAACGCGGGGGGGGGGGTAGGATTTCAGGGCTATACGCGAGGCACCCCCTTCTCTTGCTGGAGCCGCCCTTACTCCCGATCTTATACGACTTAGATTCATGTTAAAAGATGATCAGGGAGTAGCCCATTCGGGGAGCGGTCGGGGAGGGGGCCCGACGGCGGCGTAGCGGCAGGAGCGTCGAACGGGTGCTGGTACTGCCTGATCTTCGATACGTGCTCGACGTATATGTCACGGGACCATCTCATTGTGTCAGTGACAATAAGTCGGCGCATCAGCGCTGCGTAGCGCGGTGAAACGCACAGTCGCTTCAACACCGGCTCATTGCCCTGATCCCATGTACCAAGGGCGCCTACGACGATCGCATCAACATCCACCGAATACCCTGCCGCGTGCAATGCAGTTGCAAGCGGGGTATACTTGACGATCTTCGATCGTCGAGCATCCTCCATGGCCTTGCACTGGTTCTCGAACGCGATAGTGACATCGATGATGTGGATGCGTTTCGCCGCCTCGTCACGGATAACGATATCCGGACGGAGAGCAGCTAGATCGCCGTTGACGCCCTCCACCCTTTGATTTAGTCGGATGGCTCCCTTCGCTCTACAGGCTTTCGCCACCCGCGCCATAACCGCGTCGTGACGAAGCTGCAGAGCGGCCGAGTGAGGCAGACAGTGGCAGATTACGTGAGGTAACGTCTCACTCGGATAACCGCACTGCCTGCAGCGCTTGTCGCCCGCGCCCCAGCGTCGCGCCCCATTAAGGGGAAGGACATCGAGGCGCGCGCGATGAATGAAGCGCCACTCGGCGAACCGGGCGTACCTGCCGTCGCGGAGGAAGGCATTGCTGACTCCCGACCGCGACGACACCTGATAAACCTTGCCTTGATCAGGTTTAGCCAGGAGAGAGCACAAGTAACCCTCTTGCACTGCAATTCTCAGGCGACGAATCACCTGAGAGGTTGCGCCCGGGGGGATAATAGTCCGCCGGCCCTCTGACCCTCGACATTCTAAGAGAATCTCGTTGGTCAGAGAGTCGTACCGCCATGCCAGGTGCAGATGTTTTGCCTGGCGACGCGAAGCCATTCGTACCCGGGTCCACAGGCCAGGGTCCCCCTGGAGGTCGCACGCGAACGGTCCTTCGAGGGAACCTGACAAAAACGCGGCGACCTGTTCCTGTGTGGGCTGGACGGATGTTCGTCTCCGGACTGCATTCATCAGCGAGGTCCTGGCCCGCTCAGCGATCGCGCCGTCCTTACAGGATAACATCCTGAAGGCGTGCGCGATCGTGAGCACGTCGGCCAGGTCCGCCATTGGAATGAGCCCGGCTCCGCCCCGCCAAGTGGGAAGGTAAACTACCTCCGCACTGGCCCGTTGGGGGAGATTCATCCAACCCTTGACCAGACGTTTGACAAATTTGTCAAACGTCTTTAGTGGGGTCTTCTGGACGGACCCGCCCCTCAAGATGTAGTCCAGCCGTGGCAGTATGAACGTCTTAAGGGCGTCCATCTTTTGCCACGGGGCGAGGGGCGAGTCGTCGATGGCTTTCGCGTCTTCCATCATCCGGATGATGTTGGCGGTAGGGGTTTGGCTAACCCGGGAACCAACCGGGATTCCCAGGTACTCGTAAGCCTCACCCTCTCCCAAGGCTTTCAATTCCTCACCGTCGAGAAGGAAGACGGAAGGCTGCGCTTTCTGTGCGCTTCCCTTCCCCCGAAGGTGAACGGTAGCGCACTTCTTGGGGTTGAATTTCAACCCCGCCGCAGCCGCCGAACTCTGGATCTCGTCGAGGAGGGATTGCATCTCCGCTGGTGAGGCCGCCACAAGACCAATGTCGTCCGCGTAGGCGAATGCACGGTGCAAGTCCTCCCCCAACCTATAGCCCATCGGCAACGATTCGACGGATCGAATCACTCGCTCGATGGCCAGGTTGAAGGTCATTGGACTACACGGACAACCTTGCTTGACCCCAGCCAGCATGGGGATGTTTTCAGTAAAGCCCCGGGAGGTACGGACTTTAGTCGTGCATCCAGTGTTCATGGAGAGCATGAGCTTCTGGATGTTAAGGGGGATACCGGCACCCTTAAAAGCATCGAACAGGGTGACGTGGGGGATCGACCCGAACGCGTTGGTCAAATCAAGCCACGCCACCACGGCTTCTCGACCCTCTCTCCGGCTGTCCTCCAGGATTTCCTGAAGCATGAAGTTGTGCTCGTGGCACCCTTCATGCTTCAGGAAACCCTTCTGAGGATGACTCAGCCGTTTTCCCAAAACCGCGAAATCCATTAACCGGTCCGCCAACACTGCAGCGAACAGCTTGGCTACTGTGTCGCCGAGCGCTAGCGGACGCCAATTAGAAAGGTCGCTTCGGTCCCCTTTCTTATAAATAAGAACGGTGTTCGAGGACTTCCACGACTCCGGAATGGCCTCCGTGCGAAGGCAGGCGTTAAACACCGAGGCGAGCACGAGGCACCCTGGGTCTGCCTTCCTGAGCTCGTCGTAGGTGACCCCGTCTGGACCAGGCGCACTTTTGTGCGTCCGCTTCAGACGGGCTTCCACCTCCGACGCCGAGAAAGGCCTACTCAGTGCGCCCCGCAACTCACCCTCCTCGTCCGTGGACCACTCCGGCCACACATAAGGCTCGCCCACAGGGGGGGCCGTCGCCGAGTACATTCTACGGAAGTACTGGCCGACCTCCTCCGCACCGACTTGGCAGTGCGGGGAAGGACCCGTCAGCACTTCCTCCATCGCTCGGCGCCGATTCTCCCTGTACAGGCGCTGCAGTCTTGTGGCTTTCTTGACATGATCCTCCGGGCCCTGCGGTTCGGGGGCCCTGGAGCGACCATGCTGGCGGTTAATCCCCCCCTTAGCCGATCGAGACTGAAAGTAGGTGGTCAGATCCTTGGCCACCTCTTCCAGGAGCTCAATCGTCTCGACCCCCTCGGCGCGTGAAATAAGGGCTTCGCGAAGAGTCGCATCGGCCCGTCTCGCATCGCGCCCAGGAAGTCGGGGAGGATTGGATGTCGCGGGGGGAGAGAGGGCAGGTTCGAGCCCACGGCTAGATTGGGAGGACTGGGGAGTGGTACTAATATTTGGACGGCCCCGGGGCTGTCCACGTCGAGAACGCGTCGAAGGGGCAGAAACGCGAGCACCCGCCGACGCACCGGCAGCAGCCGACCGGGGGCCCCCTCGGCGATCGCTCGCCGCGGTTAGGTGGGGCTCAGGTGGTGGCTGCGACGGTTGACGCGACCTAACGTTTTCGGTGGGGGTGAGGGTGGGGGCGGGTGGCATGTTGGACGGCAGTGGTGGCGGTGACGACAAAGGCGCCGGTGACGATGCCGTTGGGGATGTTATCCTCCCTCGTCCCGGCGTCCTCCGGAATCCCGCGTTGCTACCACCCTTTTCCTCGTCGCTCTCCGAGGAACTGCTGCTGGAGGAGGCGATCCTTCGCCTGAGCCGGTTCCTCTTGGTCCGGGCCGTCTGCCAAAGTTCGTCCGTCCTGGTGGGAGTGGTGGTGAAGTTTGGGGAGGCCTCCTGGCCTCCCTCCTCCTGGATGGACATCAGGGGCCGGGGGGCGGGCGGCTGCCCCGTCACGACCCTGACCAGTCGCACGAATGGGATGCATGACGTCATGATGGGGCCACCACGAGAAGTCGTCGTGACCGTACTCGTGGTTAAAGTGGCCCCAGTCGATGACGTCACAACGGCCAGGGGGGTCGGGGGTGCGCTGCTCGTCCGCGGAGGGGGAGTCACCAGCCAATTTGGGGAAGTCGAGGCCGCCCTGTCGTTTGAGGTCCTCCCCTCCTGGACTTGCTCGATGGTGGTTGCTGGTGTTGAATGTCCAGGAGGGTGAGTCGAGGCCCCCGAGGTCTCTGCGGGAGCCTGGGGCTTTTTAGGGCGCCCTGGTCCCCTCTTGGTGGTGGAGGTGGCCCCTTGGCTCGCTGGGGGCGCCGGCTCTTTCTTCGGGCGCCCCGTCCCCCTCTTGGTGGTGGTGGAGGAGGAGGTAGGCCTTGTGGGCACTATGGACCTCGGGGGCAGGCTGGAGGACCTCGTTATCCTTCTAGTCACTGGGCTCGGTGGTGTGCCCAGTGACCTCTTCTTTAGGGGCGGTTTTTCCAGACTTCCCCTGGTGGAGCTGTGGCTGGAAGGTGACGTACTCCCCCTCGAGGTGGTGGTGAAGGGCCCCTGATTCCTTGCTGCGGCTTCCGCGTAGGTGGTAGGCGGTGGGTCGCAGCGGGCGGACTTGGGGACGGTCCCGGTCGCCTTGGTGGAAGTGGCGAGCGGCTGGCGTGCCGTTGATGTTGTGGCAGCAGCAGTCCCCTTTGAGAGACGAGTACTGAGGGTGGCAGTGGTAGATGCCCTCGTGGTGCGGGTGGTCGGTGGGGGTGGCTTCGTCGCGACGGACACCCTCTCCGTCGACGACCTCTTCGCCACTGCCGTCGTGGTCGCGTTGGGGGCGGCTTTATGGGAGCTTGGGAGGGTTGTTTTGCGGGGGACTGGGGGGGTGGTTGAATGACGTACGGGGGGGGTTGTTGTACGTTGCGCAAGGGGCATCGTCGCAGCCCCCGAGCCTGAAGGGCGACTCTGTGAGGGGGCGCCTCCGCCGCTTGTGCTGCCGCCGGACCTGCGCACTTCTTCGGTACAGGGCGCACTCGGAGCAGGCCCAGCACATTCGGCCGTGGGGCGGCATTTGGTCACGTGGGCGTTTACGTCCTTTGTCGGGTATTTACCCTTTCCCACGTGGCCGCAGTACCGGCAGGTAGGTGTTAATTTCCACCCCACGTGATTCCGCTTTACGTGCTGGGAGAACTCCAAGTACCCCCTGTACCGGAAGCTGCTTTTCGCGAATTTCCTAGTTTCCACACACTCGGGGCACGCAATAGCGTCCGTGACCGGGATTAGAACAGTAACTTCCCTCGCTGGCACCGGCGAAGCCATTTTGAAAGTTTAAAAGGGGGGCAGAAAAAGAAAGAGAATACTAAGAAGAGAGAAGACAATAGAATAGGGGGTGAATAGAAAAAGAAATATAAAAGAGGGCTGAGTGTTGTGTCGCCGGGCCAGCGACGGAGGCCTCCCGAGTGCGTGGGTGCGCAGGCGACGCGTGTGTTGGTGCAGCAGCACAGCGGCGTAGAATAAATACGCGGGGTAGTTGGGGGACGCGGATAAAACAATGTAAATATAATGTTTTAAAAGATGAAAATCCAGGCAGTCGCCGAGATGCAAAGTAATAGATAGATATAGCTTAAAAAAGAATGTACGAGTAAGAATAAATAGAATAAAAAAAAAAAGGTACGCCGTAAAAAGTAAAATAGAATAAAATAGGAATATAAGAATAGGTAGCGCCTTAAGATATAGTAAAATAAAGTGGATAAAACCAGGCCAGTCCGGAGCACTGGCGTTGCCCTCTTGTTTCTTAATTAACGCGGATAAAAGACGGTAAAATGCAGTAGATAAATAAATAGGACGCGTAACAGTGTATATAATAAATAAGAAACAATCACAAACGGGTATCAGCTGCTTGGCTCGTGAACGGGTAAAATTGTATAAGATAAAATGTTGTAAATGACTAGATATATTAAAAAAAATAAATAAGACGTCACGGTGTAAAAACAATGAAATAAATAAATAAGACGTCACGCGGTATAAACAAGTAGGTTAAAATGCAGTAAATAAATAAATAAATAACGAGCAGAATACGGAGTTAGAATATCACAGCTGATACGGGCAACGCCGACTAAGTCCCCTTCGGCCTATTCCGACCGAGTTCGTGCGTGAAAGAAGGACAGCAATAGAGTGGGAGACAGAGAGACGTGTCGAAGGAAGCAGAGCAGTAGAGAAAGAGAGAGAGAAAGCGGGCGATAGAAGAGGATGCGGAGGCGAAGCGGAAAGCCTCTCTATCGCGAGAGTCAGAGAGTAAAATAAAGACTAGAATAGATGAAAGACTAGACCTGATCCCCAAGCAGGGATCAGTGGCGTTAAAAGAGTTCTACCCGCGGTAGAGAAGCGAGAGAAAGGAGCCGAATAAATCTCGGGAAGAGGTGTGTGTCAGGTGTTTAAAATGACAGGCGTGTGCCTCGGTCGCCAATTATGTCAATTATGACACCTCTTCCTTTAATTTATTCGACGGGGAATAGAGAGGAACACCTCCCGCATGCACTGTGGTGCACCGGCTCGCGATAAAGCTCGCGAAACGGTGCAATTCCACGAGTGAATTTAAACTTTTCGGAAAGCAATCAACGGTTACCGTTGATTGTTTTCGGAAAGGTCGCGAGAAGGTGTATTAGGTTATAGGAGCCACCTGAGGTGAGGCGGTGGCAGCGGTTCCACCGTTCGCACGCTCAGCTGGGGGGACTAGGTGCCGTTTACCGAGCTACGTCAGAGAGAGCGACGTCACTCGGGCAACGACTCCTAGAGGGGGAAAGCGATAGTAGAAGAAGGAGAGACTTACTCGGTCAGCTGGCTGGCTGGGCTGTCGGCTCCGGCTGGTCCTGCGGCGGCGCTTGGCGGGAGATCGTCTATCGCACACAAGTCGTCTAACGAACCGGAAGTTCTCCCGCACAACTTTTTGGTCGCTTCTCGGTCTGTTCGGGGAGTCAGAATATGATTGGAAATAATGTATTGAGCCAATCCTGGCGGCACTGCAATGCCAGGCTGACTCGCGACGGAGGTGGAGCAAGCACCAACGCTCCGTCAGTTTCCAAAAATCAGATTAATATTCTGACTCCCCAATGGGGAGTGTATCAGATATTAAGCTGATAAGAACAGATAAAGTGGCGTTTATTTAAAACAAACAATGTTTAGGCCCCCCCATTACAATTGCTGGGTATGGCTGGGGGGCCTAACAGGGGATGGTTTCTCCCGATTAACGGGGAAAGTACAAAACACATTAAGTTATGTTTGTCAGTCTCGGCGAGCTGCCCTGGTAAGATTCCTTCGTAAAATGGCCACTAGACGTGGCCATTGTATTGTTAAGAATAAAAGAAAAGAAAAGAGGAATATAAAACATAGAATAATATAGAGGGGGAGAAAAAACGGAAAACGAGGGGAATGCGGGGGGTTCGCGGGTTTTGTATGAGGCGCCCCCTTGTTTCACTAATGCCGCCCTTACCTCCGGTCCTATATAAAGTGTAATCATGGTAAGATTTGACCGGAAGGTAGCCCGTTCGGGGAGCGGTCGGGGAGGGGGCCCGACGGCGGCGTAACGGCAGGAGCGTCGAACGGGTGCTGGTACTGCCTGATCTTCGATACGTGCTCGACGTATATGTCCCGGGACCATCTCATTGTGTCAGTGACAATAAGTCGGCGCATCAGCGCTGCGTAGCGCGGCGAAACGCACAGTCGCTTCAACACCGGCTCATTGCCCTGATCCCATGTACCAAGGGCGCCTACGACGATCGCATCAACATCCACCGAATACCCTGCCGCGTGCAATGCAGTTGCAGGCGGAGTATACTTGACGATCTTCGATCGTCGAGCATCCTCCATGGCCTTGCACTGGTTCTCGAACGCGATAGTGACATCGATGATGTGGACGCGTTTCGCCGCCTCGTCACGGATAACAATATCCGGACGGAGAGCAGCTAGATCGCCGTTGACGCCCTCCACCCTTTGATTTAGTCGGATGGCTCCCTTCGCTCTACAGGCTTTCGCCACCCGCGCCATAACCGCGTCGTGACGAAGCTGCAGAGCGGCCGAGTGAGGCAGACAGTGGCAGATTACGTGAGGTAACGTCTCACTCGGATAACCGCACTGCCTGCAGCGCTTGTCGCCCGTGCCCCAGCGTCGCGCCCCATTAAGGGGAAGGACATCGAGGCGCGCGCGATGAATGAAGCGCCACTCGGCGAACCGGGCGTACCTGCCGTCGCGGAGGAAGGCATTGCTGACTCCCGACCGCGACGACACCTGGTAAACCTTGCCTTGATCAGGTTTAGCCAGGAGAGAGCACAAGTAACCCTCTTGCACTGCAATTCTCAGGCGACGAATCACCTGAGAAGTTGCGCCCGGGGGGATAATAGTCCGCCGGCCCTCTGACCCTCGACATTCTAAGAGAATCCCGTTGGTCAGAGAGTCGTACCGCCATGCCAGGTGCAGATGTTTTGACTGGCGACGCGAAGCCATTCGTACCCGGGTCCACAGGCCAGGGTCCCCCTGGAGGTCGCACGCGAACGGTCCTTCGAGGGATCCTGACAAAAACGCGGCGACCTGTTCCTGTGTGGGCTGGACGGATGTTCGTCTCCGGACTGCATTCATCAGCGAGGTCCTGGCCCGCTCAGCGATCGCGCCGTCCTTACAGGATAACATCCTGAAGGCGTGCGCGATCGTGAGCACGTCGGCCAGGTCCGCCATCGGAATGAGCCCGGCTCCGCCCCGCCAAGTGGGGAGGTAAACTACCTCCGCACTGGCCCGCTGGGGGAGATTCATCCAGCCCTTGACCAGACGTTTGACAAATTTGTCAAACGTCTTTAGTGGGGTCTTCTGGACAGACCCGCCCCTCAAGATGTAATCCAGCCGTGGCAGTATGAATGTCTTAAGGGCATCCATCTTTTGCCACGGGGCGAGGGGCGAATCGTCAATGGCTTTCGCGTCCTCCATCATCCGGATGATGTTGGCGGTAGGGGTTTGGCTCACCCGGGAACCGACCGGAATTCCCAGGTACTCGTAAGCCTCACCCTCTCCCAAGGCTTTCAATTCCTCACCGTCGAGAAGAAAGACGGAAGGCTGCGCTTTCTGTGCGCTTCCCTTCCCCCGAAGGTGAACGGTAGCGCACTTCTTGGGGTTGAATTTCAACCCCGCCGCAGCCGCCGACCTCTGGATCTCGTCGAGGAGGGATTGCATCTCAGCTGGTGAGGCCGCCACAAGACCAATGTCGTCCGCGTAGGCGAATGCACGGTGCAAGTCCTCCCCCAACCTATAGCCCATCGGCAACGATTCGACGGATCGAATCACTCGCTCGATGGCCAGGTTGAAGGTCATTGGACTACACGGACAACCTTGCTTGACCCCAGCCAGCATGGGGATGTTTTCAGTAAAGCCCCGGGAGGTACGGACTTTAGTCGTGCATCCAGTGTTCATGGAGAGCATGAGCTTCTGGATGTTAAGGGGGATACCGGCACCCTTAAAAGCATCGAACAGGGTGACGTGGGGGATCGACCCGAACGCGTTGGTCAAATCAAGCCACGCCACCACGGCTTCTCGACCCTCTCTCCGGCTGTCCTCCAGGATTTCCTGAAGCATGAAGTTGTGCTCGTGACACCCCTCATGCTTCAGGAAACCCTTTTGAGGATGACTCAGCCGTTTTCCCAAAACCGCGAAATCCATTAACCGGTCCGCCAACACTGCAGCGAACAGCTTGGCTACTGTGTCGCCGAGCGCTAGCGGACGCCAATTAGAAAGGTCGCTTCGGTCCCCTTTCTTATAAATAAGAACGGTGTTCGAGGACTTCCACGACTCCGGAATGGCCTCCGTGCGAAGGCAGGCGTTAAACACCGAGGCGAGCACGAGGCACCCTGGGTCTGCCTTCCTGAGCTCGTCGTAGGTGACCCCGTCTGGACCAGGCGCACTTTTGTGCGTCCGCTTCAGACGGGCTTCCACCTCCGACGCCGAGAAAGGCCTACTCAGTGCGCCCCGTAACTCACCCTCCTCGTCCGTGGACCACTCCGGCCACACATAAGGCTCGCCCACAGGGGGGGCCGTCGCCGAGTACATTTTACGGAAGTACTGGCCGACCTCCTCCGCACCGATTTGGCAGTGCGGGGAAGGACCCGTCAGCACCTCCTCCATCGCTCGGCGCCGATTCTCCCTGTACAGGCGCTGCAGTCTTGTGGCTTTCTTGACATGATCCTCCGGGCCCTGCGGTTCGGGGGCCCTAGAGCGACCATGCTGGCGGTTAATCCCCCCCTTAGCCGATCGAGACTGAAAGTAGGTGGTCAGATCCTTGGCCACCTCTTCCAGGAGCTCAATCGTCTCGACCCCCTCGGCGCGTGAAATAAGGGCTTCGCGAAGAGTCGCATCGGCCCGTCTCGCATCGCGCCCAGGAAGTCGGGGAGGATTAGATGTCGCGGGGGGAGAGAGGGCAGGTTCGAGCCCACAGCTAGATTGGGAGGACTGGGGAGTGGTACGAATATTTGGACGGCCCCGGGGCAGTCCACGTCGAGAACGCGTCGAAGGGGCAGAAACGCGAGCACCCGCCGACGCACCGGCAGCAGCCGACCGGGAGCCCCCTCGGCGATCGCTCGCCGCGGTTAGGTGGGGCTCAGGTGGTGGCTGCGACGGTATGCGCGAAGTAAAACTGAGGGTTAAGGGGGGGGAAGGCGCGGGGGGGTTCGTTGGGGACGGCAGTGGCGGCGCTGGGGGCGAAGGCTCCGGTGTCGATGGCGTAGGGGATGTCATCCTCCCTCGTCCCGGAGTCCTCCGAAATCCCGCGCTGCTGCCACCCTTTTCCTCGTCACTCTCCGAGGAGCTGTCGCTGTAGACGATCCGTCTCCTCATCTGCGACGTCTTCTTCTTCTTCCTCGGGGCCGTTTCCCACGGCCTCTCCGAGCTGGGGGGGGTGGTGAAATTTGGGGGGGCCTCCTGGCCCCCCTCCTCCTCCTCGATGGGACCCAGGGGCTGGAAAATGAGCGGCCGCTCCGTCACGACCCTGACCGCGTGCGTGGTCGTGATGCACGACGTCATTATGGGGCCACTGCGTGTCGTCGTCGTGACGGTGCACGTAGTAAGGGTGGCCCCGGCTGATGACGTCGCTACGGCCAGGGGAGGCAGAGCTATGCCGCCCAGTTGTGGAGGGGGAGTCGCCGGCCAGTTCGGGGAAGTGGAAACCGCCCTCTGGATGGAGGCCCTCTCCCCCTGGACTTGCCCGATGGTGGTGGCTGATGTTGAGGGTCCAGGGGGGTGGATCGATGCCTCCGAGGTTGCTTCGGAGGCCGGGTTCTTCTTGGGACGACCCGGCCCCCTCTTGAGGTTGGTGGTGGCCTCCTGGCCCGTTGGGGGCGCCGAATCCTTTTTCGGGCGCCCCGGCCCCTTCTTGGTGGTGGTGGAGGTGGCGGTGGGCCTGGGAGGCAGAGTCGACCTCGGAGGCAGACTGGAGGACCTCGTGATTCTTCTCGTCACTGGGCTCGGTGGAGTTCCCAGTGACCTCTTCTTCACGGGCGGCTTCTCCAAACTTCCCCTCGTGGAGTTGTGGCCGGAGGATGTTGTTGTGCTCCCCCTCGAGCTGGTGGTGGCGAGCCCCTGGTTCCTCGTCACAGCCTCCGCGTAGGTGGTGGGCGGCGGGCTGTGACGGACGGGCTTGGGAACGGCCCCGGTCGCCTTGGTGGTGGTGGCTAGTGGCGGACGGATCGTCGATGTCGAAGCGACAGCCGACCCCTTCGAGGAACGAGTAGTAAGGGTGGCAGTGGTTGGCGCCCTCGTGGTTTTGGTGGTGGGTGGGGGCGCCTTGAAGAAGGCGGCCAGTGTCCCCGTCGTCGTCCTCTTGGCCACTGCCGTCCTAGTCGCGTTGCGGGTTAAGGGGGGGGTGGATTTTCGGGGGGCTGGGGGGGTAGTAGAGTTTCGCGCAGGGGGGGTTGTCGCACGCAACGCGGGGGATACCGTCGCAGCCCCCGAGCCTGAAGGGCGGCTCTGCGGGGGGTCGCCTCCGCCGCTGGTGCTGCCGCCGGATCTGCGCACCCCTAAGGTACCGGGGGCACCCGGAGCGGTCCCAGCACTCTGGGCTGCGGGGTGGAATTTGGCTACGTGGGCGTTAACATCCTTGGTAGGGTATTTGCCCTTTCCCACGTAGCCACAATACCGGCAGGTAGGTGTTAGGTTCCACCCCGCGTGAGTACGCCTCACGTGCTGGGCGAGCTCCAGGTACCCCTTGTACCTAAAGGCGTTGCTTTTGGAAGACTTTTTGTTAAAGCACTCGGGACACGTCAAACCGTCCGTGGCCGGAAGAAGGACGGCAACTTCCCGCGCTGGCGTCGGCGAAGCCATATTAAAAGTTGTTAAAAAAAGGGGGGTCAATAAGTAGAATAAATAAGTAAGAAGGGGGATAGTTAAATATTAAAAATGGCTAAAAAGAGGCCTATTTCGCCGGGCCAGCGACGGGAGTCTCCCGAGTGCGTGGGTGCGCAGGCGGAACGTGCGATAGTGCAGCAGCACTGCGGCGCGAAGTAAATACGCGGGGCAGTTGGGGGACGCGGATAAAATACAATAGAGTAGAGTGTTTTAAAAGATGAAAATCCAGGCAGTCGCCGAGATGTAAGAGTATAAAATAAATAAATAGTAGATATAATACCGGATAAAATAGATATAGAGAAGTACGAGAAAAAGAAACGCCGTGGAGAATAAAATATAGAATAAAAGTACAGATATAGATAGCGCCTTGAAATAGTATAGAATAGGATGAATAAAACCAGGCCAGTCCGGAGCACTGGCGTTGCCCTCTTGTTTCTTAGTTGTCGCGGATAAAAGACGGTAGAGTGCAATAAATAAATAAATAGGACGCGTAACAGTGTATATAATAAATAAGAAACAATCACAGACACGTAACAGCTGTTTAGCTCGCTCCCGGGTAAAAGTGTATAAATAGAACGGTGTAAAATGACTAGATATAGAAGAATAAATAGGACGTCACGGTGTAAAAACAATGAAATAAATAAATAAGACGTCACTATATAAACGGGTAAGTTAAAATGTAATAAATAAATAAATAACGAGCACCGGACAGTGTATAAAATCAAACAGCTGATACGGGCAACGCCAACCAAGTCCCCTTCGGCCTGTTCCGACCGAGCTCGTGCGTGAAAGAAGGACAGCAATAGAGTGGGAGACAGAGAAGCGTGTCGAAGGAAGCAAAGCAGTAGAGAAAGAGAGAGAGAAAGCGGGCGATAGAAGAGGATGCGGAGGCGAAGCGGAAAGCCTCTCTATCGCGAGAGTCAAAGCGTAAGAATAAAGACTAGAGTAAATAAAAAGGCTAGGACTGATCCCCAAGCAGGGATCAGTAGCGTTAGAAGTTCTACCCGCGGTAGAGAAGCCAGAGAAAGGAGCCGAATAAATCTCGGGAAGAGGTGTGTGTCAGGTGTTTAAAATGACAGGCGTGTGCCTCTGTCGCCAAATTTGTCAATTATGACACCTCTTCCTTTGATTTATTCGACAGGGGATAGAGAGGAACACCCCCCGCATGCACTGTGGTGCACCGGCTCGCGATAAAGCTCGCGAAACGGTGCAATTCCACGAGTGAATTTAAACTTTTCGGAAAGCAATCAACGGTTACCGTTGATTGTTTTCGGAAAGGTCGCGAGAAGGTGTATAGGTTCGTAGGAGCCACCTGAGGTGAGGCGGTGGCAGCGGTTCCACCGTCCGCACGCTCAGCTGGGGGGACTAGCAGTCAGCTGCCGCGCTACGTCAGAGAGTGACGTCACGCGAGCAACGACTCCTAGGGAGACAAAGCGACAGAATTGAAAAGGAAAGAGCACTTACTCGGTGGTGTCAGCTGGCTGGGCTGCGTCTGGCTCCGGCTGGTCCTGCGGCGGCGCTTGGCGGGAGATCGTCTATCGAACACGTTATCTAACGAACACCAATATCTCCCGCACGACTTATTAGGGTCGCTTCTCGGTCTGATGGTTCTCTGTTCTGGGGAGTCAGAATATGATTGGCAATAGGCTAATTGAGCCAATCCTGGCGGCACTGCAATGCCAGGCTGACTCGCGACGGAGGTGGAGCAAGCACCAACGCTCCGTCAGTTTCCAAAAATCAGATTAATATTCTGACTCCCCAATGGGGAGTGTATCAGATATTAAGCTGATAAGAACAGATAAAGTGGCGTTTATTCAAACAATGTTTAGGCCCCCCCATTACAATTGCTGGGTTTAGCTGGGGGGCCTAACAGAAGATGGTTTCTCCCGATTATCGGGGAATGTACAACACACATTAAAATATGTTTGTCAGTCTCGGCGAGCTGCCCTGGTAAAAACTCCTTCGTAAAATGGCCACAATTTGTGGCCATTACAATGTTAAAATAAAATAAATATAAATAAATAAAAAGAAAAAGAGAGGGGAACAGAGATACGGGGGGTAGTGCTTCGCGGTTCTTGTGTGAGGCGCCCCCTTATTTCACTGGTGCCGCCCTTACCTCCGGTCTTATACGAGGTCTGATCATCGTAGATTTTGACCGGAAGGTAGCCCATTCGGAGAGCGGTCGGGGAGGGGGCCCGACGGCGGCGTAACGGCAGGAGCGTCGAACGGGAGCTGGTACTGCCTGATCTTCGACACGTGCTCGACGTATATGTCACGGGACCATCTCATTGTGTCAGTGACAATGAGTCGGCGCATCAGCGCTGCATAGCGCGGTGAAACGCACAGACGCTTCAACACCGGCTCATTGCCCTGATCCCATGTACCAAGGGCGCCTACGACGATCGCATCCACATCCACCGAATACCCTGCCGCGTGCAATGCAGTTGCAAGCGGGGTATACTTGACGATCTTCGATCGTCGAGCATCCTCCATGGCCTTGCACTGGTTCTCGAACGCGATAGTGACATCGATGATGTGGATGCGTTTCGCCGCCTCGTCACGGATAACAATATCCGGACGGAGAGCAGCTAGATCGCCGTTGACGCCCTCCACCCTTTGATTTAGTCGGATGGCTCCCTTCGCTCTACAGGCTTTCGCCACCCGCGCCATAACCGCGTCGTGACGAAGCTGCAGAGCGGCCGAGTGAGGCAGACAGTGGCAGATTACGTGAGGTAACGTCTCACTCGGATAACCGCACTGCCTGCAGCGCTTGTCGCCCGTGCCCCAGCGTCGCGCCCCATTAAGGGGAAGGACATCGAGGCGCGCGCGATGAATGAAGCGCCACTCGGCGAACCGGGCGTACCTGCCGTCGCGGAGGAAGGCATTGCTGACTCCCGACCGCGACGACACCTGGTAAACCTTGCCTTGATCAGGTTTAGCCAGGAGAGAGCACAAGTAACCCTCTTGCACTGCAATTCTCAGACGACGAATCACCTGAGAAGTTGCGCCCGGGGGGATTATAGTCCGCCGGCCCTCCGACCCTCGACATTCTAGGAGAATCTCGTTGGTCAGAGAGTCGTACCGCCATGCCAGGTGCAGGTGTTTTGCCTGGCGACGCGAAGCCATTCGTACCCGGGTCCACAGGCCAGGGTCTCCCTGGAGGTCGCACGCGAACGGTCCTGCGAGGGAACCTGACAAGAATGCGGCGACCTGTTCCTGTGTGGGCTGGATGGATGTTCGTCTCCGGACTGCATTCATCAGCGAGGTCCTGGCCCGCTCAGCGATCGCGCCGTCCTTGCAGGATAACATCCTGAAGGCGTGCGCGATCGTGAGCACGTCGGCCAGGTCCGCCATTGGAATGAGCCCGGCTCCGCCCCGCCAAGTGGGAAGGTAAACTACCTCCGCACTGGCCCGCTGGGGGAGATTCATCCAACCCTTGACCAGACGTTTGACAAATTTGTCAAACGTCTTTAGTGGGGTCTTCTGCACGGACCCGCCCCTCAAGATGTAGTCCAGCCGTGGCAGTATGAACGTCTTAAGGGCGTCCATCTTTTGCCACGGGGCGAGAGGCGAGTCGTCGATGGCTTTCGCGTCCTCCATCATCCGGATGATGTTGGCGGTAGGGGTTTGGCTAACCCGGGAACCAACCGGAATTCCCAGGTACTCGTAAGCCTCACCCTCTCCCAAGGCTTTCAATTCCTCCCCGTCGAGAAGGAAGACGGAAGGCTGCGCTTTCTGTGCGCTTCCCTTCCCCCGAAGGTGAACGGTAGCGCACTTCTTGGGGTTGAATTTCAACCCCGCCGCAGCCGCCGACTTCTGGATCTCGTCGAGGAGGGATTGCATCTCCGCTGGTGAGGCCGCCACAAGACCAATGTCGTCCGCGTAGGCGAATGCACGGTGCAAGTCCTCCCCCAACCTATAGCCCATCGGCATTGATTCGACGGATCGAATCACTCGCTCGATGGCCAGGTTGAAGGTCATTGGACTACACGGACAACCTTGCTTGACCCCAGCCAGCATGGGGATGTTTTCTGTAAAGCCCCGGGATGTACGGACTCTAGTCGTGCATCCGGAGTTCATGGAGAGCATGAGCTTCCGGATGTTGAGGGGTAAACCGGCACCCTCAAAGGCGTCGAACAGGGTGACGTGGGGGATCGACCCGAACGCGTTGGTCAAATCAAGCCACGCCACCACGGCTTGTCGACCCTCTCTCCGGCTGTCCTCCAGGATTTCCTGAAGCATGAAGTTGTGCTCATGACACCCCTCATGCTTCAGGAAACCCTTCTGAGGATGACTCAGCCGTTTTCCCGAAACCGCGAACTTCATCAACCGGTCCGCCAACACTGCGGCGAACAGCTTGGCTACTGTATCGCCGAGCGCTAGCGGACGCCAATTAGAAAGGTCGCTTCGGTCCCCTTTCTTATAAATAAGAACGGTGTTCGAGGACTTCCACGACTCCGGAGTGGCCTCCGTGCGAAGGCAGGCATTGAACACAGAGGCGAGCACGTGACACCCTGGATCCGCCTTCCTCAGCTCTTCGTAGGTGACCCCGTCCGGACCCGGAGCGCTTTTATGCGTCCGCTTCAGACGGGATTCAACCTCCGACGCCGAGAACGGCCTCACCAGTGCGCCCCGCAACTCACCCTCTTCGTCCGTGGGCCACTCCGGCCACGCATAGGGCTCACCCACAGGGGGGGCCGTCGCCGAGTACATTTTTCGGAAGTACTGGCCGACCTCCTCCGCACCGACTTCGCAGTGCGGGGAAGGACCGGTCAGCACCTCTTCCATCGCTCGGCGCCGATTCTCCCTGTACAGGCGCTGCAGCCTCGTGGCTTTCTTGACATGGTCCTCCGGGCCCTGCTGTTCGGGGGCCCTGGGACGACCATGTTGGCGGTTGATCCCCCCCTTAGCCGATCGAGACTGGAAGAAGGTGGTCAGATCTTGGGCCACCCCTTCCAGGAGCTCAATCGTCTCGACCCCCTCGGCGCGTGAGATAAGAGCCTCGCGAATATTCGCTTCGGCCCGTCTCGCATCGCGCCCAGGAAGTCGGGGAGGATTGGAGTTCGCGGGGGGAGAGAGGGAAGTTTCGCGCCCACGACTCGATTGGGAGGACTGGGGAGTGGTACGCAAATTTGTTGGACGGCCCCGGGGCAGTCCACGTCGAGAACGCGTCGAAGGGGCAGAAACGCGAGCACCCGCCGACGCACCGGCAGCAGCCGACCGGGGGCCCCCTCGGCGATCGCTCGCCGCGGTTAGTTGGGGCTCAGGTGGTGGCTGCGACGGTACACGCGAACTTAAACTAAGGGTGGGGGGGGGGTAACGCGGAGATGCCTATTGGGGACGGCAGTGGCTGCGGCGGGGATGTCGTCGGCGCCGGTGACGATGGCGTTGGGGACGTGGTCCTCCCTCGTCCCGGCGTTCTCCTGAATCCCCCGGTGCTGCCACCCTTTTCCCCGTCACTCTCCGAGGGGCTGTCGCTATAGACGATCCGCCGTCTAGTCTGCGTCTTCTTCTTCTTCCTCCTCGGGGCCGTCTCCCATGGCGATTCCTGGTTGGGAGGGGTGGTGATGTTCGGGGGGGCCTCCTGGCCCCCCTCCTCCTCCTCGATGCAGACCAGGGGCTGGAAGATGGGCGGCCGCCCCATCACCACCCTGACCGTGTGCGAGGTGGTAATGCACGACGTCATGATGGGGCCACTGCGTGTCGTCGTGGTGACGGTACACGTCGTCAAAGTGGCCCCAGCCGATGACGTCGTCACGGCCAGGGGGGGAGGGGATATGCCGCTCGGTTGTGGAGGGGGAGTCGCCGGCCAGTTGGGAGAGGTGGAGGCCGCCCGCAGGGTGGAGGTCCTCCCCCCCTGGACTTGCCCGATGGTGGTGGCCGATGTTGAAGGTCCAGGGGGGTGAATCAATGCCTCCGAGGTTACTTCAGGGGCCGGGTTCTTCTTAGGACGTCCCGGCCCCTTCTTCAGGATGGTAGTGGCCTCCTGGCCCGCTGGGGGCGCCGAATCCTTCTTCAGGCGCCCCGGCCCCTTCTTGGTGGTAATGGAGGTGGCGGTGGACCTAGGAGGCTGGGATGACCTCGGAGGCAAGCTGGAGGACCTCGTGATTCTTCTTGCCACCGGGCTAGGTGGGGTGCCCGGTGACTCCTTCTTCGCGGGCGGTTTCTCCAGGCTTCTCCTGGTGTGGCCGGACGTTGATAAGCTCCCCCTCGAGCTGGTGGTGGTGTCGAGCCCCTGGCTTCTCGTCACAGCCTCCGCATAGGTGGTGGGCGGCGGGCTGTGACGAGCGATCTTCGAGACGGCCCCGGTCGCCCTGGTGATGGTGGCGGACGCTGGGCGGACCGTCGATGTTGAGGCGACAGTCGTCCCCTTCGAGGAACGGGTGTTAAGGGTGGCAGTTGTCGCCGCCCTCGTGGAAGTGGTGGAGGTTGGGGGCGGCTTGAGGAAGGCGGCCAGGGTCCTCGTGGCCGTCCTCTTCGCCACTGCCGTTCTCGCCGCGTTACGGGTTAGGGGGGGGGGTGGATTTACGAAGGGCAGGGGGGGTCGTTGAACTCCGCGCGGGGGGGGTAGAGGGTTTTCGCGAGGGGGCTTGGGGGGTTGTTGGTTTCCGCGCGGGGGGGGTCAAAGATTTTCGCGCGGGGGGGGCGTTTGTCGCGCGCGTCGCGGGTGCAACCGATGCAGCCACCGGGCCTGAAGGGCGACTCTGCGGAGGGGCGCCTCCGCCGCTGGTGCTGCCACCGGATCTGCGCACCCCTGAGGTACTCGGGGCATCCGGAGCTGCCCCAGCCCTGAGGGCCGCGGGGTGGAACTTGGCCACGTGGGCGTTAACATCCTTTGTAGGGTATTTACCCTTTCCCACGTGGCCGCAAAATTTGCAGGTGGGAACTAGTGTCCACCCCGCGTGAGTTCGCCTCACGTGCTGGGACAGCTCCAGGTACCCCTTGTACCGAAAAGCATTACTTTTCGAGGACTTTTTAGTGTAGCACTCGGGACACGTTAGTCCGTCCGTGGCCGGGAGCGGGACGGCAACTTCCCGTGCTGGCACCGGCGAAGCCATATTAAGGGTTGTTAAAAAGGGGGGTCAATGAATAGAATATATAAATAAATAAATAAAAAAAGGGGGAGGATTGAATATTAAAAATGGCTACAAAGGTCGTAATTCGCCGGGCCAGCGACGGGAGCCTCCCGAGTGCTAGGGTGCGCAGGCAACGCGAGTTGATGTGCAGCAGCACCGCGGCGCGAAGTAAAAAGCGCAGGGAACGGTGGGGGGACGCGGGTAAAATACGATTGAATGCAGTAGATTTGGTTAAAAAGATGTAAATCCTGGCAGTCGCCGAGATGTGTAAATAAATATAGGTAATAATGTTAAAAAAAGAAACGCCGAAAAATCAAAGAAAACCAAAAATCGCGGATAAAATAAATACAGAGTAAAAGCGCCTTATAAATATATTAAAATAGAGTAAAAATAGAATCAGGCCAGGCCGGAGCTCTGGCGTTGCCCGCGAGTCTCTTAAATACGCGGATAAAAACGGTGAAATATAATAAGTAAATAAATAAATAAAGCGCGTCACAATGTATAAATAACTAGAATAAATAAGAGACGGTCACTAATAAATAACAGCTGTGTTGCTCGATTCGCGGATAAAATTGTATAAATAAATACTATGTAAATGACTAGACTAGAATACAATAAATAAGACGTCACGGTGTATAAAACAATGAAATAAATAAGACGTCACGCGGTGTATAAACGATGAAGTTAAAATGCAATAAATAAATAAATAACGAGCAACGGACAATGTATAAAATCGAACAGCTGATACGGGCAACGCCGACTATGTTCCCTTCGGCCTCTTCCGACCGAGTTCGTGCGTGAAAGAAGGACAGAGATAGAGTGGGAGACAGAGAGACGTGTCGAAGGAAGAACAGCGGTAGAGAAAGAGAGAGAGACAGCGGGCGACAGAAAGGATCGGAGGCGAAGCGGAAGCCTCTCTATCGCGAGAGACAAAGCGTTAAAATAAAGACTAGAATAAAAGCGAAAGCCTAGAGCTGATCCCCTTGCAGGGATCAGTCGCGTAAAAAGAGTTCTACCCGCGGTAGAGAAGCGAGTGGAAGGAGCCGAATAAATCTCGGGAAGAGGTGTGTGTCGGTTGTTAAAATGACAGGCGTATGCCTCTGTCGCCAATTGTGTCAATTATTACACCTCTTCCTTTAATTTATTCGACGGGGAATAGAGAGGAACACCCCCCGCATGCACTGTGGTGCACCGGCTCGCGATAAACCTCGCGAAACGGTGCAATTCCACACGTGAATTTACACTTTTCGGAAAGCAATCAACGGTTACCGTTGATTGTTTTCGGAAAGGTCGCGAGAAGGTGTGTTAGGTTGTAGGTGCCACCTGAGGTGAGGCGGTGGCAGCGGTTCCACCGTTCGCACACTCAGCTGGGGGGACTAGGTGCCGTTTACCGAGCTACGTCAGAGAGGGCGACGTCACTCGGGCAACGACTCCTAGAGGGGGAAAGCGATAGTAGAAGAAGGAAAGACTTACTCGGTCAGCTGGCTGGCTGGGCTGTCGGCTCCGGCTGGTCCTGCGGCGGCGCTTGGCGGGAGATCGTCGCTTATCGCACAAGTCGCTTATCGAACCGGAAGTTCTCCCGCACAACTTAAGGTCGCTTCTCGGTCTGTTCGGGGAGTCAGAATATGATTGGAAATAGTAGATTGAGCCAATCCTGGCGGCACTGCAATGCCAGGCTGACTCGCGACGGAGGTGGAGCAAGCACCAACGCTCCGTCAGTTTCCAAAAATCAGATTAATATTCTGACTCCCCAATGGGGAGTGTATCAGATATTAAGCTGATAAGAACAGATAAAGTGGCGTTTATTCAAACAATGTTTAGGCCCCCCCGTTACAATTGCTGGGTTTAGCTGGGGGGCCTAACAAAAAATGGTTTCTCCCGACTTGGGGTATGTACATTTCATATTAAAATATGTATGTCAATCTCGGCGAGCTGCCATGGTAAAATCCCTTCCTAAAATGGCCACTAGCGTGGCCATTGTATTATTAAAATTATAATAAATAAAAAGAGAAGAAAAGAAAAGAGAAATATAAAACATAGGCTAAGATAAAAAAAAAACGAGGGGAATGCGGGGGGTAGCGCTTCGCGGTTCTAGTGTGAGGCGCCCCCTTAATTCGCTGGAGCCGCCCTTACCTCCGGTCCTATATAATGTGTGGTCATGGTCGAATTTGACCGGAAGGTAGCCCATTCGGGGAGCGGTCGGGGAGGGGGCCCGACGGCGGCGTAACGGCAGGAGCGTCGAACGGGTGCTGGTACTGCCTGATCTTCGATACGTGCTCGACGTATATGTCACGGGACCATCTCATTGTGTCAGTGACAATGAGTCGGCGCATCAGCGCTGCATAGCGCGGTGAAACGCACAGACGCTTCAACACCGGCTCATTGCCCTGATCCCATGTACCAAGGGCGCCTACGACGATCGCATCCACATCCACCGAATACCCTGCCGCGTGCAATGCAGTTGCAAGCGGAGTATACTTGACGATCTTCGATCGTCGAGCATCCTCCATGGCCTTGCACTGGTTCTCGAACGCGACAGTGACATCGATGATGTGGATGCGTTTCGCCGCCTCGTCACGGATAACAATATCCGGACGGAGAGCAGCTAGATCGCCGTTGACGCCCTCCACCCTTTGATTGAGTCGGATGGCTCCCTTCGCTCTACAGGCTTTCGCCACCCGCGCCATAACCGCGTCGTGACGAAGCTGCAGAGCGGCCGAGTGAGGCAGACAGTGACCGATTACATGAGGTAACGTCTCATTCGGGTAACCGCACTGCCTGCAGCGCTTGTCGCCCGTGCCCCAGCGTCGCGCCCCATTAAGGGGAAGGACATCGAGGCGCGCGCGATGAATGAAGCGCCACTCGGCGAACCGGGCGTACCTGCCGTCGCGGAGGAAGGCATTGCTGACTCCCGACCGCGACGACACCTGGTAAACCTTGCCTTGATCAGGTTTAGCCAGGAGAGAGCACAAGTAGCCCTCTTGCACTGCAATTCTCAGGCGACGAATCACCTGAGAAGTTGCGCCCGGGGGGATTATAGTCCGCCGGCCCTCCGACCCTCGACATTCTAGGAGAATCTCGTTGGTCAGAGAGTCGTACCGCCATGCCAGGTGCAGGTGTTTTGCCTGGCGACGCGAAGCCATTCGTACCCGGGTCCACAGGCCAGGGTCTCCCTGGAGGTCGCACGCGAACGGTCCCTCGAGGGAACCTGACAAAAATGCGGCGACCTGTTCCTGTGTGGGCTGGATGGATGTTCGTCTTCGGACTGCATTCATCAGCGAGGTCCTGGCCCGCTCAGCGATCGCGCCGTCCTTGCAGGATAACATCCTGAAGGCGTGCGCGATCGTGAGCACGTCGGCCAGGTCCGCCATTGGAATGAGCCCGGCTCCGCCCCGCCAAGTGGGAAGGTAAACTACCTCCGCACTGGCCCGCTGGGGGAGATTCATCCAACCCTTGACCAGACGTTTGACAAATTTGTCAAACGTCTTTAGTGGGGTCTTCTGGACGGACCCGCCCCTCAAGATGTAGTCCAGCCGTGGCAGTATGAACGTCTTAAGGGCGTCCATCTTTTGCCACGGGGCGAGGGGCGAGTCGTCGATGGCTTTCGCGTCCTCCATCATCCGGATGATGTTGGCGGTAGGGGTTTGGCTAACCCGGGAACCAACCGGAATTCCCAGGTACTCGTAAGCCTCACCCTCTCCCAAGGCTTTCAATTCCTCACCGTCGAGAAGGAGGACGGAAGGCTGCGCTTTCTGTGCGCTTCCCTTCCCCCGAAGGTGAACGGTAGCGCACTTCTTGGGGTTGAATTTCAACCCCGCCGTAGCCGCCGACTTCTGGATCTCGTCGAGGAGGGATTGCATCTCCGCTGGTGAGGCCGCCACAAGACCAATGTCGTCCGCGTAGGCGAATGCACGGTGCAAGTCCTCCCCCAACCTATAGCCCATCGGCAACGATTCGACGGATCGAATCACTCGCTCGATGGCCAGGTTGAAGGTCATCGGACTACACGGACAACCTTGCTTGACCCCAGCCAGCATGGGGATGTTTTCTGTAAAGCCCCGGGATGTACGGACTCTAGTCGTGCATCCGGAGTTCATGGAGAGCATGAGCTTCCGGATGTTGAGGGGTAAACCGGCACCCTCAAAGGCGTCGAACAGGGTGACGTGGGGGATCGACCCGAACGCGTTGGTCAAATCAAGCCACGCCACCACGGCTTGTCGACCCTCTCTCCGGCTGTCCTCCAGGATTTCCTGAAGCATGAAGTTGTGCTCATGACACCCCTCATGCTTCAGGAAACCCTTCTGAGGATGACTCAGCCGTTTTCCCGAAACCGCGAACTTCATCAACCGGTCCGCCAACACTGCGGCGAACAGCTTGGCTACTGTATCGCCGAGCGCTAGCGGACGCCAATTAGAAAGGTCGCTTCGGTCCCCTTTCTTATAAATAAGAACGGTGTTCGAGGACTTCCACGACTCCGGAATGGCCTCCGTGCGAAGGCAGGCATTGAACACAGAGGCGAGCACGTGACACCCTGGATCCGCCTTCCTCAGCTCTTCGTAGGTGACCCCGTCCGGACCCGGAGCGCTTTTATGCGTCCGCTTCAGACGGGATTCAACCTCCGACGCCGAGAACGGCCTCACCAGTGCGCCCCGCAACTCACCCTCTTCGTCCGTGGGCCACTCCGGCCACGCATAGGGCTCGCCCACAGGGGGGGCCGTCGCCGAGTACATTTTTCGGAAGTACTGGCCGACCTCCTCCGCACCGACTTCGCAGTGCGGGGAAGGACCGGTCAGCACCTCTTCCATCGCTCGGCGCCGATTCTCCCTGTACAGGCGCTGCAGCCTCGTGGCTTTCTTGACATGGTCCTCCGGGCCCTGCTGTTCGGGGGCCCTGGGACGACCATGTTGGCGGTTGATCCCCCCCTTAGCCGATCGAGACTGGAAGAAGGTGGTCAGATCTTGGGCCACCCCTTCCAGGAGCTCAATCGTCTCGACCCCCTCGGCGCGTGAGATAAGAGCCTCGCGAATATTCGCTTCGGCCCGTCTCGCATCGCGCCCAGGAAGTCGGGGAGGATTGGAGTTCGCGGGGGGAGAGAGGGAAGTTTCGCGCCCACGACTCGTTTGGGAGGACTGGGGAGTGGTACGATTATTTGGACGGCCCCGGGGCAGTCCACGTCGAGAACGCGTCGAAGGGGCAGAAACGCGAGCACCCGCCGACGCACCGGCAGCAGCCGACCGGGGGCCCCCTCGGCGATCGCTCGCCGCGGTTAGGTGGGGCTCAGGTGGTGGCTGCGACGGTATGCGCGAAGTAAAACTAAGGGTTAAGGGGGGGGAAGGCGCGGGGGGGTTCGTTGGGGACGGCAGTGGCGGCGCTGGGGGCGAAGGCTCCGGTGTCGATGGCGTAGGGGATGTCATCCTCCCTCGTCCCGGAGTCCTCCGAAATCCCGCGCTGCTGCCACCCTTTTCCTCGTCACTCTCCGAGGAGCTGTCGCTGTAGACGATCCGTCTCCTCATCTGCGACGTCTTCTTCTTCTTCCTCGGGGCCGTTTCCCACGGCCTCTCCGAGCTGGGGGGGGTGGTGAAATTTGGGGGGGCCTCCTGGCCCCCCTCCTCCTCCTCGATGGGGCCCAGGGGCTGGAAAATGAGCGGCCGCTCCGTCACGACCCTGACCGCGTGCGTGGTCGTGATGCACGACGTCATTATGGGGCCACTGCGTGTCGTCGTGGTGACGGTGCACGTAGTAAGGGTGGCCCCGGCTGATGATGTCGCTACGGCCAGGGGAGGCAGAGCTATGCCGCCCAGTTGTGGAGGGGGAGTCGCCGGCCAGTTCGGGGAAGTGGAAACCGCCCTCTGGATGGAGGCCCTCTCCCCCTGGACTTGCCCGATGGTGGTGGCTGATGTTGAGTGTCCAGGGGGGTGGATCGATGCCTCCGAGGTTGCTTCGGAGGCCGGGTTCTTCTTGGGACGACCCGGCCCCCTCTTGAGGATGGTGGTGGCCTCCTGGCCCGTTGGGGTCGCCGAATCCTTTTTCGGGCGTCCCGGTCCCTTCTTGGTGGTGGTGGAGGTGGCGGTGGGCCTAGGAGGCAGAGTCGACCTCGGAGGCAAACTGGAGGACCTCGTAATTCTCCTCGTCATTGGGCTCGGTGGAGTTCCCAATGACCTCTTCTTCACGGGCGGCTTCTCCAAACTTCCCCTCGTGGAGTTGTGGCCGGAGGATGTAGTTGTGCTCCCCCTCGAGCTGGTGGTGGCGAGCCCCTGGTTCCTCGTCACAGCCTCCGCGTAGGTGGTGGGCGGCGGGCTGTGACGGACGGGCTTGGGAACGGCCCCGGTCGCCTTGGTGGTGGTGGCTAGTGGCGGACGGATCGCCGATGTCGAAGCGACAGCGGTCCCCTTCGAGGAACGAGTAGTAAGGGTGGCAGTGTTTGGCGCCCTCGTGGTTTTGGTGGTGGGTGGGGGCGCCTTGAGGAAGGCGGCCAGTGTCCCCGTCGTCGTCCTCTTGGCCACTGCCGTCTTGGTCGCGTTGCGGGTTAGGGGGGGGGTGGATTTTCGAGGGGCTGGGGGGGTGGTGGAATTTCGCGCAGGGGGTGTGTTTACGCGCAACGCGGGGGGGACCGTCGCAGCCCCCGAGCCTGAAGGGCGGCTCTGCGGGGGGTCGCCTCCGCCGCTGGTGCTGCCGCCGGATCTGCGCACCCCTGAGGTGCCAGGGGCACCCGGAGCAGTCCCAGCACTCTGGGCTGCGGGGTGGAATTTGGCTACGTGGGCGTTTACATCCTTAGTGGGATATTTCCCCTTTCCCACGTAGCCGCAGTACCGACAAGTAGGTGATAGATTCCACCCCGCATGAGTGCGCCTCACGTGCTGGGCGAGCTCCAGGTACCCCTTGTACCTGAACGAATTGCTCTTTGACGACTTCTTATTGTAGCACTCGGGACACGTAAGGCCGTCCGTGGCCGGAAGTAGGACGGCAACTTCCCTCGCTGGCACCGGCGAAGCCATTATAAAAAAAAGTTAAATATAGAAGGGGGCAAAGGGGGAGGAATACTAGAATAAATAGAAATAAATAAAGGGGAGGGCGTATTAAAAGGAAATGGCTAGTGGTTGTATTTCGCCGGGCCAACGACGGAAGTCTCCCGAGTGCGTGGGTGCGCAGGCGGAACGTACGATGGTGCAGCGGCACCGCGGCGCGAAGTGAATACGCGGGGCAGTGGTGGGACGCGGATAAAACAATATAAAGTAGACTGTTTTAAAAGATGAAAATCCAGGCAGTCGCCGAGATGTAAAATAGTAGATAGATATAGCTTAAAAAGAATGTACAAGTAAGAATAAATAAGATAAAAAGGAACGCCTTAAAAAGTAAAATAGAATAAAAAGGGAAATAGATATAAGTCGCGCCTTAGAATAGAGTAGTGTAGATAAGTAAAACCAGGCCAGTCCGGAGCACTGGCGTTGCCCTTTTGTTTCCTAATTACGCGGGTAAAAGACGATAAAATGCAGTAGATATATAAATAAAACGCGTGGCAAATAAAGTATATAATAAATAGGAAACAGTCACAAACGGGTATCAGCTGCTTGGCTCGTAGACGGATAAAATTGTATAAATTAAAACAGTGTAGAATGACTAGAAGTGTAATAAATAGGACGTCACGGTGTAAAAAGAACAATAAAATAAATAAATAGGACGTCGCTATATAAACGGGTAGGTTAAAATATAATAAATAGATAAATAACGAGCAAAGAACGTGGTTAAAATCGAACAGCTGATCGGGCAACGCCGACTAAGTCCCCTTCGGCCTATTCCGACCGAGCTCGTGCGTGAAAGAAGGACAGCAATAGAGTGGGAGACAGAGAGACGTGTCGAAGGAAGCAAAGCGGTAGAGAAAGAGAGAGAGACAGCGGGCGACAGAAAGGATCGGAGGCGAAGCGGAAGCCTCTCTATCGCGAGAGTCAAAGCGTAAGAATAAAGACTAGAATAAATAAAAAGGCTAAGACTGATCCCCAAGCAGGGATCAGTAGCGTTAGAAGAGTTCTACCCGCGGTAGAGAAGCCAGAGAAAGGAGCCGAATAAATCTCGGGAAGAGGTGTATGTCCGATGTTTAAAATGACAGGCGTATGCCTCTGTCGCCAAATTTGTCAATTATGACACCTCTTCCTTTAATTTATTCGACGGGGAATCGAAAGGAACACCTCTCGCATGCACTGTGGTGCACCGGCTCGCGATAAAGCTCGCGAAACGGTGCAATTCCACGAGTGAATTTAAACTTTTCGGAAAGCAATCAACGGTTACCGTTGATTGTTTTCAGAAAGGTCGCGAGAAGGTGTATTAGGTTATGGGTGCCACCTGAGGTGAGGCGGTGGCAGCGGTTCCACCGTTCGCACACTCAGCTGGGGGGACTAGGTGCCGTTTACCGAGCTACGTCAGAGAGAGCGACGTCACTCGGGCAACGACTCCTAGAGGGGGAAAGCGATAGTAGAAGAAGGAAAGACTTACTCGGTCAGCTGGCTGGCTGGGCTGTCGGCTCCGGCTGGTCCTGCGGCGGCGCTTGGCGGGAGATCGTCTATCGCACACAAGTCGTCTAACGAACCGGAAGTTCTCCCGCACAACTTAAGGTCGCTTCTCGGTCTGTTCGGGGAGTCAGAATATATTTGGAAATAATGTATTGAGCCAATCCTGGCGGCACTGCAATGCCAGGCTGACTCGCGACGGAGGTGGAGCAAGCACCAACGCTCCGTCAGTTTCCAAAAATCAGATTAATATTCTGACTCCCCAATGGGGAGTGTATCAGATATTAAGCTGATAAGAACAGATAAGATGGCGTTTATTTAGAACAAACAATGTTTAAGCCCCCCCGTTACATTTGCTGGTTTTAGCAGGGGGGGCTTAACAAAAAATGGTTTCTCCCGACTCGGGGCAAGTACAATTCATATTAAAATATGTAAGTCAATCTCGGCGAGCTGCCATGGTAAAGTCTCCTTTCTAAAATGACCACCGGGGTGGCCATTGTATTATTAAAATAATAAGAAAGAAAAAAAAGAAAAAAAGAAAAACAGAAATATAAAGCATAGGATAAAATAACGAGAAAAACGAGGGGAGTGCGGGGGGTAACGCTTCGCGGGTCTGATATGAGGCACCCCCTTGTTTCGCTGGTGCCGCCCTTACCTCCGGTCCTATATGAAGTATGATCATGGTAAAATTTGACCGGGAGGTAGCCCATTCGGGGAGCGGTCGGGGAGGGGGCCCGACGACGGCGTAACGGCAGGAGCGTCGAACGGGTGCTGGTACTGCCTTATCTTCGAGACGTGCTCGACGTATATGTCACGGGACCATCTCATTGTGTCAGTGACAATAAGTCGGCGCATCAGCGCTGCATAGCGCGGTGAAACGCACAGTCGCTTCAACACCGGCTCATTGCCCTGATCCCATGTACCAAGGGCGCCTACGACGATCGCATCAACATCCACCGAATACCCTGCCGCGTGCAATGCAGTTGCAAGCGGAGTATACTTGACGATCTTCGATCGTCGAGCATCCTCCATGGCCTTGCACTGGTTCTCGAACGCGACAGTGACATCGATGATGTGGATGCGTTTCGCCGCCTCGTCGCGGATAACAATATCCGGACGGAGAGCAGCTAGATCGCCGTTGACGCCCTCCACCCTTTGATTTAATCGGATGGCTCCCTTCGCTCTACAGGCTTTCGCCACCCGCGCCATAACCGCGTCGTGACGAAGCTGCAGAGCGGCCGAGTGAGGCAGACAGTGGCAGATTACGTGAGGTAACGTCTCACTCGGATAACCGCACTGCCTGCAGCGCTTGTCGCCCGTGCCCCAGCGTCGCGCCCCATTAAGGGGAAGGACATCGAGGCGCGCGCGATGAATGAAGCGCCACTCGGCGAACCGGGCGTACCTGCCGTCGCGGAGGAAGGCATTGCTGACTCCCGACCGCGACGACACCTGATAAACCTTGCCTTGATCAGGTTTAGCCAGGAGAGAGCACAAGTAACCCTCTTGCACTGCAATTCTCAGACGACGAATCACCTGAGAAGTTGCGCCCGGGGGGATTATAGTCCGCCGGCCCTCCGACCCTCGACATTCTAGGAGAATCTCGTTGGTCAGAGAGTCGTACCGCCATGCCAGGTGCAGGTGTTTTGCCTGGCGACGCGAAGCCATTCGTACCCGGGTCCACAGGCCAGGGTCTCCCTGGAGGTCGCACGCGAACGGTCCTTCGAGGGAACCTGACAAAAATGCGGCGACCTGTTCCTGTGTGGGCTGGATGGATGTTCGTCTCCGGACTGCATTCATCAGCGAGGTCCTGGCCCGCTCAGCGATCGCGCCGTCCTTGCAGGATAACATCCTGAAGGCGTGCGCGATCGTGAGCACGTCGGCCAGATCCGCCATCGGAATGAGCCCGGCTCCGCCCCGCCAAGTGGGAAGGTAAACTACCTCCGCACTGGCCCGCTGGGGGAGATTCATCCAACCCTTGACCAGACGTTTGACAAATTTGTCAATGATAAGAACAGATAAAGTGGCGTTTATTTAAAACAAACAATGTTTAAGCCCCCCTTTACATTTGCTGAGTTTGGCTGGGGGGCTTAACAAAAAATGGTTCTTCCCCATTATGGGGGTGCGTACACTATACATATAAAAGAATGCGTGTCAGTCTCGGCGATGCTGCCATGGTGATGCTCCGCTCGTTAAAATAACCCCGCGATGGGGTTATTGTATTAGGGACATGAAGAGGGGGAGGGAAGGAAGGGAGAGAAAGAGGGGAAAGAGAGGAACGAGGGGGGGTAGAAGTGACGAAGAAAGGAAGGGAGACGCGGGGGGGGGGGAAGGATATCAGGGCTATATGCGGGACGCCTCCTTCTCTTGCTGGAGCCGCCCTTACTCCCGATCTTGTACGATTTGTTCTCATGTTAAAAGATGATCGGGGAGTAGCCCATTCGGGGAGCGGTCGGGGAGGGGGCCCGACGGCGGCGTAACGGCAGGAGCGTCGAACGGGTGCTGGTACTGCCTGATCTTCGATACGTGCTCGACGTATATGTCACGGGACCATCTTATTGTGTCAGTGACAATAAGTCGGCGCATCAGCGCTGCATAGCGCGGTGAAACGCACAGTCGCTTCAACACCGGCTCATTGCCCTGATCCCATGTACCAAGGGCGCCTACGACGATCGCATCCACATCCACCGAATACCCTGCCGCGTGCAATGCAGTTGCAAGCGGGGTATACTTAACGATCTTCGATCGTCGAGCATCCTCCATGGCCTTGCACTGGTTCTCGAACGCGATAGTGACATCGATGATGTGGATGCGTTTCGCCGCCTCGTCACGGATAACAATATCCGGACGGAGAGCAGCTAGATCGCCGTTGACGCCCTCCACCCTTTGATTTAGTCGGATGGCTCCCTTCGCTCTACAGGCTTTCGCCACCCGCGCCATAACCGCGTCGTGACGAAGCTGCAGAGCGGCCGAGTGAGGCAGACAGTGGCAGATTACGTGAGGTAGCGTCTCACTCGGATAACCGCACTGCCTGCAGCGCTTGTCGCCCGTGCCCCAGCGTCGCGCTCCATTAAGGGGAAGGACATCGAGGCGCGCGCGATGAATGAAGCGCCACTCGGCGAACCGGGCGTACCTGCCGTCGCGGAGGAAGGCATTGCTGACTCCCGACCGCGACGACACCTGATAAACCTTGCCTTGATCAGGTTTAGCCAGGAGAGAGCACAAGTAGCCCTCTTGCACTGCAATTCTCAGGCGACGAATCACCTGAGAAGTTGCGCCCGGGGGGATTATAGTCCGCCGGCCCTCTGACCCTCGACATTCTAAGAGAATCTCGTTGGTCAGAGAGTCGTACCGCCATGCCAGGTGCAGATGTTTTGCCTGGCGACGCGAAGCCATTCGCACCCGGGTCCACAGGCCAGGATCCCCCTGGAGGTCGCACGCGAACGGTCCTTCGAGAGAACCTGACAAAAATGCGGCGACCTGTTCCTGTGTGGGCTGGATGGATGTTCGTCTCCGGACTGCATTCATCAGCGAGGTCCTGGCCCGCTCAGCGATCGCGCCGTCCTTGCAGGATAGCATCCTGAAGGCGTGCGCGATCGTGAGCACGTCGGCCAGGTCCGCCATCGGAATGAGCCCGGCTCCGCCCCGCCAAGTGGGAAGGTAAACTACCTCCGCACTGGCCCGCTGGGGGAGATTCATCCAACCCTTGACCAGACGTTTGACAAATTTGTCAATGATAAGAACAGATAAGATGGCGTTTATTTAGAACAAACAATGTTTAAGCCCCCCCGTTACATTTGCTGGTTTTAGCAGGGGGGGCTTAACAAAAAATGGTTTCTCCCGACTCGGGGCAAGTACAATTCATATTAAAATATGTAAGTCAATCTCGGCGAGCTGCCATGGTAAAGTCTCCTTTCTAAAATGACCACCGGGGTGGCCATTGTATTATTAAAATAATAAGAAAGAAAAAAAAAGAAAAAAAGAAAAACAGAAATATAAAGCATAGGATAAAATAACGAGAAAAACGAGGGGAGTGCGGGGGGTAACGCTTCGCGGGTCTGATATGAGGCACCCCCTTGTTTCGCTGGTGCCGCCCTTACCTCCGGTCCTATATGAAGTATGATCATGGTAAAATTTGACCGGGAGGTAGCCCATTCGGGGAGCGGTCGGGGAGGGGGCCCGACGACGGCGTAACGGCAGGAGCGTCGAACGGGTGCTGGTACTGCCTTATCTTCGAGACGTGCTCGACGTATATGTCACGGGACCATCTCATTGTGTCAGTGACAATAAGTCGGCGCATCAGCGCTGCATAGCGCGGTGAAACGCACAGTCGCTTCAACACCGGCTCATTGCCCTGATCCCATGTACCAAGGGCGCCTACGACGATCGCATCAACATCCACCGAATACCCTGCCGCGTGCAATGCAGTTGCAAGCGGAGTATACTTGACGATCTTCGATCGTCGAGCATCCTCCATGGCCTTGCACTGGTTCTCGAACGCGACAGTGACATCGATGATGTGGATGCGTTTCGCCGCCTCGTCGCGGATAACAATATCCGGACGGAGAGCAGCTAGATCGCCGTTGACGCCCTCCACCCTTTGATTTAATCGGATGGCTCCCTTCGCTCTACAGGCTTTCGCCACCCGCGCCATAACCGCGTCGTGACGAAGCTGCAGAGCGGCCGAGTGAGGCAGACAGTGGCAGATTACGTGAGGTAACGTCTCACTCGGATAACCGCACTGCCTGCAGCGCTTGTCGCCCGTGCCCCAGCGTCGCGCCCCATTAAGGGGAAGGACATCGAGGCGCGCGCGATGAATGAAGCGCCACTCGGCGAACCGGGCGTACCTGCCGTCGCGGAGGAAGGCATTGCTGACTCCCGACCGCGACGACACCTGATAAACCTTGCCTTGATCAGGTTTAGCCAGGAGAGAGCACAAGTAGCCCTCTTGCACTGCAATTCTCAGGCGACGAATCACCTGAGAAGTTGCGCCCGGGGGGATTATAGTCCGCCGGCCCTCTGACCCTCGACATTCTAAGAGAATCTCGTTGGTCAGAGAGTCGTACCGCCATGCCAGGTGCAGATGTTTTGCCTGGCGACGCGAAGCCATTCGCACCCGGGTCCACAGGCCAGGATCCCCCTGGAGGTCGCACGCGAACGGTCCTTCGAGAGAACCTGACAAAAATGCGGCGACCTGTTCCTGTGTGGGCTGGATGGATGTTCGTCTCCGGACTGCATTCATCAGCGAGGTCCTGGCCCGCTCAGCGATCGCGCCGTCCTTGCAGGATAGCATCCTGAAGGCGTGCGCGATCGTGAGCACGTCGGCCAGGTCCGCCATCGGAATGAGCCCGGCTCCGCCCCGCCAAGTGGGAAGGTAAACTACCTCCGCACTGGCCCGCTGGGGGAGATTCATCCAACCCTTGACCAGACGTTTGACAAATTTGTCAATGATAAGAACAGATAAGATGGCGTTTATTTAGAACAAACAATGTTTAAGCCCCCCCGTTACATTTGCTGGTTTTAGCAGGGGGGGCTTAACAAAAAATGGTTTCTCCCGACTCGGGGCAAGTACAATTCATATTAAAATATGTAAGTCAATCTCGGCGAGCTGCCATGGTAAAGTCTCCTTTCTAAAATGACCACCGGGGTGGCCATTGTATTATTAAAATAATAAGAAAGAAAAAAAAAGAAAAAAAGAAAAACAGAAATATAAAGCATAGGATAAAATAACGAGAAAAACGAGGGGAGTGCGGGGGGTAACGCTTCGCGGGTCTGATATGAGGCACCCCCTTGTTTCGCTGGTGCCGCCCTTACCTCCGGTCCTATATGAAGTATGATCATGGTAAAATTTGACCGGGAGGTAGCCCATTCGGGGAGCGGTCGGGGAGGGGGCCCGACGACGGCGTAACGGCAGGAGCGTCGAACGGGTGCTGGTACTGCCTTATCTTCGAGACGTGCTCGACGTATATGTCACGGGACCATCTCATTGTGTCAGTGACAATAAGTCGGCGCATCAGCGCTGCATAGCGCGGTGAAACGCACAGTCGCTTCAACACCGGCTCATTGCCCTGATCCCATGTACCAAGGGCGCCTACGACGATCGCATCAACATCCACCGAATACCCTGCCGCGTGCAATGCAGTTGCAAGCGGAGTATACTTGACGATCTTCGATCGTCGAGCATCCTCCATGGCCTTGCACTGGTTCTCGAACGCGACAGTGACATCGATGATGTGGATGCGTTTCGCCGCCTCGTCGCGGATAACAATATCCGGACGGAGAGCAGCTAGATCGCCGTTGACGCCCTCCACCCTTTGATTTAATCGGATGGCTCCCTTCGCTCTACAGGCTTTCGCCACCCGCGCCATAACCGCGTCGTGACGAAGCTGCAGAGCGGCCGAGTGAGGCAGACAGTGGCAGATTACGTGAGGTAACGTCTCACTCGGATAACCGCACTGCCTGCAGCGCTTGTCGCCCGTGCCCCAGCGTCGCGCCCCATTAAGGGGAAGGACATCGAGGCGCGCGCGATGAATGAAGCGCCACTCGGCGAACCGGGCGTACCTGCCGTCGCGGAGGAAGGCATTGCTGACTCCCGACCGCGACGACACCTGGTAAACCTTGCCTTGATCAGGTTTAGCCAGGAGAGAGCACAAGTAGCCCTCTTGCACTGCAATTCTCAGGCGACGAATCACCTGAGAAGTTGCGCCCGGGGGGATTATAGTCCGCCGGCCCTCTGACCCTCGACATTCTAGGAGAATCTCGTTGGTCAGGGAGTCGTACCGCCATGCCAGGTGCAGATGTTTTGCCTGGCGACGCGAAGCCATTCGTACCCGGGTCCACAGGCCAGGGTCCCCCTGGAGGTCGCACGCGAACGGTCCTTCGAGGGAACCTGACAAAAACGCGGCGACCTGTTCCTGTGTGGGCTGGATGGATGTTCGTCTCCGGACTGCATTCATCAGCGAGGTCCTGGCCCGCTCAGCGATCGCGCCGTCCTTGCAGGATAACATCCTGAAGGCGTGCGCGATCGTGAGCACGTCGGCCAGGTCCGCCATTGGAATGAGCCCGGCTCCGCCCCGCCAAGTGGGAAGGTAAACTACCTCCGCACTGGCCCGCTGGGGGAGATTCATCCAACCCTTGACCAGACGTTTGACAAATTTGTCAAACGTCTTTAGTGGGGTCTTCTGGACGGACCCGCCCCTCAAGATGTAGTCCAACCGTGGCAGTATGAACGTCTTAAGGGCGTCCATCTTTTGCCACGGGGCGAGAGGCGAGTCGTCGATGGCTTTCGCGTCCTCCATCATCCGGATGATGTTGGCGGTAGGGGTTTGGCTAACCCGGGAACCAACCGGAATTCCCAGGTACTCGTAAGCCTCACCCTCTCCCAAGGCTTTCAATTCCTCACCGTCGAGAAGGAAGACGGAAGGCTGCGCTTTCTGTGCGCTTCCCTTCCCCCGAAGGTGAACGGTAGCGCACTTCTTGGGGTTGAATTTCAACCCCGCCGCAGCCGCCGACTTCTGGATCTCGTCGAGGAGGGATTGCATCTCCGCTGGTGAGGCCGCCACAAGACCAATGTCGTCCGCGTAGGCGAATGCACGGTGCAAGTCCTCCCCCAACCTATAGCCCATCGGCAACGATTCGACGGATCGAATCACTCGCTCGATGGCCAGGTTGAAGGTCATTGGACTACACGGACAACCTTGCTTGACCCCAGCCAGCATGGGGATGTTTTCTGTAAAGCCCCGGGATGTACGGACTCTAGTCGTGCATCCGGAGTTCATGGAGAGCATGAGCTTCCGGATGTTGAGGGGTAAACCGGCACCCTCAAAGGCGTCGAACAGGGTGACGTGGGGGATCGACCCGAACGCGTTGGTCAAATCAAGCCACGCCACCACGGCTTGTCGACCCTCTCTCCGGCTGTCCTCCAGGATTTCCTGAAGCATGAAGTTGTGCTCGTGACACCCCTCATGCTTCAGGAAACCCTTCTGAGGATGACTCAGCCGTTTTCCCAAAACCGCGAACTTCATCAACCGGTCCGCCAACACTGCAGCGAACAGCTTGGCTACTGTGTCGCCGAGCGCTAGCGGACGCCAGTTAGAAAGGTCGCTTCGGTCCCCTTTCTTATAAATAAGAACGGTGTTCGAGGACTTCCACGACTCCGGAATGGCCTCCGTGCGAAGGCAGGCGTTGAACGCAGAGGCGAGCACGTGACTCCCTGGATCCGCCTTCCTCAGCTCTTCGTAGGTGACCCCGTCCGGACCCGGAGCGCTTTTATGCGTCCGCTTCAGACGGGATTCAACCTCCGACGCCGAGAACGGCCTCACCAGTGCGTCCCGCAACTCACCCTCTTCGTCCGTGGGCCACTCCGGCCACGCATAGGGCTCACCCACAGGGGGGGCCGTCGCCGAGTACATTTTTCGGAAGTACTGGCCGACCTCCTCCGCACCGACTTCGCAGTGCGGGGAAGGACCGGTCAGCACCTCTTCCATCGCTCGGCGCCGATTCTCCCTGTACAGGCGCTGCAGCCTCGTGGCTTTCTTGACATGATCCTCCGGGCCCTGCTGTTCGGGGGCCCTGGGACGACCATGTTGGCGGTTATTCCCCCCCTTAGCCGATCGAGACTGGAAGAAGGTGGTCAGATCTTGGGCCACCTCCTCCAGGAGCTCAATCGTCTCGACCCCCTCGGCGCGTGAGATAAGAGCCTCGCGAATATTCGCTTCGGCCCGTCTCGCATCGCGCCCAGGAAGTCGGGGAGGATTGGAGTTCGCGGGGGGAGAGAGGGAAGTTTCGCGCCCACGACTCGTTTGGGAGGACTGGGGAGTGGTACTACTATTTGGACGGCCCCGGGGCAGTCCACGTCGAGAACGCGTCGAAGGGGCAGAAACGCGAGCACCCGCCGACGCACCGGCAGCAGCCGACCGGGGGCCCCCTCGGCGATCGCTCGCCGCGGTTAGGTGGGGCTCAGGTGGTGGCTGCGACGGTATGCGCGACTTATAGCTAAGGGTTGTGGGGGGGGAAAACGCGGGGGGATTCGTTGGGGACGGCAGTGGCGGCGCTGGGGGCGAAGGCTCCGGTGTCGATGGCGTTGGGGATGTCATCCTCCCTCGTCCCGGAGTCCTCCGAAATCCCGCGCTGCTGCCACCCATTTCCTCGTCGCACTCCGAGGAGCTGTCGCTGTAGACGATCCGTCTCCTCATCTGCGACGTCTTCTTCTTCTTCCTCGGGGCCGTTTCCCACGGCCTCTCCGAGCTGGGAGGGGTGGTGAAATTTGGGGGGGCCTCCTGGCCCCCCTCCTCCTCCTCGATGGAAACCAGGGGCTGAAAAATGAGCGGCCGCTCCGTGACGACCCTGACCGCGTGCGTGGTGGTGATGCACGACGTCATGATGGGGCCACTGCGAGTTGTCGTCGTGACCGTGCACGTAGTTAGGGTGGCCCCAGCCGATGACGTCGCTACGGCCAGGGGAGGCAGAGCTATGCCGCTCAGATGTGGAGGGGGAGTCGCCGGCCAGTTCGGGGAAGTGGAAACCGCCCTCTGGATGGAGGCCCTCTCCCCCTGGACTTGCCCGATGGTGGTGGCTGATGTTGAGGGTCCAGGGGGGTGGATCGATGCCTCCGAGGTTGCTTCGGAGGCCGGGTTCTTCTTGGGACGACCCGGCCCCCTCTTGAGGATGGTGGTGGCCTCCTGGCCCGTTGGGGGCGCCGAATCCTTTTTCGGGCGCCCCGGCCCCTTCTTGGTGGTGGTGGAGGTAGCGGTGGGCCTAGGAGGCAGAGTCGACCTCGGAGGCAAACTGGAGGACCTCGTAATTCTCCTCGTCACTGGGCTCGGTGGTGTGCCCAGTGACTTCCTCTTCTCGGGCGGGTTCTCCATACTTCCCCTGGTGGAGTTATGGCCGGAGGATGATGTGGTGCTCCCCCTCGAGCTGGTGGTGGCGAGCCCCTGGTTCCTCGTCACAGCCTCCGCGTAGGTGGTGGGCGGCGGGCTGTGACGGGCGGGCTTGGGAACGGCCCCGGTCGCCTTGGTGGTGGTGGTGAGCGCTGGACGGACCGTCGATGTCGAAGCGACAGCGGACCCCTTCGAGGAGCGAGTAGTAAGGGTGGCAGTGGTTGACGCCCTCGTGGTTCTGGTGGTGGGTGGGGGCGCCTTGAGGAAGGCTGTCAACGTCCCCGTTGTCATCCTCTTGGCCACTGCCGTCCTGGTCGCGTTGCGGGTTAAGGGCGGGGTAGATTTTCGGGGGGCTGGGGGGGTGGTAGAATTTCGCGCGGGGGGTGTATTTACACGCAACGCGGGGGGGACCGTCGCAGCCCCCGAGCCTGAAGGGCGGCTCTGCGGGGGGTCGCCTCCGCCGCTGGTGCTGCCGCCGGATCTGCGCACCCCTGAGGTACCGGGGGCACCCGGAGCGGTCCCAGCACTCTGGGCTGCGGGGTGGGATTTGGCTACGTGGGCGTTCACGTCCTTAGTGGGATATTTCCCCTTTCCCACGTAGCCACAATACCGGCAGGTAGGTGTTAGGTTCCACCCCGCGTGAGTACGCCTCACGTGCTGGGCGAGCTCCAGGTACCCCTTGTACCTGAACGAATTGCTTTTGGACGATTTCTTATTGTAGCACTCGGGACACGTAAGGCCGTCCGTGGCCGGAAGTAGGACGGCAACTTCCCTCGCTGGCACCGGCGAAGCCATTATAAAAAAAAAGTTAAATATAGAAGGGGGCAAAGGGGGAGGAATACTAGAGTAAATAGAAATAAATAAAGGGGAGGGCGTATTAAAAGGAAATGGCTAGTGGTTATATTTCGCCGGGCCAACGACGGAAGTCTCCCGAGTGCGTGGGTGCGCAGGCGGGACGTACGATGGTGCAGCAGCACCGCGGCGCGAAGTGAATACGCGGGGCAGTTGGGGGGCGCGGATAAAATTCAATAAAATTATAAGGTTAAAAAGATGTAAATCCAGGCAGTCGCCGAGATGTATGGGTAAAGAGTAAATAGTGCTTAAAATATATAGAAGAATAAAAGGGAGAACACAGTAGAATAAAAAAAAATAAGATATAAAATGTAGATATAGATAAGAATAAATAGAGTTAAAAGCGCCTTAGACTAAAATAAAGTAGTGTAGAAATAAAATCAGGCCAGTCCGGAGCACTGGCGTTGCCCGCGGGTCTCTTGTTAACGCGGATGAAATCAATAAATCGCAATAAATAAATCAATAAATAAAACGCGTCACAATAAATACGTATAATAAATAAGAGACAATCACAAACAAGTATCAGCTGCTTTGCTCGCTCCCGGATAAAATTGTAAAAATAAAACAGTGTATAGAGACTAGAGATAAAATAAATAAGACGTCACGGTGTATAAACGATGAAATAAATAAATAAGACGTCACGCGGTATAAACAAATAAGTTAAAATGTAGTAAATAAATAAATAACGAGCATAAAACGTGGTTAAAATCGAACAGCTGATACGGGCAACGCCGACTATGTTCCCTTCGGCCTATTCCGACCGAGTTCGTGCGTGAAAGAAGGACAGAGATAGAGTGGGAGACAGAGAGACGTGTCGAAGGAAGAACAGCGGTAGAGAAAGAGAGAGAGAAAGCGGGCGATAGAGAAGGAAGCGGAGGCGAAGCGGAAAGCCTCTCTATCGCGAGAGTCAAAGAGTAAAATAAAGACTAGAATAGATAAAAGACTAGACCTGATCCCCAAGCAGGGATCAGTGGCGTTAAAAGAGTTCTACCCGCGGTAGAGAAGCGAGAGAAAGGAGCCGAATAAATCTCGGGAAGAGGTGTATGTCCGTTGTTAAAATGACAGGCGTGTGCCTCTGTCGCCAAATTTGTCAATTATGACACCTCTTCCTTTAATTTATTCGGCAGGGAATAGAGAGGAACACCCCTCGCATGCACTGTGGTGCACCGGACCGCGATAAAGCTCGCGAAACGGTGCAATTCCACGAGTGAATTTAAACCTTTCGGAAAGCAATCAACGGTTACCGTTGATTGTTTTCAGAAAGGTCGCGAGAAGGTGTATAGGTTTATAGGTGCCACCTGAGGTGAGGCGGTGGCAGCGGTTCCACCGTTCGCACACTCAGCTGGGGGGACTAGGTGCCGTTTACCGAGCTACGTCAGAGAGAGCGACGTCACTCGGGCAACGACTCCTAGAGGGGGAAAGCGATAGATAGAAGAAGGAAAGAGCACTTACTCGGTGGTGTCAGCTGGCTGGGCTGCGTCTGGCTCCGGCTGGTCCTGCGGCGGCGCTTGGCGGAAGATCGTCGCTTATCGCACAAGTCGTCTAACGAACACGTTTTATCTCCCGCACGACTTTTTGGGTCGCTTCTCGGACTGATGGATCTGTTCGGGGAGTCAGAATGTATTTGGAAAGAGCTAATTGAGCCAATCCTGGCGGCACTGCAATGCCAGGCTGACTCGCGACGGAGGTGGAGCAAGCACCAACGCTCCGTCAGTTTCCAAAAATCAGATTAATATTCTGACTCCCCAATGGGGAGTGTATCAGATATTAAGCTGATAAGAACAGATAAGGAGGCGTTTATTAAAAAACAAACAATGTTTAAGCCCCCCTTTACATATGCTGGTATTAGCAGGGGGGCTTAACAAAAAATGGGTTCTCCCGAGTATCGGGGCACGTACAATACATTTATCACAATGCTTGTCAATCTCGGCGAGCTGCCATGGTGAGGTCTCCTTCTTAAAATGGCCACTAGCCGTGGCCATTGCGTTGTTAAAAATATAAATAAAATGGGTGGATAAGAAAAGGAAAACGAGGGGTATGCGGGGGGTAACGCTTCGCGGTTCTGTTGTGAGGCGCCCCCTTAATTCGCTGGAGCCGCCCTTACCTCCGGTCCTGTATGACGTATGCTCATGGTAGAATTTGACCGGAAGGTAGCCCATTCGGGGAGCGGTCGGGGAGGGGGCCCGACGACGGCGTAACGGCAGGGGCGTCGAACGGGTGCTGGTACTGCCGTATCTTCGACACGTGCTCGACGTATATGTCACGGGACCATCTCATTGTATCAGTGACAATAAGTCGGCGCATCAGCGCTGCATAGCGCGGTGAAACGCACAGACGCTTCAACACCGGCTCATTGCCCCGATCCCATGTACCAAGGGCGCCTACGACGATCGCATCAACATCCACCGAATACCCTGCCGCGTGCAATGCAGTTGCAAGCGGGGTATACTTGACGATCTTCGATCGTCGAGCATCCTCCATGGCCTTGCACTGGTTCTCGAACGCGATAGTGACATCGATGATGTGGATGCGTTTCGCCGCCTCGTCACGGATAACAATATCCGGACGGAGAGCAGCTAGATCGCCGTTGACGCCCTCCACCCTTTGATTTAGTCGGATGGCTCCCTTCGCTCTACAGGCTTTCGCCACCCGCGCCATAACCGCGTCGTGACGAAGCTGCAGAGCGGCCGAGTGAGGCAGACAGTGGCAGATTACGTGAGGTAGCGTCTCACTCGGATAACCGCACTGCCTGCAGCGCTTGTCGCCCGTGCCCCAGCGTCGCGCCCCATTAAGGGGAAGGACATCGAGGCGCGCGCGATGAATGAAGCGCCACTCGGCGAACCGGGCGTACCTGCCGTCGCGGAGGAAGGCATTGCTGACTCCCGACCGCGACGACACCTGGTAAACCTTGCCTTGATCAGGTTTAGCCAGGAGAGAGCACAAGTAGCCCTCTTGCACTGCAATTCTCAGGCGACGAATCACCTGAGAAGTTGCGCCCGGGGGGATTATAGTCCGCCGGCCCTCTGACCCTCGACATTCTAAGAGAATCTCGTTGGTCAGAGAGTCGTACCGCCATGCCAGGTGCAGATGTTTTGCCTGGCGACGCGAAGCCATTCGTACCCGGGTCCACAGGCCAGGGTCCCCCTGGAGGTCGCACGCAAACGGTCCTTCGAGGGAACCTGACAAGAATGCGGCGACCTGTTCCTGTGTGGGCTGGGTGGATGTTCGTCTCCGGACTGCATTCATCAGCGAGGTCCTGGCCCGCTCAGCGATCGCGCCGTCCTTGCAGGATAACATCCTGAAGGCGTGCGCGATCGTGAGCACGTCGGCCAGGTCCGCCATTGGAATGAGCCCGGCTCCGCCCCGCCAAGTGGGAAGGTAAACTACCTCCGCACTGGCCCGCTGGGGGAGATTCATCCAACCCTTGACCAGACGTTTGACAAATTTGTCAAACGTCTTTAGTGGGGTCTTCTGCATGGACCCGCCCCTCAAGATGTAGTCCAGCCGTGGCAGTATGAACGTCTTAAGGGCGTCCATCTTTTGCCACGGGGCGAGAGGCGAGTCGTCGATGGCTTTCGCGTCCTCCATCATCCGGATGATGTTGGCGGTAGGGGTTTGGCTAACCCGGGAACCAACCGGAATTCCCAGGTACTCGTAAGCCTCACCCTCTCCCAAGGCTTTCAATTCCTCCCCGTCGAGAAGGAAGACGGAAGGCTGCGCTTTCTGTGCGCTTCCCTTCCCCCGAAGGTGAACGGTAGCGCACTTCTTGGGGTTGAATTTCAACCCCGCCGCAGCCGCCGACTTCTGGATCTCGTCGAGGAGGGATTGCATCTCCGCTGGTGAGGCCGCCACAAGACCAATGTCGTCCGCGTAGGCGAATGCACGGTGCAAGTCCTCCCCCAACCTATAGCCCATCGGCAACGATTCGACGGATCGAATCACTCGCTCGATGGCCAGGTTGAAGGTCATTGGACTACACGGACAACCTTGCTTGACCCCAGCCAGCATGGGGATGTTTTCTGTAAAGCCCCGGGATGTACGGACTCTAGTCGTGCATCCGGAGTTCATGGAGAGCATGAGCTTCCGGATGTTGAGGGGTAAACCGGCACCCTCAAAGGCGTCGAACAGGGTGACGTGGGGGATCGACCCGAACGCGTTGGTCAAATCAAGCCACGCCACCACGGCTTGTCGACCCTCTCTCCGGCTGTCCTCCAGGATTTCCTGAAGCATGAAGTTGTGCTCATGACACCCCTCATGCTTCAGGAAACCCTTCTGAGGATGACTCAGCCGTTTTCCCGAAACCGCGAACTTCATCAACCGGTCCGCCAACACTGCGGCGAACAGCTTGGCTACTGTATCGCCGAGCGCTAGCGGACGCCAATTAGAAAGGTCGCTTCGGTCCCCTTTCTTATAAATAAGAACGGTGTTCGAGGACTTCCACGACTCCGGAATGGCCTCCGTGCGAAGGCAGGCATTGAACACAGAGGCGAGCACGTGACACCCTGGATCCGCCTTCCTCAGCTCTTCGTAGGTGACCCCGTCCGGACCCGGAGCGCTTTTATGCGTCCGCTTCAGACGGGATTCAACCTCCGACGCCGAGAACGGCCTCACCAGTGCGCCCCGCAACTCACCCTCTTCGTCCGTGGGCCACTCCGGCCACGCATAGGGCTCACCCACAGGGGGGGCCGTCGCCGAGTACATTTTTCGGAAGTACTGGCCGACCTCCTCCGCACCGACTTCGCAGTGCGGGGAAGGACCGGTCAGCACCTCTTCCATCGCTCGGCGCCGATTCTCCCTGTACAGGCGCTGCAGCCTCGTGGCTTTCTTGACATGGTCCTCCCGGCCCTGCTGTTCGGGGGCCCTGGGACGACCATGTTGGCGGTTAATCCCCCCCTTAGCCGATCGAGACTGGAAGAAGGTGGTCAGATCTTGGGCCACCCCTTCCAGGAGCTCAATCGTCTCGACCCCCTCGGCGCGTGAGATAAGAGCCTCGCGAATATTCGCTTCGGCCCGTCTCGCATCGCGCCCAGGAAGTCGGGGAGGATTGGAGTTCGCGGGGGGAGAGAGGGAAGTTTCGCGCCCACGACTCGTTTGGGAGGACTGGGGAGTGGTACTACTATTTGGACGGCCCCGGGGCAGTCCACGTCGAGAACGCGTCGAAGGGGCAGAAACGCGAGCACCCGCCGACGCACCGGCAGCAGCCGACCGGGGGCCCCCTCGGCGATCGCTCGCCGCGGTTAGGTGGGGCTCAGGTGGTGGCTGCGACGGTATGCGCGGCTTATAACTAAGGGTTGTGGGGGGGGAAAGCGCGGGGGGATTCGTTGGGGACGGCAGTGGCGGCACTGGGGGTGAAGGCTCCGGTGTCGATGCCGTTGGGGATGTGGTCCTCCCTCGTCCCGGAGTCCTCCGAAATCCCACGCTGCTGCCACCCTTTTCCTCGTCGCTCTCCGAGGAGCTGTCGCTATAGACGATCCGTCGTCTCATCTGCGATGTCCTTCTCTTCTTCCTCGGGGCCGCTTCCCATGGCCTCTCTGAGCTGGGAGGGGTGGTGAAGTTTGGGGGGGCCTCCAGGCCCCCCTCCTCCTCCTCGATGGAAACCAGGGGCTGGAAGATAAGCGGCCGCTCCGTAACCACCCTGACCGCGTGCGTGGTGGTGATGCACGACGTCATGATGGGGCCACTACGTGTTGTCGTCGTGACAGTACACGTAGTTAAAGTGGCCCCAGCCGATGACGTCGCTACGGCCAGGGGAGGCAGAGCTATGCCGCTCAGATGTGGAGGGGGAGTCGCCGGCCAGTTCGGGGAAGTGGAAACCGCCCTCTGGGTGGAGGCCCTCTCCCCCTGGACTTGCCCGATGGTGGTGGCTGATGTTGAAGGTCCAGGGGGGTGGATCGATGCCTCCGAGGTTGCTTCGGAGGCCGGGTTCTTCTTGGGACGACCCGGCCCCCTCTTGAGGATGGTGGTGGCCTCCTGGCCCGTTGGGGGCGCCGAATCCTTTTTTGGGCGCCCCGGCCCCTTCTTGGTGGTGGTGGTGGTGGCGGTGGACCTAGGAGGCAGACTCGACCTCGGAGGCAGGCTGGAGGACCTCGTAATTCTTCTAGTCACTGGGCTCGGTGGAGTTCCCAGTGACTTCCTCTTCGCGGGCGGCTTCTCCAGACTTCCCCTCTTGGAGTTGTGGCCGGAGGATGTTATTGTACTCCCCCTCGAGCTGGTGGTGGCGAGCCCCTGGTTCCTCGTCACAGCCTCCGCGTAGGTGGTGGGCGGCGGGCTGTGACGGACGGGCTTCGGAACGGCCCCGGTCGCCTTGGTGGTGTTGGTGAGCGCTGGACGGGTCGCCGATGTCGAAGCGACAGCGGTCCCCTTCGAGGAACGAGTAGTAAGGGTGGCAGTGGTTGGCGCCCTCGTGGTTTTGGTGGTGGGTGGGGGCGCCTTGAGGAAGGCGGCCAGTGTCCCCGTCGTCGTCCTCTTGGCCACTGCCGTCTTGGTCGCGTTGCGGGTTAGGGGGGGGGTCGATTTTCGAGGGGCTGGGGGGGTGGTGGAATTTCGCGCAGGGGGTGTGTTTACGCGCAACGCGGGGGGGACCGTCGCAGCCCCCGAGCCTGAAGGGCGGCTCTGCGGGGGGTCGCCTCCGCCGCTGGTGCTGCCGCCGGATCTGCGCACCCCTGAGGTACCGGGGGCACCCGGAGCGGTCCCAGCACTCTGGGCTGCGGGGTGGAATTTGGCTACGTGGGCGTTCACGTCCTTAGTGGGATATTTCCCCTTTCCCACGTAGCCACAATACCGGCAGGTAGGTGTTAGGTTCCACCCCGCGTGAGTACGCCTCACGTGCTGGGCGAGCTCCAGGTACCCCTTGTACCTGAACGAATTGCTTTTGGACGATTTCTTATTGTAGCACTCGGGACACGTAAGGCCGTCCGTGGCCGGAAGTAGGACGGCAACTTCCCTCGCTGGCACCGGCGAAGCCATTATAAAAAAAAAGTTAAATATAGAAGGGGGCAAAGGGGGAGGAATACTAGAGTAAATAGAAATAAATAAAGGGGAGGGCGTATTAAAAGGAAATGGCTAGTGGTTATATTTCGCCGGGCCAACGACGGAAGTCTCCCGAGTGCGTGGGTGCGCAGGCGGGACGTACGATGGTGCAGCAGCACCGCGGCGCGAAGTGAATACGCGGGGCAGTTGGGGGGCGCGGATAAAATTCAATAAAATTATAAGGTTAAAAAGATGTAAATCCAGGCAGTCGCCGAGATGTATGGGTAAAGAGTAAATAGTGCTTAAAATATATAGAAGAATAAAAGGGAGAACACAGTAGAATAAAAAAAAATAAGATATAAAATGTAGATATAGATAAGAATAAATAGAGTTAAAAGCGCCTTAGACTAAAATAAAGTAGTGTAGAAATAAAATCAGGCCAGTCCGGAGCACTGGCGTTGCCCGCGGGTCTCTTGTTAACGCGGATGAAATCAATAAATCGCAATAAATAAATCAATAAATAAAACGCGTCACAATAAATACGTATAATAAATAAGAGACAATCACAAACAAGTATCAGCTGCTTTGCTCGCTCCCGGATAAAATTGTAAAAATAAAACAGTGTATAGAGACTAGAGATAAAATAAATAAGACGTCACGGTGTATAAACGATGAAATAAATAAATAAGACGTCACGCGGTATAAACAAATAAGTTAAAATGTAGTAAATAAATAAATAACGAGCATAAAACGTGGTTAAAATCGAACAGCTGATACGGGCAACGCCGACTATGTTCCCTTCGGCCTATTCCGACCGAGTTCGTGCGTGAAAGAAGGACAGAGATAGAGTGGGAGACAGAGAGACGTGTCGAAGGAAGAACAGCGGTAGAGAAAGAGAGAGAGAAAGCGGGCGATAGAGAAGGAAGCGGAGGCGAAGCGGAAAGCCTCTCTATCGCGAGAGTCAAAGAGTAAAATAAAGACTAGAATAGATAAAAGACTAGACCTGATCCCCAAGCAGGGATCAGTGGCGTTAAAAGAGTTCTACCCGCGGTAGAGAAGCGAGAGAAAGGAGCCGAATAAATCTCGGGAAGAGGTGTATGTCCGTTGTTAAAATGACAGGCGTGTGCCTCTGTCGCCAAATTTGTCAATTATGACACCTCTTCCTTTAATTTATTCGGCAGGGAATAGAGAGGAACACCCCTCGCATGCACTGTGGTGCACCGGACCGCGATAAAGCTCGCGAAACGGTGCAATTCCACGAGTGAATTTAAACCTTTCGGAAAGCAATCAACGGTTACCGTTGATTGTTTTCAGAAAGGTCGCGAGAAGGTGTATAGGTTTATAGGTGCCACCTGAGGTGAGGCGGTGGCAGCGGTTCCACCGTTCGCACACTCAGCTGGGGGGACTAGGTGCCGTTTACCGAGCTACGTCAGAGAGAGCGACGTCACTCGGGCAACGACTCCTAGAGGGGGAAAGCGATAGATAGAAGAAGGAAAGAGCACTTACTCGGTGGTGTCAGCTGGCTGGGCTGCGTCTGGCTCCGGCTGGTCCTGCGGCGGCGCTTGGCGGAAGATCGTCGCTTATCGCACAAGTCGTCTAACGAACACGTTTTATCTCCCGCACGACTTTTTGGGTCGCTTCTCGGACTGATGGATCTGTTCGGGGAGTCAGAATGTATTTGGAAAGAGCTAATTGAGCCAATCCTGGCGGCACTGCAATGCCAGGCTGACTCGCGACGGAGGTGGAGCAAGCACCAACGCTCCGTCAGTTTCCAAAAATCAGATTAATATTCTGACTCCCCAATGGGGAGTGTATCAGATATTAAGCTGATAAGAACAGATAAGGAGGCGTTTATTAAAAAACAAACAATGTTTAAGCCCCCCTTTACATATGCTGGTATTAGCAGGGGGGCTTAACAAAAAATGGGTTCTCCCCTTTATCGGGGAGAGTACATCACATACAGTGGTATGCCTGTCAGTCTCGGCGATGCTGCCTGGTGAGTCTCCGCTCGGAAAATGGCCACCGTTAGTGGCCATTGTATTGTTAAGAAAGAAAAAAAAATAAAAAGAGAAAGAAGGGTGAAAAAAAAAAAAAAAAAAAAAAAAAAAGAGAAAGGATAATATAAAATACATAGTAAGGAGAAAAAACACGAGGGGGATACGGGGGTAACGCTTCACGGGTTTTGCATGAGGCGCCCCCTTATTTCGCTAGTGCCGCCCTTACCTCCGGTCCTATATGAAGTATAGTCAAGGTAAAATTTGACCGGAAGGTAGCCCATTCGGGGAGCGGTCGGGGAGGGGGCCCGACGACGGCATAACGGCAGGAGCGTCAAACGGGTGCTGGTATTGCCTGATCTTCGATACGTGCTCGACGTATATGTCACGGGACCATCTCATTGTGTCAGTGACAATGAGTCGGCGCATCAGCGCTGCATAGCGCGGTGAAACGCACAGACGCTTCAACACCGGCTCATTGCCCTGATCCCATGTACCAAGGGCGCCTACGACGATCGCATCCACATCCACCGAATACCCTGCCGCGTGTAATGCAGTTGCAAGCGGGGTATACTTGACGATCTTCGATCGTCGAGCATCCTCCATGGCCTTGCACTGGTTCTCAAACGCGATAGTGACATCGATGATGTGGATGCGTTTCGCCGCCTCGTCACGGATAACAATATCCGGACGGAGAGCAGCTAGATCGCCGTTGACGCCCTCCACCCTTTGATTGAGTCGGATGGCTCCCTTCGCTCTACAGGCTTTCGCCACCCGCGCCATAACCGCGTCGTGACGAAGCTGCAGAGCGGCCGAGTGAGGCAGACAGTGGCAGATTACATGAGGTAGCGTCTCATTCGGATAACCGCACTGCCTGCAGCGCTTGTCGCCCGTGCCCCAGCGTCGCGCCCCATTAAGGGGAAGGACATCGAGGCGCGCGCGATGAATGAAGCGCCACTCGGCGAACCGGGCGTACCTGCCGTCGCGGAGGAAGGCTTTGCTGACTCCCGACCGCGACGACACCTGATAAACCTTGCCTTGATCAGGTTTAGCCAGGAGAGAGCACAAGTAACCCTCTTGCACTGCAATTCTCAGACGACGAATCACCTGAGAAGTTGCGCCCGGGGGGATTATAGTCCGCCGGCCCTCCGACCCTCGACATTCTAGGAGAATCTCGTTGGTCAGAGAGTCGTACCGCCATGCCAGGTGCAGGTGTTTTGCCTGGCGACGCGAAGCCATTCGTACCCGGGTCCACAGGCCAGGGTCTCCCTGGAGGTCGCACGCGAACGGTCCTTCGAGGGAACCTGACAAAAACGCGGCGACCTGTTCCTGTGTGGGCTGGATGGATGTTCGTCTCCGGACTGCATTCATCAGCGAGGTCCTGGCCCGCTCAGCGATCGCGCCGTCCTTGCAGGATAACATCCTGAAGGCGTGCGCGATCGTGAGCACGTCGGCCAGGTCCGCCATCGGAATGAGCCCGGCTCCGCCCCGCCAAGTGGGAAGGTAAACTACCTCCGCACTGGCCCGCTGGGGGAGATTCATCCAACCCTTGACCAGACGTTTGACAAATTTGTCAAACGTCTTTAGTGGGGTCTTCTGGACGGACCCGCCCCTCAAGATGTAGTCCAGCCGTGGCAGTATGAACGTCTTAAGGGCGTCCATCTTTTGCCACGGGGCGAGAGGCGAGTCGTCGATGGCTTTCGCGTCCTCCATCATCCGGATGATGTTGGCGGTAGGGGTTTGGCTAACCCGGGAACCAACCGGAATTCCCAGGTACTCGTAAGCCTCACCCTCTCCCAAGGCTTTCAATTCCTCACCGTCGAGAAGGAAGACGGAAGGCTGCGCTTTCTGTGCGCTTCCCTTCCCCCGAAGGTGAACGGTAGCGCACTTCTTGGGGTTGAATTTCAACCCCGCCGCAGCCGCCGACTTCTGGATCTCGTCGAGGAGGGATTGCATCTCCGCTGGTGAGGCCGCCACAAGACCAATGTCGTCCGCGTAGGCGAATGCACGGTGCAAGTCCTCCCCCAACCTATAGCCCATCGGCAACGATTCGACGGATCGAATCACTCGCTCGATGGCCAGGTTGAAGGTCATTGGACTACACGGACAACCTTGCTTGACCCCAGCCAGCATGGGGATGTTTTCTGTAAAGCCCCGGGATGTACGGACTCTAGTCGTGCATCCGGAGTTCATGGAGAGCATGAGCTTCCGGATGTTGAGGGGTAAACCGGCACCCTCAAAGGCGTCGAACAGGGTGACGTGGGGGATCGACCCGAACGCGTTGGTCAAATCAAGCCACGCCACCACGGCTTGTCGACCCTCCTTCCGGCTGTCCTCCAGGATTTCCTGAAGCATGAAGTTGTGCTCATGACACCCCTCATGCTTCAGGAAACCCTTCTGAGGATGACTCAGCCGTTTTCCCAAAACCGCGAACCTCATCAACCGGTCCGCCAACACTGCAGCGAACAGCTTGGCTACTGTGTCGCCGAGCGCTAGCGGACGCCAGTTAGAAAGGTCGCTTCGGTCCCCTTTCTTATAAATAAGAACGGTGTTCGAGGACTTCCACGACTCCGGAATGGCCTCCGTGCGAAGGCAGGCGTTGAACGCAGAGGCGAGCACGTGACACCCTGGATCCGCCTTCCTCAGCTCTTCGTAGGTGACCCCGTCCGGACCCGGAGCGCTTTTATGCGTCCGCTTCAGACGGGATTCAACCTCCGACGCCGAGAACGGCCTCACCAGTGCGCCCCGCAACTCACCCTCTTCGTCCGTGGGCCACTCCGGCCACGCATAGGGCTCACCCACAGGGGGGGCCGTCGCCGAGTACATTTTTCGGAAGTACTGGCCGACCTCCTCCGCACCGACTTCGCAGTGCGGGGAAGGACCGGTCAGCACCTCTTCCATCGCTCGGCGCCGATTCCCCCTGTACAGGCGCTGCAGCCACGTGGCTTTCTTGACATGATCCTCCGGGCCCTGCTGTTCGGGGGCCCTGGGACGACCATGTTGGCGGTTATTCCCCCCCTTAGCCGATCGAGACTGGAAGAAGGTGGTCAGATCTTGGGCCACCTCTTCCAGGAGCTCAATCGTCTCGACCCCCTCGGCGCGTGAGATAAGAGCCTCACGAATATTCGCTTCGGCCCGTCTCGCATCGCGCCCAGGAAGTCGGGGAGGATTGGAGTTCGCGGGGGGAGGGAGGGAAGTTTCGCGCCCACGACTCGTTTGGGAGGACTGGGGAGTGGTACGTAAATTTGTTGGACGGCCCCGGGGCAGTCCACGTCGAGAACGCGTCGAAGGGGCAGAAGCGCGAGCACCCGCCGACGCACCGGCAGCAGCCGACCGGGGGCCCCCTCGGCGATCGCTCGCCGCGGTTAGGTGGGGCTCAGGTGGTGGCTGCGACGGTATGCGCGACTTATAACTAAGGGTTAGGGGGGGGGGGGTGGGGGTGGGGATGGTTGTTGGGGACGGCAGTGGCGGTGGCGGCGATGTCGCAGGCGCCGGTGACGATGGCGTTGGGGACCCTGTCCTCCCTCGTCCCGGCGTCCTCCGAAATCCCGCGTTGCTGCCACCCTTTTCCTCATCGCTCTCCGAGGAGCTGCTGCTGGAGGAGACGATTCTTCGCCTTAGCCGGTTCCTCTTGGCCCGGGCCGTCTGCCAGAGTTCGTCCGTCCTGGCGGGGGTGGTGGTGAAGTTTGGGGAGGCCTCCTGGCCTCCCTCCTCCTGGATGGACATCAGGGGCCGGGGGACGGGCGGCTGCCCCGTCACCACCCTGACCAGTCGCACGAATGGGATGCATGACGTCATGATGGGGCCACCACGAGAGGTCGTCGTGACCGTACTCGTGGTTAAAGTGGCCCCAGTCGATGACGTCACAACGGCCAGGGGGGTCGGGGGTGCTTCGCTCGTCCGCGGAGGGGGAGTCACCAGCCAGTTGGGGGAAGTCGAGGCCGCCCTGTCGTTGGAGGTCCTCCCCTCCTGGACTTGCTCGATGGTGGTTGCTGGTGTTGAATGTCCAGGAGGGTGGGTCGGGACACCCGAGGTCTCTACGGAAGCCTGGGGCCTTTTTGGGCGTCCTGGTCCGCTTTTGATGGTGGAGGTGGCCCCTTGGCTCACTGGAGGCGCCGGATCTTTCTTCGGACGCCCCATCCCCCTCTTGGTGGCGGTGGAGGAGGAAGTGGACCTTGTGGTCACTGTAGACCTCGGGGGCAGACTGGAGGACCTCGTTATCCTTCTCGTCACTGGGCTCGGTGGAGTGCCCAGTGACCTCTTCTTTGGGGGCGGTTTTTCCAGACTTCCCCTGGTAGAATTGTGGCCGGAAGATGATATACTCCCCCTCGAGGTGGTGGTGGAGGGCCCCTGATTCCGTGCTGCGGCTTCCGCGTAGGTGGTCGGCGGTGGGTCGCAGCGGGCGGGCTTGGGGACGGCCCCGGTCGTCTTGGCGGAGGTGGCGAGCGGCTGGCGTGCCGTGGATGTAGTAGCAGCAGCAGTCCCCTTCGAGAGAAGAGTACTGAGGGTGGCAGTGGTTGACGCCCTCGTGGTTCTGGTGGTGGGTGGGGGCGCCTTGAGGAAGGCTGTCAACGTCCCCGTTGTCGTCCTCTTGGCCACTGCCGTCCTGGTCGCGTTGCGGGTTAAGGGCGGGGTAGATTTTCGGGGGGCTGGGGGGGTGGTAGAATTTCGCGCAGGGGGTATATTTGCACGCAACGCGGGGGGGACCGTCGCAGCCCCCGAACCTGAAGGGCAGCTCTGCGGGGGGTCGCCTCCGCCGCTGGTGCTGCCGCCGGATCTGCGCACCCTTGAGGTACCGGGGGCACTCGGAGCAGTCCCAGCACTCTGGGCTGCGGGGTGGAGTTTGGCTACGTGGGCGTTCACGTCCTTAGTAGGGTATTTGCCCTTTCCCACGTAGCCACAGTACCGACAGGTAGGTGTTAGCGTCCACCCCGCATGAGTACGCCTCACGTGCTGGGCGAGCTCCAGGTACCCCTTGTACCTAAACGAATTGCTTTTCGAAGACTTTTTGTTGTAGCACTCGGGACACGTTAAGCCATCCGTGGCCGGGAGTGGGACGGCAACTTCCCGTGCTGGCACCGGCGAAGCCATGTTAAAAGTTGTTAAAAAAGGGGGGTCAATAAGTAGAATAAATAAGTAAAAAGGGGGATAGTTAAATATTAGAAATGGCTAAAAAGAGGCCTAATTCGCCGGGCCAGCGACGGGAGTCTCCCGAGTGCTTGGGTGCGCAGGCTACGCAGGTTAAAATGCAGCAACACCGCGGCGCGAAGTAGAGAACGCAGGGGGAATGGGGGGGACGCGGATAAAATACAATAAAATACAATAAATACGGTTAAAACGATGTCAATCCAGGCAGTCGCCGAGATGTAAATATATATATAAGTACTAATATTAGGAGAAAAACGCCAAAAGAAAAATAGAGAAAACCAAAAAAAAAAAAAATCGCGGATAAAATAGATATATAATAAAAGCGCCTTAAAAGTACAATAAGTTAAAATAGAATAAAACCAGGCCAGGCCGGAGCACTGGCGTTGCCCGCGAGTCTCTTGTTAACGCGGATAAAATCAATGGAATAAAATAAACAAATAGTTACGGACGCGTCACAATAAATGTAGGTAGTAAATAAATAAGAGACAATCACGTACGGGTATCAGCTGTTATGCTCGTTCGCAGGTTAAAATTGTAGAAGATAAAATGTTGAAAAATGACTAGATATATAAAAATAAATAAGACGTCACGGTGTAAAAAAGAAACAATGAAATAAATAAATAGGACGTCACGCGGTATAAACGGATAAGTTAAAATACAATAAATAGATAAATAACGAGCAGGAAACACGGTTAAAATCGGACAGCTGATACGGGCAACGCCGACTATGTTCCCTTCGGCCTATTCCGACCGAGTTCGTGCGTGAAAGAAGGACAGCAATAGAGTGGGAGACAGAGAGACGTGTCGAAGGAAGCAAAGCAATAGAGAAAGAGAGAGAGAAAGCGGGCGATAGAAGAGGATGCGGAGGCGAAGCGGAAGCCTCTCTATCGCGAGAGTCAAAGCGCAGAGTAAAATAGAATGACTAGAATAAAAAGAGCTAGAGCTGATCCCTTTGCAGGGATCAGTCGCGTAGAAGAGTAAAATAGAATCTACCCGCGAAAGAGAAGCGCGAGTGGAAGGAGCCGAATAGCTCTCGGGAAGAGGTGTTTGTCCGGTGTTAAAATGACAGGCGTATCGCCTCTGTCGCCAATTAAGTCAATTATGACACCTCTTCCTTCGAATTATTCGGCAGGGAATCGACAGGAACACCTCCCGCATGCACTGTGGTGCACCGGCTCGCGATAAAGCTCGCGAAACGGTGCAATTCCACAAGTGAATTTAAACTTTTCGGAAAGCAATCAACGGTTACCGTTGATTGTTTTCGGAAAGGTCGCGAGAAGGTGTATTAGGTTATGGGTGCCACCTGAGGTGAGGCGGTGGCAGCGGTTCCACCGTTCGCACACTCAGCTGGGGGGACTAGGTGCCGTTTACCGAGCTACGTCAGAGAGAGCGACGTCACTCGGGCAACGACTCCTAGAGGGGGAAAGCGATAGTAGAAGAAGGAAAGAGCACTTACTCGGTGGTGTCAGCTGGCTGGGCTGCGTCTGGCTCCGGCTGGTCCTGCGGCGGCGCTTGGCGGGAGAGTCGTCTAACGAACACATAGTCGCTTATCGGACACTGCAAATTCTCCCGCACGATAACGAATCGCTTCTCGGACTGATGGTCTGTTCTGGGGAGTCAGAATATGATTGGCAAGAGCTAATTGAGCCAATCCTGGCGGCACTGCAATGCCAGGCTGACTCGCGACGGAGGTGGAGCAAGCACCAACGCTCCGTCAGTTTCCAAAAATCAGATTAATATTCTGACTCCCCAATGGGGAGTGTATCAGATATTAAGCTGATAAGAACAGATAAAGTGGCGTTTATTCAAACAATGTTTAGGCCCCCCCATTACAATTGCTGGGTTTAGCTGGGGGGCCTAACAGAAGATGGTTTCTCCCGATTATCGGGGAATGTACAACACACATTAAAATATGTTTGTCAGTCTCGGCGAGCTGCCCTGGTAAAAACTCCTTCGTAAAATGGCCACAATTTGTGGCCATTACAATGTTAAAATAGAATAAATATAAATAAATAAAAAGAAAAAGAGAGGGGAACAGAGATACGGGGGGTAGTGCTTCGCGGTTCTTGTGTGAGGCGCCCCCTTATTTCACTGGTGCCGCCCTTACCTCCGGTCTTATACGAGGTCTGATCATGGTAGATTTTGACCGGAAGGTAGCCCATTCGGAGAGCGGTCGGGGAGGGGGCCCGACGGCGGCGTAACGGCAGGAGCGTCGAACGGGAGCTGGTACTGCCTGATCTTCGACACGTGCTCGACGTATATGTCACGGGACCATCTCATTGTGTCAGTGACAATGAGTCGGCGCATCAGCGCTGCATAGCGCGGTGAAACGCACAGACGCTTCAACACCGGCTCATTGCCCTGATCCCATGTACCAAGGGCGCCTACGACGATCGCATCCACATCCACCGAATACCCTGCCGCGTGCAATGCAGTTGCAAGCGGGGTATACTTGACGATCTTCGATCGTCGAGCATCCTCCATGGCCTTGCACTGGTTCTCGAACGCGATAGTGACATCGATGATGTGGATGCGTTTCGCCGCCTCGTCACGGATAAGAATATCCGGACGGAGAGCAGCTAGATCGCCGTTGACGCCCTCCACCCTTTGATTTAGTCGGATGGCTCCCTTCGCTCTACAGGCTTTCGCCACCCGCGCCATAACCGCGTCGTGACGAAGCTGCAGAGCGGCCGAGTGAGGCAGACAGTGGCAGATTACGTGAGGTAACGTCTCACTCGGATAACCGCACTGCCTGCAGCGCTTGTCGCCCGTGCCCCAGCGTCGCGCCCCATTAAGGGGAAGGACATCGAGGCGCGCGCGATGAATGAAGCGCCACTCGGCGAACCGGGCGTACCTGCCGTCGCGGAGGAAGGCATTGCTGACTCCCGACCGCGACGACACCTGGTAAACCTTGCCTTGATCAGGTTTAGCCAGGAGAGAGCACAAGTAGCCCTCTTGCACTGCAATTCTCAGGCGACGAATCACCTGAGAAGTTGCGCCCGGGGGGATTATAGTCCGCCGGCCCTCTGACCCTCGACATTCTAAAAGAATCTCGTTGGTCAGAGAGTCATACCGCCATGCCAGGTGCAGATGTTTTGCCTGGCGACGCGAAGCCATTCGTACCCGGGTCCACAGGCCAGGGTCTCCCTGGAGGTCGCACGCGAACGGTCCTTCGAGGGAACCTGACAAGAATGCGGCGACCTGTTCCTGTGTGGGCTGGATGGATGTTCGTCTCCGGACTGCATTCATCAGCGAGGTCCTGGCCCGCTCAGCGATCGCGCCGTCCTTGCAGGATAACATCCTGAAGGCGTGCGCGATCGTGAGCACGTCGGCCAGGTCCGCCATTGGAATGAGCCCGGCTCCGCCCCGCCAAGTGGGAAGGTAAACTACCTCCGCACTGGCCCGCTGGGGGAGATTCATCCAACCCTTGACCAGACGTTTGACAAATTTGTCAAACGTCTTTAGTGGGGTCTTCTGCACGGACCCGCCCCTCAAGATGTAGTCCAGCCGTGGCAGTATGAACGTCTTAAGGGCGTCCATCTTTTGCCACGGGGCGAGAGGCGAGTCGTCGATGGCTTTCGCGTCCTCCATCATCCGGATGATGTTGGCGGTAGGGGTTTGGCTAACCCGGGAACCAACCGGAATTCCCAGGTACTCGTAAGCCTCACCCTCTCCCAAGGCTTTCAATTCCTCCCCGTCGAGAAGGAAGACGGAAGGCTGCGCTTTCTGTGCGCTTCCCTTCCCCCGAAGGTGAACGGTAGCGCACTTCTTGGGGTTGAATTTCAACCCCGCCGCAGCCGCCGACTTCTGGATCTCGTCGAGGAGGGATTGCATCTCCGCTGGTGAGGCCGCCACAAGACCAATGTCGTCCGCGCAGGCGAATGCACGGTGCAAGTCCTCCCCCAACCTATAGCCCATCGGCAACGATTCGACGGATCGAATCACTCGCTCGATGGCCAGGTTGAAGGTCATTGGACTACACGGACAACCTTGCTTGACCCCAGCCAGCATGGGGATGTTTTCTGTAAAGCCCCGGGATGTACGGACTCTAGTCGTGCATCCGGAGTTCATGGAGAGCATGAGCTTCCGGATGTTGAGGGGTAAACCGGCACCCTCAAAGGCGTCGAACAGGGTGACGTGGGGGATCGACCCGAACGCGTTGGTCAAATCAAGCCACGCCACCACGGCTTGTCGACCCTCTCTCCGGCTGTCCTCCAGGATTTCCTGAAGCATGAAGTTGTGCTCATGACACCCCTCATGCTTCAGGAAACCCTTCTGAGGATGACTCAGCCGTTTTCCCGAAACCGCGCACTTCATCAACCGGTCCGCCAACACTGCGGCGAACAGCTTGGCTACTGTATCGCCGAGCGCTAGCGGACGCCAATTAGAAAGGTCGCTTCGGTCCCCTTTCTTATAAATAAGAACGGTGTTCGAGGACTTCCACGACTCCGGAATGGCCTCCGTGCGAAGGCAGGCATTGAACACAGAGGCGAGCACGTGACACCCTGGATCCGCCTTCCTCAGCTCTTCGTAGGTGACCCCGTCCGGACCCGGAGCGCTTTTATGCGTCCGCTTCAGACGGGATTCAACCTCCGACGCCGAGAACGGCCTCACCAGTGCGCCCCGCAACTCACCCTCTTCGTCCGTGGGCCACTCCGGCCACGCATAGGGCTCACCCACAGGGGGGGCCGTCGCCGAGTACATTTTTCGGAAGTACTGGCCGACCTCCTCCGCACCGACTTCGCAGTGCGGGGAAGGACCGGTCAGCACCTCTTCCATCGCTCGGCGCCGATTCTCCCTGTACAGGCGCTGCAGCCTCGTGGCTTTCTTGACATGGTCCTCCGGGCCCTGCTGTTCGGGGGCCCTGGGACGACCATGTTGGCGGTTGATCCCCCCCTTAGCCGATCGAGACTGGAAGAAGGTGGTCAGATCTTGGGCCACCCCTTCCAGGAGCTCAATCGTCTCGACCCCCTCGGCGCGTGAGATAAGAGCCTCGCGAATATTCGCTTCGGCCCGTCTCGCATCGCGCCCAGGAAGTCGGGGAGGATTGGAGTTCGCGGGGGGAGAGAGGGAAGTTTCGCGCCCACGACTCGTTTGGGAGGACTGGGGAGTGGTACTACTATTTGGACGGCCCCGGGGCAGTCCACGTCGAGAACGCGTCGAAGGGGCAGAAACGCGAGCTCCCGCCGACGCACCGGCAGCAGCCGACCGGGGGCCCCCTCGGCGATCGCTCGCCGCGGTTAGTTGGGGCTCAGGTGGTGGCTGCGACGGTGCACGCGAGCTTAAACTAAGGGTGGGGGGGGGGGATAACGCGGGGATATCCATTAGGGACGGCAGTGGCTGTGGCGGGGATGTCGTCGGCGCCGGTGACGATGGCGTTGGGGACGTGGTCCTCCCTCGTCCCGGCGTTCTCCTGAATCCCCCGGTGCTGCCACCCTTTTCCCCGTCACTCTCCGAGGAGCTGTCGCTATAGACGATCCGCCGTCTAGTCTGCGTCTTCTTCTTCTTCCTCCTCGGGGCCGTCTCCCATGGCGATTCCTGGTTGGGAGGGGTGGTGATGTTCGGGGGGGCCTCCTGGCCCCCCTCCTCCTCCTCGATGCAGACCAGGGGCTGGAAGATGGGCGGCCGCCCCATCACCACCCTGACCGTGTGCGAGGTGGTAATGCACGACGTCATGATGGGGCCACTGCGTGTCGTCGTAGTGACGGTACACGTCGTCAGAGTGGCCCCAGCCGATGACGTCGTCACGGTCAGGGGGGGGATGGGTTATGCCGCTCGGTTGTGGAGGGGGAGTCGCCGGCCAGTTGGGAGAGGTGGAGGCCGCCCGCAGGGTGGAGGTCCTCCCCCCCTGGACTTGCCCGATGGTGGTGGCCGATGTTGAAGGTCCAGGGGGGTGAATCAATGCCTCCGAGGTTGCTTCAGGGGCCGGGTTCTTCTTAGGACGTCCCGGCCCCTTCTTCAAGGTGTTAGTGGCCTCCTGGCCCACTGGGGGCGCCGAGTCCTTCTTCGGGCGCCCCGGCCCCTTCTTGGTGGTAATGGAGGTGGCGGTGGACCTAGGAGGCTGGGATGACCTCGGAGGCAGGCTGGAGGACCTCGTGATTCTTCTTGCCACCGGGCTAGGTGGTGTGCCCGGTGACTTCTTCTTCGCGGGCGGTTTCTCCAAACTTCTCCTGGTGGAGTTGAGGCCGGACGATGATAAACTCCCCCTCGAGCTGGTGGTGGTGTCGAGCCCCTGGCTTCTCGTTACAGCCTCCGCATAGGTGGTGGGCGGCGGGCTGTCGCGAGCGATCTTCGGGACGGCCCCGGTCGCCCTGGTGATGGTGGCGGACGCTGGGCGGACCGTCGATGTCGAAGCGACAGCAGTCCCCTTCGAAGAACGGGTACTAAGGGTGGCAGTTGTCGCCGCCCTCGTGGAAGTGGTGGAGGTTGGGGGCGGCTTGAGGAAGGCGGCCAGGGTCCTCGTGGCCGTCCTCTTCGCCACTGCCGTTTTAGCCGCGTTACGGGTTAGGGGGGGGGTGGATTTTCGAAGGGCAGGGGGGGTCGTTGAAGTCCGCGCGGGGGGGGTAGAGGATTTTCGCGAGGGGGCTTGGGGGGTTGTTGATTTCCGCGCGGGGGGGGTCAAAGATTTTCGCGCGGGGGGGGCGTTTATCGCGCGCGTCGCGGGTGCAACCGATGCAGCCACCGAGCCTGAAGGGCGACTCTGCGGAGGGGCGCCTCCGCCGCTGGTGCTGCCGCCAGATCTGCGCACCCCTGAGGTACTCGGGGCATCCGGAGCTGCCCCAGCCCTGAGGGCTGCGGGGTGGAACTTGGCCACGTGGGCGTTGACATCCTTTGTAGGGTATTTACCCTTTCCCACGTGGCCGCAAAATTTGCAGGTGGGAACTAGTGTCCACCCCGCGTGAGTTCGCCTCACGTGCTGGGACAGCTCCAGGTACCCCTTGTACCGAAAAGCATTGCTTTTCGAAGACTTTTTACTGTAGCACTCGGGACACGTTAGTCCGTCCGTGGCCGGGAGCGGGACGGCAACTTCCCGTGCTGGCACCGGCGAGGCCATATTAAGAATTGTTGAAAAGGGGGTCAGTAAATAAAATGTATAAATAAATAAATAAAAAAGGGGGAGGATTGAATATTAAAAAAGGCTACAAAGGTCGTAATTCGCCGGGCCAGCGACGGGAGTCTCCCGAGTGCTTGGGTGCGCAGGCAACGCGAGTTAATGTGCAGCAGCACCGCGGCGCGAAGTAAAAAACGCAGGGGGAATGGGGGGGACGCGGATAAGATACAATAAATATGGTTAAAACGATGTCAATCCAGGCAGTCGCCGAGATGTATGTATAAATATAGGAACTAATGTTAAGAAAAACGCCGAAAAAATAAAGAAAACCAGAAACCGCGGATAAAATAAATATATAATAAAAGCGCCTTGGGAGTACAATAAATTAGGATAAAATAAAACCAGGCCAGGCCGGAGCTCTGGCGTTGCCCGCGGGTCTCTTGTTAACGCGGATGAAATCAATAAATCGCAATAAATAAATCAATAAATAAAACGCGTCACAATAAATACGTATAATAAATAAGAGACAATCACAAACAAGTATCAGCTGCTTTGCTCGCTCCCGGATAAAATTGTAAAAATAAAACAGTGTATAAAGACTAGAGATAAAATAAATAAGACGTCACGGTGTATAAACGATAAAATAAATAAATAAGACGTCACGCGGTATAAACAAATAAGTTAAAATGTAGTAAATAAATAAATAACGAGCATAAAACGTGGTTAAAATCGAACAGCTGATACGGGCAACGCCGACTATGTTCCCTTCGGCCTATTCCGACCGAGTTCGTGCGTGAAAGAAGGACAGCAATAGAGTGGGAGACAGAGAGACGTGTCGAAGGAAGAACAGCGGTAGAGAAAGAGAGAGAGAAAGCGGGCGATAGAAGAGGATGCGGAGGCGAAGCGGAAGCCTCTCTATCGCGAGAGTCAAAGCAATAGAGTAAAGACTAGAATAGTAAAAGAGACTAGACCTGATCCCCAAGCAGGGATCAGTGGCGTTAAAAGAGTTCTACCCGCGGTAGAGAAGCGAGAGAAAGGAGCCGAATAAATCTCGGGAAGAGGTGTATGTCTGTTGTTAAAATGACAGGCGTGTGCCTCTGTCGCCAAATATGTCAATTATGACACCTCTTCCTTTAATTTATTCGACAGGGAATAGAGAGGAACACCTCCCGCATGCACTGTGGTGCACCGGCTCGCGATAAACCTCGCGAAACGGTGCAATTCCACGAGCGAATTTAAACCTTTTGGAATACAACCAACGGTTTCCCGTTAGTTGTTTTGCAAAAGGTCGCGAGAAGGTGTATGGGTTCGTAGGTGCCACCTGAGGTGAGGCGGTGGCAGCGGTTCCACCGTTCGCACACTCAGCTGGGGGGACTAGGTGCCGTTTACCGAGCTACGTCAGAGAGAGCGACGTCACTCGGGCAACGACTCCTAGAGGGGGAAAGCGATAGTAGAAGAGAGAGAAAGACTTACTCGGTCAGCTGGCTGGCTGGGCTGTCGGCTCCGGGGCTGGTCCTGCGGCGGCGCTTGGCGGGAGATCGTCTATCGAACTTGTCGTCTAACGAACACTGAAAAGTTCTCCCGCACGATAACGAATCGCTTCTCGGACTGATGGATCTGTTCTGGGGAGTCAGAATATGATTGGCACTAGCTAATTGAGCCAATCCTGGCGGCACTGCAATGCCAGGCTGACTCGCGACGGAGGTGGAGCAAGCACCAACGCTCCGTCAGTTTCCAAAAATCAGATTAATATTCTGACTCCCCAATGGGGAGTGTATCAGATATTAAGCTGATAAGAACAGATAAAGTGGCGTTTATTCGAAACAAACAATGTTTAAGCCCCCCTTTACATGTGCTGGTTTTAGCAGGGGGGCTTAACAAAAAATGGTTCCTCCCAAGTCGGGGCGTGTACAATTCATATTAAAATATGTATGTCAATCTCGGCGAGCTGCCATGGTAAGATCTCCTTCATAAAATGGCCACTAGTGTGGCCATTGTATTATTGAAAAAATAAAAAAAAAAAGAAATATAAAACATAGAGTAAAATAAAAAAAAAACGAGGGGAATGCGGGGGGTAGCGCTTCGCGGTTCTAGTGTGAGGCGCCCCCTTAATTCGCTGGAGCCGCCCTTACCTCCGGTCCTATATAATGTGTGGTCATGGTCGAATTTGACCGGAAGGTAGCCCATTCGGGGAGCGGTCGGGGAGGGGGCCCGACGGCGGCGTAACGGCAGGAGCGTCGAACGGGTGCTGGTACTGCCTGATCTTCGATACGTGCTCGACGTATATGTCACGGGACCATCTCATTGTGTCAGTGACAATGAGTCGGCGCATCAGCGCTGCATAGCGCGGTGAAACGCACAGACGCTTCAACACCGGCTCATTGCCCTGATCCCATGTACCAAGGGCGCCTACGACGATCGCATCCACATCCACCGAATACCCTGCCGCGTGCAATGCAGTTGCAAGCGGAGTATACTTGACGATCTTCGATCGTCGAGCATCCTCCATGGCCTTGCACTGGTTCTCGAACGCAATAGTGACATCGATGATGTGGATGCGTTTCGCCGCCTCGTCGCGGATAACAATATCCGGACGGAGAGCAGCTAGATCGCCGTTGACGCCCTCCACCCTTTGATTGAGTCGGATGGCTCCCTTCGCTCTACAGGCTTTCGCCACCCGCGCCATAACCGCGTCGTGACGAAGCTGCAGAGCGGCCGAGTGAGGCAGACAGTGGCAGATTACGTGAGGTAGCGTCTCACTCGGATAACCGCACTGCCTGCAGCGCTTGTCGCCCGTGCCCCAGCGTCGCGCCCCGTTAAGGGGAAGGACATCGAGGCGCGCGCGATGAATGAAGCGCCACTCGGCAAACCGGGCGTACCTGCCGTCGCGGAGGAAGGCATTGCTGACTCCCGACCGCGACGACACCTGATAAACCTTGCCTTGATCAGGTTTAGCCAGGAGAGAGCACAAGTAGCCCTCTTGCACTGCAATTCTCAGGCGACGAATCACCTGAGAAGTTGCGCCCGGGGGGATTATAGTCCGCCGGCCCTCCGACCCTCGACATTCTAGGAGAATCTCGTTGGTCAGAGAGTCGTACCGCCATGCCAGGTGCAGGTGTTTTGCCTGGCGACGCGAAGCCATTCGTACCCGGGTCCACAGGCCAGGGTCTCCCTGGAGGTCGCACGCGAACGGTCCCTCGAGGGAACCTGACAAAAATGCGGCGACCTGTTCCTGTGTGGGCTGGATGGATGTTCGTCTCCGGACTGCATTCATCAGCGAGGTCCTGGCCCGCTCAGCGATCGCGCCGTCCTTGCAGGATAACATCCTGAAGGCGTGCGCGATCGTGAGCACGTCGGCCAGGTCCGCCATTGGAATGAGTCCGGCTCCGCCCCGCCAAGTGGGAAGGTAAACTACCTCCGCACTGGCCCGCTGGGGGAGATTCATCCAACCCTTGACCAGACGTTTGACAAATTTGTCAAACGTCTTTAGTGGGGTCTTCTGGACGGACCCGCCCCTCAAGATGTAGTCCAGCCGTGGCAGTATGAACGTCTTAAGGGCGTCCATCTTTTGCCACGGGGCGAGGGGCGAGTCGTCGATGGCTTTCGCGTCCTCCATCATCCGGATGATGTTGGCGGTAGGGGTTTGGCTAACCCGGGAACCAACCGGAATTCCCAGGTACTCGTAAGCCTCACCCTCTCCCAAGGCTTTCAATTCCTCACCGTCGAGAAGGAAGACGGAAGGCTGCGCTTTCTGTGCGCTTCCCTTCCCCCGAAGGTGAACGGTAGCGCACTTCTTGGGGTTGAATTTCAACCCCGCCGCAGCCGCCGACTTCTGGATCTCGTCGAGGAGGGATTGCATCTCCGCTGGTGAGGCCGCCACAAGACCAATGTCGTCCGCGTAGGCGAATGCACGGTGCAAGTCCTCCCCCAACCTATAGCCCATCGGCAACGATTCGACGGATCGAATCACTCGCTCGATGGCCAGGTTGAAGGTCATTGGACTACACGGACAACCTTGCTTGACCCCAGCCAGCATGGGGATGTTTTCTGTAAAGCCCCGGGATGTACGGACTCTAGTCGTGCATCCGGAGTTCATGGAGAGCATGAGCTTCCGGATGTTGAGGGGTAAACCGGCACCCTCAAAGGCGTCGAACAGGGTGACGTGGGGGATCGACCCGAACGCGTTGGTCAAATCAAGCCACGCCACCACGGCTTGTCGACCCTCTCTCCGGCTGTCCTCCAGGATTTCCTGAAGCATGAAGTTGTGCTCGTGACACCCCTCATGCTTCAGGAAACCCTTCTGAGGATGACTCAGCCGTTTTCCCAAAACCGCGAACTTCATCAACCGGTCCGCCAACACTGCAGCGAACAGCTTGGCTACTGTATCGCCGAGCGCTAGCGGACGCCAATTAGAAAGGTCGCTTCGGTCCCCTTTCTTATAAATAAGAACGGTGTTCGAGGACTTCCACGACTCCGGAATGGCCTCCGTGCGAAGGCAGGCATTGAACACAGAGGCGAGCACGTGACACCCTGGATCCGCCTTCCTCAGCTCTTCGTAGGTGACCCCGTCCGGACCCGGAGCGCTTTTATGCGTCCGCTTCAGACGGGATTCAACCTCCGACGCCGAGAACGGCCTCACCAGTGCGCCCCGCAACTCACCCTCTTCGTCCGTGGGCCACTCCGGCCACGCATAGGGCTCACCCACAGGGGGGGCCGTCGCCGAGTACATTTTTCGGAAGTACTGGCCGACCTCCTCCGCACCGACTTCGCAGTGCGGGGAAGGACCGGTCAGCACCTCTTCCATCGCTCGGCGCCGATTCTCCCTGTACAGGCGCTGCAGCCTCGTGGCTTTCTTGACATGGTCCTCCGGGCCCTGCTGTTCGGGGGCCCTGGGACGACCATGTTGGCGGTTAATCCCCCCCTTAGCCGATCGAGACTGGAAGAAGGTGGTCAGATCTTGGGCCACCCCTTCCAGGAGCTCAATCGTCTCGACCCCCTCGGCGCGTGAGATAAGAGCCTCGCGAATATTCGCTTCGGCCCGTCTCGCATCGCGCCCAGGAAGTCGGGGAGGATTGGAGTTCGCGGGGGGAGAGAGGGAAGTTTCGCGCCCACGACTCGTTTGGGAGGACTGGGGAGTGGTACTACTATTTGGACGGCCCCGGGGCAGTCCACGTCGAGATCGCGTCGAAGGGGCAGAAACGCGAGCACCCGCCGACGCACCGACAGCAGCCGACCGGGGGCCCCCTCGGCGATCGCTCGCCGCGGTTAGTTGGGGCTCAGGTGGTGGCTGCGACGGTCTACGCGAGCTTAAACTAAGGGTGGGAGGGGGGGATAACGCGGGGATGTCCATTAGGGACGGCAGTGGCTGTGGCGGGGGTGTCGTCGGCGCCGGTGACGATGGCGTTGGGGACGTGGTCCTCCCTCGTCCCGGCGTCCTTCTGAATCCCCCGGTGCTGCCACCCTTTTCCCCGTCACTCTCCGAGGAGCTGTCGCTGTAGACGATCCGCCGTCTCGTCTGGGTCTTCTTCTTCTTTTTCCTCGGGGCCGTCTCCCATGGTGATTCCTGGTTGGGAGGGGTGGTGATGTTCGGGGGGGCCTCCTGGCCCCCCTCCTCCTCCTCGATGCAGACCAGGGGCTGGAAGATGGGCGGCCGCCCCGTCACCACCCTGACCGTGTGCGAGGTGGTAATGCACGACGTCACGATGGGGCCACTGCGTGTCGTCGTGGTGACGGTACACGTCGTCAAAGTGGCCCCAGCCGATGACGTCGTCACGGCCAGGGGGGGAGGGGATATGCCGCTCGGTTGTGGAGGGGGAGTCGCCGGCCAGTTGGGAGAGGTGGAGGCCGCCCGCAGGGTGGAGGTCCTCCCCCCCTGGACTTGCCCGATGGTGGTGGCCGATGTTGAAGGTCCAGGGGGGTGAATCAATGCCTCCGAGGTTACTTCAGGGGCCGGGTTCTTCTTAGGACGTCCCGGCCCCTTCTTCAAGATGGTAGTGGCCTCCTGGCCCGCTGGGGGCGCCGAATCCTTCTTCGGGCGCCCCGGCCCCTTCTTGGTGGTAATGGAGGTGGCGGTGGACCTAGGAGGCTGGGATGACCTCGGAGGCAAGCTGGAGGACCTCGTGATTCTTCTTGCCACCGGGCTAGGTGGGGTGCCCGGTGACTCCTTCTTCGCGGGCGGTTTCTCCAGGCTTCTCCTGGTGTGGCCGGACGTTGATAAGCTCCCCCTCGAGCTGGTGGTGGTGTCGAGCCCCTGGCTTCTCGTCACAGCCTCCGCATAGGTGGTGGGCGGCGGGCTGTGACGAGCGATCTTCGAGACGGCCCCGGTCGCCCTGGTGATGGTGGCGGACGCTGGGCGGACCGTCGATGTTGAGGCGACAGTCGTCCCCTTCGAGGAACGGGTGTTAAGGGTGGCAGTTGTCGCCGCCCTCGTGGAAGTGGTGGAGGTTGGGGGCGGCTTGAGGAAGGCGGCCAGGGTCCTCGTGGCCGTCCTCTTCGCCACTGCCGTTCTCGCCGCGTTACGGGTTAGGGGGGGGGGTGGATTTACGGAGGGCAGGGGGGGTCGTTGAACTCCGCGCGGGGGGGGTAGAGGGTTTTCGCGAGGGGGCTTGGGGGGTTGTTGGTTTCCGCGCGGGGGGGGTCAAAGATTTTCGCGCGGGGGGGGCGTTTGTCGCGCGCGTCGCGGATGCAACCGATGCAGCCACCGGGCCTGAAGGGCGACTCTGCGGAGGGGCGCCTCCGCCGCTGGTGCTGCCACCGGATCTGCGCACCCCTGAGGTACTCGGGGCATCCGGAGCTGCCCCAGCCCTGAGGGCTGCGGGGTGGAACTTGGCCACGTGGGCGTTGACATCCTTTGTAGGGTATTTACCCTTTCCCACGTGGCCGCAAAATTTGCAGGTGGGAACTAGTGTCCACCCCGCGTGAGTTCGCCTCACGTGCTGGGACAGCTCTAGGTACCCCTTGTACCGAAAAGCATTGCTTTTGGACGACTTTTTAGTGTAGCACTCGGGACACGTTAGTCCATCCGTGGCCGGGAGCGGGACGGCAACTTCCCGTGCTGGCACCGGCGAAGCCATATTAAGAGTTGTTAAAAAGGGGGTCAGTAAATAAAATGTATAAATAAATAAATAGCAAAAAAGGGGGAGGATAGAATATTAAAAGTGGCTACAAAGGTCGTAGTTTGCCGGGCCAGCGACGGGAGTCTCCCGAGTGCTTGGGTGCGCAGACAGCGCGAATTAATATGCAGCAGCACCGCGGCGCGAAGTAGAAAGCGCAGGGGACGGTGGGGGGACGCGGATAAAATAGAATAAAATACAATAAATATGGTTAAAGAGATGCAAATCCTGGCAGTCGCCGAGATGTATAAATATGTAAAATAAATAGTGGTTAAAATAGAAGTAAGAATGTAGAAGAGAAAGAAACGCCGTGGATTATAAAATATAAAATAGAGATATAAATATAGATAGCGCCTTAAAATAAGAATAAAATACGGTATAATAGATAAAACCAGGCCAGTCCGGAGCACTGGCGTTGCCCTTTTGTTTCCTAATTGCGCAATTAAAAGACGATAAAATGTAGTAAATAAATAAATCAAACGCGTACCGGTGAATGTATATAATAAATAGGAAACAATCACAAACACGTAACAGCTGTTTAGCTCGCTCCCGGATAAAAGTGTATAAATAAAACGGTGTAAAATGACTAGATATTAAAAGAGGAATAAATAAGACGTCACAGTGTATAAACGATGAAATGAATAAATAGGACGTCACGCGGTATAAACGGGTAAGTTAAAATATAATAAATAAATAAATAACGAGCAGAAACGTGTTTAAAATCGAACAGCTGTTCGGGCAACGCCGACTATGTTCCCTTCGGCCTCTTCCGACCGAGTTCGTGCGTGAAAGAAGGACAGAGATAGAGTGGGAGACAGCGAGACGTGTCGAAGGAAGCAAAGCAGTAGAGAAAGAGAGAGAGACAGCGGGCGACAGAAAGGATCGGAGGCGAAGCGGAAGCCTCTCTATCGCGAGAGTCAAAGCGTAAGAATAGCGACTAGAATAAATAAAAAGGCTAGGACTGATCCCCAAGCAGGGATCAGTAGCGTTAAAAGAAGTTCTACCCGCGGTAGAGAAGCGAGAGAAAGGAGCCGAATAAATCTCGGGAAGAGGTGTATGTCCGATGTTTAAAATGACAGGCGTGTGCCTCTGTCGCCAATTGTGTCAATTATTACACCTCTTCCTTTGAATTATTCGGCTGGGAATCGAAAGGAACACCCCCCGCATGCACTGTGGTGCACCGGCTCGCGATAAATCTCGCGAAACGGTGCAATTCCACGAGCGAATTTAAACCTTTCGGAAAGCAATCAACGGTTACCGTTGACTGTTTTCGGAAAGGTCGCGAGAAGGTGTGTTGGGTTGTAGGTGCCACCTGAGGTGAGGCGGTGGCAGCGGTTCCACCGTCCGCACGCTCAGCTGGGGGGACTAGCAGTCAGCTGCCGCGCTACGTCAGAGAGTGACGTCACGCGGGCAACGACTCCTAGAGGGGGAAAGCGATAGATAGAAGAAGGAAAGAGCACTTACTCGGTGGTGTCAGCTGGCTGGGCTGCGTCTGGCTCCGGCTGGTCCTGCGGCGGCGCTTGGCGGGAGAGTCGCTTATCGAACAAGTCGCTTATCGAACACTGAAAAGTTCTCCCGCACGATAACGAGTCGCTTCTCGGTCTGATGTCTGTTCTGGGGAGTCAGAATTAAGTATGGAAAGCAGCTAATTGAGCCAATCCTGGCGGCACTGCAATGCCAGGCTGACTCGCGACGGAGGTGGAGCAAGCACCAACGCTCCGTCAGTTTCCAAAAATCAGATTAATATTCTGACTCCCCAATGGGGAGTGTATCAGATATTAAGCTGATAAGAACAGATAAAGTGGCGTTTATTTGGAACAAACAATGTTTAAGCCCCCCCGTTACATTTGCTGGTTTTAGCAGGGGGGGCTTAACAAAACATGTGACTTCCCGATTCTCGGGGCACGTACCTTACATTTTTATCAATGTTCGTCAATCTCGGCGAGCTGCCATGGTAAAATTCCTTCTTAAAATGGCCACTAGACGTGGCCATTGTATTCTTAAAATTATAATAAATAAAAAGAGAGAAAAGAAAAGAGAAATAAAATAGCGAGAAAAACGAGGGGAGTGCGGGGGGTAACACTTCGCGGGTCTGATGTGAGGCGCCCCCTTATTTCGCTGGTGCCGCCCTTACCTCCGGTCCTATATAAAGTATAATCATGGTAAAATTTGACCGGGAGGTAGCCCATTCGGGGAGCGGTCGGGGAGGGGGCCCGACGGCGGCATAACGGCAGGAGCGTCGAACGGGTGCTGGTATTGCCTTATCTTCGAGACGTGCTCGACGTATATGTCACGGGACCATCTCATTGTGTCAGTGACAATGAGTCGGCGCATCAGCGCTGCATAGCGCGGTGAAACGCACAGACGCTTCAACACCGGCTCATTGCCCTGATCCCATGTACCAAGGGCGCCTACGACGATCGCATCCACATCCACCGAATACCCTGCCGCGTGTAATGCAGTTGCAAGCGGAGTATACTTGACGATCTTCGATCGTCGAGCATCCTCCATGGCCTTGCACTGGTTCTCGAACGCAATAGTGACATCGATGATGTGGATGCGTTTCGCCGCCTCGTCACGGATAACAATATCCGGACGGAGAGCAGCTAGATCGCCGTTGACGCCCTCCACCCTTTGATTTATACGGATGGCTCCCTTCGCTCTACAGGCTTTCGCCACCCGCGCCATAACCGCGTCGTGGCGAAGCTGCAGAGCGGCCGAGTGAGGCAGACAGTGACAGATTACGTGAGGTAACGTCTCACTCGGATAACCGCACTGCCTGCAGCGCTTGTCGCCCGTGCCCCAGCGTCGCGCCCCATTAAGGGGAAGGACATCGAGGCGCGCGCGATGAATGAAGCGCCACTCGGCGAACCGGGCGTACCTGCCGTCGCGGAGGAAGGCATTGCTGACTCCCGACCGCGACGACACCTGGTAAACCTTGCCTTGATCAGGTTTAGCCAGGAGAGAGCACAAGTAGCCCTCTTGCACTGCAATTCTCAGGCGACGAATCACCTGAGAAGTTGCGCCCGGGGGGATAATAGTCCGCCGGCCCTCTGACCCTCGACATTCTAGGAGAATCTCGTTGGTTAGAGAGTCGTACCGCCATGCCAGGTGCAGATGTTTTGCCTGGCGACGCGAAGCCATTCGTACCCGGGTCCACAGGCCAGGATCCCCCTGGAGGTCGCACGCGAACGGTCCTTCAAGCGAACCTGACAAAAATGCGGCGACCTGTTCCTGTGTGGGCTGGATGGATGTTCGTCTCCGGACTGCATTCATCAGCGAGGTCCTGGCCCGCTCAGCGATCGCGCCGTCCTTGCAGGATAACATCCTGAAGGCGTGCGCGATCGTGAGCACGTCGGCCAGGTCCGCCATTGGAATGAGCCCGGCTCCGCCCCGCCAAGTGGGAAGGTAAACTACCTCCGCACTGGCCCGCTGGGGGAGATTCATCCAACCCTTGACCAGACGTTTGACAAATTTGTCAAACGTCTTTAGTGGGGTCTTCTGGACGGACCCGCCCCTCAAGATGTAGTCCAGCCGTGGCAGTATGAACGTCTTAAGGGCGTCCATCTTTTGCCACGGGGCGAGAGGCGAGTCGTCGATGGCTTTTGCGTCCTCCATCATCCGGATGATGTTGGCGGTAGGGGTTTGGCTAACCCGGGAACCAACCGGAATTCCCAGGTACTCGTAAGCCTCACCCTCTCCCAAGGCTTTCAATTCCTCACCGTCGAGAAGGAAGACGGAAGGCTGCGCTTTCTGTGCGCTTCCCTTCCCCCGAAGGTGAACGGTAGCGCACTTCTTAGGGTTGAATTTCAACCCCGCCGCAGCCGCCGACTTCTGGATCTCGTCGAGGAGGGATTGCATCTCCGCTGGTGAGGCCGCCACAAGACCAATGTCGTCCGCGTAGGCGAATGCACGGTGCAAGTCCTCCCCCAACCTATAGCCCATCGGCAACGATTCGACGGATCGAATCACTCGCTCGATGGCCAGGTTGAAGGTCATCGGACTACACGGACAACCTTGCTTGACCCCAGCCAGCATGGGGATGTTTTCTGTAAAGCCCCGGGATGTACGGACTCTAGTCGTGCATCCGGAGTTCATGGAGAGCATGAGCTTCCGGATGTTGAGGGGTAAACCGGCACCCTCAAAGGCGTCGAACAGGGTGACGTGGGGGATCGACCCGAACGCGTTGGTCAAATCAAGCCACGCCACCACGGCTTGTCGACCCTCTCTCCGGCTGTCCTCCAGGATTTCCTGAAGCATGAAGTTGTGCTCGTGACACCCCTCATGCTTCAGGAAACCCTTCTGAGGATGACTCAGCCGTTTTCCCAAAACCGCGAACTTCATCAACCGGTCCGCCAACACTGCAGCGAACAGCTTGGCTACTGTATCGCCGAGCGCTAGCGGACGCCAATTAGAAAGGTCGCTTCGGTCCCCTTTCTTATAAATAAGAACGGTGTTCGAGGACTTCCACGAGTCCGGAATGGCCTCCGTGCGAAGGCAGGCATTGAACACGGAGGCGAGCACGTGACACCCTGGATCCGCCTTCCTCAGCTCTTCGTAGGTGACCCCGTCCGGACCCGGAGCGCTTTTATGCGTCCGCTTCAGACGGGATTCAACCTCCGACGCCGAGAACGGCCTCACCAGTGCGCCCCGCAACTCACCCTCTTCGTCCGTGGGCCACTCCGGCCACGCATAGGGCTCGCCCACAGGGGGGGCCGTCGCCGAGTACATTTTTCGGAAGTACTGGCCGACCTCCTCCGCACCGACTTCGCAGTGCGGGGAAGGACCGGTCAGCACCTCTTCCATCGCTCGGCGCCGATTCTCCCTGTACAGGCGCTGCAGCCTCGTGGCTTTCTTGACATGGTCCTCCGGGCCCTGCTGTTCGGGGGCCCTGGGACGACCATGTTGGCGGTTAATCCCCCCCTTAGCCGATCGAGACTGGAAGAAGGTGGTCAGATCTTGGGCCACCCCTTCCAGGAGCTCAATCGTCTCGACCCCCTCGGCGCGTGAGATAAGAGCCTCGCGAATATTCGCTTCGGCCCGTCTCGCATCGCGCCCAGGAAGTCGGGGAGGATTGGAGTTCGCGGGGGGAGAGAGGGAAGTTTCGCGCCCACGACTCGTTTGGGAGGACTGGGGAGTGGTACTACTATTTGGACGGCCCCGGGGCAGTCCACGTCGAGATCGCGTCGAAGGGGCAGAAACGCGAGCACCCGCCGACGCACCGGCAGCAGCCGACCGGGGACCCCTCGGCGATCGCTCGCCGCGGTTAGTTGGGGCTCAGGTGGCGGCTGCGACGGTATACGCGAGCTTAAACTAAGGGTGGGAGGGGGGGATAACGCGGGGATGTCCATTAGGGACGGCAGTGGCTGTGGCGGGGGTGTCGTCGGCGCCGGTGACGATGGCGTTGGGGACGTGGTCCTCCCTCGTCCCGGCGTCCTTCTGAATCCCCCGGTGCTGCCACCCTTTTCCCCGTCACTCTCCGAGGAGCTGTCGCTGTAGACGATCCGCCGTCTCGTCTGGGTCTTCTTCTTTTTCCTCGGGGCCGTCTCCCATGGTGATTCCTGGTTGGGAGGGGTGGTGATGTTCGGGGGGGCCTCCTGGCCCCCCTCCTCTTCCTCGATGCAGACCAGGGGCTGGAAGATGGGCGGCCGCCCCGTCACCACCCTGACCGTGTGCGAGGTGGTAATGCACGACGTCATGATGGGGCCACTGCGTGTCGTCGTGGTGACGGTACACGTCGTCAAAGTGGCCCCAGCCGATGACGTCGTCACGGCCAGGGGGGGAGGGGATATGCCGCTCGGTTGTGGAGGGGGAGTCGCCGGCCAGTTGGGAGAGGTGGAGGCCGCCCGCAGGGTGGAGGTCCTCCCCCCCTGGACTTGCCCGATGGTGGTGGCCGATGTTGAAGGTCCAGGGGGGTGAATCAATGCCTCCGAGGTTGCTTCAGGGGCCGGGTTCTTCTTAGGACGTCCCGGCCCCTTCTTCAAGGTGGTAGTGGCCTCCTGGCCCACTGGGGGCGCCGAGTCCTTCTTCGGGCGCCCCGGCCCCTTCTTGGTGGTAATGGAGGTGGCGGTGGACCTAGGAGGCTGGGATGACCTCGGAGGCAGGCTGGAGGACCTCGTGATTCTTCTTGCCACCGGGCTAGGTGGTGTGCCCGGTGACTTCTTCTTCGCGGGCGGTTTCTCCAAACTTCTCCTGGTGGAGTTGAGGCCGGACGATGATAAACTCCCCCTCGAGCTGGTGGTGGTGTCGAGCCCCTGGCTTCTCGTTACAGCCTCCGCATAGGTGGTGGGCGGCGGGCTGTGACGAGCGATCTTCGGGACGGCCCCGGTCGCCCTGGTGATGGTGGCGGACGCTGGGCGGACCGTCGATGTCGAAGCGACAGCAGTCCCCTTCGAAGAACGGGTACTAAGGGTGGCAGTTGTCGCCGCCCTCGTGGAAGTGGTGGAGGTTGGGGGCGGCTTGAGGAAGGCGGCCAGGGTCCTCGTGGCCGTCCTCTTCGCCACTGCCGTTTTAGCCGCGTTACGGGTTAGGGGGGGGGGTGGATTTTCGAAGGGCAGGGGGGGTCGTTGAAGTCCGCGCGGGGGGGGTAGAGGATTTTCGCGAGGGGGCTTGGGGGGTTGTTGATTTCCGCGCGGGGGGGGTCAAAGATTTTCGCGCGGGGGGGGCGTTTATCGCGCGCGTCGCGGGTGCAACCGATGCAGCCGCCGAACCTGAAGGGCGACTCTGCGGAGGGGCGCCTCCGCCGCTGGTGCTGCCGCCAGATCTGCGCACCCCTGAGGTACTCGGGGCATCCGGAGCTGCCCCAGCCCTGAGGGCTGCGGGGTGGAACTTGGCCACGTGGGCGTTGACATCCTTTGTAGGGTATTTACCCTTTCCCACGTGGCCGCAAAATTTGCAGGTGGGAACTAGTGTCCACCCCGCGTGAGTTCGCCTCACGTGCTGGGACAGCTCCAGGTACCCCTTGTACCGAAAAGCATTGCTTTTCGAAGACTTTTTACTGTAGCACTCGGGACACGTTAGTCCGTCCGTGGCCGGGAGCGGGACGGCAACTTCCCGTGCTGGCACCGGCGAAGCCATATTAAGAATTGTTAAAAAGGGGGTCAGTAAATAAAGTGTATAAATAAATAAATAAAAAAAAAGGGGGAGGATTGAATATTAAAAATGGCTACGAAGGTCGTAATTCGCCGGGCCAGCGACGGGAATCTCCCGAGTGCTTGGGTGCGCCGGCAACGCGAGTTAATGTGCAGCAGCACCGCGGCGCGAAGTAAAAAATGCAGGGGGAATGGGGGGGACGCGGATAAGATACAATAAATATGGTTAAAACGATGTCAATCCAGGCAGTCGCCGAGATGTATGTATAAATATAGGAACTAATGTTAAGAAAAACGCCGAAAGAATAAAGAAAACCAGAAACCGCGGATAAAATAGATATATAATAAAAGCGCCTTGGGAGTACAATAAATTAGGATAAAATAAAACCAGGCCAGGCCGGAGCTCTGGCGTTGCCCACGAGTCTCTTAAATGCGCGAGTAAAAAACGGTAAAATATGAAGAGTAAATAAATAAAACGCGTCACAATGTATAAATAAATAGAATAAATAAGAGACTATCACAAATAAATAACAGCTGTGTTGCTCGATTCGCGGATAAAATTGTATAGATAAAACGATGTAAAATGACTAGAAATATAGAAATAAATAAGACGTCACGGTGTATAAAACAATGAAATAAATAAATAAGACGTCACGCGGTATAAACAAATAAGTTAAAATGCAATAAATAAATAAATAACGAGCAACGGACAATGTATAAAATCGAACAGCTGATCGGGGCAACGCCGACTAAGTCCCCTTCGGCCTATTCCGACCGAGTTCGTGCGTGAAAGAAGGACAGCAATAGAGTGGGAGACAGAGAGACGTGTCGAAGGAAGAACAGCGGTAGAGAAAGAGAGAGAGACAGCGGGCGACAGAAAGGATCGGAGGCGAAGCGGAAGCCTCTCTATCGCGAGAGTCAAAGCAGTAAAATAAGAGTGACTAGAATAAAAGCGATAGGCTAGACTTGACCCCCTTGCAGGGATCAGTCGCGTAAAAAGAAATCTACTCGCGAAAGAGAAGCGAGTGGAAGGAGCCGAATAAATCTCGGGAAGAGGTGTATGTCCGATGTTTAAAATGACAGGCGTGTGCCTCTGTCGCCAAATTTGTCAATTATGACACCTCTTCCTTTAATTTATTCGACGGGGAATCGAAAGGAACACCTCCCGCATGCACTGTGGTGCACCGGCTCGCGATAAACCTCGCGAAACGGTGCAATTCCACGAGTGAATTTAAACTTTTCGGAAAGCAATCAACGGTTACCGTTGATTGTTTTCAGAAAGGTCGCGAGAAGGTGTATTAGGTTATAGGTGCCACCTGAGGTGAGGCGGTGGCAGCGGTTCCACCGTTCGCACACTCAGCTGGGGGGACTAGGTGCCGTTTACCGAGCCACGTCAGAGAGAGCGACGTCACTCGGGCAACGACTCCTAGAGGGGGAAAGCGATAGATAGAAGAAGGAAAGAGCACTTACTCGGTGGTGTCAGCTGGCTGGGCTGCGTCTGGCTCCGGCTGGTCCTGCGGCGGCGCTTGGCGGGAGATCGTCTAACGGACAAGTCGTCTAACGAACACTGAAAATTCTCCCGCACAATAACGAATCGCTTCTCGGACTGATGGATCTGTTCGGGGAGTCAGAATATGGTTGGAAAGAGCTAATTGAGCCAATCCTGGCGGCACTACAATGCCAGGCTGACTCGCGACGGAGGTGGAGCAAGCACCAACGCTCCGTCAGTTTCCAAAAATCAGATTAATATTCTGACTCCCCAATGGGGAGTGTATCAGATATTAAGCTGATAAGAACAGATAAAGTGGCGTTTATTCAAACAATGTTTAGGCCCCCCCGTTACAATTGCTGGGTTTAGCTGGGGGGCCTAACAAAAAATGGTTTCTCCCGATTATCGGGAGATGTACAGAACACATTGAAGTATGTTTGTCAGTCTCGGCGAGCTGCCCTGGTAAATCTTCTTCGTAAAATGGCCACCATTTGTGGCCATTGCATTGTTAAAATTAATAAATATACATAAATAAAAAAGAACAAAAGAGGGACCAGAGATGCGGGGGGTAGTGTTTCGCGGTTCTTGTGTGAGACGCCCCCTTGTTTCGCTGGTGCCGCCCTTACCTCCGGTCCTGTATTCGATATATTCAGGGTATGATTTGACCGGAAGGTAGCCCATTCGGGGAGCGGTCGGGGAGGGGGCCCGACGACGGCGTAACGGCAGGAGCGTCGAACGGGTGCTGGTATTGCCTTATCTTCGAGACGTGCTCGACGTATATGTCACGGGACCATCTCATTGTGTCAGTGACAATGAGTCGGCGCATCAGCGCTGCATAGCGCGGTGAAACGCACAGACGCTTCAGCACCGGCTCATTGCCCTGATCCCATGTACCAAGGGCGCCTACGACGATCGCATCCACATCTACCGAATACCCTGCCGCGTGCAATGCAGTTGCAAGCGGAGTATACTTGACGATCTTCGATCGTCGAGCATCCTCCATGGCCTTGCACTGGTTCTCGAACGCGATAGTGACATCGATGATGTGGATGCGTTTCGCCGCCTCGTCACGGATAACAATATCCGGACGGAGAGCAGCTAGATCGCCGTTGACGCCCTCCACCCTTTGATTGAGTCGGATGGCTCCCTTCGCTCTACAGGCTTTCGCCACCCGCGCCATAACCGCGTCGTGACGAAGCTGCAGAGCGGCCGAGTGAGACAGGCAGTGGCAGATTACATGAGGTAACGTCTCATTCGGATAACCGCACTGCCTGCAGCGCTTGTCGCCCGTGCCCCAGCGTCGCGCCCCATTAAGGGGAAGGACATCGAGGCGCGCGCGATGAATGAAGCGCCACTCGGCGAACCGGGCGTACCTGCCGTCGCGGAGGAAGGCATTGCTGACTCCCGACCGCGACGACACCTGATAAACCTTGCCTTGGTCAGGTTTAGCCAGGAGAGAGCACAAGTAGCCCTCTTGCACTGCAATTCTCAGGCGACGAATCACCTGAGAAGTTGCGCCCGGGGGGATTATAGTCCGCCGGCCCTCTGACCCTCGACATTCTAAGAGAATCTCGTTGGTCAGAGAGTCGTACCGCCATGCCAGGTGCAGATGTTTTGCCTGGCGACGCGAAGCCATTCGTACCCGGGTCCACAGGCCAGGGTCCCCCTGGAGGTCGCACGCAAACGGTCCTTCGAGGGATCCTGACAAAAATGCGGCGACCTGTTCCTGTGTGGGCTGGATGGATGTTCGTCTCCGGACTGCATTCATCAGCGAGGTCCTGGCCCGCTCAGCGATCGCGCCGTCCTTGCAGGATAACATCCTGAAGGCGTGCGCGATCGTGAGCACGTCGGCCAGGTCCGCCATTGGAATGAGCCCGGCTCCGCCCCGCCAAGTGGGAAGGTAAACCACCTCCGCACTGGCCCGCTGGGGGAGATTCATCCAACCCTTGACCAGACGTTTGACAAATTTGTCAAACGTCTTTAGTGGGGTCTTCTGGACAGACCCGCCCCTCAAGATGTAATCCAGCCGTGGCAGTATGAACGTCTTAAGGGCGTCCATCTTTTGCCACGGGGCGAGGGGCGAATCGTCGATGGCTTTCGCGTCCTCCATCATCCGGATGATGTTGGCGGTCGGGGTTTGGCTCACCCGGGAACCGACCGGAATTCCCAGGTACTCGTAAGCCTCACCCTCTCCCAAGGCTTTCAATTCCTCACCGTCGAGAAGGAAAACGGAAGGCTGCGCTTTCTGTGCGCTTCCCTTCCCCCGAAGGTGAACGGTAGCGCACTTCTTGGGGTTGAATTTCAACCCCGCCGCAGCCGCCGCCCTCTGGATCTCGTCGAGGAGGGATTGCATCTCCGCTGGTGAGGCCGCCACAAGACCAATGTCGTCCGCGTAGGCGAATGCACGGTGCAAGTCCTCCCCCAACCTATAGCCCATCGGCAACGATTCGACGGATCGAATCACTCGCTCGATAGCCAGGTTGAAGGTCATTGGACTACACGGACAACCTTGCTTGACCCCAGCCAGCATGGGGATGTTTTCTGTAAAGCCCCGGGAGGTACGGACTTTAGTCGTGCATCCGGAGTTCATGGAGAGCATGAGCTTCCGGATGTTGAGGGGTAAACCGGCACCCTCAAAGGCGTCGAACAGGGTGACGTGGGGGATCGACCCGAACGCGTTGGTCAAATCAAGCCACGCCACCACGGCTTGTCGACCCTCTCTCCGGCTGTCCTCCAGGATTTCCTGAAGCATGAAGTTGTGCTCATGACACCCCTCATGCTTCAGGAAACCCTTCTGAGGATGACTCAGCCGTTTTCCCGAAACCGCGAACTTCATCAACCGGTCCGCCAACACTGCGGCGAACAGCTTGGCTACTGTATCGCCGAGCGCTAGCGGACGCCAATTAGAAAGGTCGCTTCGGTCCCCTTTCTTATAAATAAGAACGGTGTTCGAGGACTTCCACGACTCCGGAATGGCCTCCGTGCGAAGGCAGGCATTGAACACAGAGGCGAGCACGTGACACCCTGGATCCGCCTTCCTCAGCTCTTCGTAGGTGACCCCGTCCGGACCCGGAGCGCTTTTATGCGTCCGCTTCAGACGGGATTCAACCTCCGACGCCGAGAACGGCCTCACCAGTGCGCCCCGCAACTCACCCTCTTCGTCCGTGGGCCACTCCGGCCACGCATAGGGCTCACCCACAGGGGGGGCCGTCGCCGAGTACATTTTTCGGAAGTACTGGCCGACCTCCTCCGCACCGACTTCGCAGTGCGGGGAAGGACCGGTCAGCACCTCTTCCATCGCTCGGCGCCGATTCTCCCTGTACAGGCGCTGCAGCCTCGTGGCTTTCTTGACATGGTCCTCCGGGCCCTGCTGTTCGGGGGCCCTGGGACGACCATGTTGGCGGTTGATCCCCCCCTTAGCCGATCGAGACTGGAAGAAGGTGGTCAGATCTTGGGCCACCCCCTCCAGGAGCTCAATCGTCTCGACCCCCTCGGCGCGTGAGATAAGAGCCTCGCGAATATTCGCTTCGGCCCGTCTCGCATCGCGCCCAGGAAGTCGGGGAGGATTGGAGTTCGCGGGGGGAGAGAGGGAAGTTTCGCGCCCACGGCTAGATTGGGAGGACTGGGGAGTGGTACGAATATTTGGACGGCCCCGGGGCAGTCCACGTCGAGAACGCGTCGAAGGGGCAGAAACGCGAGCACCCGCCGACGCACCGGCAGCAGCCGACCGGGGGCCCCCTCGGCGATCGCTCGCCGCGGTTAGGTGGGGCTCAGGTGGTGGCTGCGACGGTATGCGCGGCTTATAACTAAGGGTTGTGGGGGGGGAAAGCGCGGGGGGATTCGTTGGGGACGGCAGTGGCGGCGCTGGGGGTGAAGGCTCCGGTGTCGATGCCGTTGGGGATGTGGTCCTCCCTCGTCCCGGAGTCCTCCGAAATCCCACGCTGCTGCCACCCTTTTCCTCGTCGCTCTCCGAGGAGCTGTCGCTATAGACGATCCGTCGTCTCATCTGCGATGTCCTTCTCTTCTTCCTCGGGGCCGCTTCCCATGGCCTCTCTGAGCTGGGAGGGGTGGTGAAGTTTGGGGGGGCCTCCAGGCCCCCCTCCTCCTCCTCGATGGAAACCAGGGGCTGGAAGATAAGCGGCCGCTCCGTGACCACCCTGACCGCGTGCGTGGTGGTGATGCACGACGTCATGATGGGGCCACTACGTGTTGTCGTCGTGACAGTACACGTAGTTAAAGTGGCCCCAGCCGATGACGTCGCTACGGCCAGGGGAGGCAGAGCTATGCCGCTCAGATGTGGAGGGGGAGTCGCCGGCCAGTTCGGGGAAGTGGAAACCGCCCTCTGGGTGGAGGCCCTCTCCCCCTGGACTTGCCCGATGGTGGTGGCTGATGTTGAGGGTCCAGGGGGGTGGATCGATGCCTCCGAGGTTGCTTCGGAGGCCGGGTTCTTCTTGGGACGACCCGGCCCCCTCTTGAGGATGGTGGTGGCCTCCTGGCCCGTTGGGGGCGCCGAATCCTTTTTTGGGCGCCCCGGCCCCTTCTTGGTGGTGGTGGTGGTGGCGGTGGACCTAGGAGGCAGAATCGACCTCGGAGGCAGGCTGGAGGACCTCGTAATTCTTCTAGTCACTGGGCTCGGTGGAGTTCCCAGTGACTTCCTCTTCGCGGGCGGCTTCTCCAGACTTCCCCTCTTGGAGTTGTGGCCGGAGGATGTTATTGTACTCCCCCTCGAGCTGGTGGTGGCGAGCCCCTGGTTCCTCGTCACAGCCTCCGCATAGGTGGTGGGCGGCGGGCTGTGACGGACGGACTTGGGAACGGCCCCGGTCGCCTTGGTGGTGGTGGCTGTCAGCGGACGGACCGTCGATGTCGAAGCGACAGCGGTCCCCTTCGAGGAACGAGTGGTAAGGGTGGCAGTGGTTGGCGCCCTCGTGGTTTTGGTGGTGGGTGGGGGCGCCTTGAGGAAGGCGGTCAGTGTTCCTGTCGTCGTCCTCTTGGCCACTGCCGTCTTGGTCGCGTTGCGGGTTAGGGGGGGGGTAGATTTTGGGGGGGCTGGGGGGGTGGTGGAATTACGCGCGGGGGGTGTGTTTACACGCAACGCGGGGGGGACCGTCGCAGCCCCCAAGCCTGAAGGGCGGCTCTGCGGGGGGTCGCCTCCGCCGCTGGTGCTGCCGCCGGATCTGCGCACCCCTGAGGTACCGGGGGCACCCGGAGCGGTCCCAGCACTCTGGGCTGCGGGGTGGAATTTGGCTACGTGGGCGTTCACGTCCTTAGTGGGATATTTCCCCTTTCCCACGTAGCCGCAGTACCGACAAGTAGGTGATAGATTCCACCCCGCATGAGTACGCCTCACATGCTGGGCGAGCTCCAGGTACCCCTTGTACCTAAACGAATTGCTTTTAGAAGACTTTTTGTTGTAGCACTCGGGACACGTTAAGCCGTCCGTGGCCGGGAGTAGGACGGCGACTTCCCTCGCTGGCACCGGCGAAGCCATTATAAAATGTTGAATATAAAAGGGGCGAAGGGGGGGATGCAATGGAATAAATAGAAGTAAATAGCGGGGAGGGAGTGTTAAAAAAAGATAAAAGAAGAAGAAAAATGGCTAATAGTTGTGTTTCGCCGGGCCAGCGGCGGAAGTCTCCCGAGTGCGTGGGTGCGCAGGCGGAACGTGCGATAGTGCAGCAGCACCGCGGCGCGAAGTAAATACGCGGGGCAGTTGGGGGACGCGGATAAAATTCTATAAATTACGCGGGTTAAAAAATGTAAATCCGGGCAGTCGCCGAGATGTAGAGTAAAAGGTAAGTATAACTTAAAAGTCTGTACAGCTAGGAATAAATATAGTAAAAAGAAAAACAAGGAACGCCTTAGAGTATAGAATAAAAAGAGAATAGTGTAAATAGCGCCTTAAAATAGTGTTAAAATAGAATAGATAAAGCCAGGCCAGTCCGGGGCACTGGCGTTGCCCGCGTGTCTCTTATCAACGCGGATGAAATCAATAAATCGCAATAAATAGATAAATAAATAAAACGCGTCACAATAAATACGTATAATAAATAAGAGACAATCACAAACAAGTATCAGCTGCTTTGCTCGCTCCCGGATAAAATTGTAAAAATAAAACAGTGTATAAAGACTAGAGATAAAATAAATAAGACGTCACGGTGTATAAACGATGAAATAAATAAATAAGACGTCACGCGGTATAAACAAATAAGTTAAAATGTAGTAAATAAATAAATAACGAGCATGAAACGTGGTTAAAATCGAACAGCTGATACGGGCAACGCCGACTATGTTCCCTTCGGCCTATTCCGACCGAGTTCGTGCGTGAAAGAAGGACAGCAATAGAGTGGGAGACAGAGAGACGTGTCGAAGGAAGAACAGCGGTAGAGAAAGAGAGAGAGAAAGCGGGCGATAGAGAAGGAAGCGGAGGCGAAGCGGAAAGCCTCTCTATCGCGAGAGTCAAAGCAATAAAATAGAGACTAGAATAGATAAAGGCTAGAGCTGATCCCCAAGCAGGGATCAGTCGCGTGAAAGAAGTTCTACCCGCGGTAGAGAAGCGAGAGAAAGGAGCCGAATAAATCTCGGGAAGAGGTGTGTGTCGGTTGTTAAAATGACAGGCGTATGCCTCTGTCGCCAATTGTGTCAATTATGACACCTCTTCCTTTAATTTATTCGACGGGGAATCGAAAGGAACACCTCCCGCATGCACTGTGGTGCACCGGCTCGCGATAAACCTCGCGAAACGGTGCAATTCCACGAGTGAATTTAAACTTTTCGGAAAGCAATCAACGGTTACCGTTGATTGTTTTCAGAAAGGTCGCGAGAAGGTGTATTAGGTTATAGGTGCCACCTGAGGTGAGGCGGTGGCAGCGGTTCCACCGTTCGCACACTCAGCTGGGGGGACTAGGTGCCGTTTACCGAGCCACGTCAGAGAGAGCGACGTCACTCGGGCAACGACTCCTAGAGGGGGAAAGCGATAGATAGAAGAAGGAAAGAGCACTTACTCGGTGGTGTCAGCTGGCTGGGCTGCGTCTGGCTCCGGCTGGTCCTGCGGCGGCGCTTGGCGGGAGATCGTCTAACGGACAAGTCGTCTAACGAACACTGAAAATTCTCCCGCACAATAACGAATCGCTTCTCGGACTGATGGATCTGTTCGGGGAGTCAGAATATGGTTGGAAAGAGCTAATTGAGCCAATCCTGGCGGCACTGCAATGCCAGGCTGACTCGCGACGGAGGTGGAGCAAGCACCAACGCTCCGTCAGTTTCCAAAAATCAGATTAATATTCTGACTCCCCAATGGGGAGTGTATCAGATATTAAGCTGATAAGAACAGATAAAGTGGCGTTTATTCAAACAATGTTTAGGCCCCCCCGTTACAATTGCTGGGTTTAGCTGGGGGGCCTAACAAAAAATGGTTTCTCCCGATTATCGGGAGATGTACAGAACACATTGAAGTATGTTTGTCAGTCTCGGCGAGCTGCCCTGGTAAATCTTCTTCGTAAAATGGCCACCATTTGTGGCCATTGCATTGTTAAAATTAATAAATATACATAAATAAAAAAGAACAAAAGAGGGACCAGAGATGCGGGGGGTAGTGTTTCGCGGTTCTTGTGTGAGACGCCCCCTTGTTTCGCTGGTGCCGCCCTTACCTCCGGTCCTGTATTCGATATATTCAGGGTATGATTTGACCGGAAGGTAGCCCATTCGGGGAGCGGTCGGGGAGGGGGCCCGACGACGGCGTAACGGCAGGAGCGTCGAACGGGTGCTGGTATTGCCTTATCTTCGAGACGTGCTCGACGTATATGTCACGGGACCATCTCATTGTGTCAGTGACAATGAGTCGGCGCATCAGCGCTGCATAGCGCGGTGAAACGCACAGACGCTTCAGCACCGGCTCATTGCCCTGATCCCATGTACCAAGGGCGCCTACGACGATCGCATCCACATCTACCGAATACCCTGCCGCGTGCAATGCAGTTGCAAGCGGAGTATACTTGACGATCTTCGATCGTCGAGCATCCTCCATGGCCTTGCACTGGTTCTCGAACGCGATAGTGACATCGATGATGTGGATGCGTTTCGCCGCCTCGTCACGGATAACAATATCCGGACGGAGAGCAGCTAGATCGCCGTTGACGCCCTCCACCCTTTGATTGAGTCGGATGGCTCCCTTCGCTCTACAGGCTTTCGCCACCCGCGCCATAACCGCGTCGTGACGAAGCTGCAGAGCGGCCGAGTGAGGCAGGCAGTGGCAGATTACATGAGGTAACGTCTCATTCGGATAACCGCACTGCCTGCAGCGCTTGTCGCCCGTGCCCCAGCGTCGCGCCCCATTAAGGGGAAGGACATCGAGGCGCGCGCGATGAATGAAGCGCCACTCGGCGAACCGGGCGTACCTGCCGTCGCGGAGGAAGGCATTGCTGACTCCCGACCGCGACGACACCTGATAAACCTTGCCTTGGTCAGGTTTAGCCAGGAGAGAGCACAAGTAGCCCTCTTGCACTGCAATTCTCAGGCGACGAATCACCTGAGAAGTTGCGCCCGGGGGGATTATAGTCCGCCGGCCCTCTGACCCTCGACATTCTAAGAGAATCTCGTTGGTCAGAGAGTCGTACCGCCATGCCAGGTGCAGATGTTTTGCCTGGCGACGCGAAGCCATTCGTACCCGGGTCCACAGGCCAGGGTCCCCCTGGAGGTCGCACGCAAACGGTCCTTCGAGGGATCCTGACAAAAATGCGGCGACCTGTTCCTGTGTGGGCTGGATGGATGTTCGTCTCCGGACTGCATTCATCAGCGAGGTCCTGGCCCGCTCAGCGATCGCGCCGTCCTTGCAGGATAACATCCTGAAGGCGTGCGCGATCGTGAGCACGTCGGCCAGGTCCGCCATTGGAATGAGCCCGGCTCCGCCCCGCCAAGTGGGAAGGTAAACCACCTCCGCACTGGCCCGCTGGGGGAGATTCATCCAACCCTTGACCAGACGTTTGACAAATTTGTCAAACGTCTTTAGTGGGGTCTTCTGGACAGACCCGCCCCTCAAGATGTAATCCAGCCGTGGCAGTATGAACGTCTTAAGGGCGTCCATCTTTTGCCACGGGGCGAGGGGCGAATCGTCGATGGCTTTCGCGTCCTCCATCATCCGGATGATGTTGGCGGTCGGGGTTTGGCTCACCCGGGAACCGACCGGAATTCCCAGGTACTCGTAAGCCTCACCCTCTCCCAAGGCTTTCAATTCCTCACCGTCGAGAAGGAAAACGGAAGGCTGCGCTTTCTGTGCGCTTCCCTTCCCCCGAAGGTGAACGGTAGCGCACTTCTTGGGGTTGAATTTCAACCCCGCCGCAGCCGCCGCCCTCTGGATCTCGTCGAGGAGGGATTGCATCTCCGCTGGTGAGGCCGCCACAAGACCAATGTCGTCCGCGTAGGCGAATGCACGGTGCAAGTCCTCCCCCAACCTATAGCCCATCGGCAACGATTCGACGGATCGAATCACTCGCTCGATAGCCAGGTTGAAGGTCATTGGACTACACGGACAACCTTGCTTGACCCCAGCCAGCATGGGGATGTTTTCTGTAAAGCCCCGGGAGGTACGGACTTTAGTCGTGCATCCGGAGTTCATGGAGAGCATGAGCTTCCGGATGTTGAGGGGTAAACCGGCACCCTCAAAGGCGTCGAACAGGGTGACGTGGGGGATCGACCCGAACGCGTTGGTCAAATCAAGCCACGCCACCACGGCTTGTCGACCCTCTCTCCGGCTGTCCTCCAGGATTTCCTGAAGCATGAAGTTGTGCTCATGACACCCCTCATGCTTCAGGAAACCCTTCTGAGGATGACTCAGCCGTTTTCCCGAAACCGCGAACTTCATCAACCGGTCCGCCAACACTGCGGCGAACAGCTTGGCTACTGTATCGCCGAGCGCTAGCGGACGCCAATTAGAAAGGTCGCTTCGGTCCCCTTTCTTATAAATAAGAACGGTGTTCGAGGACTTCCACGACTCCGGAATGGCCTCCGTGCGAAGGCAGGCATTGAACACAGAGGCGAGCACGTGACACCCTGGATCCGCCTTCCTCAGCTCTTCGTAGGTGACCCCGTCCGGACCCGGAGCGCTTTTATGCGTCCGCTTCAGACGGGATTCAACCTCCGGCGCCGAGAACGGCCTCACCAGTGCGTCCCGCAACTCACCCTCTTCGTCCGTGGGCCACTCCGGCCACGCATAGGGCTCACCCACAGGGGGGGCCGTCGCCGAGTACATTTTTCGGAAGTACTGGCCGACCTCCTCCGCACCGACTTCGCAGTGCGGGGAAGGACCGGTCAGCACCTCTTCCATCGCTCGGCGCCGATTCTCCCTGTACAGGCGCTGCAGCCTCGTGGCTTTCTTGACATGGTCCTCCGGGCCCTGCTGTTCGGGGGCCCTGGGACGACCATGTTGGCGGTTGATCCCCCCCTTAGCCGATCGAGACTGGAAGAAGGTGGTCAGATCTTGGGCCACCCCCTCCAGGAGCTCAATCGTCTCGACCCCCTCGGCGCGTGAGATAAGAGCCTCGCGAATATTCGCTTCGGCCCGTCTCGCATCGCGCCCAGGAAGTCGGGGAGGATTGGAGTTCGCGGGGGGAGAGAGGGAAGTTTCGCGCCCACGGCTAGATTGGGAGGACTGGGGAGTGGTACGAATATTTGGACGGCCCCGGGGCAGTCCACGTCGAGAACGCGTCGAAGGGGCAGAAACGCGAGCACCCGCCGACGCACCGGCAGCAGCCGACCGGGGGCCCCCTCGGCGATCGCTCGCCGCGGTTAGGTGGGGCTCAGGTGGTGGCTGCGACGGTATGCGCGGCTTATAACTAAGGGTTGTGGGGGGGGGAAAGCGCGGGGGGATTCGTTGGGGACGGCAGTGGCGGCGCTGGGGGTGAAGGCTCCGGTGTCGATGCCGTTGGGGATGTGGTCCTCCCTCGTCCCGGAGTCCTCCGAAATCCCACGCTGCTGCCACCCTTTTCCTCGTCGCTCTCCGAGGAGCTGTCGCTATAGACGATCCGTCGTCTCATCTGCGATGTCCTTCTCTTCTTCCTCGGGGCCGCTTCCCATGGCCTCTCTGAGCTGGGAGGGGTGGTGAAGTTTGGGGGGGCCTCCAGGCCCCCCTCCTCCTCCTCGATGGAAACCAGGGGCTGGAAGATAAGCGGCCGCTCCGTGACCACCCTGACCGCGTGCGTGGTGGTGATGCACGACGTCATGATGGGGCCACTACGTGTTGTCGTCGTGACAGTACACGTAGTTAAAGTGGCCCCAGCCGATGACGTCGCTACGGCCAGGGGAGGCAGAGCTATGCCGCTCAGATGTGGAGGGGGAGTCGCCGGCCAGTTCGGGGAAGTGGAAACCGCCCTCTGGGTGGAGGCCCTCTCCCCCTGGACTTGCCCGATGGTGGTGGCTGATGTTGAGGGTCCAGGGGGGTGGATCGATGCCTCCGAGGTTGCTTCGGAGGCCGGGTTCTTCTTGGGACGACCCGGCCCCCTCTTGAGGATGGTGGTGGCCTCCTGGCCCGTTGGGGGCGCCGAATCCTTTTTTGGGCGCCCCGGCCCCTTCTTGGTGGTGGTGGTGGTGGCGGTGGACCTAGGAGGCAGAATCGACCTCGGAGGCAGGCTGGAGGACCTCGTAATTCTTCTAGTCACTGGGCTCGGTGGAGTTCCCAGTGACTTCCTCTTCGCGGGCGGCTTCTCCAGACTTCCCCTCTTGGAGTTGTGGCCGGAGGATGTTATTGTACTCCCCCTCGAGCTGGTGGTGGCGAGCCCCTGGTTCCTCGTCACAGCCTCCGCATAGGTGGTGGGCGGCGGGCTGTGACGGACGGACTTGGGAACGGCCCCGGTCGCCTTGGTGGTGGTGGCTGTCAGCGGACGGACCGTCGATGTCGAAGCGACAGCGGTCCCCTTCGAGGAACGAGTGGTAAGGGTGGCAGTGGTTGGCGCCCTCGTGGTTTTGGTGGTGGGTGGGGGCGCCTTGAGGAAGGCGGTCAGTGTTCCTGTCGTCGTCCTCTTGGCCACTGCCGTCTTGGTCGCGTTGCGGGTTAGGGGGGGGGGTAGATTTTGGGGGGGCTGGGGGGGTGGTGGAATTACGCGCGGGGGGTGTGTTTACACGCAACGCGGGGGGGACCGTCGCAGCCCCCAAGCCTGAAGGGCGGCTCTGCGGGGGGTCGCCTCCGCCGCTGGTGCTGCCGCCGGATCTGCGCACCCCTGAGGTACCGGGGGCACCCGGAGCGGTCCCAGCACTCTGGGCTGCGGGGTGGAATTTGGCTACGTGGGCGTTCACGTCCTTAGTGGGATATTTCCCCTTTCCCACGTAGCCGCAGTACCGACAAGTAGGTGATAGATTCCACCCCGCATGAGTACGCCTCACATGCTGGGCGAGCTCCAGGTACCCCTTGTACCTAAACGAATTGCTTTTAGAAGACTTTTTGTTGTAGCACTCGGGACACGTTAAGCCGTCCGTGGCCGGGAGTAGGACGGCGACTTCCCTCGCTGGCACCGGCGAAGCCATTATAAAATGTTGAATATAAAAGGGGCGAAGGGGGGGATGCAATGGAATAAATAGAAGTAAATAGCGGGGAGGGAGTGTTAAAAAAAGATAAAAGAAGAAGAAAAATGGCTAATAGTTGTGTTTCGCCGGGCCAGCGGCGGAAGTCTCCCGAGTGCGTGGGTGCGCAGGCGGAACGTGCGATAGTGCAGCAGCACCGCGGCGCGAAGTAAATACGCGGGGCAGTTGGGGGACGCGGATAAAATTCTATAAATTACGCGGGTTAAAAAATGTAAATCCGGGCAGTCGCCGAGATGTAGAGTAAAAGGTAAGTATAACTTAAAAGTCTGTACAGCTAGGAATAAATATAGTAAAAAGAAAAACAAGGAACGCCTTAGAGTATAGAATAAAAAGAGAATAGTGTAAATAGCGCCTTAAAATAGTGTTAAAATAGAATAGATAAAGCCAGGCCAGTCCGGGGCACTGGCGTTGCCCGCGTGTCTCTTATCAACGCGGATGAAATCAATAAATCGCAATAAATAGATAAATAAATAAAACGCGTCACAATAAATACGTATAATAAATAAGAGACAATCACAAACAAGTATCAGCTGCTTTGCTCGCTCCCGGATAAAATTGTAAAAATAAAACAGTGTATAAAGACTAGAGATAAAATAAATAAGACGTCACGGTGTATAAACGATGAAATAAATAAATAAGACGTCACGCGGTATAAACAAATAAGTTAAAATGTAGTAAATAAATAAATAACGAGCATGAAACGTGGTTAAAATCGAACAGCTGATACGGGCAACGCCGACTATGTTCCCTTCGGCCTATTCCGACCGAGTTCGTGCGTGAAAGAAGGACAGCAATAGAGTGGGAGACAGAGAGACGTGTCGAAGGAAGAACAGCGGTAGAGAAAGAGAGAGAGAAAGCGGGCGATAGAGAAGGAAGCGGAGGCGAAGCGGAAAGCCTCTCTATCGCGAGAGTCAAAGCAATAAAATAGAGACTAGAATAGATAAAGGCTAGAGCTGATCCCCAAGCAGGGATCAGTCGCGTGAAAGAAGTTCTACCCGCGGTAGAGAAGCGAGAGAAAGGAGCCGAATAAATCTCGGGAAGAGGTGTGTGTCGGTTGTTAAAATGACAGGCGTATGCCTCTGTCGCCAATTGTGTCAATTATGACACCTCTTCCTTTAATTTATTCGACGGGGAATCGAAAGGAACACCTCCCGCATGCACTGTGGTGCACCGGCTCGCGATAAACCTCGCGAAACGGTGCAATTCCACGAGTGAATTTAAACTTTTCGGAAAGCAATCAACGGTTACCGTTGATTGTTTTCAGAAAGGTCGCGAGAAGGTGTATTAGGTTATAGGTGCCACCTGAGGTGAGGCGGTGGCAGCGGTTCCACCGTTCGCACACTCAGCTGGGGGGACTAGGTGCCGTTTACCGAGCCACGTCAGAGAGAGCGACGTCACTCGGGCAACGACTCCTAGAGGGGGAAAGCGATAGATAGAAGAAGGAAAGAGCACTTACTCGGTGGTGTCAGCTGGCTGGGCTGCGTCTGGCTCCGGCTGGTCCTGCGGCGGCGCTTGGCGGGAGATCGTCTAACGGACAAGTCGTCTAACGAACACTGAAAATTCTCCCGCACAATAACGAATCGCTTCTCGGACTGATGGATCTGTTCGGGGAGTCAGAATATGGTTGGAAAGAGCTAATTGAGCCAATCCTGGCGGCACTGCAATGCCAGGCTGACTCGCGACGGAGGTGGAGCAAGCACCAACGCTCCGTCAGTTTCCAAAAATCAGATTAATATTCTGACTCCCCAATGGGGAGTGTATCAGATATTAAGCTGATAAGAACAGATAAAGTGGCGTTTATTCAAACAATGTTTAGGCCCCCCCGTTACAATTGCTGGGTTTAGCTGGGGGGCCTAACAAAAAATGGTTTCTCCCGATTATCGGGAGATGTACAGAACACATTGAAGTATGTTTGTCAGTCTCGGCGAGCTGCCCTGGTAAATCTTCTTCGTAAAATGGCCACCATTTGTGGCCATTGCATTGTTAAAATTAATAAATATACATAAATAAAAAAGAACAAAAGAGGGACCAGAGATGCGGGGGGTAGTGTTTCGCGGTTCTTGTGTGAGACGCCCCCTTGTTTCGCTGGTGCCGCCCTTACCTCCGGTCCTGTATTCGATATATTCAGGGTATGATTTGACCGGAAGGTAGCCCATTCGGGGAGCGGTCGGGGAGGGGGCCCGACGACGGCGTAACGGCAGGAGCGTCGAACGGGTGCTGGTATTGCCTTATCTTCGAGACGTGCTCGACGTATATGTCACGGGACCATCTCATTGTGTCAGTGACAATGAGTCGGCGCATCAGCGCTGCATAGCGCGGTGAAACGCACAGACGCTTCAGCACCGGCTCATTGCCCTGATCCCATGTACCAAGGGCGCCTACGACGATCGCATCCACATCTACCGAATACCCTGCCGCGTGCAATGCAGTTGCAAGCGGAGTATACTTGACGATCTTCGATCGTCGAGCATCCTCCATGGCCTTGCACTGGTTCTCGAACGCGATAGTGACATCGATGATGTGGATGCGTTTCGCCGCCTCGTCACGGATAACAATATCCGGACGGAGAGCAGCTAGATCGCCGTTGACGCCCTCCACCCTTTGATTGAGTCGGATGGCTCCCTTCGCTCTACAGGCTTTCGCCACCCGCGCCATAACCGCGTCGTGACGAAGCTGCAGAGCGGCCGAGTGAGGCAGGCAGTGGCAGATTACATGAGGTAACGTCTCATTCGGATAACCGCACTGCCTGCAGCGCTTGTCGCCCGTGCCCCAGCGTCGCGCCCCATTAAGGGGAAGGACATCGAGGCGCGCGCGATGAATGAAGCGCCACTCGGCGAACCGGGCGTACCTGCCGTCGCGGAGGAAGGCATTGCTGACTCCCGACCGCGACGACACCTGATAAACCTTGCCTTGGTCAGGTTTAGCCAGGAGAGAGCACAAGTAGCCCTCTTGCACTGCAATTCTCAGGCGACGAATCACCTGAGAAGTTGCGCCCGGGGGGATTATAGTCCGCCGGCCCTCTGACCCTCGACATTCTAAGAGAATCTCGTTGGTCAGAGAGTCGTACCGCCATGCCAGGTGCAGATGTTTTGCCTGGCGACGCGAAGCCATTCGTACCCGGGTCCACAGGCCAGGGTCCCCCTGGAGGTCGCACGCAAACGGTCCTTCGAGGGATCCTGACAAAAATGCGGCGACCTGTTCCTGTGTGGGCTGGATGGATGTTCGTCTCCGGACTGCATTCATCAGCGAGGTCCTGGCCCGCTCAGCGATCGCGCCGTCCTTGCAGGATAACATCCTGAAGGCGTGCGCGATCGTGAGCACGTCGGCCAGGTCCGCCATTGGAATGAGCCCGGCTCCGCCCCGCCAAGTGGGAAGGTAAACCACCTCCGCACTGGCCCGCTGGGGGAGATTCATCCAACCCTTGACCAGACGTTTGACAAATTTGTCAAACGTCTTTAGTGGGGTCTTCTGGACAGACCCGCCCCTCAAGATGTAATCCAGCCGTGGCAGTATGAACGTCTTAAGGGCGTCCATCTTTTGCCACGGGGCGAGGGGCGAATCGTCGATGGCTTTCGCGTCCTCCATCATCCGGATGATGTTGGCGGTCGGGGTTTGGCTCACCCGGGAACCGACCGGAATTCCCAGGTACTCGTAAGCCTCACCCTCTCCCAAGGCTTTCAATTCCTCACCGTCGAGAAGGAAAACGGAAGGCTGCGCTTTCTGTGCGCTTCCCTTCCCCCGAAGGTGAACGGTAGCGCACTTCTTGGGGTTGAATTTCAACCCCGCCGCAGCCGCCGCCCTCTGGATCTCGTCGAGGAGGGATTGCATCTCCGCTGGTGAGGCCGCCACAAGACCAATGTCGTCCGCGTAGGCGAATGCACGGTGCAAGTCCTCCCCCAACCTATAGCCCATCGGCAACGATTCGACGGATCGAATCACTCGCTCGATAGCCAGGTTGAAGGTCATTGGACTACACGGACAACCTTGCTTGACCCCAGCCAGCATGGGGATGTTTTCTGTAAAGCCCCGGGATGTACGGACTCTAGTCGTGCATCCGGAGTTCATGGAGAGCATGAGCTTCCGGATGTTGAGGGGTAAACCGGCACCCTCAAAGGCGTCGAACAGGGTGACGTGGGGGATCGACCCGAACGCGTTGGTCAAATCAAGCCACGCCACCACGGCTTGTCGACCCTCTCTCCGGCTGTCCTCCAGGATTTCCTGAAGCATGAAGTTGTGCTCATGACACCCCTCATGCTTCAGGAAACCCTTCTGAGGATGACTCAGCCGTTTTCCCGAAACCGCGAACTTCATCAACCGGTCCGCCAACACTGCGGCGAACAGCTTGGCTACTGTATCGCCGAGCGCTAGCGGACGCCAATTAGAAAGGTCGCTTCGGTCCCCTTTCTTATAAATAAGAACGGTGTTCGAGGACTTCCACGACTCCGGAATGGCCTCCGTGCGAAGGCAGGCATTGAACACAGAGGCGAGCACGTGACACCCTGGATCCGCCTTCCTCAGCTCTTCGTAGGTGACCCCGTCCGGACCCGGAGCGCTTTTATGCGTCCGCTTCAGACGGGATTCAACCTCCGGCGCCGAGAACGGCCTCACCAGTGCGTCCCGCAACTCACCCTCTTCGTCCGTGGGCCACTCCGGCCACGCATAGGGCTCACCCACAGGGGGGGCCGTCGCCGAGTACATTTTTCGGAAGTACTGGCCGACCTCCTCCGCACCGACTTCGCAGTGCGGGGAAGGACCGGTCAGCACCTCTTCCATCGCTCGGCGCCGATTCTCCCTGTACAGGCGCTGCAGCCTCGTGGCTTTCTTGACATGGTCCTCCGGGCCCTGCTGTTCGGGGGCCCTGGGACGACCATGTTGGCGGTTATTCCCCCCCTTAGCCGATCGAGACTGGAAGAAGGTGGTCAGATCTTGGGCCACCTCTTCCAGGAGCTCAATCGTCTCGACCCCCTCGGCGCGTGAGATAAGAGCCTCGCGAATATTCGCTTCGGCCCGTCTCGCATCGCGCCCAGGAAGTCGGGGAGGATTGGAGTTCGCGGGGGGAGAGAGGGAAGTTTCGCGCCCACGACTCGTTTGGGAGGACTGGGGAGTGGTACGAATATTTGGACGGCCCCGGGGCAGTCCACGTCGAGAACGCGTCGAAGGGGCAGAAACGCGAGCACCCGCCGACGCACCGGCAGCAGCCGACCGGGGGCCCCCTCGGCGATCGCTCGCCGCGGTTAGTTGGGGCTCAGGTGGTGGCTGCGACGGTATGCGCGGAGTAAAACTAAGGGTTAAGGGGGGGGAAGGCGCGGGGGGGTTCGTTGGGGACGGCAGTGGCGGCGCTGGGGGCGAAGGCTCCGGTGTCGATGGCGTAGGGGATGTCATCCTCCCTCGTCCCGGAGTCCTCCGAAATCCCGCGCTGCTGCCACCCTTTTCCTCGTCACTCTCCGAGGAGCTGTCGCTGTAGACGATCCGTCTCCTCATCTGCGACGTCTTCTTCTTCTTCCTCGGGGCCGTTTCCCACGGCCTCTCTGAGCTGGGAGGGGTGGTGAAGTTTGGGGGGGCCTCCAGGCCCCCCTCCTCCTCCTCGATGGAAACCAGGGGCTGGAAGATAAGCGGCCGCTCCGTGACCACCCTGACCGCGTGCGTGGTGGTGATGCACGACGTCATGATGGGGCCACTACGTGTTGTCGTCGTGACAGTACACGTAGTTAAAGTGGCCCCAGCCGATGACGTCGCTACGGCCAGGGGAGGCAGAGCTATGCCGCACAGATGTGGAGGGGGAGTCGCCGGCCAGTTCGGGGAAGTGGAAACCGCCCTCTGGGTGGAGGCCCTCTCCCCCTGGACTTGCCCGATGGTGGTGGCTGATGTTGAAGGTCCAGGGGGGTGGATCGATGCCTCCGAGGTTGCTTCGGAGGCCGGGTTCTTCTTGGGACGACCCGGCCCCCTCTTGAGGATGGTGGTGGCCTCCTGGCCCGTTGGGGGCGCCGAATCCTTTTTTGGGCGCCCCGGCCCCTTCTTGGTGGTGGTGGTGGTGGCGGTGGACCTAGGAGGCAGAATCGACCTCGGAGGCAGGCTGGAGGACCTCGTGATTCTTCTAGTCACTGGGCTCGGTGGAGTTCCCAGTGACTTCCTCTTCGCGGGCGGCTTCTCCAGACTTCCCCTCTTGGAGTTGCGGCCGGAGGATGTTATTGTACTCCCCCTCGAGCTGGTGGTGGCGAGCCCCTGGTTCCTCGTCACAGCCTCCGCGTAGGTGGTGGGCGGCGGGCTGTGACGGACGGGCTTGGGAACGGCCCCGGTCGCCTTGGTGGTGGTGGTGAGCGCTGGACGGGTCGCCGATGTCGAAGCGACAGCGGTCCCCTTCGAGGAACGAGTAGTAAGGGTGGCAGTGGTTGGCGCCCTCGTGGTTTTGGTGGTGGGTGGGGGCGCCTTGAGGAAGGCGGCCAGTGTCCCCGTCGTCGTCCTCTTGGCCACTGCCGTCTTGGTCGCGTTGCGGGTTAGGGGGGGGGGTGGATTGTCGAGGGGCTGGGGGGGTGGTGGAATTTCGCGCAGGGGGTGTGTTTACGCGCAACGCGGGGGGGACCGTCGCAGCCCCCGAGCCTGAAGGGCGGCTCTGCGGGGGGTCGCCTCCGCCGCTGGTGCTGCCGCCGGATCTGCGCACCCCTGAGGTGCCAGGGGCACCCGGAGCAGTCCCAGCACTCTGGGCTGCGGGGTGGAATTTGGCTACGTGGGCGTTTACATCCTTAGTGGGATATTTCCCCTTTCCCACGTAGCCACAGTACCGACAAGTAGGTGTTAATGTCCACCCCGCGTGAGTACGCCTCACGTGCTGGGCGAGCTCCAGGTACCCCTTGTACCTAAAGGCGTTGCTTTTGGATGACTTTTTGCTAAAGCACTCGGGGCACGTCAACCCGTCCGTGGCCGGAAGAAGGACGGCAACTTCCCGCGCTGGCGTCGGCGAAGCCATATTAAAAATTGTTAAAAAAGGGGGGTCAATAAATAGAACAAATAAGTAAAAAAGGGGGATGGTTAGATATTAAAAATGGCTAAAAAAGAGGCCTAATTCGCCGGGCCAGCGACGGGAGTCTCCCGAGTGCTTGGGTGCGCAGACTACACAGGTTGAAATGCAGCAGCACCGCGGCGCGAAGTAAAAAGAGAAAAAGCGCAGGGGAAATGGGGGGGACGCGAATAGAATACAATAGGATACAATAAATACGGTTAAAAGAATGTAAATCCTGGCAGTCGCCGAGATATATAAGTATATAATAAATAGTGGTTAAAATAAATATAGAGTGAAATAAAAAGAAACGCCGTAGAGTATAAGATATAGAATTAAAATATAGATATAAATAGCGCCTTAAAGTAGAGTAAAATAGAATGAATAAAACCAGGCCAGTCCGGAGCACTGGCGTTGCCCGCGAGTCTCTTAAATACGCGAATAAAAAAACGGTGAAATATAATAGGTAAATAAATAAATAAATAAAACGCGTCACAATGTATAAATAAATAGAATAAATAAGAGACTGTCACGAATAAATATCAGCTGCTGTGCTCGTATCGCGGATAAAATTGTATAAGTTAAAAAAGTTGTAAAATGACTAGAAATATAGAAATAAATAAGACGTCACGATGTAAAAACAATGAAATAAATAAATAAGACGTCACGCGGTATAAACAAATAAGTTAAAATGCAGTAAATAGATAAATAACGAGCATAAAGAGTGGTTAAAATCGAACAGCTGATACGGGCAACGCCGACTAAGTCCCCTTCGGCCTATTCCGACCGAGTTCGTGCGTGAAAGAAGGACAGAGATAGAGTGGGAGACAGCGAGACGTGTCGAAGGAAGCAAAGCAGTAGAGAAAGAGAGAGAGACAGCGGGCGGCAGAAAGGATCGGAGGCGAAGCGGAAGCCTCTCTATCGCGAGAGTCAAAGCAGAATAAAATAAAGACTAGATAAAGTAAAAGACTAGACCTGATCCCCAAGCAGGGATCAGTAGCGTTAAAAGAGTTCTACCCGCGGTAGAGAAGCGAGAGAAAGGAGCCGAATAAATCTCGGGAAGAGGTGTATGTCCGATGTTTAAAATGACAGGCGTAACGCCTTAGTCGCCAATTCTGTCAATTATTACACCTCTTCCTTTAATTTATTCGGCAGGGAATCGACAGGAACACCTCCCGCATGCACTGTGGTGCACCGGCTCGCGATAAAGCTCGCGAAACGGTGCAATTCCACAAGTGAATTTAAACTTTTCGGAAAGCAATCAACGGTTACCGTTGATTGTTTTCGGAAAGGTCGCGAGAAGGTGTATTAGGTTATGGGTGCCACCTGAGGTGAGGCGGTGGCAGCGGTTCCACCGTTCGCACACTCAGCTGGGGGGACTAGGTGCCGTTTACCGAGCTACGTCAGAGAGAGCGACGTCACTCGGGCAACGACTCCTAGAGGGGGAAAGCGATAGATAGAAGAAGGAAAGGGCACTTACTCGGTGGTGTCAGCTGGCTGGGCTGCGTCCGGCTCCGGCTGGTCCTGCGGCGGCGCTTGGCGGGAGATCGTCGCTTATCGCACAAGTCGTCTAACGAACACGTTTTTATCTCCCGCACGACTTTTTGGGTCGCTTCTCGGACTGATGGGTCTGTTCGGGGAGTCAGAATATGATTGGAAAACAGCTAATTGAGCCAATCCTGGCGGCACTGCAATGCCAGGCTGACTCGCGACGGAGGTGGAGCAAGCACCAACGCTCCGTCAGTTTCCAAAAATCAGATTAATATTCTGACTCCCCAATGGGGAGTGTATCAGATATTAAGCTGATAAGAACAGATAAAGAGGCGTTTATTCAAACAATTTTTTTAAATACATAGTATCTGCCGGGTTATAGGCTCGTACTTAAACAAAGAATTGTGCTTCCCGGTAATCGGTGCTCTCACTCCAAGTCATTGTCGTCAATCTCGGCGAAGCTGCCCTGGTAACATTCGACTCGTAAAATGGCCATCTTTAGTGGCCATTATATTGTATAGATAAAGGGGGACGAGGGGGCCTAAAAAGAAAGAGAGAGGGGAGAAGGAGAAAGGGGGGAATAAAATGCAGGGATGGGGGGGACTTCGCGGGGCTTGTGTGAGGCGCCCCCTTGTTCGCTGGTGCCGCCCTTACCTCCGGTCCTATATACAGTATATTCATGGTGGGATTTGACCGGAAGGTAGCCCATTCGGGGAGCGGTCGGGGAGGGGGCCCGACGGCGGCGTAACGGCAGGAGCGTCGAACGGGAGCTGGTACTGCCTGATCTTCGACACGTGCTCGACGTATATGTCACGGGACCATCTCATTGTGTCAGTGACAATAAGTCGGCGCATCAGCGCTGCATAGCGCGGTGAAACGCACAGACGCTTCAACACCGGCTCATTGCCCTGATCCCATGTGCCAAGGGCGCCTACGACGATCGCATCAACATCCACCGAATACCCTGCCGCGTGCAATGCAGTTGCAAGCGGGGTATACTTGACGATCTTCGATCGTCGAGCATCCTCCATGGCCTTGCACTGGTTCTCGAACGCGATAGTGACATCGATGATGTGGATGCGTTTCGCCGCCTCGTCACGGATAACAATATCCGGACGGAGAGCAGCTAGATCGCCGTTGACGCCCTCCACCCTTTGATTTAGTCGGATGGCTCCCTTCGCTCTACAGGCTTTCGCCACCCGCGCCATAACCGCGTCGTGACGAAGCTGCAGAGCGGCCGAGTGAGGCAGACAGTGGCAGATTACGTGAGGTAACGTCTCACTCGGATAACCGCACTGCCTGCAGCGCTTGTCGCCCGTGCCCCAGCGTCGCGCCCCATTAAGGGGAAGGACATCGAGGCGCGCGCGATGAATGAAGCGCCACTCGGCGAACCGGGCGTACCTGCCGTCGCGGAGGAAGGCATTGCTGACTCCCGACCGCGACGACACCTGGTAAACCTTGCCTTGATCAGGTTTAGCCAGGAGAGAGCACAAGTAACCCTCTTGCACTGCAATTCTCAGACGACGAATCACCTGAGAAGTTGCGCCCGGGGGGATAATAGTCCGCCGGCCCTCTGACCCTCGACATTCTAGGAGAATCTCGTTGGTTAGAGAGTCGTACCGCCATGCCAGGTGCAGATGTTTTGCCTGGCGACGCGAAGCCATTCGTACCCGGGTCCACAGGCCAGGATCCCCCTGGAGGTCGCACGCGAACGGTCCTTCAAGAGAACCTGACAAAAATGCGGCGACCTGTTCCTGTGTGGGCTGGACGGATGTTCGTCTCCGGACTGCATTCATCAGCGATCGCGCCGTCCTTGCAGGATAGCATCCTGAAGGCGTGCGCGATCGTGAGCACGTCGGCCAGGTCCGCCATCGGAATGAGCCCGGCTCCGCCCCGCCAAGTGGGAAGGTAAACTACCTCCGCACTGGCCCGCTGGGGGAGATTCATCCAACCCTTGACCAGACGTTTGACAAATTTGTCAAACGTCTTTAGTGGGGTCTTCTGGACAGACCCGCCCCTCAAGATGTAATCCAGCCGTGGCAGTATGAACGTCTTAAGGGCGTCCATCTTTTGCCACGGGGCGAGGGGCGAATCGTCGATGGCTTTCGCGTCCTCCATCATCCGGATGATGTTGGCGGTAGGGGTTTGGCTAACCCGGGAACCAACCGGAATTCCCAGGTACTCGTAAGCCTCACCCTCTCCCAAGGCTTTCAATTCCTCCCCGTCGAGAAGGAAGACGGAAGGCTGCGCTTTCTGTGCGCTTCCCTTCCCCCGAAGGTGAACGGTAGCGCACTTCTTGGGGTTGAATTTCAACCCCGCCGCAGCCGCCGACTTCTGGATCTCGTCGAGGAGGGATTGCATCTCCGCTGGTGAGGCCGCCACAAGACCAATGTCGTCCGCGTAGGCGAATGCACGGTGCAAGTCCTCCCCCAACCTATAGCCCATCGGCAACGATTCGACGGATCGAATCACTCGCTCGATGGCCAGGTTGAAGGTCATCGGGCTACACGGACAACCTTGCTTGACCCCAGCCAGCATGGGGATGTTTTCTGTAAAGCCCCGGGATGTACGGACTCTAGTCGTGCATCCGGAGTTCATGGAGAGCATGAGCTTCCGGATGTTGAGGGGTAAACCGGCACCCTCAAAGGCGTCGAACAGGGTGACGTGGGGGATCGACCCGAACGCGTTGGTCAAATCAAGCCACGCCACCACGGCTTGTCGACCCTCCCTCCGGCTGTCCTCCAGGATTTCCTGAAGCATGAAGTTGTGCTCATGACACCCCTCATGCTTCAGGAAACCCTTCTGAGGATGACTCAGCCGTTTTCCCGAAACCGCGAACTTCATCAACCGGTCCGCCAACACTGCGGCGAACAGCTTGGCTACTGTATCGCCGAGCGCTAGCGGACGCCAATTAGAAAGGTCGCTTCGGTCCCCTTTCTTATAAATAAGAACGGTGTTCGAGGACTTCCACGACTCCGGAATGGCCTCCGTGCGAAGGCAGGCATTGAACACAGAGGCGAGCACGTGACACCCTGGATCCGCCTTCCTCAGCTCTTCGTAGGTGACCCCGTCCGGACCCGGAGCGCTTTTATGCGTCCGCTTCAGACGGGATTCAACCTCCGACGCCGAGAACGGCCTCACCAGTGCGCCCCGCAACTCACCCTCTTCGTCCGTGGGCCACTCCGGCCACGCATAGGGCTCACCCACAGGGGGGGCCGTCGCCGAGTACATTTTTCGGAAGTACTGGCCGACCTCCTCCGCACCGACTTCGCAGTGCGGGGAAGGACCGGTCAGCACCTCTTCCATCGCTCGGCGCCGATTCTCCCTGTACAGGCGCTGCAGCCTCGTGGCTTTCTTGACATGGTCCTCCGGGCCCTGCTGTTCGGGGGCCCTGGGACGACCATGTTGGCGGTTGATCCCCCCCTTAGCCGATCGAGACTGGAAGAAGGTGGTCAGATCTTGGGCCACCCCTTCCAGGAGCTCAATCGTCTCGACCCCCTCGGCGCGTGAGATAAGAGCCTCGCGAATATTCGCTTCGGCCCGTCTCGCATCGTGCCCAGGAAGTCGGGGAGGATTGGAGTTCGCGGGGGGAGAGAGGGAAGTTTCGCGCCCACGGCTAGATTGGGAGGACTGGGGAGTGGTACGAATATTTGGACGGCCCCGGGGCAGTCCACGTCGAGAACGCGCCGAAGGGGCAGAAACGCGAGCACCCGCCGACGCACCGGCAGCAGCCGACCGGGGGCCCCCTCGGCGATCGCTCGCCGCGGTTAGGTGGGGCTCAGGTGGTGGCTGCGACGGTGAACGCGATATAAGACTATGGGTTGGGGGGGGGGGGAAGGCGCGGGGAGTATCGTTGGGGACGGCAGTGGCGGCGCTGGGGGCGAAGGCTCCGGTGTCGATGTCGTAGGGGATGTGATCCTCCCTCGTCCCGGAGTCCTCCGAAATCCCACGCTGCTGCCACCCTTTTCCTCATCGCTCTCCGAGGAGCCGTCGCTGTACACGATCCGTCGCCTCATCTGCGACGTCTTCTTCTTCTTCCTCGGGGCCGCTTCCCATGGTCTCTCCTGACTGGGAGGGGTGGTGAAGTTTGGGGGGGCCTCCAGGCCCCCCTCCTCCTCCTCGATGGAAACCAGGGGCTGAAAGATGAGCGGCCGCTCCGTGACCACCCTGACCGCGTGCGTGGTGGTAATGCACGACGTCATGATGGGGCCACTACGTGTTGTCGTCGTGACAGTGCACGTAGTTAAAGTGGCCCCAGCCGATGACGTCGCTACGGCCAGGGGGGCCGAGGCCGTGCCGCTCATTTGTGGAGGGGGAGTCGCCGGCCAGTTCGGGGAAGTGGAGGCCGCCCTCTGCATGGAGGCCCTCTCCCCCTGGACTTGCCCGATGGTAGTGGCTGATGTTGAAGATCCAGGGGGGTAGATCGATGCCTCCGAGGTTGCCTCGGAGGCCGGGTTCTTCTTGGGACGACCCGGCCCCCTCTTCACGGTGGTGGTGGCCTCCTGGCCCGCTGGGGGCGCCGATTCCTTTTTCAGGCGCCCCGGCCCCTTCTTGGTGGTGATGGAGGTGGCGGCGGACCTTGGAGGCAGCGTCGACCTCGGAGGCAGACTTGAGGACCTCGTAATTCTTCTTGTCACTGGGCTAGGTGGTGTGCCCAGTGACTTCCTCTTCGTGGGCGGATTCTCCGGGCTTCCCCTCGTGGAATTGTGGCCGGGCGATGGCAGGCTCCCCCTGGAGCTGGTGGTGGTGGCGAGCCCCTGGTTCCTCGTCACAGCCTCCGCGTAGGTGGTGGGCGGCGGGCTGTGACGGACGGGTTTGGGAGCGGCCCCGGTCGCCTTGGTGGTGGTGGCGAACAGCGGACGGATCGTTGACGACAAGGCGACAGCGGACCCCTTTGAGAGACGAGTACTAAGGGTGGCAGTCGTCTTCACCCTCGTGGACTTAGTGGTGGGTGGGGGTGGCCTTAGGACGACGGTCGTCTTCCCCGTCGTCGTCCTCTTGGCCACTGCCGTCCTAGTCGCGTTGCGGGTTAAGGGGGGGGTGGATTTTCGGGGGGCTGGGGGGGTAATAGAGTTTCGCGCAGGGGGGGTTGTCGCACGCAACGCGGGGGAGACCGTCGCAGCCCCCGAGCCTGAAGGGCGGCTCTGCGGGGGGTCGCCTCCGCCGCTGGTGCTGCCGCCGGATCTGCGCACCCCTGAGGTACCGGGGGCACCCGGAGCAGTCCCAGCACTCTGGGCTGCGGGGTGGAATTTGGCTACGTGGGCGTTCACGTCCTTAGTGGGATATTTCCCCTTTCCCACGTAGCCACAATACCGGCAGGTAGGTGTTAGGTTCCACCCCGCGTGTGTACGCCTCACGTGCTGGGCGAGCTCCAGGTACCCCTTGTACCGAAACGCGTTGCTTTTCGATGACTTTTTACTATAGCACTCGGGACACGTTAGGCCGTCCGTGGCCGGAAGTAGGACGGCAACTTCCCTCGCTGGCACCGGCGAGGCCATGTTAAAAGTAGTTAAAAAGGGGGTCAATAAGTAAGATGTATAAATAGATAAGTGGAAAGGGGGGAGGGTTGAATATTAAGAAAGAAATGGCTAGAGAAGTCGTAATTCACCGGGCCAGCGACGGGAGTCTCCCGAGTGCTTGGGTGCGCAGGCGACGCGTGTGTTGGCGCAGCAGCACCGCAGCGCGGAATAAATGCGCGGGGCAATTGGGAGACGCGGATAAAATACGATAAAATAATGTGTTTGAGGAGATGTAAATCCAGGCAGTCGCCGAGATGTATAAATATGAAATAGATAGTGGTTAAAAGAAACGAGATATAAATAGAGGGATAAAAGATAGCAAGACGCCGTTGAGAGTAAAATACAGAATAAAAGTATAGATATAGATACAGATAGCGCCTTGAAATATAATAAAGTATAGTAGATAGAACCAGGCCAGTCCGGAGCACTGGCGTTGCCCGCGGGTCTCTTGTTAACGCGGATGAAATCAATGAATCGCAATAAATAAATCAATAAATAAAACGCGTCACAATAAATACTTATAATAAATAAGAGACAATCACAAACAAGTATCAGCTGCTTTGCTCGCTCCCGGATAAAATTGTAGAAATAAAACAGTGTATAAAGACTAGAGATAAAATAAATAAGACGTCACGGTGTATAAACGATGAAATAAATAAATAAGACGTCACGCGGTATAAACAAATAAGTTAAAATGTAGTAAATAAATAAATAACGAGCATAAAACGTGGTTAAAATCGAACAGCTGATACGGGCAACGCCGACTATGTTCCCTTCGGCCTATTCCGACCGAGTTCGTGCGTGAAAGAAGGACAGAGATAGAGTGGGAGACAGAGAGACGTGTCGAAGGAAGAACAGCGGTAGAGAAAGAGAGAGAGAAAGCGGGCGATAGAGAAGGATGCGGAGACGAAGCGGAAGCCTCTCTATCGCGAGAGTCAGAGAGTAAAATAAAGACTAGAATAGATGAAAGACTAGACCTGATCCCCAAGCAGGGATCAGTGGCGTTAAAAGAGTTCTACCCGCGGTAGAGAAGCGAGAGAAAGGAGCCGAATAAATCTCGGGAAGAGGTGTGTGTCAGGTGTTTAAAATGACAGGCGTATCGCCTCTGTCGCCAATTAGGTCAATTATGACACCTCTTCCTTTGAATTATTCGGCAGGAATCGAAAGGAGCACCTCCCGCATGCACTGTGGTGCACCGGCTCGCGATAAACCTCGCGAAACGGTGCAATTCCACGAGCGAATTTAAACTTTTCGGAAAACAATCAACGGTAACCGTTGATTGTTTTCAGAAAGGTCGCGAGAAGGTGTGTTAGGTTGTAGGTGCCACCTGAGGTGAGGCGGTGGCAGCGGTTCCACCGTCCGCACGCTCAGCTGGGGGGACTAGCAGTCAGCTGCCGCGCTACGTCAGAGAGTGACGTCACGCGAGCAACGACTCCTAGGGAGACAAAGCGATAGAATTGAAAAGGAAAGAGCACTTACTCGGTGGTGTCAGCTGGCTGGGCTGCGTCTGGCTCCGGCTGGTCCTGCGGCGGCGCTTGGCGGGAGAGTCGTCTATCGAACACTTTTCGCCTATCGAACACTGAAAAGTTCTCCCGCACGATAACGAGTCGCTTCTCGGTCTGATGTCTGTTCTGGGGAGTCAGAATTGCGTATGGAAATAGGCTAATTGAGCCAATCCTGGCGGCACTGCAATGCCAGGCTGACTCGCGACGGAGGTGGAGCAAGCACCAACGCTCCGTCAGTTTCCAAAAATCAGATTAATATTCTGACTCCCCAATGGGGAGTGTATCAGATATTAAGCTGATAAGAACAGATAAAGTGGCGTTTATTCAAACAATGTTTAGGCCCCCCCATTACAATTGCTGGGTTTAGCTGGGGGGCCTAACAGAAGATGGTTTCTCCCGATTATCGGGGAATGTACAACACACATTAAAATATGTTTGTCAGTCTCGGCGAGCTGCCCTGGTAAAAACTCCTTCGTAAAATGGCCCCAATTTGTGGCCATTACAATGTTAAAATAAAATAAATATAAATAAATAAAAAGAAAAAGAGAGGGGAACAGAGATACGGGGGGTAGTGCTTCGCGGTTCTTGTGTGAGGCGCCCCCTTATTTCACTGGTGCCGCCCTTACCTCCGGTCTTATACGAGGTCTGATCATGGTAGATTTTGACCGGAAGGTAGCCCATTCGGAGAGCGGTCGGGGAGGGGGCCCGACGGCGGCGTAACGGCAGGAGCGTCGAACGGGAGCTGGTACTGCCTGATCTTCGACACGTGCTCGACGTATATGTCACGGGACCATCTCATTGTGTCAGTGACAATGAGTCGGCGCATCAGCGCTGCATAGCGCGGTGAAACGCACAGACGCTTCAACACCGGCTCATTGCCCTGATCCCATGTACCAAGGGCGCCTACGACGATCGCATCCACATCCACCGAATACCCTGCCGCGTGCAATGCAGTTGCAAGCGGGGTATACTTGACGATCTTCGATCGTCGAGCATCCTCCATGGCCTTGCACTGGTTCTCGAACGCGATAGTGACATCGATGATGTGGATGCGTTTCGCCGCCTCGTCACGGATAACAATATCCGGACGGAGAGCAGCTAGATCGCCGTTGACGCCCTCCACCCTTTGATTTAGTCGGATGGCTCCCTTCGCTCTACAGGCTTTCGCCACCCGCGCCATAACCGCGTCGTGACGAAGCTGCAGAGCGGCCGAGTGAGGCAGACAGTGGCAGATTACGTGAGGTAACGTCTCACTCGGATAACCGCACTGCCTGCAGCGCTTGTCGCCCGTGCCCCAGCGTCGCGCCCCATTAAGGGGAAGGACATCGAGGCGCGCGCGATGAATGAAGCGCCACTCGGCGAACCGGGCGTACCTGCCGTCGCGGAGGAAGGCATTGCTGACTCCCGACCGCGACGACACCTGGTAAACCTTGCCTTGATCAGGTTTAGCCAGGAGAGAGCACAAGTAACCCTCTTGCACTGCAATTCTCAGACGACGAATCACCTGAGAAGTTGCGCCCGGGGGGATTATAGTCCGCCGGCCCTCCGACCCTCGACATTCTAGGAGAATCTCGTTGGTCAGAGAGTCGTACCGCCATGCCAGGTGCAGGTGTTTTGCCTGGCGACGCGAAGCCATTCGTACCCGGGTCCACAGGCCAGGGTCTCCCTGGAGGTCGCACGCGAACGGTCCTTCGAGGGAACCTGACAAAAATGCGGCGACCTGTTCCTGTGTGGGCTGGATGGATGTTCGTCTCCGGACTGCATTCATCAGCGAGGTCCTGGCCCGCTCAGCGATCGCGCCGTCCTTGCAGGATAACATCCTGAAGGCGTGCGCGATCGTGAGCACGTCGGCCAGGTCCGCCATTGGAATGAGCCCGGCTCCGCCCCGCCAAGTGGGAAGGTAAACTACCTCCGCACTGGCCCGCTGGGGGAGATTCATCCAACCCTTGACCAGACGTTTGACAAATCTGTCAAACGTCTTTAGTGGGGTCTTCTGCACGGACCCGCCCCTCAAGATGTAGTCCAGCCGTGGCAGTATGAACGTCTTAAGGGCGTCCATCTTTTGCCACGGGGCGAGAGGCGAGTCGTCGATGGCTTTCGCGTCCTCCATCATCCGGATGATGTTGGCGGTAGGGGTTTGGCTAACCCGGGAACCAACCGGAATTCCCAGGTACTCGTAAGCCTCACCCTCTCCCAAGGCTTTCAATTCCTCCCCGTCGAGGAGGAAGACGGAAGGCTGCGCTTTCTGTGCGCTTCCCTTCCCCCGAAGGTGAACGGTAGCGCACTTCTTGGGGTTGAATTTCAACCCCGCCGCAGCCGCCGACTTCTGGATCTCGTCGAGGAGGGATTGCATCTCCGCTGGTGAGGCCGCCACAAGACCAATGTCGTCCGCGTAGGCGAATGCACGGTGCAAGTCCTCCCCCAACCTATAGCCCATCGGCAACGATTCGACGGATCGAATCACTCGCTCGATGGCCAGGTTGAAGGTCATTGGACTACACGGACAACCTTGCTTGACCCCAGCCAGCATGGGGATGTTTTCTGTAAAGCCCCGGGATGTACGGACTCTAGTCGTGCATCCGGAGTTCATGGAGAGCATGAGCTTCCGGATGTTGAGGGGTAAACCGGCACCCTCAAAGGCGTCGAACAGGGTGACGTGGGGGATCGACCCGAACGCGTTGGTCAAATCAAGCCACGCCACCACGGCTTGTCGACCCTCTCTCCGGCTGTCCTCCAGGATTTCCTGAAGCATGAAGTTGTGCTCATGACACCCCTCATGCTTCAGGAAACCCTTCTGAGGATGACTCAGCCGTTTTCCCGAAACCGCGAACTTCATCAACCGGTCCGCCAACACTGCGGCGAACAGCTTGGCTACTGTATCGCCGAGCGCTAGCGGACGCCAATTAGAAAGGTCGCTTCGGTCCCCTTTCTTATAAATAAGAACGGTGTTCGAGGACTTCCACGACTCCGGAATGGCCTCCGTGCGAAGGCAGGCGTTGAACGCAGAGGCGAGCACGTGACACCCTGGATCCGCCTTCCTCAGCTCTTCGTAGGTGACCCCGTCCGGACCCGGAGCGCTTTTATGCGTCCGCTTCAGACGGGATTCAACCTCCGACGCCGAGAACGGCCTCACCAGTGCGTCCCGCAACTCACCCTCTTCGTCCGTGGGCCACTCCGGCCACGCATAGGGCTCACCCACAGGGGGGGCCGTCGCCGAGTACATTTTTCGGAAGTACTGGCCGACCTCCTCCGCACCGACTTCGCAGTGCGGGGAAGGACCGGTCAGCACCTCTTCCATCGCCCGGCGCCGATTCTCCCTGTACAGGCGCTGCAGCCTCGTGGCTTTCTTGACATGATCCTCCGGGCCCTGCTGTTCGGGGGCCCTGGGACGACCATGTTGGCGGTTATTCCCCCCCTTAGCCGATCGAGACTGGAAGAAGGTGGTCAGATCTTGGGCCACCCCTTCCAGGAGCTCAATCGTCTCGACCCCCTCGGCGCGTGAGATAAGAGCCTCGCGAATATTCGCTTCGGCCCGTCTCGCATCGCGCCCAGGAAGTCGGGGAGGATTGGAGTTCGCGGGGGGAGAGAGGGAAGTTTCGCGCCCACGACTCGTTTGGGAGGACTGGGGAGTGGTACTACTATTTGGACGGCCCCGGGGCAGTCCACGTCGAGATCGCGTCGAAGGGGCAGAAACGCGAGCACCCGCCGACGCACCGGCAGCAGCCGACCGGGGGCCCCCTCGGCGATCGCTCGCCGCGGTTAGTTGGGGCTCAGGTGGTGGCTGCGACGGTATACGCGATCTTAAACTAAGGGTGGGGGGGGGGGATAACGCGGAGATGTCTATTGGGGACGGCAGTGGCTGTGGCGGGGATGTCGTCGGCGCCGGTGACGATGGCGTTGGGGACGTGGTCCTCCCTCGTCCCGGCGTCCTTCTGAATCCCCCGGTGCTGCCACCCTTTTCCCCGTCACTCTCCGAGGAGCTGTCGCTGTAGACGATCCGCCGTCTCGTCTGCGTCTTCTTTCTCTTCTTCCTCGGGGCCGACTCCCATGGCGATTCCTGGTTGGGAGGGGTGGTGATGTTCGGGGGGGCCTCCTGGCCCCCCTCCTCCTCCTCGATGGAAACCAGGGGCTGAAAGATAAGCGGCCGCTCCGTGACCACCCTGACCGCGTGCGTGGTGGTGATGCACGACGTCATGATGGGGCCACTACGTGTTGTCGTCGTGACAGTGCACGTAGTTAAAGTGGCCCCAGCCGATGACGTCGCTACGGCCAGGGGAGGCAGCGCTATGCCGCTCAGATGTGGAGGGGGAGTCGCCGGCCAGTTCGGGGAAGTGGAAACCGCCCTCTGGGTGGAGGCCCTCTCCCCCTGGACTTGCCCGGTGGTGGTGGCTGATGTTGAGGGTCCAGGGGGGTGGATCGCTGCCTCCGAGGTTGCTTCGGAGGCCGGGTTCTTCTTGGGACGACCCGGCCCCCTCTTGAGGATGGTGGTGGCCTCCTGGCCCGTTGGGGGCGCCGAATCCTTTTTTGGGCGCCCCGGCCCCATCTTGGTGGTGGTGGTGGTGGCGGTGGACCTAGGAGGCAGAATCGACCTCGGAGGCAGGCTGGAGGACCTCGTAACTCTTCTCGTCACTGGGCTCGGTGGAGTTCCCAGTGACTTCCTCTTCGCAGGCGGTTTCTCCAGACTTCCCCTCTTGGAGTTGTGGCCGGAGGATGTTGTTGTACTCCCCCTCGAGCTGGTGGTGGCGAGCCCCTGGTTCCTCGTCACAGCCTCCGCATAGGTGGTGGGCGGCGGGCTGTGACGGGCAGGCTTGGGAACGGCCCCGGTCGCCTTGGTGGTGGTGGCGGACGCTGGGCGGACCGTCGATGTCAGAGCGACAGCGATCCCCTTCGAGGGACGGGTACTAAGGGTGGCAGTTGTCGCCGCCCTCGTGGAATTGATGGTGGATGGGGGCGGCTTCAAGAAGGCGGCAAGCGTCCTTGTAGTGGCCGTCTTCTTCGCCACTGCCGTCCTCGCCGCGTTTCGGGTTAGGGGGGGGGGTGGTTTTCCGCGCGTTTGGGGGGGTCGATTTACGGGGTATCGGGGGGGTGGATTTTCGGGGGACGGGGGGGGTCGAAGATTTACGCGCGGGGGGGATGGTCGAGGTTCTCGCGGGGGGGGTAGTCGATATTCGCGTGGGGGGGGCGTTTGTCACGCGTGTCGCCGGTGAAACCGACGCAGCCACCGAACCTGAAGGACGACTCTGCGCAGAGGCGCCTCCTCCGCTGGTGCTGCCGCCGGACCTGCGCACCCCTGAAGTGCCAGGGGCACCCGGAGCGGTCCCAGCACTAAGGGCTGCGGGGTGGAACTTGGCCACGTGGGAGTTTACATCTTTGGTAGGGTATTTGCCCTTACCCACATGGCCGCAGAATCTGCACGTTGGAATTAGAGTCCACCCCGCGTGAGCTCGCCTCACGTGCTGGGCAAGCTCCAGGTACCCCCTGTACTTAAAAGAATTGCTTTTCGAAGCTTTTTTGTTAAAGCACTCGGGACACGAGAGTCCGTCCGTGGCTGGGAGAAGAACAGCAACTTCCCGTGCTGGCGTCGGTGAAGCCATGATAAAGCGTTAAAAAGGGGGAGGTCGGGGAGTATAGATATATAAATAAATAAATAAAAGGGGCAGGGGAGGTCAGTATATTGGAAGATGGCTAAAAGTGTCTCAGTTCACCGGGCCAGCGACGGGAGTCTCCCGAGTGCTCGGGTGCGCAGACAACGCAAGTTAAAGTGCGACAGCACCGCGGCGCGAAGTAAAAACGCAGGGGGAAGTTGGGGGGAACGCGATTAAAATGCAATATACGATAGTTTAAAATTGATCTAAATCCTGGCAGTCGCCGAGATGTAATATATAAAATAGAGTAAATAATAAAATGTGTAAGAACGCCAAAAATAATATCAAAAGTAAAACCGCGGATAAAAATGTAATGAATATAGCGCCTTAAAAGTACAATAAATAGAGTAAAAAAAACAAAAACCAGGCCAGGCCGGAGCTCTGGCGTTGCCCGCGAGTCTCTAAAAAAAAAAAACGCGAGTAAAAGACGATAGTGTACAATAAATAAATAAATAAAACGCGTAACAATGAGTCGGTATAATAAATAAGAGACAATCACGTATAAATAACAGCTGTTTGCTCGTACGCGGATAGAATTGTATAAAATAAAACTATGTAAATGACTAGAAATAATAAAATAAATAGGACGTCACGGTGTATAAAACGAAGAAATAAATAAATAAGACGTCACTATATAAACGAGAAAGTTAAAAAGTCAATAAATAAATAAATAACGAGCAGAATAAGAGTATAGAATCGAACAGCTGATCGGGCAACGCCGACCGAATCCCCTTTGGCCTTGACCGACAAAGCAAGTGCGCGAAGGAAGTATAGATATAGTGGGGGAGACAGAGAAGCGTGTCGAAGGAAGCAAAGCAGTAGAGAAAGAGAGAGAGAAAGCGGGCGATAGAGAAGGATGCGGAGACGAAGCGGAACGCCTCTCTATCGCGAGAGTCAAAGCCCCTAAAACTAAGACTAGAAAAAAAAAGAGTTAAAATAGAGCTAAACTGATCCCTAGCAGGGATCAGTCGCGTGAGAAGTAAAAGCGGTTTACTCGCGAAAGAGAAGCGCGAGTGGAAGGAGCCGAATACCTCTCGGGAAGAGGTGTGCGTCGATGTTTAAAATGACAGGCGTATCGCCTCTGTCGCCAATTAGGTCAATTATGACACCTCTTCCTTTGAATTATTCGGCAGGAATCGAAAGGAGCACCCCCCGCCTGCACTGTGGTGCACCGGCTCGCGATAAAGCTCGCGAAACGGTGCAATTCCACGAGTGAATTTAAACTTTTCGGAAAGCAATCAACGGTTACCGTTGATTGTTTTCGGAAAGGTCGCGAGAAGGTGTATTAGGTTATAGGAGCCACCTGAGGTGAGGCGGTGGCAGCGGTTCCACCGTTCGCACGCTCAGCTGGGGGGACTAGGTGCCGTTTACCGAGCTACGTCAGAGAGAGCGACGTCACTCGGGCAACGACTCCTAGAGGGGGAAAGCGATAGATAGAAGAAGGAAAGAGCACTTACTCGGTGGTGTCAGCTGGCTGGGCTGTCGGCTCCGGCTGGTCCTGCGGCGGCGCTTGGCGGGAGATCGTCTATCGAACACGTCGCTTATCGAACACGTTTTATCTCCCGCACAACTTTTTGGTCGCTTCTCGGTCTGTTCGGGGAGTCAGAATATATTTGGAATAGGCTAATTGAGCCAATCCTGGCGGCACTGCAATGCCAGGCTGACTCGCGACGGAGGTGGAGCAAGCACCAACGCTCCGTCAGTTTCCAAAAATCAGATTAATATTCTGACTCCCCAATGGGGAGTGTATCAGATATTAAGCTGATAAGAACAGATAAAGTGGCGTTTATTCAAACAATGTTTAGGCCCCCCCATTACAATTGCTGGGTTTAGCTGGGGGGCCTAACAGAAGATGGTTTCTCCCGATTATCGGGGAATGTACAACACACATTAAAATATGTTTGTCAGTCTCGGCGAGCTGCCCTGGTAAAAACTCCTTCGTAAAATGGCCACAATTTGTGGCCATTACAATGTTAAAATGAAATAAATATGAATAAATAAAAAGAAAAAGAGAGGGGAACAGAGATACGGGGGGTAGTGCTTCGCGGTTCTTGTGTGAGGCGCCCCCTTATTTCACTGGTGCCGCCCTTACCTCCGGTCTTATACGAGGTCTGATCATGGTAGATTTTGACCGGAAGGTAGCCCATTCGGAGAGCGGTCGGGGAGGGGGCCCGACGGCGGCGTAACGGCAGGAGCGTCGAACGGGAGCTGGTACTGCCTGATCTTCGACACGTGCTCGACGTATATGTCACGGGACCATCTCATTGTGTCAGTGACAATGAGTCGGCGCATCAGCGCTGCATAGCGCGGTGAGACGCACAGACGCTTCAACACCGGCTCATTGCCCTGATCCCATGTACCAAGGGCGCCTACGACGATCGCATCCACATCCACCGAATACCCTGCCGCGTGCAATGCAGTTGCAAGCGGGGTATACTTGACGATCTTCGATCGTCGAGCATCCTCCATGGCCTTGCACTGGTTCTCGAACGCGATAGTGACATCGATGATGTGGATGCGTTTCGCCGCCTCGTCACGGATAACAATATCCGGACGGAGAGCAGCTAGATCGCCGTTGACGCCCTCCACCCTTTGATTTAGTCGGATGGCTCCCTTCGCTCTACAGGCTTTCGCCACCCGCGCCATAACCGCGTCGTGACGAAGCTGCAGAGCGGCCGAGTGAGGCAGACAGTGGCAGATTACGTGAGGTAACGTCTCACTCGGATAACCGCACTGCCTGCAGCGCTTGTCGCCCGTGCCCCAGCGTCGCGCCCCATTAAGGGGAAGGACATCGAGGCGCGCGCGATGAATGAAGCGCCACTCGGCGAACCGGGCGTACCTGCCGTCGCGGAGGAAGGCATTGCTGACTCCCGACCGCGACGACACCTGGTAAACCTTGCCTTGATCAGGTTTAGCCAGGAGAGAGCACAAGTAACCCTCTTGCACTGCAATTCTCAGACGACGAATCACCTGAGAAGTTGCGCCCGGGGGGATTATAGTCCGCCGGCCCTCCGACCCTCGACATTCTAGGAGAATCTCGTTGGTCAGAGAGTCGTACCGCCATGCCAGGTGCAGGTGTTTTGCCTGGCGACGCGAAGCCATTCGTACCCGGGTCCACAGGCCAGGGTCTCCCTGGAGGTCGCACGCGAACGGTCCTTCGAGGGAACCTGACAAGAATGCGGCGACCTGTTCCTGTGTGGGCTGGATGGATGTTCGTCTCCGGACTGCATTCATCAGCGAGGTCCTGGCCCGCTCAGCGATCGCGCCGTCCTTGCAGGATAACATCCTGAAGGCGTGCGCGATCGTGAGCACGTCGGCCAGGTCCGCCATTGGAATGAGCCCGGCTCCGCCCCGCCAAGTGGGAAGGTAAACTACCTCCGCACTGGCCCGCTGGGGGAGATTCATCCAACCCTTGACCAGACGTTTGACAAATTTGTCAAACGTCTTTAGTGGGGTCTTCTGCACGGACCCGCCCCTCAAGATGTAGTCCAGCCGTGGCAGTATGAACGTCTTAAGGGCGTCCATCTTTTGCCACGGGGCGAGAGGCGAGTCGTCGATGGCTTTCGCGTCCTCCATCATCCGGATGATGTTGGCGGTAGGGGTTTGGCTAACCCGGGAACCAACCGGAATTCCCAGGTACTCGTAAGCCTCACCCTCTCCCAAGGCTTTCAATTCCTCCCCGTCGAGAAGGAAGACGGAAGGCTGCGCTTTCTGTGCGCTTCCCTTCCCCCGAAGGTGAACGGTAGCGCACTTCTTGGGGTTGAATTTCAACCCCGCCGCAGCCGCCGACTTCTGGATCTCGTCGAGGAGGGATTGCATCTCCGCTGGTGAGGCCGCCACAAGACCAATGTCGTCCGCGTAGGCGAATGCACGGTGCAAGTCCTCCCCCAACCTATAGCCCATCGGCAACGATTCGACGGATCGAATCACTCGCTCGATGGCCAGGTTGAAGGTCATTGGACTACACGGACAACCTTGCTTGACCCCAGCCAGCATGGGGATGTTTTCTGTAAAGCCCCGGGATGTACGGACTCTAGTCGTGCATCCGGAGTTCATGGAGAGCATGAGCTTCCGGATGTTGAGGGGTAAACCGGCACCCTCAAAGGCGTCGAACAGGGTGACGTGGGGGATCGACCCGAACGCGTTGGTCAAATCAAGCCACGCCACCACGGCTTGTCGACCCTCTCTCCGGCTGTCCTCCAGGATTTCCTGAAGCATGAAGTTGTGCTCATGACACCCCTCATGCTTCAGGAAACCCTTCTGAGGATGACTCAGCCGTTTTCCCGAAACCGCGAACTTCATCAACCGGTCCGCCAACACTGCGGCGAACAGCTTGGCTACTGTATCGCCGAGCGCTAGCGGACGCCAATTAGAAAGGTCGCTTCGGTCCCCTTTCTTATAAATAAGAACGGTGTTCGAGGACTTCCACGACTCCGGAGTGGCCTCCGTGCGAAGGCAGGCATTGAACACAGAGGCGAGCACGTGACACCCTGGATCCGCCTTCCTCAGCTCTTCGTAGGTGACCCCGTCCGGACCCGGAGCGCTTTTATGCGTCCGCTTCAGACGGGATTCAACCTCCGACGCCGAGAACGGCCTCACCAGTGCGCCCCGCAACTCACCCTCTTCGTCCGTGGGCCACTCCGGCCACGCATAGGGCTCACCCACAGGGGGGGCCGTCGCCGAGTACATTTTTCGGAAGTACTGGCCGACCTCCTCCGCACCGACTTCGCAGTGCGGGGAAGGACCGGTCAGCACCTCTTCCATCGCTCGGCGCCGATTCCCCCTGTACAGGCGCTGCAGCCTCGTGGCTTTCTTGACATGGTCCTCCGGGCCCTGCTGTTCGGGGGCCCTGGGACGACCATGTTGGCGGTTGATCCCCCCCTTAGCCGATCGAGACTGGAAGAAGGTGGTCAGATCTTGGGCCACCCCTTCCAGGAGCTCAATCGTCTCGACCCCCTCGGCGCGTGAGATAAGAGCCTCGCGAATATTCGCTTCGGCCCGTCTCGCATCGCGCCCAGGAAGTCGGGGAGGATTGGAGTTCGCGGGGGGAGAGAGGGAAGTTTCGCGCCCACGACTCGTTTGGGAGGACTGGGGAGTGGTACTACTATTTGGACGGCCCCGGGGCAGTCCACGTCGAGAACGCGTCGAAGGGGCAGAAACGCGAGCTCCCGCCGACGCACCGGCAGCAGCCGACCGGGGGCCCCCTCGGCGATCGCTCGCCGCGGTTAGTTGGGGCTCAGGTGGTGGCTGCGACGGTGCACGCGAGCTTAAACTAAGGGTGGGGGGGGGGGATAACGCGGGGATATCCATTAGGGACGGCAGTGGCTGTGGCGGGGATGTCGTCGGCGCCGGTGACGATGGCGTTGGGGACGTGGTCCTCCCTCGTCCCGGCGTCCTTCTAAATCCCCCGGTGCTGCCACCCTTTTCCCCGTCACTCTCCGAGGAGCTGTCGCTATAGACGATCCGCCGTCTCGTCTGCGTCTTCCTCTTCTTCTTCCTCGGGGCCGTCTCCCATGGCGATTCCTGGTTGGGAGGGGTGGTGATGTTCGGGGGGGCCTCCTGGCCCCCCTCCTCCTCCTCGATGCAGACCAGGGGCTGGAAGATGGGCGGCCGCCCCATCACCACCCTGACCGTGTGCGAGGTGGTAATGCACGACGTCATGATGGGGCCACTGCGTGTCGTCGTAGTGACGGTACACGTCGTCAGAGTGGCCCCAGCCGATGACGTCGTCACGGTCAGGGGGGGAGGGGTTATGCCGCTCGGTTGTGGAGGGGGAGTCGCCGGCCAGTTGGGAGAGGTGGAGGCCGCCCGCAGGGTGGAGGTCCTCCCCCCCTGGACTTGCCCGATGGTGGTGGCCGATGTTGAAGGTCCAGGGGGGTGAATCAATGCCTCCGAGGTTGCTTCAGGGGCCGGGTTCTTCTTAGGACGTCCCGGCCCCTTCTTCAAGGTGGTAGTGGCCTCCTGGCCCACTGGGGGCGCCGAGTCCTTCTTCGGGCGCCCCGGCCCCTTCTTGGTGGTAATGGAGGTGGCGGTGGACCTAGGAGGCTGGGATGACCTCGGAGGCAGGCTGGAGGACCTCGTGATTCTTCTTGCCACCGGGCTAGGTGGTGTGCCCGGTGACTTCTTCTTCGCGGGCGGTTTCTCCAAACTTCTCCTGGTGGAGTTGAGGCCGGACGATGATAAACTCCCCCTCGAGCTGGTGGTGGTGTCGAGCCCCTGGCTTCTCGTTACAGCCTCCGCATAGGTGGTGGGCGGCGGGCTGTGACGAGCGATCTTCGGGACGGCCCCGGACGCCCTGGTGATGGTGGCGGACGCTGGGCGGACCGTCGATGTCGAGGCGACAGCAGTCCCCTTCGAAGAACGGGTACTAAGGGTGGCAGTTGTCGCCGCCCTCGTGGAAGTGGTGGAGGTTGGGGGCGGCTTGAGGAAGGCGGCCAGGGTCCTCGTGGCCGTCCTCTTCGCCACTGCCGTTTTAGCCGCGTTACGGGTTAGGGGGGGGGTGGATTTTCGAAGGGCAGGGGGGGTCGTTGAAGTCCGCGCGGGGGGGGTAGAGGATTTTCGCGAGGGGGCTTGGGGGGTTGTTGATTTCCGCGCGGGGGGGGTCAAAGATTTTCGCGCGGGGGGGGCGTTTATCGCGCGCGTCGCGGGTGCAACCGATGCAGCCACCGAGCCTGAAGGGCGACTCTGCGGAGGGGCGCCTCCGCCGCTGGTGCTGCCACCGGATCTGCGCACCCCTGAGGTACTCGGGGCATCCGGAGCTGCCCCAGCCCTGAGGGCTGCGGGGTGGAACTTGGCCACGTGGGCGTTAACATCCTTTGTAGGGTATTTACCCTTTCCCACGTGGCCGCAAAATTTGCAGGTGGGCACTAGTGTCCACCCCGCGTGAGTTCGCCTCACGTGCTGGGACAGCTCCAGGTACCCCTTGTACCGAAAAGCATTACTTTTCGAAGACTTTTTACTGTAGCACTCGGGACACGTTAGTCCGTCCGTGGCCGGGAGCGGGACGGCAACTTCCCGTGCTGGCACCGGCGAAGCCATATTAAAAGTCGTTGAAAAGGGGAGTCAATAAATAAAATGTATAAATAAATAAATAGCAAAAAAGGGGGAGGATAGAATATTAAAAGTGGCTACAAAGGTCGTAGTTTGCCGGGCCAGCGACGGGAGTCTCCCGAGTGCTTGGGTGCGCAGACAGCGCGAATTAATATGCAGCAGCACCGCGGCGCGAAGTAAAAAGCGCAGGGGACGGTGGGGGGACGCGGATAAAATAGAATAAAATATAATAAATATGGTTAAAGAGATGCAAATCCTGGCAGTCGCCGAGATGTATAAATATGTAAAATAAATAGTGGTTAAAATAGAAGTAAGAATGTAGAAGAGAAAGAAACGCCGTGGATTATAAAATATAAAATAGAGATATAAATATAGATAGCGCCTTAAAATAAGAATAAAATACGGTAGAATAGATAAAACCAGGCCAGTCCGGAGCACTGGCGTTGCCCTTTTGTTTCCTAATTGCGCAATTAAAAGACGATAAAATGTAGTAAATAAATAAATCAAACGCGTGCCGGTGAATGTATATAATAAATAGGAAACAATCACAAACACGTAACAGCTGTTTAGCTCGCTCCCGGATAAAAGTGTATAAATAAAACGGTGTAAAATGACTAGATATTAAAAGAGGAATAAATAAGACGTCACAGTGTAAAAACGATGAAATGAATAAATAGGACGTCACGCGGTATAAACGGGTAAGTTAAAATATAATAAATAAATAAATAACGAGCAGAAACGTGTTTAAAATCGAACAGCTGTTCGGGCAACGCCGACTATGTTCCCTTCGGCCTCTTCCGACCGAGTTCGTGCGTGAAAGAAGGACAGAGATAGAGTGGGAGACAGAGAGACGTGTCGAAGGAAGCAAAGCAGTAGAGAAAGAGAGAGAGAAAGCGGGCGATAGAGAAGGATGCGGAGGCGAAGCGGAAAGCCTCTCTATCGCGAGAGTCAAAGCGTAAGAATAAAGACTAGAATAAATAAAAAGGCTAAGACTGATCCCCAAGCAGGGATCAGTAGCGTTAGAAGAGTTCTACCCGCGGTAGAGAAGCCAGAGAAAGGAGCCGAATAAATCTCGGGAAGAGGTGTATGTCCGATGTTTAAAATGACAGGCGTATGCCTCTGTCGCCAAATTTGTCAATTATGACACCTCTTCCTTTAATTTATTCGACGGGGAATCGAAAGGAACACCTCCCGCATGCACTGTGGTGCACCGGCTCGCGATAAAGCTCGCGAAACGGTGCAATTCCACGAGCGAATTTAAACTTTTCGGAAAGCAATCAACGGTTACCGTTGATTGTTTTCGGAAAGGTCGCGAGAAGGTGTGTTGGGTTATAGGTGCCACCTGAGGTGAGGCGGTGGCAGCGGTTCCACCGTTCGCACACTCAGCTGGGGGGACTAGGTGCCGTTTACCGAGCTACGTCAGAGAGAGCGACGTCACTCGGGCAACGACTCCTGGAGGGGGAAAGCGATAGTAGAAGAGAGAGAAAGACTTACTCGGTCAGCTGGCTGGCTGGGCTGTCGGCTCCGGCTGGTCCTGCGGCGGCGCTTGGCGGGAGATCGTCTATCGAACACGTCACTTATCGAACACGTGTATCTCCCGCACGACTTTTTAGGGTCGCTTCTCGGTCTGATGTCTGTTCTGGGGAGTCAGAAATATATTTGGAAAGCAGCTAATTGAGCCAATCCTGGCGGCACTGCAATGCCAGGCTGACTCGCGACGGAGGTGGAGCAAGCACCAACGCTCCGTCAGTTTCCAAAAATCAGATTAATATTCTGACTCCCCAATGGGGAGTGTATCAGATATTAAGCTGATAAGAACAGATAAAGTGGCGTTTATTTAAGACAAACAATGTTTAGGCCCCCCCATTACAATTGCTGGGTTTAGCTGGGGGGCCTAACAAGGGATGGTTTCTCCCGCTTAACGGGGAATGTACAAAACACATTGAATTATGTTTGTCAGTCTCGGCGAGCTGCCCTGGTAAGATTTTTTTCGTAAAATGGCCATCATTTGTGGCCATTGTATTATTAAGAATAAATAAAAAAGAAAAGAAAAGAGGAATATAAAACATAAAATAATATAAAGGGAGAGAAAAACGGTAAACGGGGGGAATGCGGGGGGTTCGCGGGTTTTGTATGAGGCGCCCCCTTGTTTCACTAATGCCGCCCTTACCTCCGGTCCTATATAAAGTATAATCATGGTAAGATTTGACCGGAAGGTAGCCCATTCGGGGAGCGGTCGGGGAGGGGGCCCGACGACGGCATAACGGCAGGAGCGTCGAACGGGTGCTGGTACTGCCGTATCTTCGACACGTGCTCGACGTATATGTCACGGGACCATCTCATTGTGTCAGTGACAATAAGTCGGCGCATCAGCGCTGCATAGCGCGGTGAGACGCACAGTCGCTTCAACACCGGCTCATTGCCCTGATCCCATGTACCAAGGGCGCCTACGACGATCGCATCCACATCCACCGAATACCCTGCCGCGTGCAATGCAGTTGCAAGCGGAGTATACTTAACGATCTTCGATCGTCGAGCATCCTCCATGGCCTTGCACTGGTTCTCGAACGCGATAGTGACATCGATGATGTGGATGCGTTTCGCCGCCTCGTCACGGATAACAATATCCGGACGGAGAGCAGCTAGATCGCCGTTGACGCCCTCCACCCTTTGATTTAGTCGGATGGCTCCCTTCGCTCTACAGGCTTTCGCCACCCGCGCCATAACCGCGTCGTGACGAAGCTGCAGAGCGGCCGAGTGAGGCAGACAGTGGCAGATTACGTGAGGTAACGTCTCACTCGGATAACCGCACTGCCTGCAGCGCTTGTCGCCCGTGCCCCAGCGTCGCGCCCCATTAAGGGGAAGGACATCGAGGCGCGCGCGATGAATGAAGCGCCACTCGGCGAACCGGGCGTACCTGCCGTCGCGGAGGAAGGCATTGCTGACTCCCGACCGCGACGACACCTGGTAAACCTTGCCTTGATCAGGTTTAGCCAGGAGAGAGCACAAGTAACCCTCTTGCACTGCAATTCTCAGACGACGAATCACCTGAGAAGTTGCGCCCGGGGGGATTATAGTCCGCCGGCCCTCCGACCCTCGACATTCTAGGAGAATCTCGTTGGTCAGAGAGTCGTACCGCCATGCCAGGTGCAGATGTTTTGCCTGGCGACGCGAAGCCATTCGTACCCGGGTCCACAGGCCAGGGTCCCCCTGGAGGTCGCACGCGAACGGTCCTTCGAGGGAACCTGACAAAAACGCGGCGACCTGTTCCTGTGTGGGCTGGACGGATGTTCGTCTCCGGACTGCATTCATCAGCGAGGTCCTGGCCCGCTCAGCGATCGCGCCGTCCTTGCAGGATAACATCCTGAAGGCGTGCGCGATCGTGAGCACGTCGGCCAGGTCCGCCATCGGAATGAGCCCGGCTCCGCCCCGCCAAGTGGGGAGATAAACTACCTCCGCACTGGCCCGCTGGGGGAGATTCATCCAGCCCTTGACCAGACGTTTGACAAACTTGTCAAACGTCTTTAGTGGGGTCTTCTGGACAGACCCGCCCCTCAAGATGTAATCCAGCCGTGGCAGTATGAATGTCTTAAGGGCATCCATCTTTTGCCACGGGGCGAGGGGCGAATCGTCAATGGCTTTCGCGTCCTCCATCATCCGGATGATGTTGGCGGTAGGGGTTTGGCTCACCCGGGAACCGACCGGAATTCCCAGGTACTCGTAAGCCTCACCCTCTCCCAAGGCTTTCAATTCCTCACCGTCGAGAAGGAAGACGGAAGGCTGCGCTTTCTGTGCGCTTCCCTTCCCCCGAAGGTGAACGGTAGCGCACTTCTTGGGGTTGAATTTCAACCCCGCCGCAGCCGCCGACCTCTGGATCTCGTCGAGGAGGGATTGCATCTCAGCTGGTGAGGCCGCCACAAGACCAATGTCGTCCGCGTAGGCGAATGCACGGTGCAAGTCCTCCCCCAACCTATAGCCCATCGGCAACGATTCGACGGATCGAATCACTCGCTCGATGGCCAGGTTGAAGGTCATTGGACTACACGGACAACCTTGCTTGACCCCAGCCAGCATGGGGATGTTTTCAGTAAAGCCCCGGGAGGTACGGACTTTAGTCGTGCATCCAGTGTTCATGGAGAGCATGAGCTTCTGGATGTTAAGGGGGATACCGGCACCCTTAAAAGCATCGAACAGGGTGACGTGGGGGATCGACCCGAACGCGTTGGTCAAATCAAGCCACGCCACCACGGCTTCTCGACCCTCTCTCCGGCTGTCCTCCAGGATTTCCTGAAGCATGAAGTTGTGCTCGTGACACCCCTCATGCTTCAGGAAACCCTTCTGAGGATGACTCAGCCGTTTTCCCAAAACCGCGAAGTCCATTAACCGGTCCGCCAACACTGCAGCGAACAGCTTGGCTACTGTGTCGCCGAGCGCTAGCGGACGCCAATTAGAAAGGTCGCTTCGGTCCCCTTTCTTATAAATAAGAACGGTGTTCGAGGACTTCCACGACTCCGGAATGGCCTCCGTGCGAAGGCAGGCGTTAAACACCGAGGCGAGCACGAGGCACCCTGGGTCAGCGTTCCTGAGCTCGTCGTAGGTGACCCCGTCTGGACCAGGCGCACTTTTGTGCGTCCGCTTCAGACGGGCTTCCACCTCCGACGCCGAGAAAGGCCTACTCAGTGCGCCCCGTAACTCACCCTCCTCGTCCGTGGACCACTCCGGCCACACATAAGGCTCGCCCACAGGGGGGGCCGTCGCCGAGTACATTTTACGGAAGTACTGGCCGACCTCCTCCGCACCGGCTTGGCAGTGCGGGGAAGGACCCGTCAGCACCTCCTCCATCGCTCGGCGCCGATTCTCCCTGTACAGGCGCTGCAGTCTTGTGGCTTTCTTGACATGATCCTCCGGGCCCTGCGGTTCGGGGGCCCTAGAGCGACCATGCTGGCGGTTAATCCCCCCCTTAGCCGATCGAGACTGAAAGTAGGTGGTCAGGTCCTTGGCCACCTCTTCCAGGAGCTCAATCGTCTCGACCCCCTCGGCGCGTGAAATAAGGGCTTCGCGAAGAGTCGCATCGGCCCGTCTCGCATCGCGCCCAGGAAGTCGGGGAGGATTGGATGTCGCGGGGGGAGAGAGGGCAGGTTCGAGCCCACGGCTAGATTGGGAGGACTGGGGAGTGGTACTAATATTTGGACGGCCCCGGGGCTGTCCACGTCGAGAACGCGTCGAAGGGGCAGAAACGCGAGCACCCGCCGACGCACCGGCAGCAGCCGGCCGGGGGCCCCCTCGGCGATCGCTCGCCGCGGTTAGGTGGGGCTCAGGTGGTGGCTGCGACGGTGGACGCGACCTAACGTTTTCGGTGGGGGTGAGGGTGGGGGCGGGTGGAATGTTGGACGGCAGTGGTGGCGATGACGACAAAGGCGCCGGTGACGATGCCGTTGGGGATGTTATCCTCCCTCGTCCCGGCGTCCTCCGGAATCCCGCGTTGCTACCACCCTTTTCCTCGTCGCTCTCCGAGGAGCTGCTGCTGGAGGAGGCGATCCTTCGCCTGAGCCTGTTCCTCTTGGTCCGGGCCGTCTGCCAGAGTTCGTCCGTCCTGGTGGGAGTGGTGGTGAAGTTTGGGGAGGCCTCCTGGCCTCCCTCCTCCTGGATGGACATCAGGGGCCGGGGGGCGGGCGGCTGCCCCGTCACGACCCTGACCAGTCGCACGAATGGGATGCATGACGTCATGATGGGGCCACCACGAGAAGTCGTCGTGACCGTACTCGTGGTTAAAGTGACCCCAGTCGATGACGTCACAACGGCCAGGGGGGTCGGGGGTGCGCTGTTCGTCCGCGGAGGGGGAGTCACCAGCCAATTTGGGGAAGTCGAGGCCGCCCTGTCGTTTGAGGTCCTCCCCTCCTGGACTTGCTCGATGGTGGTTGCTGGTGTTGAATGTCCAGGAGGGTGAGTCGAGGCCCCCGAGGTCTCTGCGGGAGCCTGGGGCTTTTTAGGGCGCCCTGGTCCCCTCTTGGTGGTGGAGGAGGCCCCTTGGCTCGCTGGGGGCGCCGGCTCTTTCTTCGGGCGCCCCGTCCCCCTCTTGGTGGTGGTGGAGGAGGAGGTAGGCCTTGTGGGCACTATGGACCTCGGGGGCAGGCTGGAGGACCTCGTTATCCTTCTAGTCGCTGGGCTCGGTGGTGTGCCCAGTGACCTCTTCTTTAAGGGCGGTTTTCCCAGACTTCCCCTGATGGAGCTGTGGCTGGAAGGTGACGTACTCCCCCTCGAGGTGGTAGTGAAGGGCCCCTGATTCCTTGCTGCGGCTTCCGCGTAGGTGGTAGGCGGTGGGTCGCAGCGGGCGGACTTGGGGACGGTCCCGGTCGCCTTGGTGGAAGTGGCGAGCGGCTGGCGTGCCGTTGATGTAGTGGCAGCAGCAGTCCCCTTTGAGAGACGAGTACTGAGGGTGGCAGTGGTAGATGCCCTCGTGGTGCGGGTGGTCGGTGGGGGTGGCTTCGTCGCGACGGACACCCTCTCCGTCGACGACCTCTTCGCCACTGCCGTCGTGGTCGCGTTGGGGGCGGCTTTATGGGAGCTTGGGAGGGTTGTTTTGCGGGGGACTGGGGGGGTAGTTGAATGGCGTACGGGGGGGGTTGTCGTACGCTGCGCAGGGAGCATCGTCGCAGCCCCCGAGCCTGAAGGGCGACTCTGTAAGGGGGCGCCTCCGCCGCTTGTGCTGCCGCCGGACCTGCGCACTTCTTCGGTACAGGGCGCACTCGGAGCAGGCCCAGCACATTCGGCCGTGGGGCGGCATTTGGCCACGTGGGCGTTTACGTCCTTAGCCGGGTATTTACCCTTTCCCACGTGGCCGCAGTACCGGCAGGTAGGTGTTAATTTCCACCCCACGTGATTCCGCTTTACGTGCTGGGAGAACTCCAAGTACCCCCTGTATCGGAAGCTACTTTTCGCAAATTTTCTAGTTTCCACACACTCGGGGCACGCAATAGCGTCCGTGACCGGGAGTAGAACAGTAACTTCCCTCGCTGGCACCGGCGAAGCCATTTTGAAAGTTTAAAAAAGGGGACAGAAGAAGAAAGAGAATACTAAGAAAAAAGAAGACAGTAGAATAGGGGGTGGATAGAAAAGAATATGAAAGAGGGCTGAGTGTTGTGTCGCCGGGCCAGCGACGGAGGCCTCCCGAGTGTGTGGGTGCGCAGGCGACGCGTGTGTTGGTGCAGCAGCACCGCGGCGTAGAATAAATACGCGGGGTAGTGGTGGGACGCGGATAAAACAGAATACAATAAAATGTTTTAAAAGATGTAAATCAGGGCAGTCGCCGAGATGTATATAGGTGTAAGAATAAATAGTAAAAAAAGAGAAAGAAAAAACGCACAGTGGAAGAATAAAATAAATAAAATGGATAGAATGTAAAGCGCGCCTTAGACTAGAATAAAGTAGAATAAAATACAGTCAGGCCAGTCCGGAGCACTGGCGTTGCCCGCGTGTCTCTTATCAACGCGGATGAAATCAATAAATCGCAATAAATAGATAAATAAATAAAACGCGTCACAATAAATACGTATAATAAATAAGAGACAATCACAAACAAGTATCAGCTGCTTTGCTCGCTCCCGGATAAAATTGTAAAAATAAAACAGTGTATAAAGACTAGAGATAAAATAAATAAGACGTCACGGTGTATAAACGATGAAATAAATAAATAAGACGTCACGCGGTATAAACAAATAAGTTAAAATGTAGTAAATAAATAAATAACGAGCATGAAACGTGATTAAAATCGAACAGCTGATACGGGCAACGCCGACTATGTTCCCTTCGGCCTATTCCGACCGAGTTCGTGCGTGAAAGAAGGACAGCAATAGAGTGGGAGACAGAGAGACGTGTCGAAGGAAGAACAGCGGTAGAGAAAGAGAGAGAGAAAGCGGGCGATAGAGAAGGAAGCGGAGGCGAAGCGGAAAGCCTCTCTATCGCGAGAGTCAAAGCAATAAAATAGAGACTAGAATAGATAAAGGCTAGAGCTGATCCCCAAGCAGGGATCAGTCGCGTGAAAGAAGTTCTACCCGCGGTAGAGAAGCGAGAGAAAGGAGCCGAATAAATCTCGGGAAGAGGTGTGTGTCGATGGTTAAAATGACAGGCGTAACGCCTCTGTCGCCAATTAGTCAATTATTACACCTCTTCCTTTGATTTATTCGACAGGGAATAGAGAGGAACACCCCCCGCATGCACTGTGGTGCACCGGCTCGCGATAAACCTCGCGAAACGGTGCAATTCCACGAGTGAATTTAAACCTTTCGGAAAGCAATCAACGGTTACCGTTGATTGTTTTCAGAAAGGTCGCGAGAAGGTGTGTTGGGTTGTAGGTGCCACCTGAGGTGAGGCGGTGGCAGCGGTTCCACCGTCCGCACACTCAGCTGGGGGGACTAGCAGTCAGCTGCCGCGCTACGTCAGAGAGTGACGTCACGCGAGCAACGACTCCTAGGGAGACAAAGCGATAGACTTGAAAAGGAAAGAGCACTTACTCGGTCAGCTGGCTGGCTGGGCTGTCGGCTCCGGCTGGTCCTGCGGCGGCGCTTGGCGGGAGATCGTCTATCGAACACTTTTCGCCTAACGAACACTAGAAAAGTTCTCCCGCACAAAAACGAATCGCTTCTCGGACTGATGGATCTGTTCGGGGAGTCAGAATATGATTGGAAAACAGCTAATTGAGCCAATCCTGGCGGCACTGCAATGCCAGGCTGACTCGCGACGGAGGTGGAGCAAGCACCAACGCTCCGTCAGTTTCCAAAAATCAGATTAATATTCTGACTCCCCAATGGGGAGTGTATCAGATATTAAGCTGATAAGAACAGATAAAGTGGCGTTTATTCAAACAATGTTTAGGCCCCCCCATTACAATTGCTGGGTTTAGCTGGGGGGCCTAACAGAAGATGGTTTCTCCCGATTATCGGGGAATGTACAACACACATTAAAATATGTTTGTCAGTCTCGGCGAGCTGCCCTGGTAAAAACTCCTTCGTAAAATGGCCACAATTTGTGGCCATTACAATGTTAAAATAGAATAAATATAAATAAATAAACAGAAAAAGAGAGGGGAACAGAGATACGGGGGGTAGTGCTTCGCGGTTCTTGTGTGAGGCGCCCCCTTATTTCACTGGTGCCGCCCTTACCTCCGGTCTTATACGAGGTCTGATCATGGTAGATTTTGACCGGAAGGTAGCCCATTCGGAGAGCGGTCGGGGAGGGGGCCCGACGGCGGCGTAACGGCAGGAGCGTCGAACGGGAGCTGGTACTGCCTGATCTTCGACACGTGCTCGACGTATATGTCACGGGACCATCTCATTGTGTCAGTGACAATGAGTCGGCGCATCAGCGCTGCATAGCGCGGTGAAACGCACAGACGCTTCAACACCGGCTCATTGCCCTGATCCCATGTACCAAGGGCGCCCACGACGATCGCATCCACATCCACCGAATACCCTGCCGCGTGCAATGCAGTTGCAAGCGGGGTATACTTGACGATCTTCGATCGTCGAGCATCCTCCATGGCCTTGCACTGGTTCTCGAACGCGATAGTGACATCGATGATGTGGATGCGTTTCGCCGCCTCGTCACGGATAACAATATCCGGACGGAGAGCAGCTAGATCGCCGTTGACGCCCTCCACCCTTTGATTTAGTCGGATGGCTCCCTTCGCTCTACAGGCTTTCGCCACCCGCGCCATAACCGCGTCGTGACGAAGCTGCAGAGCGGCCGAGTGAGGCAGACAGTGGCAGATTACGTGAGGTAACGTCTCACTCGGATAACCGCACTGCCTGCAGCGCTTGTCGCCCGTGCCCCAGCGTCGCGCCCCATTAAGGGGAAGGACATCGAGGCGCGCGCGATGAATGAAGCGCCACTCGGCGAACCGGGCGTACCTGCCGTCGCGGAGGAAGGCATTGCTGACTCCCGACCGCGACGACACCTGGTAAACCTTGCCTTGATCAGGTTTAGCCAGGAGAGAGCACAAGTAACCCTCTTGCACTGCAATTCTCAGACGACGAATCACCTGAGACGTTGCGCCCGGGGGGATTATAGTCCGCCGGCCCTCCGACCCTCGACATTCTAGGAGAATCTCGTTGGTCAGAGAGTCGTACCGCCATGCCAGGTGCAGGTGTTTTGCCTGGCGACGCGAAGCCATTCGTACCCGGGTCCACAGGCCAGGGTCTCCCTGGAGGTCGCACGCGAACGGTCCTTCGAGGGAACCTGACAAGAATGCGGCGACCTGTTCCTGTGTGGGCTGGATGGATGTTCGTCTCCGGACTGCATTCATCAGCGAGGTCCTGGCCCGCTCAGCGATCGCGCCGTCCTTGCAGGATAACATCCTGAAGGCGTGCGCGATCGTGAGCACGTCGGCCAGGTCCGCCATTGGAATGAGCCCGGCTCCGCCCCGCCAAGTGGGAAGGTAAACTACCTCCGCACTGGCCCGCTGGGGGAGATTCATCCAACCCTTGACCAGACGTTTGACAAATTTGTCAAACGTCTTTAGTGGGGTCTTCTGGACGGACCCGCCCCTCAAGATGTAGTCCAGCCGTGGCAGTATGAACGTCTTAAGGGCGTCCATCTTTTGCCACGGGGCGAGAGGCGAGTCGTCGATGGCTTTCGCGTCCTCCATCATCCGGATGATGTTGGCGGTAGGGGTTTGGCTAACCCGGGAACCAACCGGAATTCCCAGGTACTCGTAAGCCTCACCCTCTCCCAAGGCTTTCAATTGCTCCCCGTCGAGAAGGAAGACGGAAGGCTGCGCTTTCTGTGCGCTTCCCTTCCCCCGAAGGTGAACGGTAGCGCACTTCTTGGGGTTGAATTTCAACCCCGCCGCAGCCGCCGACCTCTGGATCTCGTCGAGGAGGGATTGCATCTCCGCTGGTGAGGCCGCCACAAGACCAATGTCGTCCGCGTAGGCGAATGCACGGTGCAAGTCCTCCCCCAACCTATAGCCCATCGGCAACGATTCGACGGATCGAATCACTCGCTCGATGGCCAGGTTGAAGGTCATTGGACTACACGGACAACCTTGCTTGACCCCAGCCAGCATGGGGATGTTTTCTGTAAGGCCCCGGGATGTACGGACTCTAGTCGTGCATCCGGAGTTCATGGAGAGCATGAGCTTCCGGATGTTGAGGGGTAAACCGGCACCCTCAAAGGCGTCGAACAGGGTGACGTGGGGGATCGACCCGAACGCGTTGGTCAAATCAAGCCACGCCACCACGGCTTGTCGACCCTCTCTCCGGCTGTCCTCCAGGATTTCCTGAAGCATGAAGTTGTGCTCATGACACCCCTCATGCTTCAGGAAACCCTTCTGAGGATGACTCAGCCGTTTTCCCGAAACCGCGAACTTCATCAACCGGTCCGCCAACACTGCGGCGAACAGCTTGGCTACTGTATCGCCGAGCGCTAGCGGACGCCAATTAGAAAGGTCGCTTCGGTCCCCTTTCTTATAAATAAGAACGGTGTTCGAGGACTTCCACGACTCCGGAATGGCCTCCGTGCGAAGGCAGGCATTGAACACAGAGGCGAGCACGTGACACCCTGGATCCGCCTTCCTCAGCTCTTCGTAGGTGACCCCGTCCGGACCCGGAGCGCTTTTATGCGTCCGCTTCAGACGGGATTCAACCTCCGACGCCGAGAACGGCCTCACCAGTGCGCCCCGCAACTCACCCTCTTCGTCCGTGGGCCACTCCGGCCACGCATAGGGCTCACCCACAGGGGGGGCCGTCGCCGAGTACATTTTTCGGAAGTACTGGCCGACCTCCTCCGCACCGACTTCGCAGTGCGGGGAAGGACCGGTCAGCACCTCTTCCATCGCTCGGCGCCGATTCTCCCTGTACAGGCGCTGCAGCCTCGTGGCTTTCTTGACATGGTCCTCCGGGCCCTGCTGTTCGGGGGCCCTGGGACGACCATGTTGGCGGTTGATCCCCCCCTTAGCCGATCGAGACTGGAAGAAGGTGGTCAGATCTTGGGCCACCCCTTCCAGGAGCTCAATCGTCTCGACCCCCTCGGCGCGTGAGATAAGAGCCTCGCGAATATTCGCTTCGACCCGTCTCGCATCGCGCCCAGGAAGTCGGGGAGGATTGGAGTTCGCGGGGGGAGAGAGGGAAGTTTCGCGCCCACGACTCGTTTGGGAGGACTGGGGAGTGGTACTACTATTTGGACGGCCCCGGGGCAGTCCACGTCGAGAACGCGTCGAAGGGGCAGAAACGCGAGCTCCCGCCGACGCACCGGCAGCAGCCGACCGGGGGCCCCCTCGGCGATCGCTCGCCGCGGTTAGTTGGGGCTCAGGTGGTGGCTGCGACGGTGCACGCGAGCTTAAACTAAGGGTGGGGGGGGGGATAACGCGGGGATATCCATTAGGGACGGCAGTGGCTGTGGCGGGGATGTCGTCGGCGCCGGTGACGATGGCGTTGGGGACGTGGTCCTCCCTCGTCCCGGCGTCCTTCTAAATCCCCCGGTGCTGCCACCCTTTTCCCCGTCACTCTCCGAGGAGCTGTCGCTATAGACGATCCGCCGTCTCGTCTGCGTCTTCCTCTTCTTCTTCCTCGGGGCCGTCTCCCATGGCGATTCCTGGTTGGGAGGGGTGGTGATGTTCGGGGGGGCCTCCTGGCCCCCCTCCTCCTCCTCGATGCAGACCAGGGGCTGGAAGATGGGCGGCCGCCCCATCACCACCCTGACCGTGTGCGAGGTGGTAATGCACGACGTCATGATGGGGCCACTGCGCGTCGTCGTAGTGACGGTACACGTCGTCAGAGTGGCCCCAGCCGATGAAGTCGTCACGGTCAGGGGGGGAGGGGTTATGCCGCTCGGTTGTGGAGGGGGAGTCGCCGGCCAGTTGGGAGAGGTGGAGGCCGCCCGCAGGGTGGAGGTCCTCCCCCCCTGGACTTGCCCGATGGTGGTGGCCGATGTTGAAGGTCCAGGGGGGTGAATCAATGCCTCCGAGGTTGCTTCAGGGGCCGGGTTCTTCTTAGGACGTCCCGGCCCCTTCTTCAAGGTGGTAGTGGCCTCCTGGCCCACTGGGGGCGCCGAGTCCTTCTTCGGGCGCCCCGGCCCCTTCTTGGTGGTAATGGAGGTGGCGGTGGACCTAGGAGGCTGGGATGACCTCGGAGGCAGGCTGGAGGACCTCGTGATTCTTCTTGCCACCGGGCTAGGTGGTGTGCCCAGTGACTTCTTCTTCGCGGGCGGTTTCTCCAAACTTCTCCTGGTGGAGTTGAGGCCGGACGATGATAAACTCCCCCTCGAGCTGGTGGTGGTGTCGAGCCCCTGGCTTCTCGTTACAGCCTCCGCATAGGTGGTGGGCGGCGGGCTGTGACGAGCGATCTTCGGGGCGGCCCCGGACGCCCTGGTGATGGTGGCGGACGCTGGGCGGACCGTCGATGTCGAGGCGACAGCAGTCCCCTTCGAAGAACGGGTACTAAGGGTGGCAGTTGTCGCCGCCCTCGTGGAAGTGGTGGAGGTTGGGGGCGGCTTGAGGAAGGCGGCCAGGGTCCTCGTGGCCGTCCTCTTCGCCACTGCCGTTTTAGCCGCGTTACGGGTTAGGGGGGGGGTGGATTTTCGAAGGGCAGGGGGGGGCGTTGAAGTCCGCGCGGGGGGGGTAGAGGATTTTCGCGAGGGGGCTTGGGGGGTTGTTGATTTCCGCGCGGGGGGGGTCAAAGATTTTCGCGCGGGGGGGGCGTTTATCGCGCGCGTCGCGGGTGCAACCGATGCAGCCACCGAGCCTGAAGGGCGACTCTGCGGAGGGGCGCCTCCGCCGCTGGTGCTGCCACCGGATCTGCGCACCCCTGAGGTACTCGGGGCATCCGGAGCTGCCCCAGCCCTGAGGGCTGCGGGGTGGAACTTGGCCACGTGGGCGTTGACATCCTTTGTAGGGTATTTACCCTTTCCCACGTGGCCGCAAAATTTGCAGGTGGGAACTAGTGTCCACCCCGCGTGAGTTCGCCTCACGTGCTGGGACAGCTCCAGGTACCCCTTGTACCGAAAAGCATTGCTTTTCGAAGACTTTTTACTGTAGCACTCGGGACACGTTAGTCCGTCCGTGGCCGGGAGCGGGACGGCAACTTCCCGTGTTGGCACCGGTGAAGCCATATTAAAAGTTGTTGAAAAGGGGAGTCAATAAATAAAATGTATAAATAAATAGGTCAAAAAGGGGGAGGGTTGAGTATTAAAAGATATGGCTGTTAAGGTCGTGGTTCACCGGGCCAGCAACGGGAGTCTCCCGAGTGCTTGGGTGCGCAGGCTACGCAGGTTAAAATGCAGCAGCACCGCGGCGCGAAGTAAAATAGAACGCAGGGGGAATGGGGGGGACGCGAATAAAATACGATAAAATACAGTAAATGCGGTTAAAACGATGTCAATCCAGGCAGTCGCCGAGATATATATATAAATATAGGTATTAATAATGAAAGAAAAAACGCCGAAAGAATAGAAAAAGAAACCAGAAATCGCGGATAAAATAGATATATAATAAAGCGCCTTATAAGTATAATAAATTAAGATAAAATAGAATAAAACCAGGCCAGGCCGGAGCTCTGGCGTTGCCCGCGAGTCTCTTAAATACGCGGATAAAAACGGTGAAATATACTAAGTAAATAAATAAATAAAACGCGTCACAATGTATAAATAACTAGAATAAATAAGAGACGGTCACTAATAAATAACAGCTGTGTTGCTCGATTCGCGGATAAAATTGTATAAATAAAAACTAAGTAAATGACTAGACTAGAATACAATAAATAAGACGTCACGGTGTATAAAACAATGAAATAAATAAGACGTCACGCGGTGTATAAACGATGAAGTTAAAATGCAATAAATAAATAAATAACGAGCAACGGACAATGTATAAAATCGAACAGCTGATACGGGCAACGCCGACTATGTTCCCTTCGGCCTATTCCGACCGAGTTCGTGCGTGAAAGAAGGACAGAGATAGAGTGGGAGACAGAGAGACGTGTCGAAGGAAGCAAAGCAGTAGAGAAAGAGAGAGAGAAAGCGGGCGATAGAGAAGGATGCGGAGGCGAAGCGGAAAGCCTCTCTATCGCGAGAGTCAAAGCGTTAAAATAAAGACTAGAATAAAAGCGAAAGCCTAGAGCTGATCCCCTTGCAGGGATCAGTCGCGTAAAAAGAGTTCTACCCGCGGTAGAGAAGCGAGTGGAAGGAGCCGAATAAATCTCGGGAAGAGGTGTATGTCCGTTGTTAAAATGACAGGCGTGTGCCTCTGTCGCCAATTGTGTCAATTATGACACCTCTTCCTTTAATTTATTCGACGGGGAATAGAGAGGAGCACCTCCCGCATGCACTGTGGTGCACCGGCTCGCGATAAACCTCGCGAAACGGTGCAATTCCACGAGTGAATTTAAACCTTTCGGAAAGCAATCAACGGTTACCGTTGATTGTTTTCAGAAAGGTCGCGAGAAGGTGTATTAGGTTATAGGTGCCACCTGAGGTGAGGCGGTGGCAGCGGTTCCACCGTTCGCACACTCAGCTGGGGGGACTAGGTGCCGTTTACCGAGCCACGTCAGAGAGAGCGACGTCACTCGGGCAACGACTCCTAGAGGGGGAAAGCGATAGTAGAAGAAGGAAAGAGCACTTACTCGGTGGTGTCAGCTGGCTGGGCTGCGTCTGGCTCCGGCTGGTCCTGCGGCGGCGCTTGGCGGGAGATCGTCTAACGCACACAAGTCACCTATCGAACACTTGTATCTCCCGCACGACTTTTTGGGTCGCTTCTCGGTCTGTTCTGGGGAGTCAGAATATGGTTGGAAAGCGTTTATTGAGCCAATCCTGGCGGCACTGCAATGCCAGGCTGACTCGCGACGGAGGTGGAGCAAGCACCAACGCTCCGTCAGTTTCCAAAAATCAGATTAATATTCTGACTCCCCAATGGGGAGTGTATCAGATATTAAGCTGATAAGAACAGATAAAAAGGCGTTTATTAGGAACAAACAATGTTTAAGCCCCCCTTTACATGTGCTGGTTTTAGCAGGGGGGCTTAACAAAAAATGGTTCTTCCCCATTATGGGGGCACGTACAATACCCTTGTCACGGTGTTTGTCAATCTCGGCGAGCTGCCATGGTAAAGTCCCCTTCTTAAAATGGCCACTAGCCGTGGCCATTGCGTTATTAAAATAAATAAAATGAGGGGATATAAAGCATAAAAAGAAAAAAAAGAAAGAAATAAAGAACGAGGGGGATACGGGGAATAGCGCTTCGCGGGCCTAGTTTGAGGCGCCCCCTTATTTCACCGGTGCCGCCCTTACCTCCGGTCCTATATGAAGTATGGTCAAGGTAAAATTTGACCGGGAGGTAGCCCATTCGGGGAGCGGTCGGGGAGGGGGCCCGACGACGGCATAGCGGCAGGAGCGTCGAACGGGTGCTGGTACTGCCTTATTTTCGAGACGTGCTCGACGTATATGTCACGGGACCATCTCATTGTGTCAGTGACAATGAGTCGGCGCATCAGCGCTGCATAGCGCGGTGAGACGCACAGTCGCTTCAACACCGGCTCATTGCCCTGATCCCATGTACCAAGGGCGCCTACGACGATCGCATCCACATCCACCGAATACCCTGCCGCGTGCAATGCAGTTGCAAGCGGAGTATACTTAACGATCTTCGATCGTCGAGCATCCTCCATGGCCTTGCACTGGTTCTCGAACGCGATAGTGACATCGATGATGTGGATGCGTTTCGCCGCCTCGTCACGGATAACAATATCCGGACGGAGAGCAGCTAGATCGCCGTTGACGCCCTCCACCCTTTGATTTAGTCGGATGGCTCCCTTCGCTCTACAGGCTTTCGCCACCCGCGCCATAACCGCGTCGTGACGAAGCTGCAGAGCGGCCGAGTGAGGCAGACAGTGGCAGATTACGTGAGGTAACGTCTCACTCGGATAACCGCACTGCCTGCAGCGCTTGTCGCCCGTGCCCCAGCGTCGCGCCCCATTAAGGGGAAGGACATCGAGGCGCGCGCGATGAATGAAGCGCCACTCGGCGAACCGGGCGTACCTGCCGTCGCGGAGGAAGGCATTGCTGACTCCCGACCGCGACGACACCTGGTAAACCTTGCCTTGATCAGGTTTAGCCAGGAGAGAGCACAAGTAACCCTCTTGCACTGCAATTCTCAGACGACGAATCACCTGAGAAGTTGCGCCCGGGGGGATTATAGTCCGCCGGCCCTCCGACCCTCGACATTCTAGGAGAATCTCGTTGGTCAGAGAGTCGTACCGCCATGCCAGGTGCAGGTGTTTTGCCTGGCGACGCGAAGCCATTCGTACCCGGGTCCACAGGCCAGGGTCTCCCTGGAGGTCGCACGCGAACGGTCCTTCGAGGGAACCTGACAAAAATGCGGCGACCTGTTCCTGTGTGGGCTGGATGGATGTTCGTCTCCGGACTGCATTCATCAGCGAGGTCCTGGCCCGCTCAGCGATCGCGCCGTCCTTGCAGGATAACATCCTGAAGGCGTGCGCGATCGTGAGCACGTCGGCCAGGTCCGCCATTGGAATGAGCCCGGCTCCGCCCCGCCAAGTGGGAAGGTAAACTACCTCCGCACTGGCCCGCTGGGGGAGATTCATCCAACCCTTGACCAGACGTTTGACAAATTTGTCAAACGTCTTTAGTGGGGTCTTCTGGACGGACCCGCCCCTCAAGATGTAGTCCAGCCGTGGCAGTATGAACGTCTTAAGGGCGTCCATCTTTTGCCACGGGGCGAGAGGCGAGTCGTCGATGGCTTTCGCGTCCTCCATCATCCGGATGATGTTGGCGGTAGGGGTTTGGCTAACCCGAGAACCAACCGGAATTCCCAGGTACTCGTAAGCCTCACCCTCTCCCAAGGCTTTCAATTCCTCCCCGTCGAGAAGGAAGACGGAAGGCTGCGCTTTCTGTGCGCTTCCCTTCCCCCGAAGGTGAACGGTAGCGCACTTCTTGGGGTTGAATTTCAACCCCGCCGCAGCCGCCGACTTCTGGATCTCGTCGAGGAGGGATTCCATCTCCGCTGGTGAGGCCGCCACAAGACCAATGTCGTCCGCGTAGGCGAATGCACGGTGCAAGTCCTCCCCCAACCTATAGCCCATCGGCAACGATTCGACGGATCGAATCACTCGCTCGATGGCCAGGTTGAAGGTCATTGGACTACACGGACAACCTTGCTTGACCCCAGCCAGCATGGGGATGTTTTCTGTAAAGCCCCGGGATGTACGGACTCTAGTCGTGCATCCGGAGTTCATGGAGAGCATGAGCTTCCGGATGTTGAGGGGTAAACCGGCACCCTCAAAGGCGTCGAACAGGGTGACGTGGGGGATCGACCCGAACGCGTTGGTCAGATCAAGCCACGCCACCACGGCTTGTCGACCCTCTCTCCGGCTGTCCTCCAGGATTTCCTGAAGCATGAAGTTGTGCTCATGACACCCCTCATGCTTCAGGAAACCCTTCTGAGGATGACTCAGCCGTTTTCCCAGAACCGCGAACTTCATCAACCGGTCCGCCAACACTGCAGCGAACAGCTTGGCTACTGTGTCGCCGAGCGCTAGCGGACGCCAGTTAGAAAGGTCGCTTCGGTCCCCTTTCTTATAAATAAGAACGGTGTTCGAGGACTTCCACGACTCCGGAATGGCCTCCGTGCGAAGGCAGGCGTTGAACGCAGAGGCGAGCACGTGACACCCTGGATCCGCCTTCCTCAGCTCTTCGTAGGTGACCCCGTCCGGACCCGGAGCGCTTTTATGCGTCCGCTTCAGACGGGATTCAACCTCCGACGCCGAGAACGGCCTCACCAGTGCGTCCCGCAACTCACCCTCTTCGTCCGTGGGCCACTCCGGCCACGCATAGGGCTCACCCACAGGGGGGGCCGTCGCCGAGTACATTTTTCGGAAGTACTGGCCGACCTCCTCCGCACCGACTTCGCAGTGCGGGGAAGGACCGGTCAGCACCTCTTCCATCGCCCGGCGCCGATTCTCCCTGTACAGGCGCTGCAGCCTCGTGGCTTTCTTGACATGATCCTCCGGGCCCTGCTGTTCGGGGGCCCTGGGACGACCATGTTGGCGGTTATTCCCCCCCTTAGCCGATCGAGACTGGAAGAAGGTGGTCAGATCTTGGGCCACCCCTTCCAGGAGCTCAATCGTCTCGACCCCCTCGGCGCGTGAGATAAGAGCCTCGCGAATATTCGCTTCGGCCCGTCTCGCATCGCGCCCAGGAAGTCGGGGAGGATTGGAGTTCGCGGGGGGAGAGAGGGAAGTTTCGCGCCCACGACTCGTTTGGGAGGACTGGGGAGTGGTACTACTATTTGGACGGCCCCGGGGCAGTCCACGTCGAGATCGCGTCGAAGGGGCAGAAACGCGAGCACCCGCCGACGCACCGGCAGCAGCCGACCGGGGGCCCCCTCGGCGATCGCTCGCCGCGGTTAGTTGGGGCTCAGGTGGTGGCTGCGACGGTATACGCGATCTTAAACTAAGGGTGGGGGGGGGGATAACGCGGAGATGTCTATTGGGGACGGCAGTGGCTGTGGCGGGGATGTCGTCGGCGCCGGTGGCGATGGCGTTGGGGACGTGGTCCTCCCTCGTCCCGGCGTCCTTCTGAATCCCCCGGTGCTGCCACCCTTTTCCCCGTCACTCTCCGAGGAGCTGTCGCTGTAGACGATCCGCCGTCTCGTCTGCGTCTTCTTTCTCTTCTTCCTCGGGGCCGACTCCCATGGCGATTCCTGGTTGGGAGGGGTGGTGATGTTCGGGGGGGCCTCCTGGCCCCCCTCCTCCTCCTCGATGGAAACCAGGGGCTGAAAGATAAGCGGCCGCTCCGTGACCACCCTGACCGCGTGCGTGGTGGTGATGCACGACGTCATGATGGGGCCACTACGTGTTGTCGTCGTGACAGTGCACGTAGTTAAAGTGGCCCCAGCCGATGACGTCGCTACGGCCAGGGGAGGCAGCGCTATGCCGCTCAGATGTGGAGGGGGAGTCGCCGGCCAGTTCGGGGAAGTGGAAACCGCCCTCTGGGTGGAGGCCCTCTCCCCCTGGACTTGCCCGGTGGTGGTGGCTGATGTTGAGGGTCCAGGGGGGTGGATCGCTGCCTCCGAGGTTGCTTCGGAGGCCGGGTTCTTCTTGGGACGACCCGGCCCCCTCTTGAGGATGGTGGTGGCCTCCTGGCCCGTTGGGGGCGCCGAATCCTTTTTTGGGCGCCCCGGCCCCATCTTGGTGGTGGTGGTGGTGGCGGTGGACCTAGGAGGCAGAATCGACCTCGGAGGCAGGCTGGAGGACCTCGTAACTCTTCTCGTCACTGGGCTCGGTGGAGTTCCCAGTGACTTCCTCTTCGCAGGCGGTTTCTCCAGACTTCCCCTCTTGGAGTTGTGGCCGGAGGATGTTGTTGTACTCCCCCTCGAGCTGGTGGTGGCGAGCCCCTGGTTCCTCGTCACAGCCTCCGCATAGGTGGTGGGCGGCGGGCTGTGACGGGCAGGCTTGGGAACGGCCCCGGTCGCCTTGGTGGTGGTGGCGGACGCTGGGCGGACCGTCGATGTCAGAGCGACAGCGATCCCCTTCGAGGGACGGGTACTAAGGGTGGCAGTTGTCGCCGCCCTCGTGGAATTGATGGTGGATGGGGGCGGCTTCAAGAAGGCGGCAAGCGTCCTTGTAGTGGCCGTCTTCTTCGCCACTGCCGTCCTCGCCGCGTTTCGGGTTAGGGGGGGGGGTGGTTTTCCGCGCGTTTGGGGGGGTCGATTTACGGGGTATCGGGGGGGTGGATTTTCGGGGGACGGGGGGGGTCGAAGATTTACGCGCGGGGGGGATGGTCGAGGTTCTCGCGGGGGGGGTAGTCGATATTCGCGTGGGGGGGGCGTTTGTCACGCGTGTCGCCGGTGAAACCGACGCAGCCACCGAACCTGAAGGACGACTCTGCGCAGAGGCGCCTCCTCCGCTGGTGCTGCCGCCGGACCTGCGCACCCCTGAAGTGCCAGGGGCACCCGGAGCGGTCCCAGCACTAAGGGCTGCGGGGTGGAACTTGGCCACGTGGGAGTTTACATCTTTGGTAGGGTATTTGCCCTTACCCACATGGCCGCAGAATCTGCACGTTGGAATTAGAGTCCACCCCGCGTGAGCTCGCCTCACGTGCTGGGCAAGCTCCAGGTACCCCCTGTACTTAAAAGAATTGCTTTTCGAAGCTTTTTTGTTAAAGCACTCGGGACACGAGAGTCCGTCCGTGGCTGGGAGAAGAACAGCAACTTCCCGTGCTGGCGTCGGTGAAGCCATGATAAAGCGTTAAAAAGGGGGAGGTCGGGGAGTATAGATATATAAATAAATAAATAAAAGGGGCAGGGGAGGTCAGTATATTGGAAGATGGCTAAAAGTGTCTCAGTTCACCGGGCCAGCGACGGGAGTCTCCCGAGTGCTCGGGTGCGCAGACAACGCAAGTTAAAGTGCGACAGCACCGCGGCGCGAAGTAAAAACGCAGGGGGAAATTGGGGGGAACGCGATTAAAATGCAATATACGATAGTTTAAAATTGATCTAAATCCTGGCAGTCGCCGAGATGTAATATATAGAATAGAGTAAATAATAAAATGTGTAAGAACGCCAAAAATAATATCAAAAGTAAAACCGCGGATAAAAATGTAATGAATATAGCGCCTTAAAAGTACAATAAATAGAGTAAAAAAAACAAAAACCAGGCCAGGCCGGAGCTCTGGCGTTGCCCGCGAGTCTCTAAAAAAAAAAAAACGCGAGTAAAAGACGATAGTGTACAATAAATAAATAAATAAAACGCGTAACAATGAGTCGGTATAATAAATAAGAGACAATCACGTATAAATAACAGCTGTTTGCTCGTACGCGGATAGAATTGTATAAAATAAAACTATGTAAATGACTAGAAATAATAAAATAAATAGGACGTCACGGTGTATAAAACGAAGAAATAAATAAATAAGACGTCACTATATAAACGAGAAAGTTAAAAAGTCAATAAATAAATAAATAACGAGCAGAATAAGAGTATAGAATCGAACAGCTGATCGGGCAACGCCGACCGAATCCCCTTTGGCCTTGACCGACAAAGCAAGTGCGCGAAGGAAGTATAGATATAGTGGGGGAGACAGAGAAGCGTGTCGAAGGAAGCAAAGCAGTAGAGAAAGAGAGAGAGAAAGCGGGCGATAGAGAAGGATGCGGAGACGAAGCGGAACGCCTCTCTATCGCGAGAGTCAAAGCCCCTAAAACTAAGACTAGAAAAGAAGAGTTAAAATAGAGCTAAACTGATCCCTAGCAGGGATCAGTCGCGTGAGAAGTAAAAGCGGTTTACTCGCGAAAGAGAAGCGCGAGTGGAAGGAGCCGAATAACTCTCGGGAAGAGGTGTGCGTCGATGTTTAAAATGACAGGCGTATCGCCTCTGTCGCCAATTAGGTCAATTATGACACCTCTTCCTTTGAATTATTCGGCAGGAATCGAAAGGAGCACCCCCCGCATGCACTGTGGTGCACCGGCTCGCGATAAAGCTCGCGAAACGGTGCAATTCCACGAGTGAATTTAAACTTTTCGGAAAGCAATCAACGGTTACCGTTGATTGTTTTCGGAAAGGTCGCGAGAAGGTGTATTAGGTTATAGGAGCCACCTGAGGTGAGGCGGTGGCAGCGGTTCCACCGTTCGCACGCTCAGCTGGGGGGACTAGGTGCCGTTTACCGAGCTACGTCAGAGAGAGCGACGTCACTCGGGCAACGACTCCTAGAGGGGGAAAGCGATAGATAGAAGAAGGAAAGAGCACTTACTCGGTGGTGTCAGCTGGCTGGGCTGTCGGCTCCGGCTGGTCCTGCGGCGGCGCTTGGCGGGAGATCGTCTATCGAACACGTCGCTTATCGAACACGTTTTATCTCCCGCACAACTTTTTGGTCGCTTCTCGGTCTGTTCGGGGAGTCAGAATATATTTGGAATAGGCTAATTGAGCCAATCCTGGCGGCACTGCAATGCCAGGCTGACTCGCGACGGAGGTGGAGCAAGCACCAACGCTCCGTCAGTTTCCAAAAATCAGATTAATATTCTGACTCCCCAATGGGGAGTGTATCAGATATTAAGCTGATAAGAACAGATAAAAAGGCGTTTATTGGGAACAAACAATGTTTAAGCCCCCCTTTACATGTGCTGGTTTTAGCAGGGGGGCTTAACAAAAAATGGTTCTTCCCCATTATGGGGGCACGTACAATACACTTGTCACGGTGTTTGTCAATCTCGGCGAGCTGCCATGGTAAAGTCCCCTTCTTAAAATGGCCACTAGCCGTGGCCATTGCGTTATTAAAATAAATAAAATGAGGGGATATAAAGCATAAAAAGAAAAAAAAGAAAGAAATAAAGAACGAGGGGGATACGGGGAATAGCGCTTCGCGGGCCTAGTTTGAGGCGCCCCCTTATTTCACCGGTGCCGCCCTTACCTCCGGTCCTATATGAAGTATGGTCAAGGTAAAATTTGACCGGGAGGTAGCCCATTCGGGGAGCGGTCGGGGAGGGGGCCCGACGACGGCATAGCGGCAGGAGCGTCGAACGGGTGCTGGTACTGCCTTATTTTCGAGACGTGCTCGACGTATATGTCACGGGACCATCTCATTGTGTCAGTGACAATGAGTCGGCGCATCAGCGCTGCATAGCGCGGTGAAACGCACAGACGCTTCAACACCGGCTCATTGCCCTGATCCCATGTACCAAGGGCGCCTACGACGATCGCATCCACATCCACCGAATACCCTGCCGCGTGTAATGCAGTTGCAAGCGGGGTATACTTGACGATCTTCGATCGTCGAGCATCCTCCATGGCCTTGCACTGGTTCTCAAACGCGATAGTGACATCGATGATGTGGATGCGTTTCGCCGCCTCGTCACGGATAACAATATCCGGACGGAGAGCAGCTAGATCGCCGTTGACGCCCTCCACCCTTTGATTGAGTCGGATGGCTCCCTTCGCTCTACAGGCTTTCGCCACCCGCGCCATAACCGCGTCGTGACGAAGCTGCAGAGCGGCCGAGTGAGGCAGACAGTGGCAGATTACGTGAGGTAACGTCTCACTCGGATAACCGCACTGCCTGCAGCGCTTGTCGCCCGTGCCCCAGCGTCGCGCCCCATTAAGGGGAAGGACATCGAGGCGCGCGCGATGAATGAAGCGCCACTCGGCGAACCGGGCGTACCTGCCGTCGCGGAGGAAGGCATTGCTGACTCCCGACCGCGACGACACCTGATAAACCTTGCCTTGATCAGGTTTAGCCAGGAGAGAGCACAAGTAGCCCTCTTGCACTGCAATTCTCAGACGACGAATCACCTGAGAAGTTGCGCCCGGGGGGATTATAGTCCGCCGGCCCTCCGACCCTCGACATTCTAGGAGAATCTCGTTGGTCAGAGAGTCGTACCGCCATGCCAGGTGCAGGTGTTTTGCCTGGCGACGCGAAGCCATTCGTACCCGGGTCCACAGGCCAGGGTCTCCCTGGAGGTCGCACGCGAACGGTCCTTCGAGGGAGCCTGACAAAAATGCGGCGACCTGTTCCTGTGTGGGCTGGATGGATGTTCGTCTCCGGACTGCATTCATCAGCGAGGTCCTGGCCCGCTCAGCGATCACGCCGTCCTTGCAGGATAACATCCTGAAGGCGTGCGCGATCGTGAGCACGTCGGCCAGGTCCGCCATTGGAATGAGCCCGGCTCCGCCCCGCCAAGTGGGAAGGTAAACTACCTCCGCACTGGCCCGCTGGGGGAGATTCATCCAACCCTTGACCAGACGTTTGACAAATTTGTCAAACGTCTTTAGTGGGGTCTTCTGGACGGACCCGCCCCTCAAGATGTAGTCCAGCCGTGGCAGTATGAACGTCTTAAGGGCGTCCATCTTTTGCCACGGGGCGAGAGGCGAGTCGTCGATGGCTTTCGCGTCCTCCATCATCCGGATGATGTTGGCGGTAGGGGTTTGGCTAACCCGGGAACCAACCGGAATTCCCAGGTACTCGTAAGCCTCACCCTCTCCCAAGGCTTTCAATTCCTCACCGTCGAGAAGGAAGACGGAAGGCTGCGCTTTCTGTGCGCTTCCCTTCCCCCGAAGGTGAACGGTAGCGCACTTCTTGGGGTTGAATTTCAACCCCGCCGCAGCCGCCGACTTCTGGATCTCGTCGAGGAGGGATTGCATCTCCGCTGGTGAGGCCGCCACAAGACCAATGTCGTCCGCGTAGGCGAATGCACGGTGCAAGTCCTCCCCCAACCTATAGCCCATCGGCAACGATTCGACGGATCGAATCACTCGCTCGATGGCCAGGTTGAAGGTCATTGGACTACACGGACAACCTTGCTTGACCCCAGCCAGCATAGGGATGTTTTCTGTAAAGCCCCGGGATGTACGGACTCTAGTCGTGCATCCGGAGTTCATGGAGAGCATGAGCTTCCGGATGTTGAGGGGTAAACCGGCACCCTCAAAGGCGTCGAACAGGGTGACGTGGGGGATCGACCCGAACGCGTTGGTCAAATCAAGCCACGCCACCACGGCTTGTCGACCCTCTCTCCGGCTGTCCTCCAGGATTTCCTGAAGCATGAAGTTGTGCTCGTGACACCCCTCATGCTTCAGGAAACCCTTCTGAGGATGACTCAGCCGTTTTCCCAAAACCGCGAACTTCATCAACCGGTCCGCCAACACTGCAGCGAACAGCTTGGCTACTGTGTCGCCGAGCGCTAGCGGACGCCAGTTAGAAAGGTCGCTTCGGTCCCCTTTCTTATAAATAAGAACGGTGTTCGAGGACTTCCACGACTCCGGAATGGCCTCCGTGCGAAGGCAGGCGTTGAACGCAGAGGCGAGCACGTGACACCCTGGATCCGCCTTCCTCAGCTCTTCGTAGGTGACCCCGTCCGGACCCGGAGCGCTTTTATGCGTCCGCTTCAGACGGGATTCAACCTCCGGCGCCGAGAACGGCCTCACCAGTGCGTCCCGCAACTCACCCTCTTCGTCCGTGGGCCACTCCGGCCACGCATAGGGCTCACCCACAGGGGGGGCCGTCGCCGAGTACATTTTTCGGAAGTACTGGCCGACCTCCTCCGCACCGACTTCGCAGTGCGGGGAAGGACCGGTCAGCACCTCTTCCATCGCTCGGCGCCGATTCTCCCTGTACAGGCGCTGCAGCCTCGTGGCTTTCTTGACATGGTCCTCCGGGCCCTGCTGTTCGGGGGCCCTGGGACGACCATGTTGGCGGTTATTCCCCCCCTTAGCCGATCGAGACTGGAAGAAGGTGGTCAGATCTTGGGCCACCTCTTCCAGGAGCTCAATCGTCTCGACCCCCTCGGCGCGTGAGATAAGAGCCTCGCGAATATTCGCTTCGGCCCGTCTCGCATCGCGCCCAGGAAGTCGGGGAGGATTGGAGTTCGCGGGGGGAGAGAGGGAAGTTTCGCGCCCACGACTCGTTTGGGAGGACTGGGGAGTGGTACGAATATTTGGACGGCCCCGGGGCAGTCCACGTCGAGAACGCGTCGAAGGGGCAGAAACGCGAGCACCCGCCGACGCACCGGCAGCAGCCGACCGGGGGCCCCCTCGGCGATCGCTCGCCGCGGTTAGTTGGGGCTCAGGTGGTGGCTGCGACGGTATGCGCGGAGTAAAACTAAGGGTTAAGGGGGGGGAAGGCGCGGGGGGGTTCGTTGGGGACGGCAGTGGCGGCGCTGGGGGCGAAGGCTCCGGTGTCGATGGCGTAGGGGATGTCATCCTCCCTCGTCCCGGAGTCCTCCGAAATCCCGCGCTGCTGCCACCCTTTTCCTCGTCACTCTCCGAGGAGCTGTCGCTGTAGACGATCCGTCTCCTCATCTGCGACGTCTTCTTCTTCTTCCTCGGGGCCGTCTCCCATGGCGATTCCTGGTTGGGAGGGGTGGTGATGTTCGGGGGGGCCTCCTGGCCCCCCTCCTCCTCCTCGATGCAAACCAGGGGCTGGAAGATGAGCGGCCGCCCCGTCACCACCCTGACCGTGTGCGAGGTGGTAATGCACGACGTCATGATGGGGCCACTGCGTGTCGTCGTGGTGACGGTGCACGTCGTCAAAGTGGCCCCAGCCGATGACGTCGTCACGGTCAGGGGGGGAGGAATTATGCCGCTCGGCTGTGGAGGGGGAGTCGCCGGCCAGTTGGGAGAGGTGGAGGCCGCCCGCAGGGTGGAGGTCCTCCCCCCCTGGACTTGCCCGATGGTGGTGGCCGATGTTGAAGGTCCAGGGGGGTGAATCAGTGCCTCCGGGGTTACTTCAGGGGCCGGGTTCTTCTTAGGACGTCCCGGCCCCTTCTTCAAGGTGGTAGTGGCCTCCTGGCCCACTGGGGGCGCCGAGTCCTTCTTCGGGCGCCCCGGCCCCTTCTTGGTGGTAATGGAGGTGGCGGTGGACCTAGGAGGCTGGGATGACCTCGGAGGCAGGCTGGAGGACCTCGTGATTCTTCTTGCCACCGGGCTAGGTGGTGTGCCCGGTGACTTCTTCTTCGCGGGCGGTTTCTCCAGGCTTCTCCTGGTGTGGCCGGACGTTGACAAGCTCCCCCTCGAGCTGGTGGTGGTGTCAAGCCCCTGGCTTCTCGTCACAGCCTCCGCATAGGTGGTGGGCGGCGGGCTGTGACGAGCGGTCTTCGAGACGGCCCCGGTCGCCCTGGTGATGGTGGCGGACGCTGGGCGGACCGTCGATGTTGAGGCGACAGCAGTCCCCTTCGAAGAACGGGTACTAAGGGTGGCAGTTGTCGCCGCCCTCGTGGAAGTGGTGGAGGTTGGGGGCGGCTTGAGGAAAGCGGCCAAGGTCCTCGTGGCCGTCCTCTTCGCCACTGCCGTTTTAACCGCGTTACGGGTTAGGGGGGGGGTGGATTTTCGGAGGGCAGGGGGGGTCGTTGAAGTCCGCGCGGGGGGGGTCAAGGATTCTCGCGAGGGGGCTTGGGGGGTTGTTGGTTTCCGCGCGGGGGGGGTTAAAGATTTTCGCGCGGGGGGGGCGTTTGTCGCGCGCGTCGCGGATGCAGCCGATGCAGCCACCGAGCCTGAAGGGCGACTCTGCGGAGGGGCGCCTCCGCCGCTGGTGCTGCCACCGGATCTGCGCACCCCTGAGGTACTCGGGGCATCCGGAGCTGCCCCAGCCCTGAGGGCTGCGGGGTGGAACTTGGCCACGTGGGCGTTAACATCCTTTGTAGGGTATTTACCCTTTCCCACGTGGCCGCAAAATTTGCAGGTGGGCACTAGTGTCCACCCCGCGTGAGTTCGCCTCACGTGCTGGGACAGCTCCAGGTACCCCTTGTACCGAAAGGCATTACTTATCGAGGACTTTTTAGTGTAGCACTCGGGACACGTTAGTCCGTCCGTGGCCGGGAGCGGGACGGCAACTTCCCGTGCTGGCACCGGCGAAGCCATATTAAGGGTTGTTAAAAAGGGGGGTCAATAAATAAAGTATATAAATAAATAAGTAAAAAGAGAAGGGGGAGGGTTGAGTATTAAAAGATATGGCTGGTAAGGTCGTAAATCACCGGGCCAGCGACGGGAGTCTCCCGAGTGCTTGGGTGCGCAGGCTACGCAGGTTAAAATGCAGCAGCACCGCGGCGCGAAGTAAAATAAAACGCAGGGGGAATGGGGGGGACGCGAATAAAATACAATAAAATGCAATAAATACGGTTAAAAAGAGATGTAAATCCTGGCAGTCGCCGAGATGTATAAATATATAATAAATAATGGTTAAAATGAATATAGAGTAAAATAAAAAGGAACGCCGGAGAGTAGAAAATATAGAATTAAGATATAGATGTAAATAGCGCCTTAAAGTAGAGTAAAATAAAATGGATAAAACCAGGCCAGGCCGGAGCTCTGGCGTTGCCCGCGAGTCTCTTAAATACGCGGATAAAAAACGGTGAAATATAATAAGTAAATAAATAAATAAAACGCGTCACAGTGTATAAATAACTAGAATAAATAAGAGACGGTCACTAATAAATAACAGCTGTGTTGCTCGATTCGCGGATAAAATTGTATAAAATAAAAACTATGTAAATGACTAGACTAGAATACAATAAATAAGACGTCACGGTGTATAAAACAATGAAATAAATAAGACGTCACGCGGTGTATAAACGATGAAGTTAAAATGCGATAAATAAATAAATAACGAGCAACGGACAATGTATAAAATCGAACAGCTGATCGGGGCAACGCCGACTAAGTCCCCTTCGGCCTATTCCGACCGAGTTCGTGCGTGAAAGAAGGACAGCAATAGAGTGGGAGACAGAGAGACGTGTCGAAGGAAGCAAAGCAGTAGAGAAAGAGAGAGAGACAGCGGGCGACAGAAAGGATCGGAGGCGAAGCGGAAGCCTCTCTATCGCGAGAGTCAAAGCAGTAAAATAAGAGTGACTAGAATAAAAGCGATAGGCTAGACTTGACCCCCTTGCAGGGATCAGTCGCGTAAAAAGAAATCTACTCGCGAAAGAGAAGCGAGTGGAAGGAGCCGAATAAATCTCGGGAAGAGGTGTGCGTCGGTGTTTAGAATGACAGGCGTATCGCCTCTGTCGCCAATTATGTCAATTATTACACCTCTTCCTTTGATTTATTCGACGGGGAGTAGAAAGGAGCACCTCCCGCATGCACTGTGGTGCACCGGCTCGCGATAAAGCTCGCGAAACGGTGCAATTCCACAAGTGAATTTAAACTTTTCGGAAAGCAATCAACGGTTACCGTTGATTGTTTTCGGAAAGGTCGCGAGAAGGTGTATTAGGTTATGGGTGCCACCTGAGGTGAGGCGGTGGCAGCGGTTCCACCGTTCGCACACTCAGCTGGGGGGACTAGGTGCCGTTTACCGAGCTACGTCAGAGAGAGCGACGTCACTCGGGCAACGACTCCTAGAGGGGGAAAGCGATAGTAGAAGAGAGAGAAAGACTTACTCGGTCAGCTGGCTGGCTGGGCTGTCGGCTCCGGCTGGTCCTGCGGCGGCGCTTGGCGGGAGATCGTCGTCTATCGTGTATAGTCGCTTATCGAACACGTTTTATCTCCCGCACAACTTTTGGGTCGCTTCTCGGTCTGATGTCTGTTCTGGGGAGTCAGAATGTATTTTGGAAATAGGCTAATTGAGCCAATCCTGGCGGCACTGCAATGCCAGGCTGACTCGCGACGGAGGTGGAGCAAGCACCAACGCTCCGTCAGTTTCCAAAAATCAGATTAATATTCTGACTCCCCAATGGGGAGTGTATCAGATATTAAGCTGATAAGAACAGATAAGATGGCGTTTATTAAAACAAACAATGTTTAAGCCCCCCTTCTTACATTGCTGAGTTTAGCTGGGGGGCTTAACAAGAGATGGGTTCTCCCGAGTATCGGGGCACGTACATTACATTTATAACAATGTTTGTCAACCTCGGCGAGCTGCCATGGTAAAATTGCTTTCTTAAAATGGCCACTATACGTGGCCATTGTATTGTTAAAAAAAATAACAAGGGTAGGAAAAATAATATAGAACGCGAAAAAAAATAAAAAAGACGAGGGGGATACGGGGGTAGCGCTTCGCGGGTTTTGTATGAGGCGCCCCCTTGTTTCACTAATGCCGCCCTTACCTCCGGTCCTATATAAAGTATAATCATGGTAAGATTTGACCGGAAGGTAGCCCATTCGGGGAGCGGTCGGGGAGGGGGCCCGACGGCGGCGTGACGGCAGGAGCGTCGAACGGGTGCTGGTACTGCCTGATCTTCGATACGTGCTCGACGTATATGTCCCGGGACCATCTCATTGTGTCAGTGACAATCAGTCGGCGCATCAGCGCTGCGTAGCGCGGCGAAACGCACAGTCGCTTCAACACCGGCTCATTGCCCTGATCCCATGTACCAAGGGCGCCCACGACGATCGCATCAACATCCACCGAATACCCTGCCGCGTGCAATGCAGTTGCAAGCGGGGTATACTTGACGATCTTCGATCGTCGAGCATCCTCCATGGCCTTGCACTGGTTCTCGAACGCGATAGTGACATCGATGATGTGGATGCGTTTCGCCGCCTCGTCACGGATAACAATATCCGGACGGAGAGCAGCTAGATCGCCGTTGACGCCCTCCACCCTTTGATTTAGTCGGATGGCTCCCTTCGCTCTACAGGCTTTCGCCACCCGCGCCATAACCGCGTCGTGACGAAGCTGCAGAGCGGCCGAGTGAGGCAGACAGTGGCAGATTACGTGAGGTAACGTCTCACTCGGATAACCGCACTGCCTGCAGCGCTTGTCGCCCGTGCCCCAGCGTCGCGCCCCATTAAGGGGAAGGACATCGAGGCGCGCGCGATGAATGAAGCGCCACTCGGCAAACCGGGCGTACCTGCCGTCGCGGAGGAAGGCATTGCTGACTCCCGACCGCGACGACACCTGATAAACCTTGCCTTGATCAGGTTTAGCCAGGAGAGAGCACAAGTAACCCTCTTGCACTGCAATTCTCAGGCGACGAATCACCTGAGAGGTTGCGCCCGGGGGGATAATAGTCCGCCGGCCCTCTGACCCTCGACATTCTAAGAGAATCTCGTTGGTCAGAGAGTCGTACCGCCATGCCAGGTGCAGATGTTTTGCCTGGCGACGCGAAGCCATTCGTACCCGGGTCCACAGGCCAGGGTCCCCCTGGAGGTCGCACGCGAACGGTCCTTCGAGGGAACCTGACAAAAACGCGGCGACCTGTTCCTGTGTGGGCTGGACGGATGTTCGTCTCCGGACTGCATTCATCAGCGAGGTCCTGGCCCGCCCAGCGATCGCGCCGTCCTTGCAGGATAACATCCTGAAGGCGTGCGCGATCGTGAGCACGTCGGCCAGGTCCGCCATCGGAATGAGCCCGGCTCCGCCCCGCCAAGTGGGGAGATAAACTACCTCCGCACTGGCCCGCTGGGGGAGATCCATCCAGCCCTTGACCAGACGTTTGACAAACTTGTCAAACGTCTTTAGTGGGGTCTTCTGGACAGACCCGCCCCTCAAGATGTAATCCAGCCGTGGCAGTATGAATGTCTTAAGGGCATCCATCTTTTGCCACGGGGCGAGGGGCGAATCGTCAATGGCTTTCGCGTCCTCCATCATCCGGATGATGTTGGCGGTAGGGGTTTGGCTCACCCGGGAACCGACCGGAATTCCCAGGTACTCGTAAGCCTCACCCTCTCCCAAGGCTTTCAATTCCTCACCGTCGAGAAGGAAGACGGAAGGCTGCGCTTTCTGTGCGCTTCCCTTCCCCCGAAGGTGAACGGTAGCGCACTTCTTGGGGTTGAATTTCAACCCCGCCGCAGCCGCCGACCTCTGGATCTCGTCGAGGAGGGATTGCATCTCAGCTGGTGAGGCCGCCACAAGACCAATGTCGTCCGCGTAGGCGAATGCACGGTGCAAGTCCTCCCCCAACCTATAGCCCATCGGCAACGATTCGACGGATCGAATCACTCGCTCGATGGCCAGGTTGAAGGTCATTGGACTACACGGACAACCTTGCTTGACCCCAGCCAGCATGGGGATGTTTTCAGTAAAGCCCCGGGAGGTACGGACTTTAGTCGTGCATCCAGTGTTCATGGAGAGCATGAGCTTCTGGATGTTAAGGGGGATACCGGCACCCTTAAAAGCATCGAACAGGGTGACGTGGGGGATCGACCCGAACGCGTTGGTCAAATCAAGCCACGCCACCACGGCTTCTCGACCCTCTCTCCGGCTGTCCTCCAGGATTTCCTGAAGCATGAAGTTGTGCTCGTGACACCCCTCATGCTTCAGGAAGCCCTTCTGAGGATGACTCAGCCGTTTTCCCAAAACCGCGAAGTCCATTAACCGGTCCGCCAACACTGCAGCGAACAGCTTGGCTACTGTGTCGCCGAGCGCTAGCGGACGCCAATTAGAAAGGTCGCTTCGGTCCCCTTTCTTATAAATAAGAACGGTGTTCGAGGACTTCCACGACTCCGGAATGGCCTCCGTGCGAAGGCAGGCGTTAAACACCGAGGCGAGCACGAGGCATCCTGGGTCTGCCTTCCTGAGCTCGTCGTAGGTGACCCCGTCCGGACCAGGCGCACTTTTGTGCGTCCGCTTCAGACGGGCTTCCACCTCCGACGCCGAGAAAGGCCTACTCAGTGCGCCCCGTAACTCACCCTCCTCGTCCGTGGACCACTCCGGCCACACATAAGGCTCGCCCACAGGGGGGGCCGTCGCCGAGTACATTTTACGGAAGTACTGGCCGACCTCCTCCGCACCGACTTGGCAGTGCGGGGAAGGACCCGTCAGCACTTCCTCCATCGCTCGGCGCCGATTCTCCCTGTACAGGCGCTGCAGTCTTGTGGCTTTCTTGACATGATCCTCCGGGCCCTGCGGTTCGGGGGCCCTGGAGCGACCATGCTGGCGGTTAATCCCCCCCTTAGCCGATCGAGACTGAAAGTAGGTGGTCAGATCCTTGGCCACCTCTTCCAGGAGCTCAATCGTCTCGACCCCCTCGGCGCGTGAAATAAGGGCTTCGCGAAGAGTCGCATCGGCCCGTCTCGCATCGCGCCCAGGAAGTCGGGGAGGATTGGATGTCGCGGGGGGAGAGAGGGCAGGTTCGAGCCCACGGCTAGATTGGGAGGACTGGGGAGTGGTACTAATATTTGGACGGCCCCGGGGCTGTCCACGTCGAGAACGCGTCGAAGGGGCAGAAACGCGAGCACCCGCCGACGCACCGGCAGCAGCCGACCGGGGGCCCCCTCGGCGATCGCTCGCCGCGGTTAGGTGGGGCTCAGGTGGTGGCTGCGACGGTTGACGCGACCTAACGTTTTCGGTGGGGGTGAGGGTGGGGGCGGGTGGCATGTTGGGCGGCAGTGGTGGCGGTGACGACAAAGGCGCCGGTGACGATGCCGTTGGGGATGTTATCCTCCCTCGTCCCGGCGTCCTCCGGAATCCCGCGTTGCTACCACCCTTTTCCTCGTCGCTCTCCGAGGAACTGCTGCTGGAGGAGGCGATCCTTCGCCTGAGCCGGTTCCTCTTGGTCCGGGCCGTCTGTCAAAGTTCTTCCGTCCTGGTGGGAGTGGTGGTGAAGTTTGGGGAGGCCTCCTGGCCTCCCTCCTCCTGGATGGACATCAGGGGCCGGGGGGCGGGCGGCTGCCCCGTCACGACCCTGACCAGTCGCACGAATGGGATGCATGACGTCATGATGGGGCCACCACGAGAAGTCGTCGTGACCGTGCTCGTGGTTAAAGTGGCCCCAGTCGATGACGTCACAACGGCCAGGGGGGTCGGGGGTGCGCCGCTCGTCCGCGGAGGGGGAGTCACCAGCCAATTTGGGGAAGTCGAGGCCGCCCTGTCGTTTGAGGTCCTCCCCTCCTGGACTTGCTCGATGGTGGTTGCTGGTGTTGAATGTCCAGGAGGGTGATTCGAGATCCCCGAGGTCTCTGCGGGAGCCTGGGGCTTTTTAGGGCGCCCTGGTCCCCTCTTGGTGGTGGAGGTGGCCCCTTGGCTCGCTGGGGGCGCCGGCTCTTTCTTCGGGCGCCCCGTCCCCCTCTTGGTGGTGGTGGAGGAGGAGGTAAACCTTGTGGGCACTATGGACCTCGGGGGCAGGCTGGAGGACCTCGTTATCCTTCTAGTCACTGGGCTCGGTGGTGTGCCCAGTGACCTCTTCTTTAAGGGCGGTTTTTCCAGACTTCCCCTGGTGGAGCTGTGGCTGGAAGGTGACGTACTCCCCCTCGAGGTGGTGGTGAAGGGCCCCTGATTCCTTGCTGCGGCTTCCGCGTAGGTGGTAGGCGGTGGGTCGCAGCGGGCGGACTTGGGGACGGTCCCGGTCGCCTTGGTGGAAGTGGCGAGCGGCTGGCGTGCCGTTGATGTTGTGGCAGCAGCAGTCCCCTTTGAGAGACGAGTACTGAGGGTGGCAGTGGTAGATGCCCTCGTGGTGCGGGTGGTCGGTGGGGGTGGCTTCGTCGCGACGGGCACCCTCTCCGTCGACGACCTCTTCGCCACTGCCGTCGTGGTCGCGTTGGGGGCGGCTTTATGGGAGCTTGGGAGGGTTGTTTTGCGGGGGACTGGGGGGGTGGTTGAATGACGTACGGGGGGGGTTGTTGTACGTTGCGCAGGGGGCATCGTCGCAGCCCCCGAGCCTGAAGGGCGACTCTGTGAGGGGGCGCCTCCGCCGCTTGTGCTGCCGCCGGACCTGCGCACTTCTTCGGTACAGGGCGCACTCGGAGCAGGCCCAGCACATTCGGCCGTGGGGCGGCATTTGGTCACGTGGGCGTTTACGTCCTTTGTCGGGTATTTACCCTTTCCCACGTGGCCACAGTACCGGCAGGTAGGTGTTAATTTCCACCCCACGTGATTCCGCTTTACGTGCTGGGAGAACTCCAAGTACCCCCTGTACCGGAAGCTGCTTTTCGCGAATTTCCTAGTTTCCACACACTCGGGGCACGCAATAGCGTCCGTGACCGGGATTAGAACAGTAACTTCCCTCGCTGGCACCGGCAAAGCCATTTTGAAAGTTTAAAAGGGGGGCAGAAAAAGAAAGAGAATACTAAGAAGAGAGAAGACAATAGAATAGGGGGTAAATAGAAAAAGAAATATAAAAGAGGGCTGGGTGTTGTGTCGCCGGGCCAGCGACGGAGGCCTCCCGAGTGCGTGGGTGCGCAGGCGACGCGTGTGTTGGTGCAGCAGCACAGCGGCGTAGAATAAATACGCGGAGTAGTTGGGGGGCGCGGATAAAACAATGTAAATATAATGTTTTAAAAGATGAAAATCCAGGCAGTCGCCGAGATGCAAAGTAGAAGGTAAGTATAATTTAAAAGTATGTACAGATAGGGATAAATATGATAAAAAAAGGAACGCCTTAGAGTATAGAATAAATTAAGAAAGAGGATAGTGTAGATAGCGCCTTAAAATATGATAGAATAGAGTAGATAGAATCAGGCCAGTCCGGAGCACTGGCGTTGCCCGCGGGTTTCTTATAGACGCAGATAAAATTCGATAAAATGTGATAAATGAATAGGTAAAACGCGTAGCGGACAATGTATATAATAAATAAGAAACAAACACAAACGGGTATCAGCTGTTTTGCTCGTTCGCGGATAAAATTGTATAAGTTAAAATATTGTAAAATGACTAGATATATAGAAATAAATAAGACGTCACGGTGTAAAAACAATGAAATAAATAAATAGGACGTCACGCAGTATAAACAAATAAGTTAAAATGCAATAAATAAATAAATAACGAGCAAAGAACGTGGTTAAAATCGAGCAGCTGATCGGGCAACGCCGACTATGTTCCCTTCGGCCTCTTCCGACCGAGTTCGTGCGTGAAAGAAGGACAGAGATAGAGTGGGAGACAGAGAGACGTGTCGAAGGAAGAACAGCAGTAGAGAAAGAGAGAGAGAAAGCGGGCGATAGAGAAGGAAGCGGAGGCGAAGCGGAAAGCCTCTCTATCGCGAGAGTCAGAGAGTAAAATAAAGACTAGAATAGATAAAAGACTAGGACTGATCCCCAAGCAGGGATCAGTAGCGTTAAAAGAGTTCTACCCGCGGTAGAGAAGCGAGAGAAAGGAGCCGAATAAATCTCGGGAAGAGGTGTGTGTCAGGTGTTTAAAATGACAGGCGTGTGCCTCGGTCGCCAATTATGTCAATTATGACACCTCTTCCTTTAATTTATTCGACGGGGAATAGAGAGGAGCACCTCCCGCATGCACTGTGGTGCACCGGCTCGCGATAAACCTCGCGAAACGGTGCAATTCCACGAGTGAATTTAAACTTTTCGGAAAGCAATCAACGGTTACCGTTGATTGTTTTCAGAAAGGTCGCGAGAAGGTGTATTAGGTTATAGGTGCCACCTGAGGTGAGGCGGTGGCAGCGGTTCCACCGTTCGCACACTCAGCTGGGGGGACTAGGTGCCGTTTACCGAGCCACGTCAGAGAGAGCGACGTCACTCGGGCAACGACTCCTAGAGGGGGAAAGCGATAGTAGAAGAAGGAAAGAGCACTTACTCGGTGGTGTCAGCTGGCTGGGCTGCGTCTGGCTCCGGCTGGTCCTGCGGCGGCGCTTGGCGGGAGATCGTCTAACGCACACAAGTCACCTATCGAACACTTGTATCTCCCGCACGACTTTTTGGGTCGCTTCTCGGTCTGTTCTGGGGAGTCAGAATATGGTTGGAAAGCGTTTATTGAGCCAATCCTGGCGGCACTGCAATGCCAGGCTGACTCGCGACGGAGGTGGAGCAAGCATCAACGCTCCGTCAGTTTCCAAAAATCAGATTAATATTCTGACTCCCCAATGGGGAGTGTATCAGATATTAAGCTGATAAGAACAGATAAAGTGGCGTTTATTTAAAACAAACAATGTTTAAGCCCCCCTTTACATTTGCTGAGTTTGGCTGGGGGGCTTAACAAAAAATGGTTCTTCCCCATTATGGGGGTGCGTACACTATACATATAAAAGAATGCGTGTCAGTCTCGGCGATGCTGCCATGGTGATGCTCCGCTCGTTAAAATAACCCCGCGATGGGGTTATTGTATTAGGGACATGAAGAGGGGGAGGGAAGGAAGAGAGAGAAAGAGGGGAAAGAGAGGAACGAGGGGGGGTAGAAGTGACGAAGAAAGGAAGGGAGACGCGGGGGGGGGGGAAGGATATCAGGGCTATATGCGGGACGCCTCCTTCTCTTGCTGGGGCCGCCCTTACTCCCGATCTTGTACGATTTGTTCTCATGTTAAAAGATGATCGGGGAGTAGCCCATTCGGGGAGCGGTCGGGGAGGGGGCCCGACGGCGGCGTAACGGCAGGAGCGTCGAACGGGTGCTGGTACTGCCTGATCTTCGATACGTGCTCGACGTATATGTCACGGGACCATCTTATTGTGTCAGTGACAATAAGTCGGCGCATCAGCGCTGCATAGCGCGGTGAAACGCACAGTCGCTTCAACACCGGCTCATTGCCCTGATCCCATGTACCAAGGGCGCCTACGACGATCGCATCCACATCCACCGAATACCCTGCCGCGTGCAATGCAGTTGCAAGCGGAGTATACTTGACGATCTTCGATCGTCGAGCATCCTCCATGGCCTTGCACTGGTTCTCGAACGCAATAGTGACATCGATGATGTGGATGCGTTTCGCCGCCTCGTCACGGATAACAATATCCGGACGGAGAGCAGCTAGATCGCCGTTGACGCCCTCCACCCTTTGATTTATACGGATGGCTCCCTTCGCTCTACAGGCTTTCGCCACCCGCGCCATAACCGCGTCGTGGCGAAGCTGCAGAGCGGCCGAGTGAGGCAGACAGTGACAGATTACGTGAGGTAACGTCTCACTCGGATAACCGCACTGCCTGCAGCGCTTGTCGCCCGTGCCCCAGCGTCGCGCCCCATTAAGGGGAAGGACATCGAGGCGCGCGCGATGAATGAAGCGCCACTCGGCGAACCGGGCGTACCTGCCGTCGCGGAGGAAGGCATTGCTGACTCCCGACCGCGACGACACCTGGTAAACCTTGCCTTGATCAGGTTTAGCCAGGAGAGAGCACAAGTAGCCCTCTTGCACTGCAATTCTCAGGCGACGAATCACCTGAGAAGTTGCGCCCGGGGGGATAATAGTCCGCCGGCCCTCTGACCCTCGACATTCTAGGAGAATCTCGTTGGTTAGAGAGTCGTACCGCCATGCCAGGTGCAGATGTTTTGCCTGGCGACGCGAAGCCATTCGTACCCGGGTCCACAGGCCAGGATCCCCCTGGAGGTCGCACGCGAACGGTCCTTCAAGCGAACCTGACAAAAATGCGGCGACCTGTTCCTGTGTGGGCTGGATGGATGTTCGTCTCCGGACTGCATTCATCAGCGAGGTCCTGGCCCGCTCAGCGATCGCGCCGTCCTTGCAGGATAACATCCTGAAGGCGTGCGCGATCGTGAGCACGTCGGCCAGGTCCGCCATTGGAATGAGCCCGGCTCCGCCCCGCCAAGTGGGAAGGTAAACTACCTCCGCACTGGCCCGCTGGGGGAGATTCATCCAACCCTTGACCAGACGTTTGACAAATTTGTCAAACGTCTTTAGTGGGGTCTTCTGCACGGACCCGCCCCTCAAGATGTAGTCCAGCCGTGGCAGTATGAACGTCTTAAGGGCGTCCATCTTTTGCCACGGGGCGAGAGGCGAGTCGTCGATGGCTTTCGCGTCCTCCATCATCCGGATGATGTTGGCGGTAGGGGTTTGGCTAACCCGGGAACCAACCGGAATTCCCAGGTACTCGTAAGCCTCACCCTCTCCCAAGGCTTTCAATTCCTCCCCGTCGAGAAGGAAGACGGAAGGCTGCGCTTTCTGTGCGCTTCCCTTCCCCCGAAGGTGAACGGTAGCGCACTTCTTGGGGTTGAATTTCAACCCCGCCGCAGCCGCCGACTTCTGGATCTCGTCGAGGAGGGATTGCATCTCCGCTGGTGAGGCCGCCACAAGACCAATGTCGTCCGCGTAGGCGAATGCACGGTGCAAGTCCTCCCCCAACCTATAGCCCATCGGCAACGATTCGACGGATCGAATCACTCGCTCGATGGCCAGGTTGAAGGTCATTGGACTACACGGACAACCTTGCTTGACCCCAGCCAGCATGGGGATGTTTTCTGTAAAGCCCCGGGATGTACGGACTCTAGTCGTGCATCCGGAGTTCATGGAGAGCATGAGCTTCCGGATGTTGAGGGGTAAACCGGCACCCTCAAAGGCGTCGAACAGGGTGACGTGGGGGATCGACCCGAACGCGTTGGTCAGATCAAGCCACGCCACCACGGCTTGTCGACCCTCTCTCCGGCTGTCCTCCAGGATTTCCTGAAGCATGAAGTTGTGCTCATGACACCCCTCATGCTTCAGGAAACCCTTCTGAGGATGACTCAGCCGTTTTCCCGAAACCGCGAACTTCATCAACCGGTCCGCCAACACTGCAGCGAACAGCTTGGCTACTGTGTCGCCGAGCGCTAGCGGACGCCAGTTAGAAAGGTCGCTTCGGTCCCCTTTCTTATAAATAAGAACGGTGTTCGAGGACTTCCACGACTCCGGAATGGCCTCCGTGCGAAGGCAGGCGTTGAACGCAGAGGCGAGCACGTGACACCCTGGATCCGCCTTCCTCAGCTCTTCGTAGGTGACCCCGTCCGGACCCGGAGCGCTTTTATGCGTCCGCTTCAGACGGGATTCAACCTCCGACGCCGAGAACGGCCTCACCAGTGCGTCCCGCAACTCACCCTCTTCGTCCGTGGGCCACTCCGGCCACGCATAGGGCTCACCCACAGGGGGGGCCGTCGCCGAGTACATTTTTCGGAAGTACTGGCCGACCTCCTCCGCACCGACTTCGCAGTGCGGGGAAGGACCGGTCAGCACCTCTTCCATCGCCCGGCGCCGATTCTCCCTGTACAGGCGCTGCAGCCTCGTGGCTTTCTTGACATGATCCTCCGGGCCCTGCTGTTCGGGGGCCCTGGGACGACCATGTTGGCGGTTATTCCCCCCCTTAGCCGATCGAGACTGGAAGAAGGTGGTCAGATCTTGGGCCACCCCTTCCAGGAGCTCAATCGTCTCGACCCCCTCGGCGCGTGAGATAAGAGCCTCGCGAATATTCGCTTCGGCCCGTCTCGCATCGCGCCCAGGAAGTCGGGGAGGATTGGAGTTCGCGGGGGGAGAGAGGGAAGTTTCGCGCCCACGACTCGTTTGGGAGGACTGGGGAGTGGTACTACTATTTGGACGGCCCCGGGGCAGTCCACGTCGAGAACGCGTCGGAGGGGCAGAAACGCGAGCTCCCGCCGACGCACCGGCAGCAGCCGACCGGGGGCCCCCTCGGCGATCGCTCGCCGCGGTTAGTTGGGGCTCAGGTGGTGGCTGCGACGGTGCACGCGAGCTTAAACTAAGGGTGGGGGGGGGGGGATAACGCGGGGATATCCATTAGGGACGGCAGTGGCTGTGGCGGGGATGTCGTCGGCGCCGGTGACGATGGCGTTGGGGACGTGGTCCTCCCTCGTCCCGGCGTCCTTCTAAATCCCCCGGTGCTGCCACCCTTTTCCCCGTCACTCTCCGAGGAGCTGTCGCTATAGACGATCCGCCGTCTCGTCTGCGTCTTCCTCTTCTTCTTCCTCGGGGCCGTCTCCCATGGCGATTCCTGGTTGGGAGGGGTGGTGATGTTCGGGGGGGCCTCCTGGCCCCCCTCCTCCTCCTCGATGCAGACCAGGGGCTGGAAGATGGGCGGCCGCCCCATCACCACCCTGACCGTGTGCGAGGTGGTAATGCACGACGTCATGATGGGGCCACTGCGTGTCGTCGTAGTGACGGTACACGTCGTCAGAGTGGCCCCAGCCGAATACGTCGTCACGGTCAGGGGGGGGGGGGGTTATGCCGCTCGGTTGTGGAGGGGGAGTCGCCGGCCAGTTGGGAGAGGTGGAGGCCGCCCGCAGGGTGGAGGTCCTCCCCCCCTGGACTTGCCCGATGGTGGTGGCCGATGTTGAAGGTCCAGGGGGGTGAATCAATGCCTCCGAGGTTGCTTCAGGGGCCGGGTTCTTCTTAGGACGTCCCGGCCCCTTCTTCAAGGTGGTAGTGGCCTCCTGGCCCACTGGGGGCGCCGAGTCCTTCTTCGGGCGCCCCGGCCCCTTCTTGGTGGTAATGGAGGTGGCGGTGGACCTAGGAGGCTGGGATGACCTCGGAGGCAGGCTGGAGGACCTCGTGATTCTTCTTGCCACCGGGCTAGGTGGTGTGCCCAGTGACTTCTTCTTCGCGGGCGGTTTCTCCAAACTTCTCCTGGTGGAGTTGAGGCCGGACGATGATAAACTCCCCCTCGAGCTGGTGGTGGTGTCGAGCCCCTGGCTTCTCGTTACAGCCTCCGCATAGGTGGTGGGCGGCGGGCTGTGACGAGCGATCTTCGGGGCGGCCCCGGACGCCCTGGTGATGGTGGCGGACGCTGGGCGGACCGTCGATGTCGAGGCGACAGCAGTCCCCTTCGAAGAACGGGTACTAAGGGTGGCAGTTGTCGCCGCCCTCGTGGAAGTGGTGGAGGTTGGGGGCGGCTTGAGGAAAGCGGCCAAGGTCCTCGTGGCCGTCCTCTTCGCCACTGCCGTTTTAACCGCGTTACGGGTTAGGGGGGGGGTGGATTTTCGGAGGGCAGGGGGGGTCGTTGAAGTCCGCGCGGGGGGGGTCAAGGATTCTCGCGAGGGGGCTTGGGGGGTTGTTGGTTTCCGCGCGGGGGGGGTTAAAGATTTTCGCGCGGGGGGGGCGTTTGTCGCGCGCGTCGCGGATGCAGCCGATGCAGCCACCGAGCCTGAAGGGCGACTCTGCGGAGGGGCGCCTCCGCCGCTGGTGCTGCCACCGGATCTGCGCACCCCTGAGGTACTCGGGGCATCCGGAGCTGCCCCAGCCCTGAGGGCTGCGGGGTGGAACTTGGCCACGTGGGCGTTAACATCCTTTGTAGGGTATTTACCCTTTCCCACGTGGCCGCAAAATTTGCAGGTGGGCACTAGTGTCCACCCCGCGTGAGTTCGCCTCACGTGCTGGGACAGCTCCAGGTACCCCTTGTACCGAAAGGCATTACTTTTCGAGGACTTTTTAGTGTAGCACTCGGGACACGTTAGTCCGTCCGTGGCCGGGAGCGGGACGGCAACTTCCCGTGCTGGCACCGGCGAAGCCATATTAAGGGTTGTTAAAAAGGGGGGTCAATAAATAAAGTATATAAATAAATAAGTAAAAAGAGAAGGGAGAGGGTTGAGTATTAAAAGATATGGCTGGTAAGGTCGTAAATCACCGGGCCAGCGACGGGAGTCTCCCGAGTGCTTGGGTGCGCAGGCTACGCAGGTTAAAGTGCAGCAGCACCGCGGCGCGAAGTAAAATAAAACGCAGGGGGAATGGGGGGGACGCGAATAAAATACAATAAAATGCAATAAATACGGTTAAAAAGAGATGTAAATCCTGGCAGTCGCCGAGATGTATAAATATATAATAAATAATGGTTAAAATGAATATAGAGTAAAATAAAAAGGAACGCCGGAGAGTAGAAAATATAGAATTAAGATATAGATGTAAATAGCGCCTTAAAGTAGAGTAAAATAAAATGGATAAAACCAGGCCAGGCCGGAGCTCTGGCGTTGCCCGCGAGTCTCTTAAATACGCGGATAAAAAACGGTGAAATATAATAAGTAAATAAATAAATAAAACGCGTCACAGTGTATAAATAACTAGAATAAATAAGAGACGGTCACTAATAAATAACAGCTGTGTTGCTCGATTCGCGGATAAAATTGTATAAAATAAAAACTATGTAAATGACTAGACTAGAATACAATAAATAAGACGTCACGGTGTATAAAACAATGAAATAAATAAGACGTCACGCGGTGTATAAACGATGAAGTTAAAATGCGATAAATAAATAAATAACGAGCAACGGACAATGTATAAAATCGAACAGCTGATCGGGGCAACGCCGACTAAGTCCCCTTCGGCCTATTCCGACCGAGTTCGTGCGTGAAAGAAGGACAGCAATAGAGTGGGAGACAGAGAGACGTGTCGAAGGAAGCAAAGCAGTAGAGAAAGAGAGAGAGACAGCGGGCGACAGAAAGGATCGGAGGCGAAGCGGAAGCCTCTCTATCGCGAGAGTCAAAGCAGTAAAATAAGAGTGACTAGAATAAAAGCGATAGGCTAGACTTGACCCCCTTGCAGGGATCAGTCGCGTAAAAAGAAATCTACTCGCGAAAGAGAAGCGAGTGGAAGGAGCCGAATAAATCTCGGGAAGAGGTGTGCGTCGGTGTTTAGAATGACAGGCGTATCGCCTCTGTCGCCAATTATGTCAATTATTACACCTCTTCCTTTGATTTATTCGACGGGGAGTAGAAAGGAGCACCTCCCGCATGCACTGTGGTGCACCGGCTCGCGATAAAGCTCGCGAAACGGTGCAATTCCACAAGTGAATTTAAACTTTTCGGAAAGCAATCAACGGTTGCCGTTGATTGTTTTCGGAAAGGTCGCGAGAAGGTGTGTTGGGTTGTAGGTGCCACCTGAGGTGAGGCGGTGGCAGCGGTTCCACCGTCCGCACACTCAGCTGGGGGGACTAGCAGTCAGCTGCCGCGCTACGTCAGAGAGTGACGTCACGCGAGCAACGACTCCTAGGGAGACAAAGCGATAGATAGAAGAAGGAAAGAGCACTTACTCGGTGGTGTCAGCTGGCTGGGCTGCGTCTGGCTCCGGCTGGTCCTGCGGCGGCGCTTGGCGGGAGAGTCGCTTATCGAACGTATCGTCTATCGAACACTAGAAAAGTTCTCCCGCACAAAAACGAATCGCTTCTCGGACTGATGGATCTCTTCTGGGGAGTCAGAATATGGTTGGAAAGCGTTTATTGAGCCAATCCTGGCGGCACTGCAGTGCCAGGCTGACTCGCGACGGAGGTGGAGCAAGCACCAACGCTCCGTCAGTTTCCAAAAATCAGATTAATATTCTGACTCCCCAATGGGGAGTGTATCAGATATTAAGCTGATAAGAACAGATAAAAAGGCGTTTATTGGAAACAAACAATGTTTAAGCCCCCCTTTACATGTGCTGGTTTTAGCAGGGGGGCTTAACAAAAAATGGTTCTTCCCCATTATGGGGGCACGTACAATACACTTGTCACGGTGTTTGTCAATCTCGGCGAGCTGCCATGGTAAAGTCCTCTTCTTAAAATGGCCACTAGCCGTGGCCATTGCGTTATTAAAATAAATAAAGTAAGGGGATATAAAGCATAGAAAAAAAAGAAAGAAATAAAGAACGAGGGGGATACGGGGAATAGCGCTTCGCGGGCCTAGTTTGAGGCGCCCCCTTATTTCACCGGTGCCGCCCTTACCTCCGGTCCTATATGAAGTATGGTCAAGGTAAAATTTGACCGGGAGGTAGCCCATTCGGGGGGCGGTCGGGGAGGGGGCCCGACGACGGCGTAGCGGCAGGAGCGTCGAACGGGTGCTGGTACTGCCTTATTTTCGAGACGTGCTCGACGTATATGTCACGGGACCATCTCATTGTGTCAGTGACAATGAGTCGGCGCATCAGCGCTGCATAGCGCGGTGAAACGCACAGACGCTTCAACACCGGCTCATTGCCCTGATCCCATGTACCAAGGGCGCCTACGACGATCGCATCCACATCCACCGAATACCCTGCCGCGTGTAATGCAGTTGCAAGCGGGGTATACTTGACGATCTTCGATCGTCGAGCATCCTCCATGGCCTTGCACTGGTTCTCAAACGCGATAGTGACATCGATGATGTGGATGCGTTTCGCCGCCTCGTCACGGATAACAATATCCGGACGGAGAGCAGCTAGATCGCCGTTGACGCCCTCCACCCTTTGATTGAGTCGGATGGCTCCCTTCGCTCTACAGGCTTTCGCCACCCGCGCCATAACCGCGTCGTGACGAAGCTGCAGAGCGGCCGAGTGAGGCAGACAGTGGCAGATTACGTGAGGTAACGTCTCACTCGGATAACCGCACTGCCTGCAGCGCTTGTCGCCCGTGCCCCAGCGTCGCGCCCCATTAAGGGGAAGGACATCGAGGCGCGCGCGATGAATGAAGCGCCACTCGGCGAACCGGGCGTACCTGCCGTCGCGGAGGAAGGCATTGCTGACTCCCGACCGCGACGACACCTGGTAAACCTTGCCTTGATCAGGTTTAGCCAGGAGAGAGCACAAGTAACCCTCTTGCACTGCAATTCTCAGACGACGAATCACCTGAGAAGTTGCGCCCGGGGGGATTATAGTCCGCCGGCCCTCCGACCCTCGACATTCTAGGAGAATCTCGTTGGTCAGAGAGTCGTACCGCCATGCCAGGTGCAGGTGTTTTGCCTGGCGACGCGAAGCCATTCGTACCCGGGTCCACAGGCCAGGGTCTCCCTGGAGGTCGCACGCGAACGGTCCTTCGAGGGAACCTGACAAAAATGCGGCGACCTGTTCCTGTGTGGGCTGGATGGATGTTCGTCTCCGGACTGCATTCATCAGCGAGGTCCTGGCCCGCTCAGCGATCGCGCCGTCCTTGCAGGATAACATCCTGAAGGCGTGCGCGATCGTGAGCACGTCGGCCAGGTCCGCCATTGGAATGAGCCCGGCTCCGCCCCGCCAAGTGGGAAGGTAAACTACCTCCGCACTGGCCCGCTGGGGGAGATTCATCCAACCCTTGACCAGACGTTTGACAAATTTGTCAAACGTCTTTAGTGGGGTCTTCTGGACGGACCCGCCCCTCAAGATGTAGTCCAGCCGTGGCAGTATGAACGTCTTAAGGGCGTCCATCTTTTGCCACGGGGCGAGAGGCGAGTCGTCGATGGCTTTCGCGTCCTCCATCATCCGGATGATGTTGGCGGTAGGGGTTTGGCTAACCCGGGAACCAACCGGAATTCCCAGGTACTCGTAAGCCTCACCCTCTCCCAAGGCTTTCAATTCCTCACCGTCGAGAAGGAAGACGGAAGGCTGCGCTTTCTGTGCGCTTCCCTTCCCCCGAAGGTGAACGGTAGCGCACTTCTTGGGGTTGAATTTCAACCCCGCCGCAGCCGCCGACTTCTGGATCTCGTCGAGGAGGGATTGCATCTCCGCTGGTGAGGCCGCCACAAGACCAATGTCGTCCGCGTAGGCGAATGCACGGTGCAAGTCCTCCCCCAACCTATAGCCCATCGGCAACGATTCGACGGATCGAATCACTCGCTCGATGGCCAGGTTGAAGGTCATTGGACTACACGGACAACCTTGCTTGACCCCAGCCAGCATGGGGATGTTTTCTGTAAAGCCCCGGGATGTACGGACTCTAGTCGTGCATCCGGAGTTCATGGAGAGCATGAGCTTCCGGATGTTGAGGGGTAAACCGGCACCCTCAAAGGCGTCGAACAGGGTGACGTGGGGGATCGACCCGAACGCGTTGGTCAAATCAAGCCACGCCACCACGGCTTGTCGACCCTCTCTCCGGCTGTCCTCCAGGATTTCCTGAAGCATGAAGTTGTGCTCGTGACACCCCTCATGCTTCAGGAAACCCTTCTGAGGATGACTCAGCCGTTTTCCCAAAACCGCGAACTTCATCAACCGGTCCGCCAACACTGCAGCGAACAGCTTGGCTACTGTGTCGCCGAGCGCTAACGGACGCCAGTTAGAAAGGTCGCTTCGGTCCCCTTTCTTATAAATAAGAACGGTGTTCGAGGACTTCCACGACTCCGGAATGGCCTCCGTGCGAAGGCAGGCGTTGAACGCAGAGGCGAGCACGTGACACCCTGGATCCGCCTTCCTCAGCTCTTCGTAGGTGACCCCGTCCGGACCCGGAGCGCTTTTATGCGTCCGCTTCAGACGGGATTCAACCTCCGACGCCGAGAACGGCCTCACCAGTGCGCCCCGCAACTCACCCTCTTCGTCCGTGGGCCACTCCGGCCACGCATAGGGCTCACCCACAGGGGGGGCCGTCGCCGAGTACATTTTTCGGAAGTACTGGCCGACCTCCTCCGCACCAACTTCGCAGTGCGGGGAAGGACCGGTCAGCACCTCTTCCATCGCCCGGCGCCGATTCTCCCTGTACAGGCGCTGCAGCCTCGTGGCTTTCTTAACATGATCTTCCGGGCCCTGCTGTTCGGGGGCCCTGGGACGACCATGTTGGCGGTTATTCCCCCCCTTAGCCGATCGAGACTGGAAGAAGGTGGTCAGATCTTGGGCCACCTCTTCCAGGAGCTCAATCGTCTCGACCCCCTCGGCGCGTGAGATAAGAGCCTCACGAATATTCGCTTCGGCCCGTCTCGCATCGCGCCCAGGAAGTCGGGGAGGATTGGAGTTCGCGGGGGGAGAGAGGGAAGTTTCGTGCCCACGACTCGTTTGGGAGGACTGGGGAGTGGTACTACTATTTGGACGGCCCCGGGGCAGTCCACGTCGAGAACGCGTCGAAGGGGCAGAAACGCGAGCACCCGCCGACGCACCGGCAGCAGCCGACCGGGGGCCCCCTCGGCGATCGCTCGCCGCGGTTAGGTGGGGCTCAGGTGGTGGCTGCGACGGTATGCGCGAGATAAAATTAAGGGTTGAGAGGGGGGAAGGCGCGGGGGGATTCGTTGGGGACGGCAGTGGCGGCGCTGGGGGCGAAGGCTCCGGTGTCGATGGCGTTGGGGATGTCATCCTCCCTCGTCCCGGAGTCCTCCGAAATCCCACGCTGCTGCCACCCTTTTCCTCGTCGCTCTCCGAGGAGCTGTCGCTGTACACGATCCGTCGCCTCATCTGCGACGTCTTCTTCTTCTTCCTCGGGGCCGTTTCCCACGGCCTCTCCGAGCTGGGAGGGGTGGTGAAATTTGGGGGGGCCTCCTGGCCCCCCTCCTCCTCCTCGATGGGACCCAGGGGCTGGAAAATGAGCGGCCGCTCCGTCACGACCCTGACCGCGTGCGTGGTCGTGATGCACGACGTCATTATGGGGCCACTGCGTGTCGTCGTAGTGACGGTGCACGTAGTAAGGGTGGCCCCGGCTGATGACGTCGCCACGGCCAGGGGAGGCAGAGCAATGCCGCCCAGTTGTGGAGGGGGAGTTGCCGGCCAGTTCGGAGAAGTGGAGACCGCCCTCTGCATGGAGGCCCTCTCCCCCTGGACTTGCCCGATGGTGGTGGCTGATGTTGGAGGTCCAGGGGGGTAGATCGATGCCTCCGAGGTTGCTTCGGAGGCCGGGTTCTTCTTGGGACGACCCGGCCCCCTCTTCATGGTGGTGGTGGCCTCCTGGCCCGTTGGGGGCGCCGAATCCTTTTTCGGGCGCCCCGGCCCCTTCTTGGTGGTGGTGGAGGTGGCGGTGGGCCTAGGAGGCAGAGTCGACCTCGGAGGCAGACTGGAGGACCTCGTGATTCTTCTCGTCACTGGGCTCGGTGGTGTGCCCAGTGACTTCCTCTTCTCGGGCGGTTTCTCCAGACTTCCCCTGGTGGAGTTATGGCCGGAGGATGATGTTGTGCTCCCCCTCGAGCTGGTGGTGGCGAGCCCCTGGTTCCTCGTCACAGCCTCCGCGTAGGTGGTGGGCGGCGGGCTGTGACGGACGGGTTTGGGAACGGCCCCGGTCGCCTTGGTGGTGGTGGCGAACAGCGGACGGATCGTTGACGACGAGGCGACAGCGGTCCCCTTTGAGAGACGAGTACTAAGGGTGGCAGTCGTCTTCACCCTCGTGGACTTGGTGGTGGGTGGGGGTGGCCTTAGGACGACGGTCGTCTTCCCCGTCGTCGTCCTCCTGGCCACTGCCGTTCTAGTCGCGTTGCGGGTTAAGGGGGGGGTAGATTTTCGGGGGGCTGGGGGGGTGGTAGAGTTTCGCGCGGGGGGAGTAATCGCTCGCAACGCGGGGGATACCGTCGCAGCCCCCGAGCCTGAAGGGCGGCTCTGCGGGGGATCGCCTCCGCCGCCGGTGCTGCCGCCGGATCTGCGCACCCCTGAGGTACCGGGGGCACCCGGAGCAGTCCCAGCACTCTGGGCTGCGGGGTGGAATTTGGCTACGTGGGCGTTAACATCCTTGGTAGGGTATTTGCCCTTTCCCACGTAGCCACAATACCGGCAGGTAGGTGTTAGGTTCCACCCCGCGTGAGTACGCCTCACGTGCTGGGCGAGCTCCAGGTACCCCTTGTACCTGAATGAATTGCTTTTCGAAGATTTTTTGTTATAGCACTCGGGACACGTTAAGCCGTCCGTGGCCGGAAGTGGGACGGCGACTTCCCTCGCCGGCACCGGCGATGCCATTATAAAAAGTTGACTATAGAAGGGGGCAAAAGGGAAGAAATACTAAAATAGATGGAAATAAATAGGGGGGAGGGCGTATAAAAAAGAAAAAAGGAAAAAAGAAAATGGCTAGTGATTGTTTTTCGCCGGGCCGGCGCCGGAAGCCTCCCGAGTGCGTGGGTGCGCAGACGATAGTCGCGGTGGTGCAGCAGCACCGCGGCGCGAAGTGAATACGCGGGGCAGTTGGGGGGCGCGGATAAAATTCAATAAAATAGAGAGGTTAAAAAGATGTAAATCCAGGCAGTCGCCGAGATGTGAGGATATAGAATAAATCGTGCTTAAAATATATAAAAGAATAAAAGGGAGAACACAGTAAAATAGAGTAAGATATAAAATGTAGATGTAAATAAGAATAAATAGAGTTAAAAGCGCCTTAAACTAAAGTAAAGTAAAGTAGAGATAGAAATAAAATCAGGCCAGTCCGGAGCACTGGCGTTGCCCGCGGGTCTCTTGTTAACGCGGATGAAATCAATAAAACTCAATAAGTAAATAAATAAATAAAACGCGTCACAATAAGTACGTATAATAAATAAGAGACAATCACAAACAAGTATCAGCTGCTTTGCTCGCTCCCGGATAAAATTGTAAAAATAAAACAGTGTATAAAGACTAGAGATAAAATAAATAAGACGTCACGGTGTATAAACGATGAAATAAATAAATAAGACGTCACGCGGTATAAACAAATAAGTTAAAATGTAGTAAATAAATAAATAACGAGCAGCAATCACGGTTAAAATCAAACAGCTGATACGGGCAACGCCGACTAAGTCCCCTTCGGCCTATTCCGACCGAGTTCGTGCGTGAAAGAAGGACAGCAATAGAGTGGGAGACAGAGAGACGTGTCGAAGGAAGCAAAGCAGTAGAGAAAGAGAGAGAGAAAGCGGGCGATAGAAGAGGATGCGGAGGCGAAGCGGAAGCCTCTCTATCGCGAGAGTCAAAGCAATAAAATAGAGACTAGAATAGATAAAAGCTAGAGCTGATCCCCAAGCAGGGATCAGTCGCGTGAAAGAAGTTCTACCCGCGGTAGAGAAGCGAGAGAAAGGAGCCGAATAAATCTCGGGAAGAGGTGTATGTCCGTTGTTAAAATGACAGGCGTAACGCCTTAGTCGCCAATTCTGTCAATTATTACACCTCTTCCTTTAATTTATTCGACGGGGAATCGAAAGGAACACCTCCCGCATGCACTGTGGTGCACCGGCTCGCGATAAAGCTCGCGAAACGGTGCAATTCCACGAGCGAATTTAAACCTTTCGGAAAGCAATCAACGGTTACCGTTGATTGTTTTCGGAAAGGTCGCGAGAAGGTGTATAGGTTTATGGGTGCCACCTGAGGTGAGGCGGTGGCAGCGGTTCCACCGTTCGCACACTCAGCTGGGGGGACTAGGTGCCGTTTACCGAGCTACGTCAGAGAGAGCGACGTCACTCGGGCAACGACTCCTAGAGGGGGAAAGCGATAGTAGAAGAAGGAAAGACTTACTCGGTCAGCTGGCTGGCTGGGCTGTCGGCTCCGGCTGGTCCTGCGGCGGCGCTTGGCGGGAGAGTCGCTTATCGAACGTATCGTCTATCGAACACTAGAAAAGTTCTCCCGCACAAAAACGAATCGCTTCTCGGACTGATGGATCTCTTCTGGGGAGTCAGAATATGGTTGGAAAGCGTTTATTGAGCCAATCCTGGCGGCACTGCAGTGCCAGGCTGACTCGCGACGGAGGTGGAGCAAGCACCAACGCTCCGTCAGTTTCCAAAAATCAGATTAATATTCTGACTCCCCAATGGGGAGTGTATCAGATATTAAGCTGATAAGAACAGATAAAAAGGCGTTTATTGGAAACAAACAATGTTTAAGCCCCCCTTTACATGTGCTGGTTTTAGCAGGGGGGCTTAACAAAAAATGGTTCTTCCCCATTATGGGGGCACGTACAATACACTTGTCACGGTGTTTGTCAATCTCGGCGAGCTGCCATGGTAAAGTCCTCTTCTTAAAATGGCCACTAGCCGTGGCCATTGCGTTATTAAAATAAATAAAGTAAGGGGATATAAAGCATAGAAAAAAAAGAAAGAAATAAAGAACGAGGGGGATACGGGGAATAGCGCTTCGCGGGCCTAGTTTGAGGCGCCCCCTTATTTCACCGGTGCCGCCCTTACCTCCGGTCCTATATGAAGTATGGTCAAGGTAAAATTTGACCGGGAGGTAGCCCATTCGGGGGGCGGTCGGGGAGGGGGCCCGACGACGGCGTAGCGGCAGGAGCGTCGAACGGGTGCTGGTACTGCCTTATTTTCGAGACGTGCTCGACGTATATGTCACGGGACCATCTCATTGTGTCAGTGACAATGAGTCGGCGCATCAGCGCTGCATAGCGCGGTGAAACGCACAGACGCTTCAACACCGGCTCATTGCCCTGATCCCATGTACCAAGGGCGCCTACGACGATCGCATCCACATCCACCGAATACCCTGCCGCGTGTAATGCAGTTGCAAGCGGGGTATACTTGACGATCTTCGATCGTCGAGCATCCTCCATGGCCTTGCACTGGTTCTCAAACGCGATAGTGACATCGATGATGTGGATGCGTTTCGCCGCCTCGTCACGGATAACAATATCCGGACGGAGAGCAGCTAGATCGCCGTTGACGCCCTCCACCCTTTGATTGAGTCGGATGGCTCCCTTCGCTCTACAGGCTTTCGCCACCCGCGCCATAACCGCGTCGTGACGAAGCTGCAGAGCGGCCGAGTGAGGCAGACAGTGGCAGATTACGTGAGGTAACGTCTCACTCGGATAACCGCACTGCCTGCAGCGCTTGTCGCCCGTGCCCCAGCGTCGCGCCCCATTAAGGGGAAGGACATCGAGGCGCGCGCGATGAATGAAGCGCCACTCGGCGAACCGGGCGTACCTGCCGTCGCGGAGGAAGGCATTGCTGACTCCCGACCGCGACGACACCTGGTAAACCTTGCCTTGATCAGGTTTAGCCAGGAGAGAGCACAAGTAACCCTCTTGCACTGCAATTCTCAGACGACGAATCACCTGAGAAGTTGCGCCCGGGGGGATTATAGTCCGCCGGCCCTCCGACCCTCGACATTCTAGGAGAATCTCGTTGGTTAGAGAGTCGTACCGCCATGCCAGGTGCAGATGTTTTGCCTGGCGACGCGAAGCCATTCGTACCCGGGTCCACAGGCCAGGATCCCCCTGGAGGTCGCACGCGAACGGTCCTTCAAGCGAACCTGACAAAAATGCGGCGACCTGTTCCTGTGTGGGCTGGATGGATGTTCGTCTCCGGACTGCATTCATCAGCGAGGTCCTGGCCCGCTCAGCGATCGCGCCGTCCTTGCAGGATAACATCCTGAAGGCGTGCGCGATCGTGAGCACGTCGGCCAGGTCCGCCATTCGAATGAGCCCGGCTCCGCCCCGCCAAGTGGGAAGGTAAACTACCTCCGCACTGGCCCGCTGGGGGAGATTCATCCAACCCTTGACCAGACGTTTGACAAATTTGTCAAACGTCTTTAGTGGGGTCTTCTGGACGGACCCGCCCCTCAAGATGTAGTCCAGCCGTGGCAGTATGAACGTCTTAAGGGCGTCCATCTTTTGCCACGGGGCGAGAGGCGAGTCGTCGATGGCTTTTGCGTCCTCCATCATCCGGATGATGTTGGCGGTAGGGGTTTGGCTAACCCGGGAACCAACCGGAATTCCCAGGTACTCGTAAGCCTCACCCTCTCCCAAGGCTTTCAATTCCTCCCCGTCGAGAAGGAAGACGGAAGGCTGCGCTTTCTGTGCGCTTCCCTTCCCCCGAAGGTGAACGGTAGCGCACTTCTTGGGGTTGAATTTCAACCCCGCCGCAGCCGCCGACTTCTGGATCTCGTCGAGGAGGGATTGCATCTCCGCTGGTGAGGCCGCCACAAGACCAATGTCGTCCGCGTAGGCGAATGCACGGTGCAAGTCCTCCCCCAACCTATAGCCCATCGGCAACGATTCGACGGATCGAATCACTCGCTCGATGGCCAGGTTGAAGGTCATTGGACTACACGGACAACCTTGCTTGACCCCAGCCAGCATGGGGATGTTTTCTGTAAAGCCCCGGGATGTACGGACTCTAGTCGTGCATCCGGAGTTCATGGAGAGCATGAGCTTCCGGATGTTGAGGGGTAAACCGGCACCCTCAAAGGCGTCGAACAGGGTGACGTGGGGGATCGACCCGAACGCGTTGGTCAAATCAAGCCACGCCACCACGGCTTGTCGACCCTCTCTCCGGCTGTCCTCCAGGATTTCCTGAAGCATGAAGTTGTGCTCGTGACACCCCTCATGCTTCAGGAAACCCTTCTGAGGATGACTCAGCCGTTTTCCCAAAACCGCGAACTTCATTAACCGGTCCGCCAACACTGCAGCGAACAGCTTGGCTACTGTATCGCCGAGCGCTAGCGGACGCCAATTAGAAAGGTCGCTTCGGTCCCCTTTCTTATAAATAAGAACGGTGTTCGAGGACTTCCACGACTCCGGAATGGCCTCCGTGCGAAGGCAGGCATTGAACACAGAGGCGAGCACGTGACACCCTGGATCCGCCTTCCTCAGCTCTTCGTAGGTGACCCCGTCCGGACCCGGAGCGCTTTTATGCGTCCGCCTCAGACGGGATTCAACCTCCGACGCCGAGAACGGCCTCACCAGTGCGCCCCGCAACTCACCCTCTTCGTCCGTGGGCCACTCCGGCCACGCATAGGGCTCACCCACAGGGGGGGCCGTCGCCGAGTACATTTTTCGGAAGTACTGGCCGACCTCCTCCGCACCGACTTCGCAGTGCGGGGAAGGACCGGTCAGCACCTCTTCCATCGCTCGGCGCCGATTCTCCCTGTACAGGCGCTGCAGCCTCGTGGCTTTCTTGACATGGTCCTCCGGGCCCTGCTGTTCGGGGGCCCTGGGACGACCATGTTGGCGGTTAATCCCCCCCTTAGCCGATCGAGACTGGAAGAAGGTGGTCAGATCTTGGGCCACCCCTTCCAGGAGCTCAATCGTCTCGACCCCCTCGGCGCGTGAGATAAGAGCCTCGCGAATATTCGCTTCGGCCCGTCTCGCATCGCGCCCAGGAAGTCGGGGAGGATTGGAGTTCGCGGGGGGAGAGAGGGAAGTTTCGCGCCCACGACTCGTTTGGGAGGACTGGGGAGTGGTACTACTATTTGGACGGCCCCGGGGCAGTCCACGTCGAGAACGCGTCGAAGGGGCAGAAACGCGAGCTCCCGCCGACGCACCGGCAGCAGCCGACCGGGGGCCCCCTCGGCGATCGCTCGCCGCGGTTAGTTGGGGCTCAGGTGGTGGCTGCGACGGTGCACGCGAGCTTAAACTAAGGGTGGGGGGGGGGAGATAACGCGGGGATATCCATTAGGGACGGCAGTGGCTGTGGCGGGGATGTCGTCGGCGCCGGTGACGATGGCGTTGGGGACGTGGTCCTCCCTCGTCCCGGCGTCCTTCTAAATCCCCCGGTGCTGCCACCCTTTTCCCCGTCACTCTCCGAGGAGCTGTCGCTATAGACGATCCGCCGTCTCGTCTGCGTCTTCCTCTTCTTCTTCCTCGGGGCCGTCTCCCATGGCGATTCCTGGTTGGGAGGGGTGGTGATGTTCGGGGGGGCCTCCTGGCCCCCCTCCTCCTCCTCGATGCAGACCAGGGGCTGGAAGATGGGCGGCCGCCCCATCACCACCCTGACCGTGTGCGAGGTGGTAATGCACGACGTCATGATGGGGCCACTGCGTGTCGTCGTAGTGACGGTACACGTCGTCAGAGTGGCCCCAGCCGATGACGTCGTCACGGTCAGGGGGGGAGGGGTTATGCCGCTCGGTTGTGGAGGGGGAGTCGCCGGCCAGTTGGGAGAGGTGGAGGCCGCCCGCAGGGTGGAGGTCCTCCCCCCCTGGACTTGCCCGATGGTGGTGGCCGCTGTTGAAGGTCCAGGGGGGTGAATCAATGCCTCCGAGGTTGCTTCAGGGGTCGGGTTCTTCTTAGGACGTCCCGGCCCCTTCTTCAAGGTGGTAGTGGCCTCCTGGCCCACTGGGGGCGCCGAGTCCTTCTTCGGGCGCCCCGGCCCCTTCTTGGTGGTAATGGAGGTGGCGGTGGACCTAGGAGGCTGGGATGACCTCGGAGGCAGGCTGGAGGACCTCGTGATTCTTCTTGCCACCGGGCTAGGTGGTGTGCCCGGTGACTTCTTCTTCGCGGGCGGTTTCTCCAAACTTCTCCTAGTGGAGTTGAGGCCGGACGATGATAAACTCCCCCTCGAGCTGGTGGTGGTGTCGAGCCCCTGGCTTCTCGTTACAGCCTCCGCATAGGTGGTGGGCGGCGGGCTGTGACGAGCGATCTTCGGGACGGCCCCGGACGCCCTGGTGATGGTGGCGGACGCTGGGCGGACCGTCGATGTCGAGGCGACAGCAGTCCCCTTCGAAGAACGGGTACTAAGGGTGGCAGTTGTCGCCGCCCTCGTGGAAGTGGTGGAGGTTGGGGGCGGCTTGAGGAAGGCGGCCAGGGTCCTCGTGGCCGTCCTCTTCGCCACTGCCGTTTTAGCCGCGTTACGGGTTAGGGGGGGGGTGGATTTTCGAAGGGCAGGGGGGGTCGTTGAGGTCCGCGCGGGGGGGGTAGAGGATTTTCGCGAGGGGGCTTGGGGGGTTGTTGATTTCCGCGCGGGGGGGGTCAAAGATTTTCGCGCGGGGGGGGCGTTTATCGCGCGCGTCGCGGGTGCAACCGATGCAGCCACCGAGCCTGAAGGGCGACTCTGCGGAGGGGCGCCTCCGCCGCTGGTGCTGCCACCGGATCTGCGCACCCCTGAGGTACTCGGGGCATCCGGAGCTGCCCCAGCCCTGAGGGCTGCGGGGTGGAACTTGGCCACGTGGGCGTTAACATCCTTTGTAGGGTATTTACCCTTTCCCACGTGGCCGCAAAATTTGCAGGTGGGCACTAGTGTCCACCCCGCGTGAGTTCGCCTCACGTGCTGGGACAGCTCCAGGTACCCCTTGTACCGAAAAGCATTACTTTTCGAAGACTTTTTACTGTAGCACTCGGGACACGTTAGTCCGTCCGTGGCCGGGAGCGGGACGGCAACTTCCCGTGCTGGCACCGGCGAAGCCATCTTAAAAGTCGTTGAAAAGGGGAGTCAATAAATAAAATGTATAAATAAATAAATAGCAAAAAAGGGGGAGGATAGAATATTAAAAGTGGCTACAAAGGTCGTAGTTTGCCGGGCCAGCGACGGGAGTCTCCCGAGTGCTTGGGTGCGCAGACAGCGCGAATTAATATGCAGCAGCACCGCGGCGCGAAGTAAAAAGCGCAGGGGACGGTGGGGGGACGCGGATAAAATAGAATAAAATATAATAAATATGGTTAAAGAGATGCAAATCCTGGCAGTCGCCGAGATGTATAAATATGTAAAATAAATAGTGGTTAAAATAGAAGTAAGAATGTAGAAGAGAAAGAAACGCCGTGGATTATAAAATATAAAATAGAGATATAAATATAGATAGCGCCTTAAAATAAGAATAAAATACGGTAGAATAGATAAAACCAGGCCAGTCCGGAGCACTGGCGTTGCCCTTTTGTTTCCTAATTGCGCAATTAAAAGACGATAAAATGTAGTAAATAAATAAATCAAACGCGTGCCGGTGAATGTATATAATAAATAGGAAACAATCACAAACACGTAACAGCTGTTTAGCTCGCTCCCGGATAAAAGTGTATAAATAAAACGGTGTAAAATGACTAGATATTAAAAGAGGAATAAATAAGACGTCACAGTGTAAAAACGATGAAATGAATAAATAGGACGTCACGCGGTATAAACGGGTAAGTTAAAATATAATAAATAAATAAATAACGAGCAGAAACGTGTTTAAAATCGAACAGCTGTTCGGGCAACGCCGACTATGTTCCCTTCGGCCTCTTCCGACCGAGTTCGTGCGTGAAAGAAGGACAGAGATAGAGTGGGAGACAGAGAGACGTGTCGAAGGAAGCAAAGCAGTAGAGAAAGAGAGAGAGAAAGCGGGCGATAGAGAAGGATGCGGAGGCGAAGCGGAAAGCCTCTCTATCGCGAGAGTCAAAGCGTAAGAATAAAGACTAGAATAAATAAAAAGGCTAAGACTGATCCCCAAGCAGGGATCAGTAGCGTTAGAAGAGTTCTACCCGCGGTAGAGAAGCCAGAGAAAGGAGCCGAATAAATCTCGGGAAGAGGTGTATGTCCGATGTTTAAAATGACAGGCGTATGCCTCTGTCGCCAAATTTGTCAATTATGACACCTCTTCCTTTAATTTATTCGACGGGGAATCGAAAGGAACACCTCCCGCATGCACTGTGGTGCACCGGACCGCGATAAAGCTCGCGAAACGGTGCAATTCCACGAGCGAATTTAAACTTTTCGGAAAGCAATCAACGGTTGCCGTTGATTGTTTTCGGAAAGGTCGCGAGAAGGTGTATTAGGTTATAGGAGCCACCTGAGGTGAGGCGGTGGCAGCGGTTCCACCGTTCGCACACTCAGCTGGGGGGACTAGGTGCCGTTTACCGAGCTACGTCAGAGAGAGCGACGTCACTCGGGCAACGACTCCTAGAGGGGGAAAGCGATAGTAGAAGAGAGAGAAAGACTTACTCGGTCAGCTGGCTGGCTGGGCTGTCGGCTCCGGCTGGTCCTGCGGCGGCGCTTGGCGGGAGATCGTCTATCGTGTATAGTCGCTTATCGAACCGGAAGTTCTCCCGCACAACTTTTTGGTCGCTTCTCGGTCTGTTCGGGGAGTCAGAATATATTTGGAAATAATGTATTGAGCCAATCCTGGCGGCACTGCAATGCCAGGCTGACTCGCGACGGAGGTGGAGCAAGCACCAACGCTCCGTCAGTTTCCAAAAATCAGATTAATATTCTGACTCCCCAATGGGGAGTGTATCAGATATTAAGCTGATAAGAACAGATAAAGAGGCGTTTATTCAAACAATTTTTTTAAATACATAGTATCTGCCGGGTTATAGGCTCGTACTTAAACAAAAAATTGTGCTTCCCGGTAATCGGTGCTCTCACTCCAAGTCATTGTCGTCAATCTCGGCGAAACTGCCCTGGTAACATTCGACTCGTAAAATGGCCATCTTTAGTGGCCATTATATTGTATAAATAAAAGGGGGACGAGGGGGCCTAAAAAGAAAGAGAGAGGGGAGAAGGAGAAAGGGGGGAATAAAATGCAGGAATGGGGGGGACTTCGCGGGGCTTGTGTGAGGCGCCCCCTTGTTCGCTGGTGCCGCCCTTACCTCCGGTCCTATATACAGTATATTCATGGTAGGATTTGACCGGAAGGTAGCCCATTCGGGGAGCGGTCGGGGAGGGGGCCCGACGGCGGCGTAACGGCAGGAGCGTCGAACGGGAGCTGGTACTGCCTGATCTTCGACACGTGCTCGACGTATATGTCCCGGGACCATCTCATTGTGTCAGTGACAATAAGTCGGCGCATCAGCGCTGCATAGCGCGGTGAAACGCACAGACGCTTCAACACCGGCTCATTGCCCTGATCCCATGTACCAAGGGCGCCTACGACGATCGCATCCACATCCACCGAGTACCCTGCCGCGTGCAATGCAGTTGCAAGCGGGGTATACTTGACGATCTTCGATCGTCGAGCATCCTCCATGGCCTTGCACTGGTTCTCGAACGCGACAGTGACATCGATGATGTGGATGCGTTTCGCCGCCTCGTCACGGATAACAATATCCGGACGGAGAGCAGCTAGATCGCCGTTGACGCCCTCCACCCTTTGATTTAGTCGGATGGCTCCCTTCGCTCTACAGGCTTTCGCCACCCGCGCCATAACCGCGTCGTGACGAAGCTGCAGAGCGGCCGAGTGAGGCAGACAGTGACAGATTACGTGAGGTAACGTCTCACTCGGATAACCGCACTGCCTGCAGCGCTTGTCGCCCGTGCTCCAGCGTCGCGCCCCATTAAGGGGAAGGACATCGAGGCGCGCGCGATGAATGAAGCGCCACTCGGCGAACCGGGCGTACCTGCCGTCGCGGAGGAAGGCATTGCTGACTCCCGACCGCGACGACACCTGGTAAACCTTGCCTTGATCAGGTTTAGCCAGGAGAGAGCACAAGTAGCCCTCTTGCACTGCAATTCTCAGGCGACGAATCACCTGAGAAGTTGCGCCCGGGGGGATAATAGTCCGCCGGCCCTCTGACCCTCGACATTCTAGGAGAATCTCGTTGGTTAGAGAGTCGTACCGCCATGCCAGGTGCAGATGTTTTGCCTGGCGACGCGAAGCCATTCGTACCCGGGTCCACAGGCCAGGATCCCCCTGGAGGTCGCACGCGAACGGTCCTTCAAGAGAACCTGACAAAAATGCGGCGACCTGTTCCTGTGTGGGCTGGACGGATGTTCGTCTCCGGACTGCATTCATCAGCGAGGTCCTGGCCCGCTCAGCGATCGCGCCGTCCTTGCAGGATAGCATCCTGAAGGCGTGCGCGATCTTGAGCACGTCGGCCAGGTCCGCCATCGGAATGAGCCCGGCTCCGCCCCGCCAAGTGGGAAGGTAAACTACCTCCGCACTGGCCCGCTGGGGGAGATTCATCCAGCCCTTGACCAGACGTTTGACAAATTTGTCAAACGTCTTTAGTGGGGTCTTCTGGACGGACCCGCCCCTCAAGATGTAGTCCAGCCGTGGCAGTATGAACGTCTTAAGGGCGTCCATCTTTTGCCACGGGGCGAGGGGCGAGTCGTCGATGGCTTTCGCGTCCTCCATCATCCGGATGATGTTGGCGGTAGGGGTTTGGCTAACCCGGGAACCAACCGGGATTCCCAGGTACTCGTAAGCCTCACCCTCTCCCAAGGCTTTCAATTCCTCCCCGTCGAGAAGGAAGACGGAAGGCTGCGCTTTCTGTGCGCTTCCCTTCCCCCGAAGGTGAACGGTAGCGCACTTCTTGGGGTTGAATTTCAACCCCGCCGCAGCCGCCGACTTCTGAATCTCGTCGAGGAGGGATTGCATCTCCGCTGGTGAGGCCGCCACAAGACCAATGTCGTCCGCGTAGGCGAATGCACGGTGCAAGTCCTCCCCCAACCTATAGCCCATCGGCAACGATTCGACGGATCGAATCACTCGCTCGATGGCCAGGTTGAAGGTCATTGGACTACACGGACAACCTTGCTTGACCCCAGCCAGCATGGGGATGTTTTCTGTAAAGCCCCGGGATGTACGGACTCTAGTCGTGCATCCGGAGTTCATGGAGAGCATGAGCTTCCGGATGTTGAGGGGTAAACCGGCACCCTCAAAGGCGTCGAACAGGGTGACGTGGGGGATCGACCCGAACGCGTTGGTCAAATCAAGCCACGCCACCACGGCTTGTCGACCCTCTCTCCGGCTGTCCTCCAGGATTTCCTGAAGCATGAAGTTGTGCTCGTGACACCCCTCATGCTTCAGGAAACCCTTCTGAGGATGACTCAGCCGTTTTCCCAAAACCGCGAACTTCATCAACCGGTCCGCCAACACTGCAGCGAACAGCTTGGCTACTGTGTCGCCGAGCGCTAGCGGACGCCAGTTAGAAAGGTCGCTTCGGTCCCCTTTCTTATAAATAAGAACGGTGTTCGAGGACTTCCACGACTCCGGAATGGCCTCCGTGCGAAGGCAGGCGTTGAACGCAGAGGCGAGCACGTGACACCCTGGATCCGCCTTCCTCAGCTCTTCGTAGGTGACCCCGTCCGGACCCGGAGCGCTTTTATGCGTCCGCTTCAGACGGGATTCAACCTCCGACGCCGAGAACGGCCTCACCAGTGCGTCCCGCAACTCACCCTCTTCGTCCGTGGGCCACTCCGGCCACGCATAGGGCTCACCCACAGGGGGGGCCGTCGCCGAGTACATTTTTCGGAAGTACTGGCCGACCTCCTCCGCACCGACTTCGCAGTGCGGGGAAGGACCGGTCAGCACCTCTTCCATCGCTCGGCGCCGATTCTCCCTGTACAGGCGCTGCAGCCTCGTGGCTTTCTTGACATGATCCTCCGGGCCCTGCTGTTCGGGGGCCCTGGGACGACCATGTTGGCGGTTATTCCCCCCCTTAGCCGATCGAGACTGGAAGAAGGTGGTCAGATCTTGGGCCACCTCTTCCAGGAGCTCAATCGTCTCGACCCCCTCGGCGCGTGAGATAAGAGCCTCGCGAATATTCGCTTCGGCCCGTCTCGCATCGCGCCCAGGAAGTCGGGGAGGATTGGAGTTCGCGGGGGGAGAGAGGGAAGTTTCGCGCCCACGACTCGTTTGGGAGGGCTGGGGAGTGGTACGAATATTTGGACGGCCCCGGGGCAGTCCACGTCGAGAACGCGTCGAAGGGGCAGAAACGCGAGCACCCGCCGACGCACCGGCAGCAGCCGACCGGGGGCCCCCTCGGCGATCGCTCGCCGCGGTTAGTTGGGGCTCAGGTGGTGGCTGCGACGGTATGCGCGGAGTAAAACTAAGGGTTAAGGGGGGGGAAGGCGCGGGGGGGTTCGTTGGGGACGGCAGTGGCGGCGCTGGGGGCGAAGGCTCCGGCGTCGATGGCGTAGGGGATGTCATCCTCCCTCGTCCCGGAGTCCTCCGAAATCCCGCGCTGCTGCCACCCTTTTCCTCGTCACTCTCCGAGGAGCTGTCGCTGTAGACGATCCGTCTCCTCATCTGCGACGTCTTCTTCTTCTTCCTCGGGGCCGTTTCCCACGGCCTCTCCGAGCTGGGGGGGGTGGTGAAATTTGGGGGGGCCTCCTGGCCCCCCTCCTCCTCCTCGATGGGACCCAGGGGCTGGAAAATGAGCGGCCGCTCCGTCACGACCCTGACCGCGTGCGTGGTCGTGATGCACGACGTCATTATGGGGCCACTGCGTGTCGTCGTGGTGACGGTGCACGTAGTAAGGGTGGCCCCGGCTGATGACGTCGCTACGGCCAGGGGAGGCAGAGTTATGCCGCCCAGTTGTGGAGGGGGAGTCGCCGGCCAGTTCGGGGAAGTGGAAACCGCCCTCTGGATGGAGGCCCTCTCCCCCTGGACTTGCCCGATGGTGGTGGCTGATGTTGAGGGTCCAGGGGGGTGGATCGATGCCTCCGAGGTTGCTTCGGAGGCCGGGTTCTTCTTGGGACGACCCGGCCCCCTCTTAAGGATGGTGGTGGCCTCCTGGCCCGTTGGGGGCGCCGAATCCTTTTTCGGGCGCCCCGGCCCCTTCTTGGTGGTGGTGGAGGTGGCGGTGGGCCTGGGAGGCAGAGTCGACCTCGGAGGCAGACTCGAGGACCTCGTGATTCTTCTCGTCACTGGGCTCGGTGGAGTTCCCAGTGACCTCTTCTTCACGGGCGGTTTCTCCAAACTTCCTCTCGTGGAGTTGTGGCCGGAGGATGTTGTTGTGCTCCCCCTCGAGCTGGTGGTGGCGAGCCCCTGGTTCCTCGTCACAGCCTCCGCGTAGGTGGTGGGCGGCGGGCTGTGACGGACGGGCTTGGGAACGGCCCCGGTCGCCTTGGTGGTGGTGGTGAGCGCTGGACGGACCGTCGATGTCGAAGCGACAGCGGACCCCTTCGAGGAGCGAGTAGTAAGGGTGGCAGTGGTTGACGCCCTCGTGGTTCTGGTGGTGGGTGGGGGCGCCTTGAGGAAGGCTGTCAACGTCCCCGTTGTCGTCCTCTTGGCCACTGCCGTCCTGGTCGCGTTGCGGGTTAAGGGCGGGGTAGATTTTCGGGGGGCTGGGGGGGTGGTAGAATTTCGCGCGGGGGGTGTATTTACACGCAACGCGGGGGGGACCGTCGCAGCCCCCGAGCCTGAAGGGCGGCTCTGCGGGGGGTCGCCTCCGCCGCTGGTGCTGCCGCCGGATCTGCGCACCCCTGAGGTGCCGGGGGCACCCGGAGCAGTCCCAGCGCTCTGGGCTGCGGGGTGGAATTTGGCTACGTGGGCGTTTACATCCTTAGTGGGATATTTCCCCTTTCCCACGTAGCCACAGTACCGACAAGTAGGTGTTAATGTCCACCCCGCGTGAGTACGCCTCACGTGCTGGGCGAGCTCCAGGTACCCCTTGTACCGAAACGCGTTGCTTTTCGAGGACTTTTTGCTGTAGCACTCGGGACACGTTAGTCCGTCCGTGGCCGGGAGTGGGACGGCAACTTCCCGTGCTGGCACCGGCGAAGCCATATTACGAGTCGTTGAAAGGGAGTCAATAAATAGAATGTATAAATAAATAAGTAAAAGAGGGGGAGGGTTGAATATTAAAAATGGCTATGAGGGTCGTAGTTCGCCGGGCCAGCGACGGAAGCCTCCCGAGTGCGTGGGTGCGCAGGCGACGCGTGTGTTGGTGCAGCAGCACCGCGACGTAGAATAAATACGCGGGGTAGTTGGGGGACACGGATAAAATTCAATAGACTAGAAAGGTTAAAAAGATGTAAATCCAGGCAGTCGCCGAGATGTATGAATATAAAATAAATAGTGCTTAATAAATAGGTATAAAAGGATAAAAGAGAAAGAAGCGCCGTTAGAAATTAAAATGTGGAATAAAAGTCTAAATACGAATAGCGCCTTAAAATAGTGTAAAATAGAATAGATAAAACCAGGCCAGGCCGGAGCTCTGGCGTTGCCCACGAGTCTCTTAAATACGCGAGTAAAAACGGTGAAATATGATAAATAAATAAATAAAACGCGTCACAATGAGTAAATAAATAGAATAAATAAGAGACGGTCACTAATAAATACCAGCTGTGTTGCTCGGTTCGCGGGTAAAATTGTATAAATAAAAACTGTGTAGATGACTAGATATTAAAAGGAAAATAAATAAGACGTCACGGTGTAAAAACAGAGAAATAAATAAATAAGACGTCACGCGGTATAAACGGGTAAGTTAAAATATAATAAATAGATAAATAACGAGCAACGGACAATGTATAAAATCGAACAGCTGATCGGGGCAACGCCGACTAAGTCCCCTTCGGCCTATTCCGACCGAGTTCGTGCGTGAAAGAAGAACAGCAATAGAGTGGGAGACAGAGAGACGTGTCGAAGGAAGCAAAGCAGTAGAGAAAGAGAGAGAGACAGCGGGCGACAGAAAGGATCGGAGGCGAAGCGGAAGCCTCTCTATCGCGAGAGTCAAAGCGATTAGAACTATGACTAGAATAGAAAGAATTAAAATAGGGCTAAACTGGTCCCTAGGCAGGGATCAGTCGCGTGAGAAGTAAAATAGAATCTACTCGCGAAAGAGAAGCGAGTGGAAGGAGCCGAATAAATCTCGGGAAGAGGTGTGCGTCGGTGTTTAGAATGACAGGCGTATCGCCTCTGTCGCCAATTATGTCAATTATTACACCTCTTCCTTTGATTTATTCGACAGGGAATAGAGAGGAACACCCTCCGCATGCACTGTGGTGCACCGGCTCGCGATAAAGCTCGCGAAACGGTGCAATTCCACGAGCGAATTTAAACTTTTCGGAAAGCAATCAACGGTTACCGTTGATTGTTTTCGGAAAGGTCGCGAGAAGGTGTATTAGGTTATAGGAGCCACCTGAGGTGAGGCGGTGGCAGCGGTTCCACCGTTCGCACGCTCAGCTGGGGGGACTAGGTGCCGTTTACCGAGCTACGTCAGAGAGAGCGACGTCACTCGGGCAACGACTCCTAGAGGGGGAAAGCGATAGTAGAAGAAGGAAAGAGCACTTACTCGGTGGTGTCAGCTGGCTGGGCTGTCGGCTCCGGCTGGTCCTGCGGCGGCGCTTGGCGGGAGATCGTCTATCGAACACGTCGCTTATCGAACACGTTTTATCTCCCGCACAACTTTTTGGTCGCTTCTCGGTCTGTTCGGGGAGTCAGAATATATTTGGAATAGGCTAATTGAGCCAATCCTGGCGGCACTGCAATGCCAGGCTGACTCGCGACGGAGGTGGAGCAAGCACCAACGCTCCGTCAGTTTCCAAAAATCAGATTAATATTCTGACTCCCCAATGGGGAGTGTATCAGATATTAAGCTGATAAGAACAGATAAAAAGGCGTTTATTGAGACAAACAATGTTTAAGCCCCCCCTATTACACTGCTGGGTTTAGCTGGGGGGCTTAACAAAGAATGGTGCTTCCCCGCTGTAGGGGTGCGTACACTCTGCATGTGATGCAAGTCAATCTCGGCGATACTGCCATGGTGAAACTCCGCTCGTTAAAATAGCCCCGCGACGGGGCCATTGCGTTAGGGGCATGAAGGAAAAAGGGGGAGAGAAGAAAGAGAGAGAACAAGGAGAAAAGAGAGGAGTGAGGGGGGGGGGTAGAGATGATAGAAGGGAGAAGAAAAGGAAGGAGAGAAACGCGGGGGGGGGGTAGGATTTCAGGGCTATACGCGAGGCACCCCCTTCTCTTGCTGGAGCCGCCCTTACTCCCGATCTTATACGACTTAGATTCATGTTAAAAGATGATCAGGGAGTAGCCCATTCGGGGAGCGGTCGGGGAGGGGGCCCGACGGCGGCGTAGCGGCAGGAGCGTCGAACGGGTGCTGGTACTGCCTGATCTTCGATACGTGCTCGACGTATATGTCACGGGACCATCTCATTGTGTCAGTGACAATAAGTCGGCGCATCAGCGCTGCGTAGCGCGGTGAAACGCACAGTCGCTTCAACACCGGCTCATTGCCCTGATCCCATGTACCAAGGGCGCCTACGACGATCGCATCAACATCCACCGAATACCCTGCCGCGTGCAATGCAGTTGCAAGCGGGGTATACTTGACGATCTTCGATCGTCGAGCATCCTCCATGGCCTTGCACTGGTTCTCGAACGCGATAGTGACATCGATGATGTGGATGCGTTTCGCCGCCTCGTCACGGATAACGATATCCGGACGGAGAGCAGCTAGATCGCCGTTGACGCCCTCCACCCTTTGATTTAGTCGGATGGCTCCCTTCGCTCTACAGGCTTTCGCCACCCGCGCCATAACCGCGTCGTGACGAAGCTGCAGAGCGGCCGAGTGAGGCAGACAGTGGCAGATTACGTGAGGTAACGTCTCACTCGGATAACCGCACTGCCTGCAGCGCTTGTCGCCCGCGCCCCAGCGTCGCGCCCCATTAAGGGGAAGGACATCGAGGCGCGCGCGATGAATGAAGCGCCACTCGGCGGACCGGGCGTACCTGCCGTCGCGGAGGAAGGCATTGCTGACTCCCGACCGCGACGACACCTGATAAACCTTGCCTTGATCAGGTTTAGCCAGGAGAGAGCACAAGTAACCCTCTTGCACTGCAATTCTCAGGCGACGAATCACCTGAGAGGTTGCGCCCGGGGGGATAATAGTCCGCCGGCCCTCTGACCCTCGACATTCTAAGAGAATCTCGTTGGTCAGAGAGTCGTACCGCCATGCCAGGTGCAGATGTTTTGCCTGGCGACGCGAAGCCATTCGTACCCGGGTCCACAGGCCAGGGTCCCCCTGGAGGTCGCACGCGAAAGGTCCTTCGAGGGAACCTGACAAAAACGCGGCGACCTGTTCCTGTGTGGGCTGGACGGATGTTCGTCTCCGGACTGCATTCATCAGCGAGGTCCTGGCCCGCTCAGCGATCGCGCCGTCCTTACAGGATAACATCCTGAAGGCGTGCGCGATCGTGAGCACGTCGGCCAGGTCCGCCATTGGAATGAGCCCGGCTCCGCCCCGCCAAGTGGGAAGGTAAACTACCTCCGCACTGGCCCGCTGGGGGAGATTCATCCAGCCCTTGACCAGACGTTTGACAAATTTGTCAAACGTCTTTAGTGGGGTCTTCTGGACGGACCCGCCCCTCAAGATGTAGTCCAGCCGTGGCAGTATGAACGTCTTAAGGGCGTCCATCTTTTGCCACGGGGCGAGGGGCGAGTCGTCGATGGCTTTCGCGTCCTCCATCATCCGGATGATGTTGGCGGTAGGGGTTTGGCTAACCCGGGAACCAACCGGGATTCCCAGGTACTCGTAAGCCTCACCCTCTCCCAAGGCTTTCAATTCCTCACCGTCGAGAAGGAAGACGGAAGGCTGCGCTTTCTGTGCGCTTCCCTTCCCCCGAAGGTGAACGGTAGCGCACTTCTTGGGGTTGAATTTCAACCCCGCCGCAGCCGCCGAACTCTGGATCTCGTCGAGGAGGGATTGCATCTCCGCTGGTGAGGCCGCCACAAGACCAATGTCGTCCGCGTAGGCGAATGCACGGTGCAAGTCCTCCCCCAACCTATAGCCCATCGGCAACGATTCGACGGATCGAATCACTCGCTCGATGGCCAGGTTGAAGGTCATTGGACTACACGGACAACCTTGCTTGACCCCAGCCAGCATGGGGATGTTTTCAGTAAAGCCCCGGGAGGTACGGACTTTAGTCGTGCATCCAGTGTTCATGGAGAGCATGAGCTTCTGGATGTTAAGGGGGATACCGGCACCCTTAAAAGCATCGAACAGGGTGACGTGGGGGATCGACCCGAACGCGTTGGTCAAATCAAGCCACGCCACCACGGCTTCTCGACCCTCTCTCCGGCTGTCCTCCAGGATTTCCTGAAGCATGAAGTTGTGCTCGTGGCACCCGTCATGCTTCAGGAAACCCTTCTGAGGATGACTCAGCCGTTTTCCCAAAACCGCGAAATCCATTAACCGGTCCGCCAACACTGCAGCGAACAGCTTGGCTACTGTGTCGCCGAGCGCTAGCGGACGCCAATTAGAAAGGTCGCTTCGGTCCCCTTTCTTATAAATAAGAACGGTGTTCGAGGACTTCCACGACTCCGGAATGGCCTCCGTGCGAAGGCAGGCGTTAAACACCGAGGCGAGCACGAGGCACCCTGGGTCTGCCTTCCTGAGCTCGTCGTAGGTGACCCCGTCTGGACCAGGCGCACTTTTGTGCGTCCGCTTCAGACGGGCTTCCACCTCCGACGCCGAGAAAGGCCTACTCAGTGCGCCCCGTAACTCACCCTCCTCGTCCGTGGACCACTCCGGCCACACATAAGGCTCGCCCACAGGGGGGGCCGTCGCCGAGTACATTTTACGGAAGTACTGGCCGACCTCCTCCGCACCGACTTGGCAGTGCGGGGAAGGACCCGTCAGCACTTCCTCCATCGCTCGGCGCCGATTCTCCCTGTACAGGCGCTGCAGTCTTGTGGCTTTCTTGACATGATCCTCCGGGCCCTGCGGTTCGGGGGCCCTGGAGCGACCATGCTGGCGGTTAATCCCCCCCTTAGCCGATCGAGACTGAAAGTAGGTGGTCAGATCCTTGGCCACCTCTTCCAGGAGCTCAATCGTCTCGACCCCCTCGGCGCGTGAAATAAGGGCTTCGCGAAGAGTCGCATCGGCCCGTCTCGCATCGCGCCCAGGAGGTCGGGGAGGATTGGATGTCGCGGGGGGAGAGAGGGCAGGTTCGAGCCCACGGCTAGATTGGGAGGACTGGGGAGTGGTACTAATATTTGGACGGCCCCGGGGCTGTCCACGTCGAGAACGCGTCGAAGGGGCAGAAACGCGAGCACCCGCCGACGCACCGGCAGCAGCCGACCGGGGGCCCCCTCGGCGATCGCTCGCCGCGGTTAGGTGGGGCTCAGGTGGTGGCTGCGACGGTTGACGCGACCTAACGTTTTCGGTGGGGGTGAGGGTGGGGGCGGGTGGCATGTTGGACGGCAGTGGTGGCGGTGACGACAAAGGCGCCGGTGACGATGCCGTTGGGGATGTTATCCTCCCTCGTCCCGGCGTCCTCCGGAATCCCGCGTTGCTACCACCCTTTTCCTCGTCGCTCTCCGAGGAACTGCTGCTGGAGGAGGCGATCCTTCGCCTGAGCCGGTTCCTCTTGGTCCGGGCCGTCTGCCAGAGTTCGTCCGTCCTGGTGGGAGTGGTGGTGAAGTTTGGGGAGGCCTCCTGGCCTCCCTCCTCCTGGATGGACATCAGGGGCCGGGGGGCGGGCGGCTGCCCCGTCACGACCCTGACCAGTCGCACGAATGGGATGCATGACGTCATGATGGGGCCACCACGAGAAGTCGTCGTGACCGTACTCGTGGTTAAAGTGGCCCCAGTCGATGACGTCACAACGGCCAGGGGGGTCGGGGGTGCGCTGCTCGTCCGCGGAGGGGGAGTCACCAGCCAATTTGGGGAAGTCGAGGCCGCCCTGTCGTTTGAGGTCCTCCCCTCCTGGACTTGCTCGATGGTGGTTGCTGGTGTTGAATGTCCAGGAGGGTGAGTCGAGGCCCCCGAGGTCTCTGCGGGAGCCTGGGGCTTTTTAGGGCGCCCTGGTCCCCTCTTGGTGGTGGAGGTGGCCCCTTGGCTCGCTGGGGGCGCCGGCTCTTTCTTCGGGCGCCCCGTCCCCCTCTTGGTGGTGGTGGAGGAGGAGGTAGGCCTTGTGGGCACTATGGACCTCGGGGGCAGGCTGGAGGACCTCGTTATCCTTCTAGTCACTGGGCTCGGTGGTGTGCCCAGTGACCTCTTCTTTAAGGGCGGTTTTTCCAGACTTCCCCTGGTGGAGCTGTGGCTGGAAGGTGACGTACTCCCCCTCGAGGTGGTGGTGAAGGGCCCCTGATTCCTTGCTGCGGCTTCCGCGTAGGTGGTAGGCGGTGGGTCGCAGCGGGCGGACTTGGGGACGGTCCCGGTCGCCTTGGTGGAAGTGGCGAGCGGCTGGCGTGCCGTTGATGTTGTGGCAGCAGCAGTCCCCTTTGAGAGACGAGTACTGAGGGTGGCAGTGGTAGATGCCCTCGTGGTGCGGGTGGTCGGTGGGGGTGGCTTCGTCGCGACGGACACCCTCTCCGTCGACGACCTCTTCGCCACTGCCGTCGTGGTCGCGTTGGGGGCGGCTTTATGGGAGCTTGGGAGGGTTGTTTTGCGGGGGACTGGGGGGGTGGTTGAATGACGTACGGGGGGGGTTGTTGTACGTTGCGCAGGGGGCATCGTCGCAGCCCCCGAGCCTGAAGGGCGACTCTGTGAGGGGGCGCCTCCGCCGCTTGTGCTGCCGCCGGACCTGCGCACTTCTTCGGTACAGGGCGCACTCGGAGCATGCCCAGCACATTCGGCCGTGGGGCGGCATTTGGTCACGTGGGCGTTTACGTCCTTTGTCGGGTATTTGCCCTTTCCCACGTGGCCGCAGTACCGACAGGTAGGTGTTAATTTCCACCCCACGTGATTCCGCTTTACGTGCTGGGAGAACTCCAAGTACCCCCTGTACCGGAAGCTGCTTTTCGCGAATTTCCTAGTTTCCACACACTCGGGGCACGCAATAGCGTCCGTGACCGGGATTAGAACAGTAACTTCCCTCGCTGGCACCGGCGAAGCCATTTTGAAAGTTTAAAAGGGGGGCAGAAAAAGAAAGAGAATACTAAGAAGAGAGAAGACAATAGAATAGGGGGTGAATAGAAAAAGAAATATAAAAGAGGGCTGAGTGTTGTGTCGCCGGGCCAGCGACGGAGGCCTCCCGAGCGCGTGGGTGCGCAGGCGACGCGTGTGTTGGTGCAGCAGCACAGCGGCGTAGAATAAATACGCGGGGTAGTTGGGGGACGCGGATAAAACAATGTAAATATAGTGTTTTAAAAGATGAAAATCCAGGCAGTCGCCGAGATGCAAAGTAATAGATAGATATAGCTTAAAAAAGAATGTACGAATAAGAATAAATAGAATGAAAAAAAAGGTACGCCGTAGAAAGTAAAATAGAGTAAAATAGGAATATAAGAATAGGTAGCGCCTTAAGATATAGTAAAATAAAGTGGATAAAACCAGGCCAGTCCGGAGCACTGGCGTTGCCCTCTTGTTTCTTAATTAACGCGGATAAAAGACGGTAAAATGCAGTAGATAAATAAATAGGACGCGTAACAGTGTATATAATAAATAAGAAACAATCACAAACGGGTATCAGCTGCTTGGCTCGTGAACGGGTAAAATTGTATAGGATAAAATGTTGTAAATGACTAGATATATTAAAAACAATAAATAAGACGTCACAGTGTAAAAACAATAAAATAAATAAATAAGACGTCACGCGGTATAAACAAGTGAGTTAGAATGCAATAAATAAATAAATAACGAGCAAAATACGAAGTTAAAATATCACAGCTGATACGGGCAACGCCGACTAAGTCCCCTTCGGCCTATTCCGACCGAGCTCGTGCGTGAAAGAAGGACAGCAATAGAGTGGGAGACAGAGAGACGTGTCGAAGGAAGAATAGCAGTAGAGAAAGAGAGAGAGAAAGCGGGCGATAGAGAAGGATGCGGAGGCGAAGCGGAAAGCCTCTCTATCGCGAGAGTCAGAGAGTAAAATAAAGACTAGAATAGATGAAAGACTAGACCTGATCCCCAAGCAGGGATCAGTGGCGTTAAAAGAGTTCTACCCGCGGTAGAGAAGCGAGAGAAAGGAGCCGAATAAATCTCGGGAAGAGGTGTGTGTCAGGTGTTTAAAATGACAGGCGTGTGCCTCGGTCGCCAATTATGTCAATTATGACACCTCTTCCTTTAATTTATTCGACGGGGAATAGAGAGGAACACCTCCCGCATGCACTGTGGTGCACCGGCTCGCGATAACCTCGCGAAACGGCGCAATTCCACGAGCGAATTTAAACTTTTCGGAAAGCAATCAACGGTAACCGTTGATTGTTTTCAGAAAGGTCGCGAGAAGGTGTGTTAGGTTGTAGGTGCCACCTGAGGTGAGGCGGTGGCAGCGGTTCCACCGTCCGCACGCTCAGCTGGGGGGACTAGCAGTCAGCTGCCGCGCTACGTCAGAGAGTGACGTCACGCGAGCAACGACTCCTAGGGAGACAAAGCGATAGAAGTGAAAAGGAAAGAGCACTTACTCGGTCAGCTGGCTGGCTGGGCTGTCGGCTCCGGCTGGTCCTGCGGCGGCGCTTGGCGGGAGATCGTCTATCGAACACTTTTCGCCTAACGAACACTAAAATTCTCCCGCACGATAACGAATCGCTTCTCGGACTGATGGATCTGTTCGGGGAGTCAGAATATGGTTGGAAAAGAGCTAATTGAGCCAATCCTGGCGGCACTGCAATGCCAGGCTGACTCGCGACGGAGGTGGAGCAAGCACCAACGCTCCGTCAGTTTCCAAAAATCAGATTAATATTCTGACTCCCCAATGGGGAGTGTATCAGATATTAAGCTGATAAGAACAGATAAAGTGGCGTTTATTGGAAACAAACAATGTTTAAGCCCCCCTTTACATGTGCTGGTTTTAGCAGGGGGGCTTAACAAAAAATGTGTTCTCCCGAGTATCGGGGCACGTACAATACATTTATCACAATGCTTGTCAATCTCGGCGAGCTGCCATGGTGAGGTCTCCTTCTTAAAATGGCCACTAGCCGTGGCCATTGCGTTGTTAAAAATATAAATAAAATGGGTGGATAAAAAAAGGAAAACGAGGGTCATGCGGGGGGTAACGCTTCGCGGTTCTGTTGTGAGGCGCCCCCTTAATTCGCTAGAGCCGCCCTTACCTCCGGTCCTGTATGACGTATGCTCATGGTAGAATTTGACCGGGAGGTAGCCCATTCGGGGAGCGGTCGGGGAGGGGGCCCGACGACGGCGTAACGGCAGGAGCGTCGAACGGGTGCTGGTACTGCCGTATCTTCGACACGTGCTCGACGTATATGTCACGGGACCATCTCATTGTGTCAGTGACAATAAGTCGGCGCATCAGCGCTGCATAGCGCGGTGAGACGCACAGTCGCTTCAACACCGGCTCATTGCCCTGATCCCATGTACCAAGGGCGCCTACGACGATCGCATCCACATCCACCGAATACCCTGCCGCGTGCAATGCAGTTGCAAGCGGAGTATACTTAACGATCTTCGATCGTCGAGCATCCTCCATGGCCTTGCACTGGTTCTCGAACGCGATAGTGACATCGATGATGTGGATGCGTTTCGCCGCCTCGTCACGGATAACAATATCCGGACGGAGAGCAGCTAGATCGCCGTTGACGCCCTCCACCCTTTGATTTAGTCGGATGGCTCCCTTCGCTCTACAGGCTTTCGCCACCCGCGCCATAACCGCGTCGTAACGAAGCTGCAGAGCGGCCGAGTGAGGCAGACAGTGGCAGATTACGTGAGGTAACGTCTCACTCGGATAACCGCACTGCCTGCAGCGCTTGTCGCCCGTGCCCCAGCGTCGCGCCCCATTAAGGGGAAGGACATCGAGGCGCGCGCGATGAATGAAGCGCCACTCGGCAAACCGGGCGTACCTGCCGTCGCGGAGGAAGGCATTGCTGACTCCCGACCGCGACGACACCTGGTAAACCTTGCCTTGATCAGGTTTAGCCAGGAGAGAGCACAAGTAGCCCTCTTGCACTGCAATTCTCAGGCGACGAATCACCTGAGAGGTTGCGCCCGGGGGGATAATAGTCCGCCGGCCCTCTGACCCTCGACATTCTAAGAGAATCTCGTTGGTCAGAGAGTCGTACCGCCATGCCAGGTGCAGGTGTTTTGCCTGGCGACGCGAAGCCATTCGTACCCGGGTCCACAGGCCAGGGTCTCCCTGGAGGTCGCACGCAAACGGTCCTTCGAGGGATCCTGACAAGAATGCGGCGACCTGTTCCTGTGTGGGCTGGATGGATGTTCGTCTCCGGACTGCATTCATCAGCGAGGTCCTGGCCCGCTCAGCGATCGCGCCGTCCTTGCAGGATAACATCCTGAAGGCGTGCGCGATCGTGAGCACGTCGGCCAGGTCCGCCATTGGAATGAGCCCGGCTCCGCCCCGCCAAGTGGGAAGGTAAACTACCTCCGCACTGGCCCGCTGGGGGAGATTCATCCAACCCTTGACCAGACGTTTGACAAATTTGTCAAACGTCTTTAGTGGGGTCTTCTGGACAGACCCGCCCCTCAAGATGTAATCCAGCCGTGGCAGTATGAACGTCTTAAGGGCGTCCATCTTTTGCCACGGGGCGAGGGGCGAGTCGTCGATGGCTTTCGCGTCTTCCATCATCCGGATGATGTTGGCGGTAGGGGTTTGGCTAACCCGGGAACCAACCGGAATTCCCAGGTACTCGTAAGCCTCACCCTCTCCCAAGGCTTTCAATTCCTCACCGTCGAGAAGGAAGACGGAAGGCTGCGCTTTCTGTGCGCTTCCCTTCCCCCGAAGGTGAACGGTAGCGCACTTCTTGGGGTTGAATTTCAACCCCGCCGCAGCCGCCGACCTCTGGATCTCGTCGAGGAGGGATTGCATCTCCGCTGGTGAGGCCGCCACAAGACCAATGTCGTCCGCGTAGGCGAATGCACGGTGCAAGACCTCCCCCAACCTATAGCCCATCGGCAACGATTCGACGGATCGAATCACTCGCTCGATGGCCAGGTTGAAGGTCATCGGACTACACGGACAACCTTGCTTGACCCCAGCCAGCATGGGGATGTTTTCTGTAAAGCCCCGGGATGTACGGACTCTAGTCGTGCATCCGGAGTTCATGGAGAGCATGAGCTTCCGGATGTTGAGGGGTAAACCGGCACCCTCAAAGGCGTCGAACAGGGTGACGTGGGGGATCGACCCGAACGCGTTGGTCAAATCAAGCCACGCCACCACGGCTTGTCGACCCTCTCTCCGGCTGTCCTCCAGGATTTCCTGAAGCATGAAGTTGTGCTCGTGACACCCCTCATGCCTCAGGAAACCCTTCTGAGGATGACTCAGCCGTTTTCCCAAAACCGCGAACTTCATCAACCGGTCCGCCAACACTGCAGCGAACAGCTTGGCTACTGTGTCGCCGAGCGCTAGCGGACGCCAGTTAGAAAGGTCGCTTCGGTCCCCTTTCTTATAAATAAGAACGGTGTTCGAGGACTTCCACGACTCCGGAATGGCCTCCGTGCGAAGGCAGGCGTTGAACGCAGAGGCGAGCACGTGACACCCTGGATCCGCCTTCCTCAGCTCTTCGTAGGTGACCCCGTCCGGACCCGGAGCGCTTTTATGCGTCCGCTTCAGACGGGATTCAACCTCCGGCGCCGAGAACGGCCTCACCAGTGCGTCCCGCAACTCACCCTCTTCGTCCGTGGGCCACTCCGGCCACGCATAGGGCTCACCCACAGGGGGGGCCGTCGCCGAGTACATTTTTCGGAAGTACTGGCCGACCTCCTCCGCACCGACCTCGCAGTGCGGGGAAGGACCGGTCAGCACCTCTTCCATCGCTCGGCGCCGATTCCCCCTGTACAGGCGCTGCAGCCTCGTGGCTTTCTTGACATGATCCTCCGGGCCCTGCTGTTCGGGGGCCCTGGGACGACCATGTTGGCGGTTATTCCCCCCCTTAGCCGATCGAGACTGGAAGAAGGTGGTCAGATCTTGGGCCACCTCTTCCAGGAGCTCAATCGTCTCGACCCCCTCGGCGCGTGAGATAAGAGCCTCGCGAATATTCGCTTCGGCCCGTCTCGCATCGCGCCCAGGAAGTCGGGGAGGATTGGAGTTCGCGGGGGGAGAGAGGGAAGTTTCGCGCCCACGACTCGTTTGGGAGGACTGGGGAGTGGTACGAATATTTGGACGGCCCCGGGGCAGTCCACGTCGAGAACGCGTCGAAGGGGCAGAAACGCGAGCACCCGCCGACGCACCGGCAGCAGCCGACCGGGGGCCCCCTCGGCGATCGCTCGCCGCGGTTAGTTGGGGCTCAGGTGGTGGCTGCGACGGTATGCGCGGAGTAAAACTAAGGGTTAAGGGGGGGGAAGGCGCGGGGGGGTTCGTTGGGGACGGCAGTGGCGGCGCTGGGGGCGAAGGCTCCGGTGTCGATGGCGTAGGGGATGTCATCCTCCCTCGTCCCGGAGTCCTCCGAAATCCCGCGCTGCTGCCACCCTTTTCCTCGTCACTCTCCGAGGAGCTGTCGCTGTAGACGATCCGTCTCCTCATCTGCGACGTCTTCTTCTTCTTCCTGGGGGCCGTTTCCCACGGCCTCTCTGAGCTGGGAGGGGTGGTGAAGTTTGGGGGGGCCTCCAGGCCCCCCTCCTCCTCCTCGATGGAAACCAGGGGCTGGAAGATAAGCGGCCGCTCCGTGACCACCCTGACCGCGTGCGTGGTGGTGATGCACGACGTCATGATGGGGCCACTACGTGTTGTCGTCGTGACAGTACACGTAGTTAAAGTGGCCCCAGCCGATGACGTCGCTACGGCCAGGGGAGGCAGAGCTATGCCGCTCAGATGTGGAGGGGGAGTCGCCGGCCAGTTCGGGGAAGTGGAAACCGCCCTCTGGGTGGAGGCCCTCTCCCCCTGGACTTGCCCGATGGTGGTGGCTGATGTTGAAGGTCCAGGGGGGTGGATCGATGCCTCCGAGGTTGCTTCGGAGGCCGGGTTCTTCTTGGGACGACCCGGCCCCCTCTTGAGGATGGTGGTGGCCTCCTGGCCCGTTGGGGGCGCCGAATCCTTTTTTGGGCGCCCCGGCCCCTTCTTGGTGGTGGTGGTGGTGGCGGTGGACCTAGGAGGCAGAATCGACCTCGGAGGCAGGCTGGAGGACCTCGTGATTCTTCTAGTCACTGGGCTCGGTGGAGTTCCCAGTGACTTCCTCTTCGCGGGCGGCTTCTCCAGACTTCCCCTCTTGGAGTTGTGGCCGGAGGATGTTATTGTACTCCCCCTCGAGCTGGTGGTGGCGAGCCCCTGGTTCCTCGTCACAGCCTCCGCGTAGGTGGTGGGCGGCGGGCTGTGACGGACGGGCTTGGGAACGGCCCCGGTCGCCTTGGTGGTGGTGGCTAGTGGCGGACGGATCGTCGATGTCAAAGCGACAGCCGACCCCTTCGAGGAACGAGTGGTAAGGGTGGCAGTGGTTGGCGCCCTCGTGGTTTTGGTGGTGGGTGGGGGCGCCTTGAGGAAGGCGGCCAGTGTCCCCGTCGTCGTCCTCTTGGCCACTGCCGTCTTGGTCGCGTTGCGGGTTAGGGGGGGGGTAGATTTTCGGGGGGCTGGGGGGGTGGTGGAATTTCGCGCGGGGGGCGTGTTTACACGCAACGCGGGGGGGACCGTCGCAGCCCCCGAGCCTGAAGGGCGGCTCTGCGGGGGGTCGCCTCCGCCGCTGGTGCTGCCGCCGGATCTGCGCACCCCTGAGGTACTCGGGGCATCCGGAGCTGCCCCAGCCCTGAGGGCCGCGGGATGGAACTTGGCCACGTGGGCGTTAACATCCTTTGTAGGGTATTTACCCTTTCCCACGTGGCCGCAAAATTTGCAGGTGGGCACTAGTGTCCACCCCGCGTGAGTTCGCCTCACGTGCTGGGACAGCTCCAGGTACCCCTTGTACCGAAAAGCATTACTTTTCGAGGACTTTTTAGTGTAGCACTCGGGACACGTTAGTCCGTCCGTGGCCGGGAACGGGACGGCAACTTCCCGTGCTGGCACCGGCGAAGCCATATTAAGGGTTGTTAAAAAGGGGGGTCAATAAATAAAATGTATAAATAAATTAGTAAAAGAGGGGGAGGGTCGAATATTAAAAAATGGCTATGAGGGTCGTGATTCGCCGGGCCAGCAACGGGAGTCTCCCGAGTGCTTGGGTGCGCAGGCAACGCGAGTTAATGTGCAGCAGCACCGCGGCGCGAAGTAGAAAGCGCAGGGGACGGTGGGGGGACGCGGATAAAACGATGCAAAGTATAATGTTTTAGGAGATGTAAATCCAGGCAGTCGCCGAGATGTGGAATAAAAGGTAAGTATAACTTAGGTAATATGTACAAATAAGAAGTTAAATAGAGTAAAAGAGAACGCCGTGAAATATAGAATAAGATAATAAGATATAAGAATAAGTATAGATAGTAAAAAAAGCGCCTTAGAATAAGAATAAAATACAGTAAAATAAGTAAAACCAGGCCAGTCCGGAGCACTGGCGTTGCCCACGAGTCTCTTAAATACGCGAGTAAAAACGGTGAAATATGATAAATAAATAAATAAAACGCGTCACAATGAGTAAATAAATAGAATAAATAAGAGACGGTCACTAATAAATACCAGCTGTGTTGCTCGGTTCGCGGGTAAAATTGTATAAATAAAAACTGTGTAAATGACTAGATATTAAAAGGAAAATAAATAAGACGTCACGGTGTAAAAACAGAGAAATAAATAAATAAGACGTCACGCGGTATAAACGGGTAAGTTAAAATATAATAAATAGATAAATAACGAGCAACGGACAATGTATAAAATCGAACAGCTGATCGGGGCAACGCCGACTAAGTCCCCTTCGGCCTATTCCGACCGAGTTCGTGCGTGAAAGAAGGACAGCAATAGAGTGGGAGACAGAGAGACGTGTCGAAGGAAGCAAAGCAGTAGAGAAAGAGAGAGAGACAGCGGGCGACAGAAAGGATCGGAGGCGAAGCGGAAGCCTCTCTATCGCGAGAGTCAAAGCAGTAGAATAAGAGTGACTAGAATAAAAGCGATAGGCTAGACTTGACCCCCTTGCAGGGATCAGTCGCGTAAAAAGAAATCTACTCGCGAAAGAGAAGCGAGTGGAAGGAGCCGAATAACTCTCGGGAAGAGGTGTTTGTCCGGTGTTAAAATGACAGGCGTATCGCCTCTGTCGCCAATTAAGTCAATTATGACACCTCTTCCTTCGAATTATTCGGCAGGGAATCGACAGGAACACCTCCCGCATGCACTGTGGTGCACCGGCTCGCGATAAAGCTCGCGAAACGGTGCAATTCCACAAGTGAATTTAAACTTTTCGGAAAGCAATCAACGGTTACCGTTGATTGTTTTCGGAAAGGTCGCGAGAAGGTGTATTAGGTTATGGGTGCCACCTGAGGTGAGGCGGTGGCAGCGGTTCCACCGTTCGCACACTCAGCTGGGGGGACTAGGTGCCGTTTACCGAGCTACGTCAGAGAGAGCGACGTCACTCGGGCAACGACTCCTAGAGGGGGAAAGCGATAGTAGAAGAGAGAGAAAGACTTACTCGGTCAGCTGGCTGGCTGGGCTGTCGGCTCCGGCTGGTCCTGCGGCGGCGCTTGGCGGGAGATCGTCTATCGAACACGTCGCTTATCGAACACGTTTTATCTCCCGCACAACTTTTTGGTCGCTTCTCGGTCTGTTCGGGGAGTCAGAATATATTTGGAATAGGCTAATTGAGCCAATCCTGGCGGCGCTGCAATGCCAGGCTGACTCGCGACGGAGGTGGAGCAAGCACCAACGCTCCGTCAGTTTCCAAAAATCAGATTAATATTCTGACTCCCCAATGGGGAGTGTATCAGATATTAAGCTGATAAGAACAGATAAAGTGGCGTTTATTCGAAACAAACAATGTTTAAGCCCCCCTTTACATGTGCTGGTTTTAGCAGGGGGGCTTAACAAAAAATGTGTTCTCCCGAGTATCGGGGCACGTACAATACATATATCACAATGCTTGTCAATCTCGGCGAGCTGCCATGGTGAGGTCTCCTTCTTAAAATGGCCACTAGCCGTGGCCATTGCGTTGTTAAAAATATTAATAAAATGGGTGGATAAAAAAAAGGAAAACGAGGGGTATGCGGGGGGTAACGCTTCGCGGTTCTGTTGTGAGGCGCCCCCTTAATTCGGTGGAGCCGCCCTTACCTCCGGTCCTGTATGACGTATGCTCATGGTAGAATTTGACCGGAAGGTAGCCCATTCGGGGAGCGGTCGGGGAGGGGGCCCGACGACGGCGTAACGGCAGGGGCGTCGAACGGGTGCTGGTACTGCCGTATCTTCGACACGTGCTCGACGTATATGTCACGGGACCATCTCATTGTATCAGTGACAATGAGTCGGCGCATCAGCGCTGCATAGCGCGGTGAAACGCACAGACGCTTCAACACCGGCTCATTGCCCTGATCCCATGTACCAAGGGCGCCTACGACAATCGCATCCACATCCACCGAATACCCTGCCGCGTGTAATGCAGTTGCAAGCGGGGTATACTTGACGATCTTCGATCGTCGAGCATCCTCCATGGCCTTGCACTGGTTCTCAAACGCGATAGTGACATCGATGATGTGGATGCGTTTCGCCGCCTCGTCACGGATAACAATATCCGGACGGAGAGCAGCTAGATCGCCGTTGACGCCCTCCACCCTTTGATTTAGTCGGATGGCTCCCTTCGCTCTACAGGCTTTCGCCACCCGCGCCATAACCGCGTCGTGACGAAGCTGCAGAGCGGCCGAGTGAGGCAGACAGTGGCAGATTACGTGAGGTAACGTCTCACTCGGATAACCGCACTGCCTGCAGCGCTTGTCGCCCGTGCCCCAGCGTCGCGCCCCATTAAGGGGAAGGACATCGAGGCGCGCGCGATGAATGAAGCGCCACTCGGCGAACCGGGCGTACCTGCCGTCGCGGAGGAAGGCATTGCTGACTCCCGACCGCGACGACACCTGGTAAACCTTGCCTTGATCAGGTTTAGCCAGGAGAGAGCACAAGTAACCCTCTTGCACTGCAATTCTCAGACGACGAATCACCTGAGAAGTTGCGCCCGGGGGGATTATAGTCCGCCGGCCCTCCGACCCTCGACATTCTAGGAGAATCTCGTTGGTCAGAGAGTCGTACCGCCATGCCAGGTGCAGGTGTTTTGCCTGGCGACGCGAAGCCATTCGTACCCGGGTCCACAGGCCAGGGTCTCCCTGGAGGTCGCACGCGAACGGTCCTTCGAGGGAACCTGACAAGAATGCGGCGACCTGTTCCTGTGTGGGCTGGATGGATGTTCGTCTCCGGACTGCATTCATCAGCGAGGTCCTGGCCCGCTCAGCGATCGCGCCGTCCTTGCAGGATAACATCCTGAAGGCGTGCGCGATCGTGAGCACGTCGGCCAGGTCCGCCATTGGAATGAGCCCGGCTCCGCCCCGCCAAGTGGGAAGGTAAACTACCTCCGCACTGGCCCGCTGGGGGAGATTCATCCAACCCTTGACCAGACGTTTGACAAATTTGTCAAACGTCTTTAGTGGGGTCTTCTGCACGGACCCGCCCCTCAAGATGTAGTCCAGCCGTGGCAGTATGAACGTCTTAAGGGCGTCCATCTTTTGCCACGGGGCGAGAGGCGAGTCGTCGATGGCTTTCGCGTCCTCCATCATCCGGATGATGTTGGCGGTAGGGGTTTGGCTAACCCGGGAACCAACCGGAATTCCCAGGTACTCGTAAGCCTCACCCTCTCCCAAGGCTTTCAATTCCTCCCCGTCGAGAAGGAAGACGGAAGGCTGCGCTTTCTGTGCGCTTCCCTTCCCCCGAAGGTGAACGGTAGCGCACTTCTTGGGGTTGAATTTCAACCCCGCCGCAGCCGCCGACTTCTGGATCTCGTCGAGGAGGGATTGCATCTCCGCTGGTGAGGCCGCCACAAGACCAATGTCGTCCGCGTAGGCGAATGCACGGTGCAAGTCCTCCCCCAACCTATAGCCCATCGGCAACGATTCGACGGATCGAATCACTCGCTCGATGGCCAGGTCGAAGGTCATTGGACTACACGGACAACCTTGCTTGACCCCAGCCAGCATGGGGATGTTTTCTGTAAAGCCCCGGGATGTACGGACTCTAGTCGTGCATCCGGAGTTCATGGAGAGCATGAGCTTCCGGATGTTGAGGGGTAAACCGGCACCCTCAAAGGCGTCGAACAGGGTGACGTGGGGGATCGACCCGAACGCGTTGGTCAAATCAAGCCACGCCACCACGGCTTGTCGACCCTCTCTCCGGCTGTCCTCCAGGATTTCCTGAAGCATGAAGTTGTGCTCATGACACCCCTCATGCTTCAGGAAACCCTTCTGAGGATGACTCAGCCGTTTTCCCGAAACCGCGAACTTCATCAACCGGTCCGCCAACACTGCGGCGAACAGCTTGGCTACTGTATCGCCGAGCGCTAGCGGACGCCAATTAGAAAGGTCGCTTCGGTCCCCTTTCTTATAAATAAGAACGGTGTTCGAGGACTTCCACGACTCCGGAATGGCCTCCGTGCGAAGGCAGGCATTGAACACAGAGGCGAGCACGTGGCACCCTGGATCCGCCTTCCTCAGCTCTTCGTAGGTGACCCCGTCCGGACCCGGAGCGCTTTTATGCGTCCGCTTCAGACGGGATTCAACCTCCGACGCCGAGAACGGCCTCACCAGTGCGCCCCGCAACTCACCCTCTTCGTCCGTGGGCCACTCCGGCCACGCATAGGGCTCACCCACAGGGGGGGCCGTCGCCGAGTACATTTTTCGGAAGTACTGGCCGACCTCCTCCGCACCGACTTCGCAGTGCGGGGAAGGACCGGTCAGCACCTCTTCCATCGCTCGGCGCCGATTCTCCCTGTACAGGCGCTGCAGCCTCGTGGCTTTCTTGACATGGTCCTCCGGGCCCTGCTGTTCGGGGGCCCTGGGACGACCATGTTGGCGGTTGATCCCCCCCTTAGCCGATCGAGACTGGAAGAAGGTGGTCAGATCTTGGGCCACCCCTTCCAGGAGCTCAATCGTCTCGACCCCCTCGGCGCGTGAGATAAGAGCCTCGCGAATATTCGCTTCGGCCCGTCTCGCATCGCGCCCAGGAAGTCGGGGAGGATTGGAGTTCGCGGGGGGAGAGAGGGAAGTTTCGCGCCCACGACTCGTTTGGGAGGACTGGGGAGTGGTACTACTATTTGGACGGCCCCGGGGCAGTCCACGTCGAGAACGCGTCGAAGGGGCAGAAACGCGAGCTCCCGCCGACGCACCGGCAGCAGCCGACCGGGGGCCCCCTCGGCGATCGCTCGCCGCGGTTAGTTGGGGCTCAGGTGGTGGCTGCGACGGTGCACGCGAGCTTAAACTAAGGGTGGGGGGGGGGATAACGCGGGGATATCCATTAGGGACGGCAGTGGCTGTGGCGGGGATGTCGTCGGCGCCGGTGGCGATGGCGTTGGGGACGTGGTCCTCCCTCGTCCCGGCGTCCTTCTAAATCCCCCGGTGCTGCCACCCTTTTCCCCGTCACTCTCCGAGGAGCTGTCGCTATAGACGATCCGCCGTCTCGTCTGCGTCTTCCTCTTCTTCTTCCTCGGGGCCGTCTCCCATGGCGATTCCTGGTTGGGAGGGGTGGTGATGTTCGGGGGGGCCTCCTGGCCCCCCTCCTCCTCCTCGATGCAGACCAGGGGCTGGAAGATGGGCGGCCGCCCCATCACCACCCTGACCGTGTGCGAGGTGGTAATGCACGACGTCATGATGGGGCCACTGCGTGTCGTCGTAGTGACGGTACACGTCGTCAGAGTGGCCCCAGCCGATGACGTCGTCACGGTCAGGGGGGGAGGGGTTATGCCGCTCGGTTGTGGAGGGGGAGTCGCCGGCCAGTTGGGAGAGGTGGAGGCCGCCCGCAGGGTGGAGGTCCTCCCCCCCTGGACTTGCCCGATGGTGGTGGCCGATGTTGAAGGTCCAGGGGGGTGAATCAATGCCTCCGAGGTTGCTTCAGGGGCCGGGTTCTTCTTAGGACGTCCCGGCCCCTTCTTCAAGGTGGTAGTGGCCTCCTGGCCCACTGGGGGCGCCGAGTCCTTCTTCGGGCGCCCCGGCCCCTTCTTGGTGGTAATGGAGGTGGCGGTGGACCTAGGAGGCTGGGATGACCTCGGAGGCAGGCTGGAGGACCTCGTGATTCTTCTTGCCACCGGGCTAGGTGGTGTGCCCAGTGACTTCTTCTTCGCGGGCGGTTTCTCCAAACTTCTCCTGGTGGAGTTGAGGCCGGACGATGATAAACTCCCCCTCGAGCTGGTGGTGGTGTCGAGCCCCTGGCTTCTCGTTACAGCCTCCGCATAGGTGGTGGGCGGCGGGCTGTGACGAGCGATCTTCGGGGCGGCCCCGGACGCCCTGGTGATGGTGGCGGACGCTGGGCGGACCGTCGATGTCGAGGCGACAGCAGTCCCCTTCGAAGAACGGGTACTAAGGGTGGCAGTTGTCGCCGCCCTCGTGGAAGTGGTGGAGGTTGGGGGCGGCTTGAGGAAGGCGGCCAGGGTCCTCGTGGCCGTCCTCTTTGCCACTGCCGTTTTAGCCGCGTTACGGGTTAGGGGGGGGGTGGATTTTCGAAGGGCAGGGGGGGTCGTTGAAGTCCGCGCGGGGGGGGTAGAGGATTTTCGCGAGGGGGCTTGGGGGGTTGTTGATTTCCGCGCGGGGGGGGTCAAAGATTTTCGCGCGGGGGGGGCGTTTATCGCGCGCGTCGCGGGTGCAACCGATGCAGCCACCGAGCCTGAAGGGCGATCCTGCGGAGGGGCGCCTCCGCCGCTGGTGCTGCCACCGGATCTGCGCACCCCTGAGGTACTCGGGGCATCCGGAGCTGCCCCAGCCCTGAGGGCCGCGGGGTGGAACTTGGCCACGTGGGCGTTGACATCCTTTGTAGGGTATTTACCCTTTCCCACGTGGCCGCAAAATTTGCAGGTGGGAACTAGTGTCCACCCCGCGTGAGTTCGCCTCACGTGCTGGGACAGCTCCAGGTACCCCTTGTACCGAAAAGCATTGCTTTTCGAAGACTTTTTACTGTAGCACTCGGGACACGTTAGTCCGTCCGTGGCCGGGAGCGGGACGGCAACTTCCCGTGCTGGCACCGGCGAAGCCATATTAAGAGTAGTTAAAAAGGGGGTCAGTAAATAAAATGTATAAATAAATAAATAGTAAAAAAGGGGGAGGATAGAATATTAAAAGTGGCTACAAAGGTCGTAGTTTGCCGGGCCAGCGACGGGAGTCTCCCGAGTGCTTGGGTGCGCAGACAGCGCGAATTAATATGCAGCAGCACCGCGGCGCGAAGTAAAAAGCGCAGGGGACGGTGGGGGGACGCGGATAAAATAGAATAAAATACAATAAATATGGTTAAAGAGATGCAAATCCTGGCAGTCGCCGAGATGTATAAATATGTAAAATAAATAGTGGTTAAAATAAAAGTAAGAATGTAGAAGAGAAAAAAAAAAAACGCCGTGGATTATAGAATATAAAATAGAGATATAAATATAGATAGCGCCTTAAAATAAGAATAGAATACGGTAGAATAGATAAAACCAGGCCAGTCCGGAGCACTGGCGTTGCCCTTTTGTTTCCTAATTGCGCAATTAAAAGACGATAAAATGTAGTAAATAAATAAATCAAACGCGTACCGGTGAATGTATATAATAAATAGGAAACAATCACAAACACGTAACAGCTGTTTAGCTCGCTCCCGGATAAAAGTGTATAAATAAAACGGTGTAAAATGACTAGATATTAAAAGAGGAATAAATAAGACGTCACAGTGTAAAAACGATGAAATGAATAAATAGGACGTCACGCGGTATAAACGGGTAAGTTAAAATATAATAAATAAATAAATAACGAGCAGAAACGTGTTTAAAATCGAACAGCTGATCGGGCAACGCCGACCGAATCCCCTTTGGCCTTGACCGACAAAGCAAGTGCGCGAAGGAAGTATAGATATAGTGGGGGAGACAGAGAGACTGGTCGAAGGAAGAATAGCAGTAGAGAAAGCGAGAGAGACAGCGGGCGACAGAAAGGATCGGAGGCGAAGCGGAAGCCTCTCTATCGCGAGAGTCAAAGCGTTAAAATAAAGACTAGAATAAAAGCGAAAGCCTAGAGCTGATCCCCTTGCAGGGATCAGTCGCGTAAAAAGAGTTCTACCCGCGGTAGAGAAGCGAGTGGAAGGAGCCGAATAAATCTCGGGAAGAGGTGTGTGTCGGTTGTTAAAATGACAGGCGTATGCCTCTGTCGCCAATTGTGTCAATTATTACACCTCTTCCTTTGATTTATTCGACGGGGAGTAGAAAGGAGCACCTCCCGCATGCACTGTGGTGCACCGGCTCGCGATAAATCTCGCGAAACGGTGCAATTCCACGAGCGAATTTAAACCTTTCGGAAAGCAATCAACGGTTACCGTTGATTGTTTTCGGAAAGGTCGCGAGAAGGTGTGTTGGGTTGTAGGTGCCACCTGAGGTGAGGCGGTGGCAGCGGTTCCACCGTCCGCACGCTCAGCTGGGGGGACTAGCAGTCAGCTGCCGCGCTACGTCAGAGAGTGACGTCACGCGGGCAACGACTCCTAGAGGGGGAAAGCGATAGATAGAAGAAGGAAAGAGCACTTACTCGGTGGTGTCAGCTGGCTGGGCTGCGTCTGGCTCCGGCTGGTCCTGCGGCGGCGCTTGGCGGGAGAGTCGCTTATCGAACAAGTCGCTTATCGAACACTGAAAAGTTCTCCCGCACGATAACGAGTCGCTTCTCGGTCTGATGTCTGTTCTGGGGAGTCAGAATTAAGTATGGAAAGCAGCTAATTGAGCCAATCCTGGCGGCACTGCAATGCCAGGCTGACTCGCGACGGAGGTGGAGCAAGCACCAACGCTCCGTCAGTTTCCAAAAATCAGATTAATATTCTGACTCCCCAATGGGGAGTGTATCAGATATTAAGCTGATAAGAACAGATAAAGTGGCGTTTATTAGAAACAAACAATGTTTAAGCCCCCCTTTACATGTGCTGGTTTTAGCAGGGGGGCTTAACAAAAAATGTGTTCTCCCGAGTATCGGGGCACGTACAATACATTTATCACAATGCTTGTCAATCTCGGCGAGCTGCCATGGTGAGGTCTCCTTCTTAAAATGGCCACTAGCCGTGGCCATTGCGTTGTTAAAAATATAAATAAAATGGGTGGATAAGAAAAGGAAAACGAGGGGTATGCGGGGGGTAACACTTCGCGGGTCTGATGTGAGGCGCCCCCTTATTTCGCTGGTGCCGCCCTTACCTCCGGTCCTATATAAAGTATAATCATGGTAAAATTTGACCGGAAGGTAGCCCATTCGGGGAGCGGTCGGGGAGGGGGCCCGACGGCGGCATAACGGCAGGAGCGTCGAACGGGTGCTGGTATTGCCTTATCTTCGAGACGTGCTCGACGTATATGTCACGGGACCATCTCATTGTGTCAGTGACAATGAGTCGGCGCATCAGCGCTGCATAGCGCGGTGAAACGCCCAGACGCTTCAACACCGGCTCATTGCCCTGATCCCATGTACCAAGGGCGCCTACGACGATCGCATCCACATCCACCGAATACCCTGCCGCGTGCAATGCAGTTGCAAGCGGAGTATACTTGACGATCTTCGATCGTCGAGCATCCTCCATGGCCTTGCACTGGTTCTCGAACGCAATAGTGACATCGATGATGTGGATGCGTTTCGCCGCCTCGTCACGGATAACAATATCCGGACGGAGAGCAGCTAGATCGCCGTTGACGCCCTCCACCCTTTGATTTATACGGATGGCTCCCTTCGCTCTACAGGCTTTCGCCACCCGCGCCATAACCGCGTCGTGGCGAAGCTGCAGAGCGGCCGAGTGAGGCAGACAGTGACAGATTACGTGAGGTAACGTCTCACTCGGATAACCGCACTGCCTGCAGCGCTTGTCGCCCGTGCCCCAGCGTCGCGCCCCATTAAGGGGAAGGACATCGAGGCGCGCGCGATGAATGAAGCGCCACTCGGCGAACCGGGCGTACCTGCCGTCGCGGAGGAAGGCATTGCTGACTCCCGACCGCGACGACACCTGGTAAACCTTGCCTTGATCAGGTTTAGCCAGGAGAGAGCACAAGTAGCCCTCTTGCACTGCAATTCTCAGGCGACGAATCACCTGAGAAGTTGCGCCCGGGGGGATAATAGTCCGCCGGCCCTCTGACCCTCGACATTCTAGGAGAATCTCGTTGGTTAGAGAGTCGTACCGCCATGCCAGGTGCAGATGTTTTGCCTGGCGACGCGAAGCCATTCGTACCCGGGTCCACAGGCCAGGATCCCCCTGGAGGTCGCACGCGAACGGTCCCTCGAGGGAACCTGACAAAAATGCGGCGACCTGTTCCTGTGTGGGCTGGATGGATGTTCGTCTCCGGACTGCATTCATCAGCGAGGTCCTGGCCCGCTCAGCGATCGCGCCGTCCTTGCAGGATAACATCCTGAAGGCGTGCGCGATCGTGAGCACGTCGGCCAGGTCCGCCATTGGAATGAGCCCGGCTCCGCCCCGCCAAGTGGGAAGGTAAACTACCTCCGCACTGGCCCGCTGGGGGAGATTCATCCAACCCTTGACCAGACGTTTGACAAATTTGTCAAACGTCTTTAGTGGGGTCTTCTGGACGGACCCGCCCCTCAAGATGTAGTCCAGCCGTGGCAGTATGAACGTCTTAAGGGCGTCCATCTTTTGCCACGGGGCGAGAGGCGAGTCGTCGATGGCTTTTGCGTCCTCCATCATCCGGATGATGTTGGCGGTAGGGGTTTGGCTAACCCGGGAACCAACCGGAATTCCCAGGTACTCGTAAGCCTCACCCTCTCCCAAGGCTTTCAATTCCTCACCGTCGAGAAGGAAGACGGAAGGCTGCGCTTTCTGTGCGCTTCCCTTCCCCCGAAGGTGAACGGTAGCGCACTTCTTAGGGTTGAATTTCAACCCCGCCGCAGCCGCCGACTTCTGAATCTCGTCGAGGAGGGATTGCATCTCCGCTGGTGAGGCCGCCACAAGACCAATGTCGTCCGCGTAGGCGAATGCACGGTGCAAGTCCTCCCCCAACCTATAGCCCATCGGCAACGATTCGACGGATCGAATCACTCGCTCGATGGCCAGGTTGAAGGTCATCGGACTACACGGACAACCTTGCTTGACCCCAGCCAGCATGGGGATGTTTTCTGTAAAGCCCCGGGATGTACGGACTCTAGTCGTGCATCCGGAGTTCATGGAGAGCATGAGCTTCCGGATGTTGAGGGGTAAACCGGCACCCTCAAAGGCGTCGAACAGGGTGACGTGGGGGATCGACCCGAACGCGTTGGTCAAATCAAGCCACGCCACCACGGCTTGTCGACCCTCTCTCCGGCTGTCCTCCAGGATTTCCTGAAGCATGAAGTTGTGCTCGTGACACCCCTCATGCTTCAGGAAACCCTTCTGAGGATGACTCAGCCGTTTTCCCAAAACCGCGAACTTCATCAACCGGTCCGCCAACACTGCAGCGAACAGCTTGGCTACTGTATCGCCGAGCGCTAGCGGACGCCAATTAGAAAGGTCGCTTCGGTCCCCTTTCTTATAAATAAGAACGGTGTTCGAGGACTTCCACGACTCCGGAATGGCCTCCGTGCGAAGGCAGGCATTGAACACAGAGGCGAGCACGTGACACCCTGGATCCGCCTTCCTCAGCTCTTCGTAGGTGACCCCGTCCGGACCCGGAGCGCTTTTATGCGTCCGCTTCAGACGGGATTCAACCTCCGACGCCGAGAACGGCCTCACCAGTGCGCCCCGCAACTCACCCTCTTCGTCCGTGGGCCACTCCGGCCACGCATAGGGCTCGCCCACAGGGGGGGCCGTCGCCGAGTACATTTTTCGGAAGTACTGGCCGACCTCCTCCGCACCGACTTCGCAGTGCGGGGAAGGACCGGTCAGCACCTCTTCCATCGCTCGGCGCCGATTCTCCCTGTACAGGCGCTGCAGCCTCGTGGCTTTCTTGACATGGTCCTCCGGGCCCTGCTGTTCGGGGGCCCTGGGACGACCATGTTGGCGGTTAATCCCCCCCTTAGCCGATCGAGACTGGAAGAAGGTGGTCAGATCTTGGGCCACCCCTTCCAGGAGCTCAATCGTCTCGACCCCCTCGGCGCGTGAGATAAGAGCCTCGCGAATATTCGCTTCGGCCCGTCTCGCATCGCGCCCAGGAAGTCGGGGAGGATTGGAGTTCGCGGGGGGAGAGAGGGAAGTTTCGCGCCCACGACTCGTTTGGGAGGACTGGGGAGTGGTACTACTATTTGGACGGCCCCGGGGCAGTCCACGTCGAGATCGCGTCGAAGGGGCAGAAACGCGAGCACCCGCCGACGCACCGGCAGCAGCCGACCGGGGGCCCCCTCGGCGATCGCTCGCCGCGGTTAGTTGGGGCTCAGGTGGTGGCTGCGACGGTACACGCGAACTTAAACTAAGGGTGGGGGGGGGGGGGGGTAACGCGGAGATGTCTATTGGGGACGGCAGTGGCTGCGGCGGGGATGTCGTCGGCGCCGGTGACGATGGCGTTGGGGACGTGGTCCTCCCTCGTCCCGGCGTTCTCCTGAATCCCCCGGTGCTGCCACCCTTTTCCCCGTCACTCTCCGAGGAGCTGTCGCTATAGACGATCCGCCGTCTAGTCTGCGTCTTCTTCTTCTTCCTCCTCGGGGCCGTCTCCCATGGCGATTCCTGGTTGGGAGGGGTGGTGATGTTCGGGGGGGCCTCCTGGCCCCCCTCCTCCTCCTCGATGCAGACCAGGGGCTGGAAGATGGGCGGCCGCCCCATCACCACCCTGACCGTGTGCGAGGTGGTAATGCACGACGTCATGATGGGGCCACTGCGTGTCGTCGTAGTGACGGTACACGTCGTCAGAGTGGCCCCAGCCGATGACGTCGTCACGGTCAGGGGGGGAGGGGTTATGCCGCTCGGTTGTGGAGGGGGAGTCGCCGACCAGTTGGGAGAGGTGGAGGCCGCCCGCAGGGTGGAGGTCCTCCCCCCCTGGACTTGCCCGATGGTGGTGGCCGATGTTGAAGGTCCAGGGGGGTGAATCAATGCCTCCGAGGTTGCTTCAGGGGCCGGGTTCTTCTTAGGACGTCCCGGCCCCTTCTTCAAGGTGGTAGTGGCCTCCTGGCCCACTGGGGGCGCCGAGTCCTTCTTCGGGCGCCCCGGCCCCTTCTTGGTGGTAATGGAGGTGGCGGTGGACCTAGGAGGCTGGGATGACCTCGGAGGCAGGCTGGAGGACCTCGTGATTCTTCTTGCCACCGGGCTAGGTGGTGTGCCCGGTGACTTCTTCTTCGCGGGCGGTTTCTCCAAACTTCTCCTGGTGGAGTTGAGGCCGGACGATGATAAACTCCCCCTCGAGCTGGTGGTGGTGTCGAGCCCCTGGCTTCTCGTCACAGCCTCCGCATAGGTGGTGGGCGGCGGGCTGTGACGAGCGATCTTCGGGGCGGCCCCGGACGCCCTGGTGATGGTGGCGGACGCTGGGCGGACCGTCGATGTCGAGGCGACAGCAGTCCCCTTCGAAGAACGGGTACTAAGGGTGGCAGTTGTCGCCGCCCTCGTGGAAGTGGTGGAGGTTGGGGGCGGCTTGAGGAAGGCGGCCAGGGTCCTCGTGGCCGTCCTCTTTGCCACTGCCGTTTTAGCCGCGTTACGGGTTAGGGGGGGGGTGGATTTTCGAAGGGCAGGGGGGGTCGTTGAAGTCCGCGCGGGGGGGGTAGAGGATTTTCGCGAGGGGGCTTGGGGGGTTGTTGATTTCCGCGCGGGGGGGGTCAAAGATTTTCGCGCGGGGGGGGCGTTTATCGCGCGCGTCGCGGGTGCAACCGATGCAGCCACCGAGCCTGAAGGGCGATCCTGCGGAGGGGCGCCTCCGCCGCTGGTGCTGCCACCGGATCTGCGCACCCCTGAGGTACTCGGGGCATCCGGAGCTGCCCCAGCCCTGAGGGCCGCGGGGTGGAACTTGGCCACGTGGGCGTTGACATCCTTTGTAGGGTATTTACCCTTTCCCACGTGGCCGCAAAATTTGCAGGTGGGAACTAGTGTCCACCCCGCGTGAGTTCGCCTCACGTGCTGGGACAGCTCCAGGTACCCCTTGTACCGAAAAGCATTGCTTTTCGAAGACTTTTTACTGTAGCACTCGGGACACGTTAGTCCGTCCGTGGCCGGGAGCGGGACGGCAACTTCCCGTGCTGGCACCGGCGAAGCCATATTAAGAGTAGTTAAAAAGGGGGTCAGTAAATAAAATGTATAAATAAATAAATAGTAAAAAAGGGGGAGGATAGAATATTAAAAGTGGCTACAAAGGTCGTAGTTTGCCGGGCCAGCGACGGGAGTCTCCCGAGTGCTTGGGTGCGCAGACAGCGCGAATTAATATGCAGCAGCACCGCGGCGCGAAGTAAAAAGCGCAGGGGACGGTGGGGGGACGCGGATAAAATAGAATAAAATACAATAAATATGGTTAAAGAGATGCAAATCCTGGCAGTCGCCGAGATGTATAAATATGTAAAATAAATAGTGGTTAAAATAAAAGTAAGAATGTAGAAGAGAAAAAAAAAAAACGCCGTGGATTATAGAATATAAAATAGAGATATAAATATAGATAGCGCCTTAAAATAAGAATAGAATACGGTAGAATAGATAAAACCAGGCCAGTCCGGAGCACTGGCGTTGCCCTTTTGTTTCCTAATTGCGCAATTAAAAGACGATAAAATGTAGTAAATAAATAAATCAAACGCGTACCGGTGAATGTATATAATAAATAGGAAACAATCACAAACACGTAACAGCTGTTTAGCTCGCTCCCGGATAAAAGTGTATAAATAAAACGGTGTAAAATGACTAGATATTAAAAGAGGAATAAATAAGACGTCACAGTGTAAAAACGATGAAATGAATAAATAGGACGTCACGCGGTATAAACGGGTAAGTTAAAATATAATAAATAAATAAATAACGAGCAGAAACGTGTTTAAAATCGAACAGCTGATCGGGCAACGCCGACCGAATCCCCTTTGGCCTTGACCGACAAAGCAAGTGCGCGAAGGAAGTATAGATATAGTGGGGGAGACAGAGAGACTGGTCGAAGGAAGAATAGCAGTAGAGAAAGCGAGAGAGACAGCGGGCGACAGAAAGGATCGGAGGCGAAGCGGAAGCCTCTCTATCGCGAGAGTCAAAGCGTTAAAATAAAGACTAGAATAAAAGCGAAAGCCTAGAGCTGATCCCCTTGCAGGGATCAGTCGCGTAAAAAGAGTTCTACCCGCGGTAGAGAAGCGAGTGGAAGGAGCCGAATAAATCTCGGGAAGAGGTGTGTGTCGGTTGTTAAAATGACAGGCGTATGCCTCTGTCGCCAATTGTGTCAATTATTACACCTCTTCCTTTGATTTATTCGACGGGGAGTAGAAAGGAGCACCTCCCGCATGCACTGTGGTGCACCGGCTCGCGATAAATCTCGCGAAACGGTGCAATTCCACGAGCGAATTTAAACCTTTCGGAAAGCAATCAACGGTTACCGTTGATTGTTTTCGGAAAGGTCGCGAGAAGGTGTGTTGGGTTGTAGGTGCCACCTGAGGTGAGGCGGTGGCAGCGGTTCCACCGTCCGCACGCTCAGCTGGGGGGACTAGCAGTCAGCTGCCGCGCTACGTCAGAGAGTGACGTCACGCGGGCAACGACTCCTAGAGGGGGAAAGCGATAGATAGAAGAAGGAAAGAGCACTTACTCGGTGGTGTCAGCTGGCTGGGCTGCGTCTGGCTCCGGCTGGTCCTGCGGCGGCGCTTGGCGGGAGAGTCGCTTATCGAACAAGTCGCTTATCGAACACTGAAAAGTTCTCCCGCACGATAACGAGTCGCTTCTCGGTCTGATGTCTGTTCTGGGGAGTCAGAATTAAGTATGGAAAGCAGCTAATTGAGCCAATCCTGGCGGCACTGCAATGCCAGGCTGACTCGCGACGGAGGTGGAGCAAGCACCAACGCTCCGTCAGTTTCCAAAAATCAGATTAATATTCTGACTCCCCAATGGGGAGTGTATCAGATATTAAGCTGATAAGAACAGATAAAGTGGCGTTTATTAGAAACAAACAATGTTTAAGCCCCCCTTTACATGTGCTGGTTTTAGCAGGGGGGCTTAACAAAAAATGTGTTCTCCCGAGTATCGGGGCACGTACAATACATTTATCACAATGCTTGTCAATCTCGGCGAGCTGCCATGGTGAGGTCTCCTTCTTAAAATGGCCACTAGCCGTGGCCATTGCGTTGTTAAAAATATAAATAAAATGGGTGGATAAGAAAAGGAAAACGAGGGGTATGCGGGGGGTAACACTTCGCGGGTCTGATGTGAGGCGCCCCCTTATTTCGCTGGTGCCGCCCTTACCTCCGGTCCTATATAAAGTATAATCATGGTAAAATTTGACCGGAAGGTAGCCCATTCGGGGAGCGGTCGGGGAGGGGGCCCGACGGCGGCATAACGGCAGGAGCGTCGAACGGGTGCTGGTATTGCCTTATCTTCGAGACGTGCTCGACGTATATGTCACGGGACCATCTCATTGTGTCAGTGACAATGAGTCGGCGCATCAGCGCTGCATAGCGCGGTGAAACGCCCAGACGCTTCAACACCGGCTCATTGCCCTGATCCCATGTACCAAGGGCGCCTACGACGATCGCATCCACATCCACCGAATACCCTGCCGCGTGCAATGCAGTTGCAAGCGGAGTATACTTGACGATCTTCGATCGTCGAGCATCCTCCATGGCCTTGCACTGGTTCTCGAACGCAATAGTGACATCGATGATGTGGATGCGTTTCGCCGCCTCGTCACGGATAACAATATCCGGACGGAGAGCAGCTAGATCGCCGTTGACGCCCTCCACCCTTTGATTTATACGGATGGCTCCCTTCGCTCTACAGGCTTTCGCCACCCGCGCCATAACCGCGTCGTGGCGAAGCTGCAGAGCGGCCGAGTGAGGCAGACAGTGACAGATTACGTGAGGTAACGTCTCACTCGGATAACCGCACTGCCTGCAGCGCTTGTCGCCCGTGCCCCAGCGTCGCGCCCCATTAAGGGGAAGGACATCGAGGCGCGCGCGATGAATGAAGCGCCACTCGGCGAACCGGGCGTACCTGCCGTCGCGGAGGAAGGCATTGCTGACTCCCGACCGCGACGACACCTGGTAAACCTTGCCTTGATCAGGTTTAGCCAGGAGAGAGCACAAGTAGCCCTCTTGCACTGCAATTCTCAGGCGACGAATCACCTGAGAAGTTGCGCCCGGGGGGATAATAGTCCGCCGGCCCTCTGACCCTCGACATTCTAGGAGAATCTCGTTGGTTAGAGAGTCGTACCGCCATGCCAGGTGCAGATGTTTTGCCTGGCGACGCGAAGCCATTCGTACCCGGGTCCACAGGCCAGGATCCCCCTGGAGGTCGCACGCGAACGGTCCCTCGAGGGAACCTGACAAAAATGCGGCGACCTGTTCCTGTGTGGGCTGGATGGATGTTCGTCTCCGGACTGCATTCATCAGCGAGGTCCTGGCCCGCTCAGCGATCGCGCCGTCCTTGCAGGATAACATCCTGAAGGCGTGCGCGATCGTGAGCACGTCGGCCAGGTCCGCCATTGGAATGAGCCCGGCTCCGCCCCGCCAAGTGGGAAGGTAAACTACCTCCGCACTGGCCCGCTGGGGGAGATTCATCCAACCCTTGACCAGACGTTTGACAAATTTGTCAAACGTCTTTAGTGGGGTCTTCTGGACGGACCCGCCCCTCAAGATGTAGTCCAGCCGTGGCAGTATGAACGTCTTAAGGGCGTCCATCTTTTGCCACGGGGCGAGAGGCGAGTCGTCGATGGCTTTTGCGTCCTCCATCATCCGGATGATGTTGGCGGTAGGGGTTTGGCTAACCCGGGAACCAACCGGAATTCCCAGGTACTCGTAAGCCTCACCCTCTCCCAAGGCTTTCAATTCCTCACCGTCGAGAAGGAAGACGGAAGGCTGCGCTTTCTGTGCGCTTCCCTTCCCCCGAAGGTGAACGGTAGCGCACTTCTTAGGGTTGAATTTCAACCCCGCCGCAGCCGCCGACTTCTGAATCTCGTCGAGGAGGGATTGCATCTCCGCTGGTGAGGCCGCCACAAGACCAATGTCGTCCGCGTAGGCGAATGCACGGTGCAAGTCCTCCCCCAACCTATAGCCCATCGGCAACGATTCGACGGATCGAATCACTCGCTCGATGGCCAGGTTGAAGGTCATCGGACTACACGGACAACCTTGCTTGACCCCAGCCAGCATGGGGATGTTTTCTGTAAAGCCCCGGGATGTACGGACTCTAGTCGTGCATCCGGAGTTCATGGAGAGCATGAGCTTCCGGATGTTGAGGGGTAAACCGGCACCCTCAAAGGCGTCGAACAGGGTGACGTGGGGGATCGACCCGAACGCGTTGGTCAAATCAAGCCACGCCACCACGGCTTGTCGACCCTCTCTCCGGCTGTCCTCCAGGATTTCCTGAAGCATGAAGTTGTGCTCGTGACACCCCTCATGCTTCAGGAAACCCTTCTGAGGATGACTCAGCCGTTTTCCCAAAACCGCGAACTTCATCAACCGGTCCGCCAACACTGCAGCGAACAGCTTGGCTACTGTATCGCCGAGCGCTAGCGGACGCCAATTAGAAAGGTCGCTTCGGTCCCCTTTCTTATAAATAAGAACGGTGTTCGAGGACTTCCACGACTCCGGAATGGCCTCCGTGCGAAGGCAGGCATTGAACACAGAGGCGAGCACGTGACACCCTGGATCCGCCTTCCTCAGCTCTTCGTAGGTGACCCCGTCCGGACCCGGAGCGCTTTTATGCGTCCGCTTCAGACGGGATTCAACCTCCGACGCCGAGAACGGCCTCACCAGTGCGCCCCGCAACTCACCCTCTTCGTCCGTGGGCCACTCCGGCCACGCATAGGGCTCGCCCACAGGGGGGGCCGTCGCCGAGTACATTTTTCGGAAGTACTGGCCGACCTCCTCCGCACCGACTTCGCAGTGCGGGGAAGGACCGGTCAGCACCTCTTCCATCGCTCGGCGCCGATTCTCCCTGTACAGGCGCTGCAGCCTCGTGGCTTTCTTGACATGGTCCTCCGGGCCCTGCTGTTCGGGGGCCCTGGGACGACCATGTTGGCGGTTAATCCCCCCCTTAGCCGATCGAGACTGGAAGAAGGTGGTCAGATCTTGGGCCACCCCTTCCAGGAGCTCAATCGTCTCGACCCCCTCGGCGCGTGAGATAAGAGCCTCGCGAATATTCGCTTCGGCCCGTCTCGCATCGCGCCCAGGAAGTCGGGGAGGATTGGAGTTCGCGGGGGGAGAGAGGGAAGTTTCGCGCCCACGACTCGTTTGGGAGGACTGGGGAGTGGTACTACTATTTGGACGGCCCCGGGGCAGTCCACGTCGAGATCGCGTCGAAGGGGCAGAAACGCGAGCACCCGCCGACGCACCGGCAGCAGCCGACCGGGGGCCCCCTCGGCGATCGCTCGCCGCGGTTAGTTGGGGCTCAGGTGGTGGCTGCGACGGTACACGCGAACTTAAACTAAGGGTGGGGGGGGGGGGGGTAACGCGGAGATGTCTATTGGGGACGGCAGTGGCTGCGGCGGGGATGTCGTCGGCGCCGGTGACGATGGCGTTGGGGACGTGGTCCTCCCTCGTCCCGGCGTTCTCCTGAATCCCCCGGTGCTGCCACCCTTTTCCCCGTCACTCTCCGAGGAGCTGTCGCTATAGACGATCCGCCGTCTAGTCTGCGTCTTCTTCTTCTTCCTCCTCGGGGCCGTCTCCCATGGCGATTCCTGGTTGGGAGGGGTGGTGATGTTCGGGGGGGCCTCCTGGCCCCCCTCCTCCTCCTCGATGCAGACCAGGGGCTGGAAGATGGGCGGCCGCCCCATCACCACCCTGACCGTGTGCGAGGTGGTAATGCACGACGTCATGATGGGGCCACTGCGTGTCGTCGTAGTGACGGTACACGTCGTCAGAGTGGCCCCAGCCGATGACGTCGTCACGGTCAGGGGGGGAGGGGTTATGCCGCTCGGTTGTGGAGGGGGAGTCGCCGACCAGTTGGGAGAGGTGGAGGCCGCCCGCAGGGTGGAGGTCCTCCCCCCCTGGACTTGCCCGATGGTGGTGGCCGATGTTGAAGGTCCAGGGGGGTGAATCAATGCCTCCGAGGTTGCTTCAGGGGCCGGGTTCTTCTTAGGACGTCCCGGCCCCTTCTTCAAGGTGGTAGTGGCCTCCTGGCCCACTGGGGGCGCCGAGTCCTTCTTCGGGCGCCCCGGCCCCTTCTTGGTGGTAATGGAGGTGGCGGTGGACCTAGGAGGCTGGGATGACCTCGGAGGCAGGCTGGAGGACCTCGTGATTCTTCTTGCCACCGGGCTAGGTGGTGTGCCCGGTGACTTCTTCTTCGCGGGCGGTTTCTCCAAACTTCTCCTGGTGGAGTTGAGGCCGGACGATGATAAACTCCCCCTCGAGCTGGTGGTGGTGTCGAGCCCCTGGCTTCTCGTCACAGCCTCCGCATAGGTGGTGGGCGGCGGGCTGTGACGAGCGGTCTTCGAGACGGCCCCGGTCGCCCTGGTGATGGTGGCGGACGCTGGGCGGACCGTCGATGTTGAGGCGACAGCAGTCCCCTTCGAAGAACGGGTACTAAGGGTGGCAGTTGTCGCCGCCCTCGTGGAAGTGGTGGAGGTTGGGGGCGGCTTGAGGAAGGCGGCCAGGGTCCTCGTGGCCGTCCTCTTCGCCACTGCCGTTTTAGCCGCGTTACGGGTTAGGGGGGGGTGGATTTTCGAAGGGCAGGGGGGGTCGTTGAAGTCCGCGCGGGGGGGGTTGAGGATTTTCGCGAAGGGGCTTGGGGGGTTGTTGAATTCCGCGCGGGGGGGGTTAAAGATTTTCGCGCGGGGGGGACGTTTGTCGCGCGCGTCGCGGATGCAACCGATGCAGCCACCGAGCCTGAAGGGCGACTCTGCGGAGGGGCGCCTCCGCCGCTGGTGCTGCCACCGGATCTGCGCACCCCTGAGGTACTCGGGGCATCCGGAGCTGCCCCAGCCCTAAGGGCTGCGGGGTGGAACTTGGCCACGTGGGCGTTGACATCCTTTGTAGGGTATTTACCCTTTCCCACGTGGCCGCAAAATTTGCAGGTGGGAACTAGTGTCCACCCCGCGTGAGTTCGCCTCACGTGCTGGGACAGCTCCAGGTACCCCTTGTACCGAAAAGCATTACTTTTCGAGGACTTTTTAGTGTAGCACTCGGGACACGTTAGTCCGTCCGTGGCCGGGAACGGGACGGCAACTTCCCGTGCTGGCACCGGCGAAGCCATATTAAGGGTTGTTAAAAAGGGGGGTCAATAAATAAAATGTATAAATAAATTAGTAAAAGAGGGGGAGGGTCGAATATTAAAAAAATGGCTATGAGGGTCGTGATTCGCCGGGCCAGCAACGGGAGTCTCCCGAGTGCTTGGGTGCGCAGGCAACGCGAGTTAATGTGCAGCAGCACCGCGGCGCGAAGTAGAAAGCGCAGGGGACGGTGGGGGGACGCGGATAAAACGATGCAAAGTATAATGTTTTAGGAGATGTAAATCCAGGCAGTCGCCGAGATGTGGAATAAAAGGTAAGTATAACTTAGGTAATATGTACAAATAAAAAGTTAAATAGAGTAAAAGAGAACGCCGTGAAATATAGAATAAGATAATAAGATATAAGAATAAGTATAGATAGTAAAAAAAGCGCCTTAGAATAAGAATAAAATACAGTAAAATAAGTAAAACCAGGCCAGTCCGGAGCACTGGCGTTGCCCACGAGTCTCTTAAATACGCGAGTAAAAACGGTGAAATATGATAAATAAATAAATAAAACGCGTCACAATGAGTAAATAAATAGAATAAATAAGAGACGGTCACTAATAAATACCAGCTGTGTTGCTCGGTTCGCGGGTAAAATTGTATAAATAAAAACTGTGTAAATGACTAGATATTAAAAGGAAAATAAATAAGACGTCACGGTGTAAAAACAGAGAAATAAATAAATAAGACGTCACGCGGTATAAACGGGTAAGTTAAAATATAATAAATAGATAAATAACGAGCAACGGACAATGTATAAAATCGAACAGCTGATCGGGGCAACGCCGACTAAGTCCCCTTCGGCCTATTCCGACCGAGTTCGTGCGTGAAAGAAGGACAGCAATAGAGTGGGAGACAGAGAGACGTGTCGAAGGAAGCAAAGCAGTAGAGAAAGAGAGAGAGACAGCGGGCGACAGAAAGGATCGGAGGCGAAGCGGAAGCCTCTCTATCGCGAGAGTCAAAGCAGTAGAATAAGAGTGACTAGAATAAAAGCGATAGGCTAGACTTGACCCCCTTGCAGGGATCAGTCGCGTAAAAAGAAATCTACTCGCGAAAGAGAAGCGAGTGGAAGGAGCCGAATAACTCTCGGGAAGAGGTGTTTGTCCGGTGTTAAAATGACAGGCGTATCGCCTCTGTCGCCAATTAAGTCAATTATGACACCTCTTCCTTCGAATTATTCGGCAGGGAATCGACAGGAACACCTCCCGCATGCACTGTGGTGCACCGGCTCGCGATAAAGCTCGCGAAACGGTGCAATTCCACAAGTGAATTTAAACTTTTCGGAAAGCAATCAACGGTTACCGTTGATTGTTTTCGGAAAGGTCGCGAGAAGGTGTATTAGGTTATGGGTGCCACCTGAGGTGAGGCGGTGGCAGCGGTTCCACCGTTCGCACACTCAGCTGGGGGGACTAGGTGCCGTTCACCGAGCTACGTCAGAGAGAGCGACGTCACTCGGGCAACGACTCCTAGAGGGGGAAAGCGATAGATAGAAGAAGGAAAGAGCACTTACTCGGTGGTGTCAGCTGGCTGGGCTGCGTCTGGCTCCGGCTGGTCCTGCGGCGGCGCTTGGCGGGAGATCGTCTATCGAACACGTCACTTATCGAACACGTGTATCTCCCGCACGACTTTTTAGGGTCGCTTCTCGGTCTGATGTCTGTTCTGGGGAGTCAGAAATATATTTGGAAAGCAGCTAATTGAGCCAATCCTGGCGGCACTGCAATGCCAGGCTGACTCGCGACGGAGGTGGAGCAAGCACCAACGCTCCGTCAGTTTCCAAAAATCAGATTAATATTCTGACTCCCCAATGGGGAGTGTATCAGATATTAAGCTGATAAGAACAGATAAAAAGGCGTTTATTGGAAACAAACAATGTTTAAGCCCCCCTTTACATGTGCTGGTTTTAGCAGGGGGGCTTAACAAAAAATGGTTCTTCCCCATTATGGGGGCACGTACAATACACTTGTCACGGTGTTTGTCAATCTCGGCGAGCTGCCATGGTAAAGTCCTCTTCTTAAAATGGCCACTAGCCGTGGCCATTGCGTTATTAAAATAAATAAAGTAAGGGGATATAAAGCATAGAAAAAAAAAGAAAGAAATAAAGAACGAGGGGGATACGGGGAATAGCGCTTCGCGGGCCTAGTTTGAGGCGCCCCCTTATTTCACCGGTGCCGCCCTTACCTCCGGTCCTATATGAAGTATGGTCAAGGTAAAATTTGACCGGGAGGTAGCCCATTCGGGGGGCGGTCGGGGAGGGGGCCCGACGACGGCGTAGCGGCAGGAGCGTCGAACGGGTGCTGGTACTGCCTTATTTTCGAGACGTGCTCGACGTATATGTCACGGGACCATCTCATTGTGTCAGTGACAATGAGTCGGCGCATCAGCGCTGCATAGCGCGGTGAAACGCACAGACGCTTCAACACCGGCTCATTGCCCTGATCCCATGTACCAAGGGCGCCTACGACGATCGCATCCACATCCACCGAATACCCTGCCGCGTGTAATGCAGTTGCAAGCGGGGTATACTTGACGATCTTCGATCGTCGAGCATCCTCCATGGCCTTGCACTGGTTCTCAAACGCGATAGTGACATCGATGATGTGGATGCGTTTCGCCGCCTCGTCACGGATAACAATATCCGGACGGAGAGCAGCTAGATCGCCGTTGACGCCCTCCACCCTTTGATTGAGTCGGATGGCTCCCTTCGCTCTACAGGCTTTCGCCACCCGCGCCATAACCGCGTCGTGACGAAGCTGCAGAGCGGCCGAGTGAGGCAGACAGTGGCAGATTACGTGAGGTAACGTCTCACTCGGATAACCGCACTGCCTGCAGCGCTTGTCGCCCGTGCCCCAGCGTCGCGCCCCATTAAGGGGAAGGACATCGAGGCGCGCGCGATGAATGAAGCGCCACTCGGCGAACCGGGCGTACCTGCCGTCGCGGAGGAAGGCATTGCTGACTCCCGACCGCGACGACACCTGGTAAACCTTGCCTTGATCAGGTTTAGCCAGGAGAGAGCACAAGTAACCCTCTTGCACTGCAATTCTCAGACGACGAATCACCTGAGAAGTTGCGCCCGGGGGGATTATAGTCCGCCGGCCCTCCGACCCTCGACATTCTAGGAGAATCTCGTTGGTCAGAGAGTCGTACCGCCATGCCAGGTGCAGGTGTTTTGCCTGGCGACGCGAAGCCATTCGTACCCGGGTCCACAGGCCAGGGTCTCCCTGGAGGTCGCACGCGAACGGTCCTTCGAGGGAACCTGACAAAAATGCGGCGACCTGTTCCTGTGTGGGCTGGATGGATGTTCGTCTCCGGACTGCATTCATCAGCGAGGTCCTGGCCCGCTCAGCGATCGCGCCGTCCTTGCAGGATAACATCCTGAAGGCGTGCGCGATCGTGAGCACGTCGGCCAGGTCCGCCATTGGAATGAGCCCGGCTCCGCCCCGCCAAGTGGGAAGGTAAACTACCTCCGCACTGGCCCGCTGGGGGAGATTCATCCAACCCTTGACCAGACGTTTGACAAATTTGTCAAACGTCTTTAGTGGGGTCTTCTGGACAGACCCGCCCCTCAAGATGTAATCCAGCCGTGGCAGTATGAATGTCTTAAGGGCATCCATCTTTTGCCACGGGGCGAGGGGCGAATCGTCAATGGCTTTCGCGTCCTCCATCATCCGGATGATGTTGGCGGTAGGGGTTTGGCTCACCCGGGAACCGACCGGAATTCCCAGGTACTCGTAAGCCTCACCCTCTCCCAAGGCTTTCAATTCCTCACCGTCGAGAAGGAAGACGGAAGGCTGCGCTTTCTGTGCGCTTCCCTTCCCCCGAAGGTGAACGGTAGCGCACTTCTTGGGGTTGAATTTCAACCCCGCCGCAGCCGCCGACCTCTGGATCTCGTCGAGGAGGGATTGCATCTCAGCTGGTGAGGCCGCCACAAGACCAATGTCGTCCGCGTAGGCGAATGCACGGTGCAAGTCCTCCCCCAACCTATAGCCCATCGGCAACGATTCGACGGATCGAATCACTCGCTCGATGGCCAGGTTGAAGGTCATTGGACTACACGGACAACCTTGCTTGACCCCAGCCAGCATGGGGATGTTTTCAGTAAAGCCCCGGGAGGTACGGACTTTAGTCGTGCATCCAGTGTTCATGGAGAGCATGAGCTTCTGGATGTTAAGGGGGATACCGGCACCCTTAAAAGCATCGAACAGGGTGACGTGGGGGATCGACCCGAACGCGTTGGTCAAATCAAGCCACGCCACCACGGCTTCTCGACCCTCTCTCCGGCTGTCCTCCAGGATTTCCTGAAGCATGAAGTTGTGCTCGTGACACCCCTCATGCTTCAGGAAACCCTTCTGAGGATGACTCAGCCGTTTTCCCAAAACCGCGAAGTCCATTAACCGGTCCGCCAACACTGCAGCGAACAGCTTGGCTACTGTGTCGCCGAGCGCTAGCGGACGCCAATTAGAAAGGTCGCTTCGGTCCCCTTTCTTATAAATAAGAACGGTGTTCGAGGACTTCCACGACTCCGGAATGGCCTCCGTGCGAAGGCAGGCGTTAAACACCGAGGCGAGCACGAGGCACCCTGGGTCAGCCTTCCCGAGCTCGTCGTAGGTGACCCCGTCTGGACCAGGCGCACTTTTGTGCGTCCGCTTCAGACGGGCTTCCACCTCCGACGCCGAGAAAGGCCTACTCAGTGCGCCCCGTAACTCACCCTCCTCGTCCGTGGACCACTCCGGCCACACATAAGGCTCGCCCACAGGGGGGGCCGTCGCCGAGTACATTTTACGGAAGTACTGGCCGACCTCCTCCGCACCGGCTTGGCAGTGCGGGGAAGGACCCGTCAGCACCTCCTCCATCGCTCGGCGCCGATTCTCCCTGTACAGGCGCTGCAGTCTTGTGGCTTTCTTGACATGATCCTCCGGGCCCTGCGGTTCGGGGGCCCTAGAGCGACCATGCTGGCGGTTAATCCCCCCCTTAGCCGATCGAGACTGAAAGTAGGTGGTCAGGTCCTTGGCCACCTCTTCCAGGAGCTCAATCGTCTCGACCCCCTCGGCGCGTGAAATAAGGGCTTCGCGAAGAGTCGCATCGGCCCGTCTCGCATCGCGCCCAGGAAGTCGGGGAGGATTGGATGTCGCGGGGGGAGAGAGGGCAGGTTCGAGCCCACGGCTAGATTGGGAGGACTGGGGAGTGGTACTAATATTTGGACGGCCCCGGGGCTGTCCACGTCGAGAACGCGTCGAAGGGGCAGAAACGCGAGCACCCGCCGACGCACCGGCAGCAGCCGGCCGGGGGCCCCCTCGGCGATCGCTCGCCGCGGTTAGGTGGGGCTCAGGTGGTGGCTGCGACGGTGGACGCGACCTAACGTTTTCGGTGGGGGTGAGGGTGGGGGCGGGTGGAATGTTGGACGGCAGTGGTGGCGATGACGACAAAGGCGCCGGTGACGATGCCGTTGGGGATGTTATCCTCCCTCGTCCCGGCGTCCTCCGGAATCCCGCGTTGCTACCACCCTTTTCCTCGTCGCTCTCCGAGGAGCTGCTGCTGGAGGAGGCGATCCTTCGCCTGAGCCGGTTCCTCTTGGTCCGGGCCGTCTGCCAGAGTTCGTCCGTCCTGGTGGGAGTGGTGGTGAAGTTTGGGGAGGCCTCCTGGCCTCCCTCCTCCTGGATGGACATCAGGGGCCGGGGGGCGGGCGGCTGCCCCGTCACGACCCTGACCAGTCGCACGAATGGGATGCATGACGTCATGATGGGGCCACCACGAGAAGTCGTCGTGACCGTACTCGTGGTTAAAGTGACCCCAGTCGATGACGTCACAACGGCCAGGGGGGTCGGGGGTGCGCTGTTCGTCCGCGGAGGGGGAGTCACCAGCCAATTTGGGGAAGTCGAGGCCGCCCTGTCGTTTGAGGTCCTCCCCTCCTGGACTTGCTCGATGGTGGTTGCTGGTGTTGAATGTCCAGGAGGGTGAGTCGAGGCCCCCGAGGTCTCTGCGGGAGCCTGGGGCTTTTTGGGGCGCCCTGGTCCCCTCTTGGTGGTGGAGGTGGCCCCTTGGCTCGCTGGGGGCGCCGGCTCTTTCTTCGGGCGCCCCGTCCCCCTCTTGGTGGTGGTGGAGGAGGAGGTAGGCCTTGTGGGCACTATGGACCTCGGGGGCAGGCTGGAGGACCTCGTTATCCTTCTAGTCACTGGGCTCGGTGGTGTGCCCAGTGACCTCTTCTTTAAGGGCGGTTTTCCCAGACTTCCCCTGATGGAGCTGTGGCTGGAAGGTGACGTACTCCCCCTCGAGGTGGTAGTGAAGGGCCCCTGATTCCTTGCTGCGGCTTCCGCGTAGGTGGTAGGCGGTGGGTCGCAGCGGGCGGACTTGGGGACGGTCCCGGTCGCCTTGGTGGAAGTGGCGAGCGGCTGGCGTGCCGTTGATGTAGTGGCAGCAGCAGTCCCCTTTGAGAGACGAGTACTGAGGGTGGCAGTGGTAGATGCCCTCGTGGTGCGGGTGGTCGGTGGGGGTGGCTTCGTCGCGACGGACACCCTCTCCGTCGACGACCTCTTCGCCACTGCCGTCGTGGTCGCGTTGGGGGCGGCTTTATGGGAGCTTGGGAGGGTTGTTTTGCGGGGGACTGGGGGGGTAGTTGAATGGCGTACGGGGGGGGTTGTCGTACGCTGCGCAGGGAGCATCGTCGCAGCCCCCGAGCCTGAAGGGCGGCTCTGTAAGGGGGCGCCTCCGCCGCTTGTGCTGCCGCCGGACCTGCGCGCTTCTTCGGTACAGGGCGCACTCGGAGCAGGCCCAGCACATTCGGCCGTGGGGCGGCATTTGGCCACGTGGGCGTTTACGTCCTTAGTCGGGTATTTACCCTTTCCCACGTGGCCGCAGTACCGGCAGGTAGGTGTTAATTTCCACCCCACGTGATTCCGCTTTACGTGCTGGGAGAACTCCAAGTACCCCCTGTATCGGAAGCTACTTTTCGCAAATTTTCTAGTTTCCACACACTCGGGGCACGCAATAGCGTCCGTGACCGGGAGTAGAACAGTAACTTCCCTCGCTGGCACCGGCGAAGCCATTTTGAAAGTTTAAAAAAGGGGACAGAAGAAGAAAGAGAATACTAAGAAAGAAAAAAGAAGACAGTAGAATAGGGGGTGGATAGAAAAGAATATGAAAGAGGGCTGAGTGTTGTGTCGCCGGGCCAGCAACGGAGGCCTCCCGAGTGTGTGGGTGCGCAGGCGACGCGTGTGTTGGTGCAGCAGCACCGCGGCGTAGAATAAATACGCGGGGTAGTGGTGGGACGCGGATAAAACAGAATACAATAAAATGTTTTAAAAGATGTAAATCAGGGCAGTCGCCGAGATGTATATAGGTGTAAGAATAAATAGTAAAAAAAGAGAAAGAAAAAAAAAAACGCACAGTGGAAGAATAAAATAAATAAAATGGATAGAATGTAAAGCGCGCCTTAGACTAGAATAAAGTAGAATAAAATACAGTCAGGCCAGTCCGGAGCACTGGCGTTGCCCGCGTGTCTCTTATCAACGCGGATGAAATCAATAAATCGCAATAAATAGATAAATAAATAAAACGCGTCACAATAAATACGTATAATAAATAAGAGACAATCACAAACAAGTATCAGCTGCTTTGCTCGCTCCCGGATAAAATTGTAAAAATAAAACAGTGTATAAAGACTAGAGATAAAATAAATAAGACGTCACGGTGTATAAACGATGAAATAAATAAATAAGACGTCACGCGGTATAAACAGGTAAGTTAAAATGTAGTAAATAAATAAATAACGAGCATAAAACGTGGTTAAAATCGAACAGCTGATACGGGCAACGCCGACTATGTTCCCTTCGGCCTATTCCGACCGAGTTCGTGCGTGAAAGAAGGACAGAGATAGAGTGGGAGACAGAGAGACGTGTCGAAGGAAGAACAGCGGTAGAGAAAGAGAGAGAGAAAGCGGGCGATAGAGAAGGAAGCGGAGGCGAAGCGGAAAGCCTCTCTATCGCGAGAGTCAAAGCAATAAAATAGAGACTAGAATAGATAAAGGCTAGAACTGATCCCCAAGCAGGGATCAGTCGCGTGAAAGAAGTTCTACCCGCGGTAGAGAAGCGAGAGAAAGGAGCCGAATAAATCTCGGGAAGAGGTGTGTGTCGATGGTTAAAATGACAGGCGTAACGCCTCTGTCGCCAATTAGTCAATTATTACACCTCTTCCTTTGATTTATTCGACAGGGAATAGAGAGGAACACCCCCCGCATGCACTGTGGTGCACCGGCTCGCGATAAACCTCGCGAAACGGTGCAATTCCACGAGCGAATTTAAACTTTTCGGAAAACAATCAACGGTAACCGTTGATTGTTTTCAGAAAGGTCGCGAGAAGGTGTGTTAGGTTGTAGGTGCCACCTGAGGTGAGGCGGTGGCAGCGGTTCCACCGTCCGCACGCTCAGCTGGGGGGACTAGCAGTCAGCTGCCGCGCTACGTCAGAGAGTGACGTCACGCGAGCAACGACTCCTAGAGGGGGAAAGCGATAGATAGAAGAAGGAAAGAGCACTTACTCGGTGGTGTCAGCTGGCTGGGCTGCGTCTGGCTCCGGCTGGTCCTGCGGCGGCGCTTGGCGGGAGATCGTCTATCGAACACAAGTCACCTATCGAACACGTGTATCTCCCGCACGACTTTTTGGGTCGCTTCTCGGACTGATGGGTCTGTTCGGGGAGTCAGAATATGATTGGAAAACAGCTAATTGAGCCAATCCTGGCGGCACTGCAATGCCAGGCTGACTCGCGACGGAGGTGGAGCAAGCACCAACGCTCCGTCAGTTTCCAAAAATCAGATTAATATTCTGACTCCCCAATGGGGAGTGTATCAGATATTAAGCTGATAAGAACAGATAAAATGGCGTTTATTTGGAACAAACAATGTTTAAGCCCCCCCGTTACATTTGCTGGTTTTAGCAGGGGGGGCTTAACAAAACATGTGACTTCCCGATTCTCGGGGCACGTACCTTACATTGTTGCCAATGTTCGTCAATCTCGGCGAGCTGCCATGGTGAAATTCCTTCTTAAAATGGCCACTAGACGTGGCCATTGTATTCTTAAAATTATAATAAATAAAAAGAGAAAAAAGAAAAGAGAAATAAAATAGCGAGAAAAACGAGGGGAGTGCGGGGGGTAGCACTTCGCGGGTCTGATGTGAGGCGCCCCCTTACTTCGCTGGTGCCGCCCTTACCTCCGGTCCTATATAAAGTATAATCATGGTAAAATTTGACCGGAAGGTAGCCCATTCGGGGAGCGGTCGGGGAGGGGGCCCGACGACGGCGTAACGGCAGGGGCGTCGAACGGGTGCTGGTACTGCCGTATCTTCGACACGTGCTCGACGTATATGTCACGGGACCATCTCATTGTATCAGTGACAATGAGTCGGCGCATCAGCGCTGCATAGCGCGGTGAAACGCACAGACGCTTCAACACCGGCTCATTGCCCTGATCCCATGTACCAAGGGCGCCTACGACAATCGCATCCACATCCACCGAATACCCTGCCGCGTGTAATGCAGTTGCAAGCGGGGTATACTTGACGATCTTCGATCGTCGAGCATCCTCCATGGCCTTGCACTGGTTCTCAAACGCGATAGTGACATCGATGATGTGGATGCGTTTCGCCGCCTCGTCACGGATAACAATATCCGGACGGAGAGCAGCTAGATCGCCGTTGACGCCCTCCACCCTTTGATTTAGTCGGATGGCTCCCTTCGCTCTACAGGCTTTCGCCACCCGCGCCATAACCGCGTCGTGACGAAGCTGCAGAGCGGCCGAGTGAGGCAGACAGTGGCAGATTACGTGAGGTAACGTCTCACTCGGATAACCGCACTGCCTGCAGCGCTTGTCGCCCGTGCCCCAGCGTCGCGCCCCATTAAGGGGAAGGACATCGAGGCGCGCGCGATGAATGAAGCGCCACTCGGCGAACCGGGCGTACCTGCCGTCGCGGAGGAAGGCATTGCTGACTCCCGACCGCGACGACACCTGGTAAACCTTGCCTTGATCAGGTTTAGCCAGGAGAGAGCACAAGTAACCCTCTTGCACTGCAATTCTCAGACGACGAATCACCTGAGAAGTTGCGCCCGGGGGGATTATAGTCCGCCGGCCCTCCGACCCTCGACATTCTAGGAGAATCTCGTTGGTCAGAGAGTCGTACCGCCATGCCAGGTGCAGGTGTTTTGCCTGGCGACGCGAAGCCATTCGTACCCGGGTCCACAGGCCAGGGTCTCCCTGGAGGTCGCACGCGAACGGTCCTTCGAGGGAACCTGACAAGAATGCGGCGACCTGTTCCTGTGTGGGCTGGATGGATGTTCGTCTCCGGACTGCATTCATCAGCGAGGTCCTGGCCCGCTCAGCGATCGCGCCGTCCTTGCAGGATAACATCCTGAAGGCGTGCGCGATCGTGAGCACGTCGGCCAGGTCCGCCATTGGAATGAGCCCGGCTCCGCCCCGCCAAGTGGGAAGGTAAACTACCTCCGCACTGGCCCGCTGGGGGAGATTCATCCAACCCTTGACCAGACGTTTGACAAATTTGTCAAACGTCTTTAGTGGGGTCTTCTGCACGGACCCGCCCCTCAAGATGTAGTCCAGCCGTGGCAGTATGAACGTCTTAAGGGCGTCCATCTTTTGCCACGGGGCGAGAGGCGAGTCGTCGATGGCTTTCGCGTCCTCCATCATCCGGATGATGTTGGCGGTAGGGGTTTGGCTAACCCGGGAACCAACCGGAATTCCCAGGTACTCGTAAGCCTCACCCTCTCCCAAGGCTTTCAATTCCTCCCCGTCGAGAAGGAAGACGGAAGGCTGCGCTTTCTGTGCGCTTCCCTTCCCCCGAAGGTGAACGGTAGCGCACTTCTTGGGGTTGAATTTCAACCCCGCCGCAGCCGCCGACTTCTGGATCTCGTCGAGGAGGGATTGCATCTCCGCTGGTGAGGCCGCCACAAGACCAATGTCGTCCGCGTAGGCGAATGCACGGTGCAAGTCCTCCCCCAACCTATAGCCCATCGGCAACGATTCGACGGATCGAATCACTCGCTCGATGGCCAGGTCGAAGGTCATTGGACTACACGGACAACCTTGCTTGACCCCAGCCAGCATGGGGATGTTTTCTGTAAAGCCCCGGGATGTACGGACTCTAGTCGTGCATCCGGAGTTCATGGAGAGCATGAGCTTCCGGATGTTGAGGGGTAAACCGGCACCCTCAAAGGCGTCGAACAGGGTGACGTGGGGGATCGACCCGAACGCGTTGGTCAAATCAAGCCACGCCACCACGGCTTGTCGACCCTCTCTCCGGCTGTCCTCCAGGATTTCCTGAAGCATGAAGTTGTGCTCATGACACCCCTCATGCTTCAGGAAACCCTTCTGAGGATGACTCAGCCGTTTTCCCGAAACCGCGAACTTCATCAACCGGTCCGCCAACACTGCGGCGAACAGCTTGGCTACTGTATCGCCGAGCGCTAGCGGACGCCAATTAGAAAGGTCGCTTCGGTCCCCTTTCTTATAAATAAGAACGGTGTTCGAGGACTTCCACGACTCCGGAATGGCCTCCGTGCGAAGGCAGGCATTGAACACAGAGGCGAGCACGTGGCACCCTGGATCCGCCTTCCTCAGCTCTTCGTAGGTGACCCCGTCCGGACCCGGAGCGCTTTTATGCGTCCGCTTCAGACGGGATTCAACCTCCGACGCCGAGAACGGCCTCACCAGTGCGCCCCGCAACTCACCCTCTTCGTCCGTGGGCCACTCCGGCCACGCATAGGGCTCACCCACAGGGGGGGCCGTCGCCGAGTACATTTTTCGGAAGTACTGGCCGACCTCCTCCGCACCGACTTCGCAGTGCGGGGAAGGACCGGTCAGCACCTCTTCCATCGCTCGGCGCCGATTCTCCCTGTACAGGCGCTGCAGCCTCGTGGCTTTCTTGACATGGTCCTCCGGGCCCTGCTGTTCGGGGGCCCTGGGACGACCATGTTGGCGGTTGATCCCCCCCTTAGCCGATCGAGACTGGAAGAAGGTGGTCAGATCTTGGGCCACCCCTTCCAGGAGCTCAATCGTCTCGACCCCCTCGGCGCGTGAGATAAGAGCCTCGCGAATATTCGCTTCGGCCCGTCTCGCATCGCGCCCAGGAAGTCGGGGAGGATTGGAGTTCGCGGGGGGAGAGAGGGAAGTTTCGCGCCCACGACTCGTTTGGGAGGACTGGGGAGTGGTACTACTATTTGGACGGCCCCGGGGCAGTCCACGTCGAGAACGCGTCGAAGGGGCAGAAACGCGAGCTCCCGCCGACGCACCGGCAGCAGCCGACCGGGGGCCCCCTCGGCGATCGCTCGCCGCGGTTAGTTGGGGCTCAGGTGGTGGCTGCGACGGTGCACGCGAGCTTAAACTAAGGGTGGGGGGGGGATAACGCGGGGATATCCATTAGGGACGGCAGTGGCTGTGGCGGGGATGTCGTCGGCGCCGGTGGCGATGGCGTTGGGGACGTGGTCCTCCCTCGTCCCGGCGTCCTTCTAAATCCCCCGGTGCTGCCACCCTTTTCCCCGTCACTCTCCGAGGAGCTGTCGCTATAGACGATCCGCCGTCTCGTCTGCGTCTTCCTCTTCTTCTTCCTCGGGGCCGTCTCCCATGGCGATTCCTGGTTGGGAGGGGTGGTGATGTTCGGGGGGGCCTCCTGGCCCCCCTCCTCCTCCTCGATGCAGACCAGGGGCTGGAAGATGGGCGGCCGCCCCATCACCACCCTGACCGTGTGCGAGGTGGTAATGCACGACGTCATGATGGGGCCACTGCGTGTCGTCGTAGTGACGGTACACGTCGTCAGAGTGGCCCCAGCCGATGACGTCGTCACGGTCAGGGGGGGAGGGGTTATGCCGCTCGGTTGTGGAGGGGGAGTCGCCGGCCAGTTGGGAGAGGTGGAGGCCGCCCGCAGGGTGGAGGTCCTCCCCCCCTGGACTTGCCCGATGGTGGTGGCCGATGTTGAAGGTCCAGGGGGGTGAATCAATGCCTCCGAGGTTGCTTCAGGGGCCGGGTTCTTCTTAGGACGTCCCGGCCCCTTCTTCAAGGTGGTAGTGGCCTCCTGGCCCACTGGGGGCGCCGAGTCCTTCTTCGGGCGCCCCGGCCCCTTCTTGGTGGTAATGGAGGTGGCGGTGGACCTAGGAGGCTGGGATGACCTCGGAGGCAGGCTGGAGGACCTCGTGATTCTTCTTGCCACCGGGCTAGGTGGTGTGCCCAGTGACTTCTTCTTCGCGGGCGGTTTCTCCAAACTTCTCCTGGTGGAGTTGAGGCCGGACGATGATAAACTCCCCCTCGAGCTGGTGGTGGTGTCGAGCCCCTGGCTTCTCGTTACAGCCTCCGCATAGGTGGTGGGCGGCGGGCTGTGACGAGCGATCTTCGGGGCGGCCCCGGACGCCCTGGTGATGGTGGCGGACGCTGGGCGGACCGTCGATGTCGAGGCGACAGCAGTCCCCTTCGAAGAACGGGTACTAAGGGTGGCAGTTGTCGCCGCCCTCGTGGAAGTGGTGGAGGTTGGGGGCGGCTTGAGGAAGGCGGCCAGGGTCCTCGTGGCCGTCCTCTTTGCCACTGCCGTTTTAGCCGCGTTACGGGTTAGGGGGGGGGTGGATTTTCGAAGGGCAGGGGGGGTCGTTGAAGTCCGCGCGGGGGGGGTAGAGGATTTTCGCGAGGGGGCTTGGGGGGTTGTTGATTTCCGCGCGGGGGGGGTCAAAGATTTTCGCGCGGGGGGGGCGTTTATCGCGCGCGTCGCGGGTGCAACCGATGCAGCCACCGAGCCTGAAGGGCGATCCTGCGGAGGGGCGCCTCCGCCGCTGGTGCTGCCACCGGATCTGCGCACCCCTGAGGTACTCGGGGCATCCGGAGCTGCCCCAGCCCTGAGGGCCGCGGGGTGGAACTTGGCCACGTGGGCGTTGACATCCTTTGTAGGGTATTTACCCTTTCCCACGTGGCCGCAAAATTTGCAGGTGGGAACTAGTGTCCACCCCGCGTGAGTTCGCCTCACGTGCTGGGACAGCTCCAGGTACCCCTTGTACCGAAAAGCATTGCTTTTCGAAGACTTTTTACTGTAGCACTCGGGACACGTTAGTCCGTCCGTGGCCGGGAGCGGGACGGCAACTTCCCGTGCTGGCACCGGCGAAGCCATATTAAGAGTAGTTAAAAAGGGGGTCAGTAAATAAAATGTATAAATAAATAAATAGTAAAAAAGGGGGAGGATAGAATATTAAAAGTGGCTACAAAGGTCGTAGTTTGCCGGGCCAGCGACGGGAGTCTCCCGAGTGCTTGGGTGCGCAGACAGCGCGAATTAATATGCAGCAGCACCGCGGCGCGAAGTAAAAAGCGCAGGGGACGGTGGGGGGACGCGGATAAAATAGAATAAAATACAATAAATATGGTTAAAGAGATGCAAATCCTGGCAGTCGCCGAGATGTATAAATATGTAAAATAAATAGTGGTTAAAATAAAAGTAAGAATGTAGAAGAGAAAAAAAAAAAACGCCGTGGATTATAGAATATAAAATAGAGATATAAATATAGATAGCGCCTTAAAATAAGAATAGAATACGGTAGAATAGATAAAACCAGGCCAGTCCGGAGCACTGGCGTTGCCCTTTTGTTTCCTAATTGCGCAATTAAAAGACGATAAAATGTAGTAAATAAATAAATCAAACGCGTACCGGTGAATGTATATAATAAATAGGAAACAATCACAAACACGTAACAGCTGTTTAGCTCGCTCCCGGATAAAAGTGTATAAATAAAACGGTGTAAAATGACTAGATATTAAAAGAGGAATAAATAAGACGTCACAGTGTAAAAACGATGAAATGAATAAATAGGACGTCACGCGGTATAAACGGGTAAGTTAAAATATAATAAATAAATAAATAACGAGCAGAAACGTGTTTAAAATCGAACAGCTGATCGGGCAACGCCGACCGAATCCCCTTTGGCCTTGACCGACAAAGCAAGTGCGCGAAGGAAGTATAGATATAGTGGGGGAGACAGAGAGACTGGTCGAAGGAAGAATAGCAGTAGAGAAAGCGAGAGAGACAGCGGGCGACAGAAAGGATCGGAGGCGAAGCGGAAGCCTCTCTATCGCGAGAGTCAAAGCGTTAAAATAAAGACTAGAATAAAAGCGAAAGCCTAGAGCTGATCCCCTTGCAGGGATCAGTCGCGTAAAAAGAGTTCTACCCGCGGTAGAGAAGCGAGTGGAAGGAGCCGAATAAATCTCGGGAAGAGGTGTGTGTCGGTTGTTAAAATGACAGGCGTATGCCTCTGTCGCCAATTGTGTCAATTATTACACCTCTTCCTTTGATTTATTCGACGGGGAGTAGAAAGGAGCACCTCCCGCATGCACTGTGGTGCACCGGCTCGCGATAAATCTCGCGAAACGGTGCAATTCCACGAGCGAATTTAAACCTTTCGGAAAGCAATCAACGGTTACCGTTGATTGTTTTCGGAAAGGTCGCGAGAAGGTGTGTTGGGTTGTAGGTGCCACCTGAGGTGAGGCGGTGGCAGCGGTTCCACCGTCCGCACGCTCAGCTGGGGGGACTAGCAGTCAGCTGCCGCGCTACGTCAGAGAGTGACGTCACGCGGGCAACGACTCCTAGAGGGGGAAAGCGATAGATAGAAGAAGGAAAGAGCACTTACTCGGTGGTGTCAGCTGGCTGGGCTGCGTCTGGCTCCGGCTGGTCCTGCGGCGGCGCTTGGCGGGAGAGTCGCTTATCGAACAAGTCGCTTATCGAACACTGAAAAGTTCTCCCGCACGATAACGAGTCGCTTCTCGGTCTGATGTCTGTTCTGGGGAGTCAGAATTAAGTATGGAAAGCAGCTAATTGAGCCAATCCTGGCGGCACTGCAATGCCAGGCTGACTCGCGACGGAGGTGGAGCAAGCACCAACGCTCCGTCAGTTTCCAAAAATCAGATTAATATTCTGACTCCCCAATGGGGAGTGTATCAGATATTAAGCTGATAAGAACAGATAAAGTGGCGTTTATTAGAAACAAACAATGTTTAAGCCCCCCTTTACATGTGCTGGTTTTAGCAGGGGGGCTTAACAAAAAATGTGTTCTCCCGAGTATCGGGGCACGTACAATACATTTATCACAATGCTTGTCAATCTCGGCGAGCTGCCATGGTGAGGTCTCCTTCTTAAAATGGCCACTAGCCGTGGCCATTGCGTTGTTAAAAATATAAATAAAATGGGTGGATAAGAAAAGGAAAACGAGGGGTATGCGGGGGGTAACACTTCGCGGGTCTGATGTGAGGCGCCCCCTTATTTCGCTGGTGCCGCCCTTACCTCCGGTCCTATATAAAGTATAATCATGGTAAAATTTGACCGGAAGGTAGCCCATTCGGGGAGCGGTCGGGGAGGGGGCCCGACGGCGGCATAACGGCAGGAGCGTCGAACGGGTGCTGGTATTGCCTTATCTTCGAGACGTGCTCGACGTATATGTCACGGGACCATCTCATTGTGTCAGTGACAATGAGTCGGCGCATCAGCGCTGCATAGCGCGGTGAAACGCCCAGACGCTTCAACACCGGCTCATTGCCCTGATCCCATGTACCAAGGGCGCCTACGACGATCGCATCCACATCCACCGAATACCCTGCCGCGTGCAATGCAGTTGCAAGCGGAGTATACTTGACGATCTTCGATCGTCGAGCATCCTCCATGGCCTTGCACTGGTTCTCGAACGCAATAGTGACATCGATGATGTGGATGCGTTTCGCCGCCTCGTCACGGATAACAATATCCGGACGGAGAGCAGCTAGATCGCCGTTGACGCCCTCCACCCTTTGATTTATACGGATGGCTCCCTTCGCTCTACAGGCTTTCGCCACCCGCGCCATAACCGCGTCGTGGCGAAGCTGCAGAGCGGCCGAGTGAGGCAGACAGTGACAGATTACGTGAGGTAACGTCTCACTCGGATAACCGCACTGCCTGCAGCGCTTGTCGCCCGTGCCCCAGCGTCGCGCCCCATTAAGGGGAAGGACATCGAGGCGCGCGCGATGAATGAAGCGCCACTCGGCGAACCGGGCGTACCTGCCGTCGCGGAGGAAGGCATTGCTGACTCCCGACCGCGACGACACCTGGTAAACCTTGCCTTGATCAGGTTTAGCCAGGAGAGAGCACAAGTAGCCCTCTTGCACTGCAATTCTCAGGCGACGAATCACCTGAGAAGTTGCGCCCGGGGGGATAATAGTCCGCCGGCCCTCTGACCCTCGACATTCTAGGAGAATCTCGTTGGTTAGAGAGTCGTACCGCCATGCCAGGTGCAGATGTTTTGCCTGGCGACGCGAAGCCATTCGTACCCGGGTCCACAGGCCAGGATCCCCCTGGAGGTCGCACGCGAACGGTCCCTCGAGGGAACCTGACAAAAATGCGGCGACCTGTTCCTGTGTGGGCTGGATGGATGTTCGTCTCCGGACTGCATTCATCAGCGAGGTCCTGGCCCGCTCAGCAATCGCGCCGTCCTTGCAGGATAACATCCTGAAGGCGTGCGCGATCGTGAGCACGTCGGCCAGGTCCGCCATTGGAATGAGCCCGGCTCCGCCCCGCCAAGTGGGAAGGTAAACTACCTCCGCACTGGCCCGCTGGGGGAGATTCATCCAACCCTTGACCAGACGTTTGACAAATTTGTCAAACGTCTTTAGTGGGGTCTTCTGGACGGACCCGCCCCTCAAGATGTAGTCCAGCCGTGGCAGTATGAACGTCTTAAGGGCGTCCATCTTTTGCCACGGGGCGAGAGGCGAGTCGTCGATGGCTTTTGCGTCCTCCATCATCCGGATGATGTTGGCGGTAGGGGTTTGGCTAACCCGGGAACCAACCGGAATTCCCAGGTACTCGTAAGCCTCACCCTCTCCCAAGGCTTTCAATTCCTCACCGTCGAGAAGGAAGACGGAAGGCTGCGCTTTCTGTGCGCTTCCCTTCCCCCGAAGGTGAACGGTAGCGCACTTCTTAGGGTTGAATTTCAACCCCGCCGCAGCCGCCGACTTCTGAATCTCGTCGAGGAGGGATTGCATCTCCGCTGGTGAGGCCGCCACAAGACCAATGTCGTCCGCGTAGGCGAATGCACGGTGCAAGTCCTCCCCCAACCTATAGCCCATCGGCAACGATTCGACGGATCGAATCACTCGCTCGATGGCCAGGTTGAAGGTCATCGGACTACACGGACAACCTTGCTTGACCCCAGCCAGCATGGGGATGTTTTCTGTAAAGCCCCGGGATGTACGGACTCTAGTCGTGCATCCGGAGTTCATGGAGAGCATGAGCTTCCGGATGTTGAGGGGTAAACCGGCACCCTCAAAGGCGTCGAACAGGGTGACGTGGGGGATCGACCCGAACGCGTTGGTCAAATCAAGCCACGCCACCACGGCTTGTCGACCCTCTCTCCGGCTGTCCTCCAGGATTTCCTGAAGCATGAAGTTGTGCTCGTGACACCCCTCATGCTTCAGGAAACCCTTCTGAGGATGACTCAGCCGTTTTCCCAAAACCGCGAACTTCATCAACCGGTCCGCCAACACTGCAGCGAACAGCTTGGCTACTGTATCGCCGAGCGCTAGCGGACGCCAATTAGAAAGGTCGCTTCGGTCCCCTTTCTTATAAATAAGAACGGTGTTCGAGGACTTCCACGACTCCGGAATGGCCTCCGTGCGAAGGCAGGCATTGAACACAGAGGCGAGCACGTGACACCCTGGATCCGCCTTCCTCAGCTCTTCGTAGGTGACCCCGTCCGGACCCGGAGCGCTTTTATGCGTCCGCTTCAGACGGGATTCAACCTCCGACGCCGAGAACGGCCTCACCAGTGCGCCCCGCAACTCACCCTCTTCGTCCGTGGGCCACTCCGGCCACGCATAGGGCTCGCCCACAGGGGGGGCCGTCGCCGAGTACATTTTTCGGAAGTACTGGCCGACCTCCTCCGCACCGACTTCGCAGTGCGGGGAAGGACCGGTCAGCACCTCTTCCATCGCTCGGCGCCGATTCTCCCTGTACAGGCGCTGCAGCCTCGTGGCTTTCTTGACATGGTCCTCCGGGCCCTGCTGTTCGGGGGCCCTGGGACGACCATGTTGGCGGTTAATCCCCCCCTTAGCCGATCGAGACTGGAAGAAGGTGGTCAGATCTTGGGCCACCCCTTCCAGGAGCTCAATCGTCTCGACCCCCTCGGCGCGTGAGATAAGAGCCTCGCGAATATTCGCTTCGGCCCGTCTCGCATCGCGCCCAGGAAGTCGGGGAGGATTGGAGTTCGCGGGGGGAGAGAGGGAAGTTTCGCGCCCACGACTCGTTTGGGAGGACTGGGGAGTGGTACTACTATTTGGACGGCCCCGGGGCAGTCCACGTCGAGATCGCGTCGAAGGGGCAGAAACGCGAGCACCCGCCGACGCACCGGCAGCAGCCGACCGGGGGCCCCCTCGGCGATCGCTCGCCGCGGTTAGTTGGGGCTCAGGTGGTGGCTGCGACGGTACACGCGAACTTAAACTAAGGGTGGGGGGGGGGGGTAACGCGGAGATGTCTATTGGGGACGGCAGTGGCTGCGGCGGGGATGTCGTCGGCGCCGGTGACGATGGCGTTGGGGACGTGGTCCTCCCTCGTCCCGGCGTTCTCCTGAATCCCCCGGTGCTGCCACCCTTTTCCCCGTCACTCTCCGAGGAGCTGTCGCTATAGACGATCCGCCGTCTAGTCTGCGTCTTCTTCTTCTTCCTCCTCGGGGCCGTCTCCCATGGCGATTCCTGGTTGGGAGGGGTGGTGATGTTCGGGGGGGCCTCCTGGCCCCCCTCCTCCTCCTCGATGCAGACCAGGGGCTGGAAGATGGGCGGCCGCCCCATCACCACCCTGACCGTGTGCGAGGTGGTAATGCACGACGTCATGATGGGGCCACTGCGTGTCGTCGTAGTGACGGTACACGTCGTCAGAGTGGCCCCAGCCGATGACGTCGTCACGGTCAGGGGGGGAGGGGTTATGCCGCTCGGTTGTGGAGGGGGAGTCGCCGACCAGTTGGGAGAGGTGGAGGCCGCCCGCAGGGTGGAGGTCCTCCCCCCCTGGACTTGCCCGATGGTGGTGGCCGATGTTGAAGGTCCAGGGGGGTGAATCAATGCCTCCGAGGTTGCTTCAGGGGCCGGGTTCTTCTTAGGACGTCCCGGCCCCTTCTTCAAGGTGGTAGTGGCCTCCTGGCCCACTGGGGGCGCCGAGTCCTTCTTCGGGCGCCCCGGCCCCTTCTTGGTGGTAATGGAGGTGGCGGTGGACCTAGGAGGCTGGGATGACCTCGGAGGCAGGCTGGAGGACCTCGTGATTCTTCTTGCCACCGGGCTAGGTGGTGTGCCCGGTGACTTCTTCTTCGCGGGCGGTTTCTCCAAACTTCTCCTGGTGGAGTTGAGGCCGGACGATGATAAACTCCCCCTCGAGCTGGTGGTGGTGTCGAGCCCCTGGCTTCTCGTCACAGCCTCCGCATAGGTGGTGGGCGGCGGGCTGTGACGAGCGGTCTTCGAGACGGCCCCGGTCGCCCTGGTGATGGTGGCGGACGCTGGGCGGACCGTCGATGTTGAGGCGACAGCAGTCCCCTTCGAAGAACGGGTACTAAGGGTGGCAGTTGTCGCCGCCCTCGTGGAAGTGGTGGAGGTTGGGGGCGGCTTGAGGAAGGCGGCCAGGGTCCTCGTGGCCGTCCTCTTCGCCACTGCCGTTTTAGCCGCGTTACGGGTTAGGGGGGGGTGGATTTTCGAAGGGCAGGGGGGGTCGTTGAAGTCCGCGCGGGGGGGGTTGAGGATTTTCGCGAAGGGGCTTGGGGGGTTGTTGAATTCCGCGCGGGGGGGGTTAAAGATTTTCGCGCGGGGGGGACGTTTGTCGCGCGCGTCGCGGATGCAACCGATGCAGCCACCGAGCCTGAAGGGCGACTCTGCGGAGGGGCGCCTCCGCCGCTGGTGCTGCCACCGGATCTGCGCACCCCTGAGGTACTCGGGGCATCCGGAGCTGCCCCAGCCCTAAGGGCTGCGGGGTGGAACTTGGCCACGTGGGCGTTGACATCCTTTGTAGGGTATTTACCCTTTCCCACGTGGCCGCAAAATTTGCAGGTGGGAACTAGTGTCCACCCCGCGTGAGTTCGCCTCACGTGCTGGGACAGCTCCAGGTACCCCTTGTACCGAAAAGCATTACTTTTCGAGGACTTTTTAGTGTAGCACTCGGGACACGTTAGTCCGTCCGTGGCCGGGAACGGGACGGCAACTTCCCGTGCTGGCACCGGCGAAGCCATATTAAGGGTTGTTAAAAAGGGGGGTCAATAAATAAAATGTATAAATAAATTAGTAAAAGAGGGGGAGGGTCGAATATTAAAAAAATGGCTATGAGGGTCGTGATTCGCCGGGCCAGCAACGGGAGTCTCCCGAGTGCTTGGGTGCGCAGGCAACGCGAGTTAATGTGCAGCAGCACCGCGGCGCGAAGTAGAAAGCGCAGGGGACGGTGGGGGGACGCGGATAAAACGATGCAAAGTATAATGTTTTAGGAGATGTAAATCCAGGCAGTCGCCGAGATGTGGAATAAAAGGTAAGTATAACTTAGGTAATATGTACAAATAAAAAGTTAAATAGAGTAAAAGAGAACGCCGTGAAATATAGAATAAGATAATAAGATATAAGAATAAGTATAGATAGTAAAAAAAGCGCCTTAGAATAAGAATAAAATACAGTAAAATAAGTAAAACCAGGCCAGTCCGGAGCACTGGCGTTGCCCACGAGTCTCTTAAATACGCGAGTAAAAACGGTGAAATATGATAAATAAATAAATAAAACGCGTCACAATGAGTAAATAAATAGAATAAATAAGAGACGGTCACTAATAAATACCAGCTGTGTTGCTCGGTTCGCGGGTAAAATTGTATAAATAAAAACTGTGTAAATGACTAGATATTAAAAGGAAAATAAATAAGACGTCACGGTGTAAAAACAGAGAAATAAATAAATAAGACGTCACGCGGTATAAACGGGTAAGTTAAAATATAATAAATAGATAAATAACGAGCAACGGACAATGTATAAAATCGAACAGCTGATCGGGGCAACGCCGACTAAGTCCCCTTCGGCCTATTCCGACCGAGTTCGTGCGTGAAAGAAGGACAGCAATAGAGTGGGAGACAGAGAGACGTGTCGAAGGAAGCAAAGCAGTAGAGAAAGAGAGAGAGACAGCGGGCGACAGAAAGGATCGGAGGCGAAGCGGAAGCCTCTCTATCGCGAGAGTCAAAGCAGTAGAATAAGAGTGACTAGAATAAAAGCGATAGGCTAGACTTGACCCCCTTGCAGGGATCAGTCGCGTAAAAAGAAATCTACTCGCGAAAGAGAAGCGAGTGGAAGGAGCCGAATAACTCTCGGGAAGAGGTGTTTGTCCGGTGTTAAAATGACAGGCGTATCGCCTCTGTCGCCAATTAAGTCAATTATGACACCTCTTCCTTCGAATTATTCGGCAGGGAATCGACAGGAACACCTCCCGCATGCACTGTGGTGCACCGGCTCGCGATAAAGCTCGCGAAACGGTGCAATTCCACAAGTGAATTTAAACTTTTCGGAAAGCAATCAACGGTTACCGTTGATTGTTTTCGGAAAGGTCGCGAGAAGGTGTATTAGGTTATGGGTGCCACCTGAGGTGAGGCGGTGGCAGCGGTTCCACCGTTCGCACACTCAGCTGGGGGGACTAGGTGCCGTTCACCGAGCTACGTCAGAGAGAGCGACGTCACTCGGGCAACGACTCCTAGAGGGGGAAAGCGATAGATAGAAGAAGGAAAGAGCACTTACTCGGTGGTGTCAGCTGGCTGGGCTGCGTCTGGCTCCGGCTGGTCCTGCGGCGGCGCTTGGCGGGAGATCGTCTATCGAACACGTCACTTATCGAACACGTGTATCTCCCGCACGACTTTTTAGGGTCGCTTCTCGGTCTGATGTCTGTTCTGGGGAGTCAGAAATATATTTGGAAAGCAGCTAATTGAGCCAATCCTGGCGGCACTGCAATGCCAGGCTGACTCGCGACGGAGGTGGAGCAAGCACCAACGCTCCGTCAGTTTCCAAAAATCAGATTAATATTCTGACTCCCCAATGGGGAGTGTATCAGATATTAAGCTGATAAGAACAGATAAAAAGGCGTTTATTGGAAACAAACAATGTTTAAGCCCCCCTTTACATGTGCTGGTTTTAGCAGGGGGGCTTAACAAAAAATGGTTCTTCCCCATTATGGGGGCACGTACAATACACTTGTCACGGTGTTTGTCAATCTCGGCGAGCTGCCATGGTAAAGTCCTCTTCTTAAAATGGCCACTAGCCGTGGCCATTGCGTTATTAAAATAAATAAAGTAAGGGGATATAAAGCATAGAAAAAAAAAGAAAGAAATAAAGAACGAGGGGGATACGGGGAATAGCGCTTCGCGGGCCTAGTTTGAGGCGCCCCCTTATTTCACCGGTGCCGCCCTTACCTCCGGTCCTATATGAAGTATGGTCAAGGTAAAATTTGACCGGGAGGTAGCCCATTCGGGGGGCGGTCGGGGAGGGGGCCCGACGACGGCGTAGCGGCAGGAGCGTCGAACGGGTGCTGGTACTGCCTTATTTTCGAGACGTGCTCGACGTATATGTCACGGGACCATCTCATTGTGTCAGTGACAATGAGTCGGCGCATCAGCGCTGCATAGCGCGGTGAAACGCACAGACGCTTCAACACCGGCTCATTGCCCTGATCCCATGTACCAAGGGCGCCTACGACGATCGCATCCACATCCACCGAATACCCTGCCGCGTGTAATGCAGTTGCAAGCGGGGTATACTTGACGATCTTCGATCGTCGAGCATCCTCCATGGCCTTGCACTGGTTCTCAAACGCGATAGTGACATCGATGATGTGGATGCGTTTCGCCGCCTCGTCACGGATAACAATATCCGGACGGAGAGCAGCTAGATCGCCGTTGACGCCCTCCACCCTTTGATTGAGTCGGATGGCTCCCTTCGCTCTACAGGCTTTCGCCACCCGCGCCATAACCGCGTCGTGACGAAGCTGCAGAGCGGCCGAGTGAGGCAGACAGTGGCAGATTACGTGAGGTAACGTCTCACTCGGATAACCGCACTGCCTGCAGCGCTTGTCGCCCGTGCCCCAGCGTCGCGCCCCATTAAGGGGAAGGACATCGAGGCGCGCGCGATGAATGAAGCGCCACTCGGCGAACCGGGCGTACCTGCCGTCGCGGAGGAAGGCATTGCTGACTCCCGACCGCGACGACACCTGGTAAACCTTGCCTTGATCAGGTTTAGCCAGGAGAGAGCACAAGTAACCCTCTTGCACTGCAATTCTCAGACGACGAATCACCTGAGAAGTTGCGCCCGGGGGGATTATAGTCCGCCGGCCCTCCGACCCTCGACATTCTAGGAGAATCTCGTTGGTCAGAGAGTCGTACCGCCATGCCAGGTGCAGGTGTTTTGCCTGGCGACGCGAAGCCATTCGTACCCGGGTCCACAGGCCAGGGTCTCCCTGGAGGTCGCACGCGAACGGTCCTTCGAGGGAACCTGACAAAAATGCGGCGACCTGTTCCTGTGTGGGCTGGATGGATGTTCGTCTCCGGACTGCATTCATCAGCGAGGTCCTGGCCCGCTCAGCGATCGCGCCGTCCTTGCAGGATAACATCCTGAAGGCGTGCGCGATCGTGAGCACGTCGGCCAGGTCCGCCATTGGAATGAGCCCGGCTCCGCCCCGCCAAGTGGGAAGGTAAACTACCTCCGCACTGGCCCGCTGGGGGAGATTCATCCAACCCTTGACCAGACGTTTGACAAATTTGTCAAACGTCTTTAGTGGGGTCTTCTGGACGGACCCGCCCCTCAAGATGTAGTCCAGCCGTGGCAGTATGAACGTCTTAAGGGCGTCCATCTTTTGCCACGGGGCGAGAGGCGAGTCGTCGATGGCTTTCGCGTCCTCCATCATCCGGATGATGTTGGCGGTAGGGGTTTGGCTAACCCGGGAACCAACCGGAATTCCCAGGTACTCGTAAGCCTCACCCTCTCCCAAGGCTTTCAATTCCTCACCGTCGAGAAGGAAGACGGAAGGCTGCGCTTTCTGTGCGCTTCCCTTCCCCCGAAGGTGAACGGTAGCGCACTTCTTGGGGTTGAATTTCAACCCCGCCGCCGCCGCCGACTTCTGGATCTCGTCGAGGAGGGATTGCATCTCCGCTGGTGAGGCCGCCACAAGACCAATGTCGTCCGCGTAGGCGAACGCACGGTGCAAGTCCTCCCCCAACCTATAGCCCATCGGCAACGATTCGACGGATCGAATCACTCGCTCGATGGCCAGGTTGAAGGTCATTGGACTACACGGACAACCTTGCTTGACCCCAGCCAGCATGGGGATGTTTTCTGTAAAGCCCCGGGATGTACGGACTCTAGTCGTGCATCCGGAGTTCATGGAGAGCATGAGCTTCCGGATGTTGAGGGGTAAACCGGCACCCTCAAAGGCGTCGAACAGGGTGACGTGGGGGATCGACCCGAACGCGTTGGTCAAATCAAGCCACGCCACCACGGCTTGTCGACCCTCTCTCCGGCTGTCCTCCAGGATTTCCTGAAGCATGAAGTTGTGCTCGTGACACCCCTCATGCTTCAGGAAACCCTTCTGAGGATGACTCAGCCGTTTTCCCAAAACCGCGAACTTCATCAACCGGTCCGCCAACACTGCAGCGAACAGCTTGGCTACTGTGTCGCCGAGCGCTAACGGACGCCAGTTAGAAAGGTCGCTTCGGTCCCCTTTCTTATAAATAAGAACGGTGTTCGAGGACTTCCACGACTCCGGAATGGCCTCCGTGCGAAGGCAGGCGTTGAACGCAGAGGCGAGCACGTGACACCCTGGATCCGCCTTCCTCAGCTCTTCGTAGGTGACCCCGTCCGGACCCGGAGCGCTTTTATGCGTCCGCTTCAGACGGGATTCAACCTCCGACGCCGAGAACGGCCTCACCAGTGCGCCCCGCAACTCACCCTCTTCGTCCGTGGGCCACTCCGGCCACGCATAGGGCTCACCCACAGGGGGGGCCGTCGCCGAGTACATTTTTCGGAAGTACTGGCCGACCTCCTCCGCACCAACTTCGCAGTGCGGGGAAGGACCGGTCAGCACCTCTTCCATCGCCCGGCGCCGATTCTCCCTGTACAGGCGCTGCAGCCTCGTGGCTTTCTTAACATGATCTTCCGGGCCCTGCTGTTCGGGGGCCCTGGGACGACCATGTTGGCGGTTATTCCCCCCCTTAGCCGATCGAGACTGGAAGAAGGTGGTCAGATCTTGGGCCACCTCTTCCAGGAGCTCAATCGTCTCGACCCCCTCGGCGCGTGAGATAAGAGCCTCACGAATATTCGCTTCGGCCCGTCTCGCATCGCGCCCAGGAAGTCGGGGAGGATTGGAGTTCGCGGGGGGAGAGAGGGAAGTTTCGCGCCCACGACTCGTTTGGGAGGACTGGGGAGTGGTACTACTATTTGGACGGCCCCGGGGCAGTCCACGTCGAGAACGCGTCGAAGGGGCAGAAACGCGAGCACCCGCCGACGCACCGGCAGCAGCCGACCGGGGGCCCCCTCGGCGATCGCTCGCCGCGGTTAGGTGGGGCTCAGGTGGTGGCTGCGACGGTATGCGCGAGATAAAATTAAGGGTTGAGAGGGGGGAAGGCGCGGGGGGATTCGTTGGGGACGGCAGTGGCGGCGCTGGGGGCGAAGGCTCCGGTGTCGATGGCGTTGGGGATGTCATCCTCCCTCGTCCCGGAGTCCTCCGAAATCCCACGCTGCTGCCACCCTTTTCCTCGTCGCTCTCCGAGGAGCTGTCGCTGTACACGATCCGTCGCCTCATCTGCGACGTCTTCTTCTTCTTCCTCGGGGCCGTTTCCCACGGCCTCTCCGAGCTGGGAGGGGTGGTGAAATTTGGGGGGGCCTCCTGGCCCCCCTCCTCCTCCTCGATGGGACCCAGGGGCTGGAAAATGAGCGGCCGCTCCGTCACGACCCTGACCGCGTGCGTGGTCGTGATGCACGACGTCATTATGGGGCCACTGCGTGTCGTCGTAGTGACGGTGCACGTAGTGAGGGTGGCCCCGGCTGATGACGTCGCCACGGCCAGGGGAGGCAGAGCAATGCCGCCCAGTTGTGGAGGGGGAGTTGCCGGCCAGTTCGGAGAAGTGGAGACCGCCCTCTGCATGGAGGCCCTCTCCCCCTGGACTTGCCCGATGGTGGTGGCTGATGTTGGAGGTCCAGGGGGGTAGATCGATGCCTCCGAGGTTGCTTCGGAGGCCGGGTTCTTCTTGGGACGACCCGGCCCCCTCTTCATGGTGGTGGTGGCCTCCTGGCCCGTTGGGGGCGCCGAATCCTTTTTCGGGCGCCCCGGCCCCTTCTTGGTGGTGGTGGAGGTGGCGGTGGGCCTAGGAGGCAGAGTCGACCTCGGAGGCAGACTGGAGGACCTCGTGATTCTTCTCGTCACTGGGCTCGGTGGTGTGCCCAGTGACTTCCTCTTCTCGGGCGGTTTCTCCAGACTTCCCCTGGTGGAGTTATGGCCGGAGGATGATGTTGTGCTCCCCCTCGAGCTGGTGGTGGCGAGCCCCTGGTTCCTCGTCACAGCCTCCGCGTAGGTGGTGGGCGGCGGGCTGTGACGGACGGGTTTGGGAACGGCCCCGGTCGCCTTGGTGGTGGTGGCGAACAGCGGACGGATCGTTGACGACGAGGCGACAGCGGTCCCCTTTGAGAGACGAGTACTAAGGGTGGCAGTCGTCTTCACCCTCGTGGACTTGGTGGTGGGTGGGGGTGGCCTTAGGACGACGGTCGTCTTCCCCGTCGTCGTCCTCCTGGCCACTGCCGTTCTAGTCGCGTTGCGGGTTAAGGGGGGGGTAGATTTTCGGGGGGCTGGGGGGGTGGTAGAGTTTCGCGCGGGGGGAGTAATCGCTCGCAACGCGGGGGATACCGTCGCAGCCCCCGAGCCTGAAGGGCGGCTCTGCGGGGGATCGCCTCCGCCGCCGGTGCTGCCGCCGGATCTGCGCACCCCTGAGGTACCGGGGGCACCCGGAGCAGTCCCAGCACTCTGGGCTGCGGGGTGGAATTTGGCTACGTGGGCGTTAACATCCTTGGTAGGGTATTTGCCCTTTCCCACGTAGCCACAATACCGGCAGGTAGGTGTTAGGTTCCACCCCGCGTGAGTACGCCTCACGTGCTGGGCGAGCTCCAGGTACCCCTTGTACCTGAATGAATTGCTTTTCGAAGATTTTTTGTTATAGCACTCGGGACACGTTAAGCCGTCCGTGGCCGGAAGTGGGACGGCGACTTCCCTCGCCGGCACCGGCGATGCCATTATAAAAAGTTGACTATAGAAGGGGGCAAAAGGGAAGAAATACTAAAATAGATGGAAATAAATAGGGGGGAGGGCGTATAAAAAAGAAAAAAGAAAAAAGAAAATGGCTAGTGATTGTTTTTCGCCGGGCCGGCGCCGGAAGCCTCCCGAGTGCGTGGGTGCGCAGACGATAGTCGCGGTGGTGCAGCAGCACCGCGGCGCGAAGTGAATACGCGGGGCAGTTGGGGGGCGCGGATAAAATTCAATACAATAGAGAGGTTAAAGAGATGTAAATCCAGGCAGTCGCCGAGATGTGAGGATATAGAATAAATCGTGCTTAAAATATATAAAAGAATAGAAGGGAGAACACAGTAAAATAGAGTAAGATATAAAATGTAGATGTAAATAAGAATAAATAGAGTTAAAAGCGCCTTAAACTAAAGTAAAGTAAAGTAGAAATAGAAATAAAATCAGGCCAGTCCGGAGCACTGGCGTTGCCCGCGGGTCTCTTGTTAACGCGGATGAAATCAATAAAACTCAATAAGTAAATAAATAAATAAAACGCGTCACAATAAATACGTATAATAAATAAGAGACAATCACAAACAAGTATCAGCTGCTTTGCTCGCTCCCGGATAAAATTGTAAAAATAAAACAGTGTATAAAGACTAGAGATAGAATAAATAAGACGTCACGGTGTATAAACGATGAAATAAATAAATAAGACGTCACGCGGTATAAACAAATAAGTTAAAATGTAGTAAATAAATAAATAACGAGCAGCAATCACGGTTAAAATCAAACAGCTGATACGGGCAACGCCGACTAAGTCCCCTTCGGCCTATTCCGACCGAGTTCGTGCGTGAAAGAAGGACAGCAATAGAGTGGGAGACAGAGAGACGTGTCTAAGGAAGCAAAGCAGTAGAGAAAGAGAGAGAGAAAGCGGGCGATAGAAGAGGATGCGGAGGCGAAGCGGAAGCCTCTCTATCGCGAGAGTCAAAGCAATAAAATAGAGACTAGAATAGATAAAAGCTAGAGCTGATCCCCAAGCAGGGATCAGTCGCGTGAAAGAAGTTCTACCCGCGGTAGAGAAGCGAGAGAAAGGAGCCGAATAAATCTCGGGAAGAGGTGTATGTCCGTTGTTAAAATGACAGGCGTAACGCCTTAGTCGCCAATTCTGTCAATTATTACACCTCTTCCTTTAATTTATTCGACGGGGAATCGAAAGGAACACCTCCCGCATGCACTGTGGTGCACCGGCTCGCGATAAAGCTCGCGAAACGGTGCAATTCCACGAGCGAATTTAAACCTTTCGGAAAGCAATCAACGGTTACCGTTGATTGTTTTCGGAAAGGTCGCGAGAAGGTGTATAGGTTTATGGGTGCCACCTGAGGTGAGGCGGTGGCAGCGGTTCCACCGTCCGCACGCTCAGCTGGGGGGACTAGCAGTCAGCTGCCGCGCTACGTCAGAGGGTGACGTCACGCGAGCAACGACTCCTAGGGAGGCAAAGCGATAGAAGTGAAAAGGAAAGAGCACTTACTCGGTGGTGTCGGCTGGCTGGGCTGCGTCTGGCTCCGGCTGGTCCTGCGGCGGCGCTTGGCGGGAGAGTCGCTTATCGAACGTATCGTCTATCGAACACTAGAAAAGTTCTCCCGCACAAAAACGAATCGCTTCTCGGACTGATGGATCTGTTCGGGGAGTCAGAATATGATTGGAAAACAGCTAATTGAGCCAATCCTGGCGGCACTGCAATGCCAGGCTGACTCGCGACGGAGGTGGAGCAAGCACCAACGCTCCGTCAGTTTCCAAAAATCAGATTAATATTCTGACTCCCCAATGGGGAGTGTATCAGATATTAAGCTGATAAGAACAGATAAGATGGCGTTTATTAAAACAAACAATGTTTAAGCCCCCCTTTTTACATTGCTGAGTTTAGCTGGGGGGCTTAACAAGAGATGGGTTCTCCCGAGTATCGGGGCACGTACATTACATTTATAACAATGTTTGTCAACCTCGGCGAGCTGCCATGGTAAAATTGCTTTCTTAAAATGGCCACTATACGTGGCCATTGTATTGTTAAAAAAAAAAAAAAGATAAAAAGGGTAGGAAAAATAATATAGAACACGGAGAAAAAAGAAAGAAAAAATAAAAAAGACGAGGGGGATACGGGGGTAGCGCTTCGCGGGTTTTGTATGAGGCGCCCCCTTATTTCGCTAGTGCCGCCCTTACCTCCGGTCCTACATAGTGTGTAATCATGGTAAGATTTGACCGGAAGGTAGCCCATTCGGGGAGCGGTCGGGGAGGGGGCCCGACGACGGCGTAGCGGCAGGAGCGTCGAACGGGTGCTGGTACTGCCTTATCTTCGAGACGTGCTCGACGTATATGTCACGGGACCATCTCATTGTGTCAGTGACAATGAGTCGGCGCATCAGCGCTGCATAGCGCGGTGAAACGCACAGTCGCTTCAACACCGGCTCATTGCCCTGATCCCATGTACCAAGAGCGCCTACGACGATCGCATCCACATCCACCGAATACCCTGCCGCGTGCAATGCAGTTGCAAGCGGGGTATACTTGACGATCTTCGATCGTCGAGCATCCTTCATGGCCTTGCACTGGTTCTCGAACGCGACAGTGACATCGATGATGTGGATGCGTTTCGCCGCCTCGTCACGGATAACAATATCCGGACGGAGAGCAGCTAGATCGCCGTTGACGCCCTCCACCCTTTGGTTTAGTCGGATGGCTCCCTTCGCTCTACAGGCTTTCGCCACCCGCGCCATAACCGCGTCGTGACGAAGCTGCAGAGCGGCCGAGTGAAGCAGACAGTGGCAGATTACGTGAGGTAACGTCTCACTCGGATAACCGCACTGCCTGCAGCGCTTGTCGCCCGTGCCCCAGCGTCGCGCCCCATTAAGGGGAAGGACATCGAGGCGCGCACGATGAATGAAGCGCCACTCGGCGAACCGGGCGTACCTGCCGTCGCGGAGGAAGGCATTGCTGACTCCCGACCGCGACGACACCTGATAAACCTTGCCTTGATCAGGTTTAGCCAGGAGAGAGCACAAGTAGCCCTCTTGCACTGCAATTCTCAGGCGACGAATCACCTGAGAAGTTGCGCCCGGGGGGATAATAGTCCGCCGGCCCTCTGACCCTCGACATTCTAAGAGAATCTCGTTGGTCAGGGAGTCGTACCGCCATGCCAGGTGCAGATGTTTTGCCTGGCGACGCGAAGCCATTCGTACCCGGGTCCACAGGCCAGGGTCCCCCTGGAGGTCGCACGCGAACGGTCCTTCGAGGGAACCTGACAAAAACGCGGCGACCTGTTCCTGTGTGGGCTGGACGGATGTTCGTCTCCGGACTGCATTCATCAGCGAGGTCCTGGCCCGCTCAGCGATCGCGCCGTCCTTGCAGGATAACATCCTGAAGGCGTGCGCGATCGTGAGCACGTCGGCCAGGTCCGCCATTGGAATCAGCCCGGCTCCGCCCCGCCAAGTGGGAAGGTAAACTACCTCCGCACTGGCCCGCTGGGGGAGATTCATCCAGCCCTTGACCAGACGTTTGACAAATTTGTCAAACGTCTTTAGTGGGGTCTTCTGGACGGACCCGCCCCTCAAGATGTAGTCCAGCCGTGGCAGTATGAACGTCTTAAGGGCGTCCATCTTTTGCCACGGGGCGAGAGGCGAGTCGTCGATGGCTTTCGCGTCCTCCATCATCCGGATGATGTTGGCGGTAGGGGTTTGGCTAACCCGGGAACCAACCGGAATTCCCAGGTACTCGTAAGCCTCACCCTCTCCCAAGGCTTTCAATTCCTCACCGTCGAGAAGGAAGACGGAAGGCTGCGCTTTCTGTGCGCTTCCCTTCCCCCGAAGGTGAACGGTAGCGCACTTCTTGGGGTTGAATTTCAACCCCGCCGCCGCCGCCGACTTCTGGATCTCGTCGAGGAGGGATTGCATCTCCGCTGGTGAGGCCGCCACAAGACCAATGTCGTCCGCGTAGGCGAATGCACGGTGCAAGTCCTCCCCCAACCTATAGCCCATCGGCAACGATTCGACGGATCGAATCACTCGCTCGATGGCCAGGTTGAAGGTCATTGGACTACACGGACAACCTTGCTTGACCCCAGCCAGCATGGGGATGTTTTCAGTAAAGCCCCGGGAGGTACGGACTTTAGTCGTGCATCCAGTGTTCATGGAGAGCATGAGCTTCTGGATGTTAAGGGGTATACCGGCACCCTTAAAAGCATCGAACAGGGTGACGTGGGGGATTGACCCGAACGCGTTGGTCAAATCAAGCCACGCCACCACGGCTTCTCGACCCTCTCTCCGGCTGTCCTCCAGGATTTCCTGAAGCATGAAGTTGTGCTCGTGACACCCCTCATGCTTCAGGAAACCCTTCTGAGGATGACTCAGCCGTTTTCCCAAAACCGCGAAATCCATTAACCGGTCCGCCAACACTGCAGCGAACAGCTTGGCTACTGTGTCGCCGAGCGCTAGCGGACGCCAGTTAGAAAGGTCGCTTCGGTCCCCTTTCTTATAAATAAGAACGGTGTTCGAGGACTTCCACGACTCCGGAATGGCCTCCGTGCGAAGGCAGGCGTTAAACACCGAGGCGAGCACGAGGCACCCTGGGTCTGCCTTCCTGAGCTCGTCGTAGGTGACCCCGTCTGGACCAGGCGCACTTTTGTGCGTCCGCTTCAGACGGGCTTCCACCTCCGACGCCAAGAAAGGCCTACTCAGTGCGCCCCGTAACTCACCCTCCTCGTCCGTGGACCACTCCGGCCACACATAAGGCTCGCCCACAGGGGGGGCCGTCGCCGAGTACATTTTACGGAAGTACTGGCCGACCTCCTCCGCACCGACTTGGCAGTGCGGGGAAGGACCCGTCAGCACCTCCTCCATCGCTCGGCGCCGATTCTCCCTGTACAGGCGCTGCAGTCTTGTGGCTTTCTTGACATGATCCTCCGGGCCCTGCGGTTCGGGGGCCCTAGAGCGACCATGCTGGCGGTTAATCCCCCCCTTAGCCGATCGAGACTGGAAGTAGGTGGTCAGATCCTTGGCCACCTCTTCCAGGAGCTCAATCGTCTCGACCCCCTCGGCGCGTGAAATAAGGGCTTCGCGAAGAGTCGCATCGGCCCGTCTCGCATCGCGCCCAGGAAGTCGGGGAGGATTAGATGTCGCGGGGGGAGAGAGGGCAGGTTCGAGCCCACGGCTAGATTGGGAGGACTGGGGAGTGGTACGAATATTTGGACGGCCCCGGGGCAGTCCACGTCGAGAACGCGTCGAAGGGGCAGAATCGCGAGCACCCGCCGACGCACCGGCAGCAGCCGACCGGGGGCCCCCTCGGCGATCGCTCGCCGCGATTAGGTGGGGCTCAGGTGGTGGCTGCGACGGTATGCGCGATATAAAACTAAGGGTCGAGGGGGGGGAAGGCGCGGGGGGATTCGTTGGGGACGGCAGTGGCGGCGCTGGGGGCGAAGGCTCCGGTGTCGATGCCGTTGGGGATATGATCCTCCCTCGTCCCGGAGTCCTCCGAAATCCCACGCTGCTGCCACCCTTTCCCTCGTCGCTCTCCGAGGAGCTGTCGCTATAGACGATCCGTCGTCTCATCTGCGATGTCCTTCTCTTCTTCCTCGGGGCCGCTTCCCATGGCCTCTCTGAGCTGGGAGGGGTGGTGAAGTTTGGGGGGGCCTCCAGGCCCCCCTCCTCCTCCTCGATGGAAACCAGGGGCTGGAAGATAAGCGGCCGCTCCGTGACGACCCTGACCGCGTGCGTGGTGGTGATGCACGACGTCATGATGGGGCCACTACGTGTTGTCGTCGTGACAGTACACGTGGTTAAAGTGGCCCCAGCCGATGACGTCGCTACGGCCAGGGGAGGCAGAGCTATGCCGCTCAGATGTGGAGGGGGAGTCGCCGGCCAGTTCGGGGAAGTGGAAACCGCCCTCTGGATGGAGGCCCTCTCCCCCTGGACTTGCCCGATGGTGGTGGCTGATGTTGAGGGTCCAGGGGGGTGGATCGATGCCTCCGAGGTTGCTTCGGAGGCCGGGTTCTTCTTGGGACGACCCGGCCCCCTCTTGAGGATGGTGGTGGCCTCCTGGCCCGTTGGGGGCGCCGAATCCTTTTTCGGGCGCCCCGGCCCCTTCTTGGTGGTGGTGGAGGTGGCGGTGGGCCTAGGAGGCAGAGTCGACCTCGGAGGCAAGCTGGAGGACCTCGTGATTCTCCTCGTCACTGGGCTCGGTGGTGTGCCCAGTGACTTCCTCTTCTCGGGCGGATTCTCCAGACTTCCCCTGGTGGAGTTATGGCCGGAGGATGATGTAATGCTCCCCCTCGAGCTGGTGGTGGCGAGCCCCTGGTTCCTCGTCACAGCCTCCGCGTAGGTGGTGGGCGGCGGGCTGTGACGGACGGGCTTGGGAACGGCCCCGGTCGCCTTGGTGGTGGTGGTGAGCGCTGGACGGACCGTCGATGTCGAAGCGACAGCGGACCCCTTCGAGGAGCGAGTAGTAAGGGTGGCAGTGGTTGACGCCCTCGTGGTTCTGGTGGTGGGTGGGGGCGCCTTGAGGAAGGCTGTCAACGTCCCCGTTGTCGTCCTCTTGGCCACTGCCGTCTTGGTCGCGTTGCGGGTTAGGGGGGGGGTAGATTTTCGGGGGGCTGGGGGGGTGGTGGAATTTCGCGCGGGGGGTGTGTTTACACGCAACGCGGGGGGGACCGTCGCAGCCCCCGAGCCTGAAGGGCGGCTCTGCGGGGGGTCGCCTCCGCCGCTGGTGCTGCCGCCGGATCTGCGCACCCCTGAGGTACCGGGGGCACCCGGAGCGGTCCCAGCACTCTGGGCTGCGGGGTGGAATTTGGCTACGTGGGCGTTTACATCCTTTGTAGGGTATTTGCCCTTTCCCACGTAGCCACAATACCGGCAGGTAGGTGTTAGGTTCCACCCCGCGTGAGTACGCCTCACGTGCTGGGCGAGCTCCAGGTACCCCTTGTACCGAAACGCGTTGCTTTTCGAAGATTTTTTATTATAGCACTCGGGACACGTTAGGCCGTCCGTGGCCGGGAGTAGGACGGCGACTTCCCTCGCTGGCACCGGCGAAGCCATTATAAAATGTTGAATATAAAAGGGGCGAAGGGGGGGATGCAATGAAATAAATAGAAGTAAATAGCGGGGAGGGAGTGTTAAAAAAAGATAAAAGGAGAAGAAAAATGGCTAATAGTTGTGTTTCGCCGGGCCAGCGACGGAAGTCTCCCGAGTGCGTGGGTGCGCAGGCGACGCGTGTGTTGGTGCAGCAGCACCGCGGCGTAGAATAAATACGCGGGATAGTTGGGGGACGCGGATAAAATTCAATAAAATACGATGGTTAAAAAGATGTAAATCCAGGCAGTCGCCGAGATGTATAAGTATAAAATAGATCGTGATTAAAAGGAAGAAATATAAATATAGAGGTAAAAGATAAAGGAACGCCGTTAAAAGTAGAGTGCAGAATAAAAATATAGAAATATAGAAATAGATATAGGAAGCGCCTTAAAATGTAATAAAATAGTATAAATAAAACCAGGCCAGGCCGGAGCTCTGGCGTTGCCCACGAGTCTCTTAAGTACGCGAATAAAAACGGTGAAATGTGATAAGTAAATAAATAAATAAAACGCGTCACAATGTATAAATAAATAGAATAAATAAGAGACGGTCACTAATAAATAACAGCTGTGTTGCTCGATTCGCGGATAAAATTGTATAAGTAAAACGGTGTAGAATGACTAGATGTTAAAAGAGAAATAAATAAGACGTCACGGTGTATAAAACAATGAAATAAATAAATAAGACGTCACGCGGTATAAACAAATAAGTTAAAATTCAATAAATAAATAAATAACGAGCAACGGACAATGTATAAAATATCACAGCTGATACGGGCAACGCCGACTAAGTCCCCTTCGGCCTATTCCGACCGAGTTCGTGCGTGAAAGAAGGACAGCAATAGAGTGGGAGACAGAGAGACGTGTCGAAGGAAGCAAAGCCGTAGAGAAAGAGAGAGAGAAAGCGGGCGATAGAGAAGGATGCGGAGGCGAAGCGGAAAGCCTCTCTATCGCGAGAGTCGAAGAGTAAAATAAAGACTAGAATATAGATAAAAGACTAGAACTGATCCCCAAGCAGGGATCAGTAGCGTTAAAAGTTCTACCCGCGGTAGAGAAGCGCGAGTGGAAGGAGCCGAATAGCTCTCGGGAAGAGGTGTGTGTCGGTGTTTAAAATGACAGGCGTAACGCCTTAGTCGCCAAATATGTCAATTATTACACCTCTTCCTTTGATTTATTCGACGGGGGATCGAGAGGAGCACCTCCCGCATGCACTGTGGTGCACCGGCTCGCGATAAACCTCGCGAAACGGTGCAATTCCACGAGTGAATTTAAACTTTTCGGAAAGCAATCAACGGTTGCCGTTGATTGTTTTCGGAAAGGTCGCGAGAAGGTGTATTAGGTTATGGGTGCCACCTGAGGTGAGGCGGTGGCAGCGGTTCCACCGTTCGCACACTCAGCTGGGGGGACTAGGTGCCGTTTACCGAGCTACGTCAGAGAGAGCGACGTCACTCGGGCAACGACTCCTAGAGGGGGAAAGCGATAGTAGAAGAAGGAAAGACTTACTCGGTCAGCTGGCTGGCTGGGCTGTCGGCTCCGGCTGGTCCTGCGGCGGCGCTTGGCGGGAGATCGTCTATCGAACTTGTCGTCTAACGAACACTGAAAAGTTCTCCCGCACGATAACGAATCGCTTCTCGGTCTGATGTCTGTTCTGGGGAGTCAGAAATATATTTGGAAAGCAGCTAATTGAGCCAATCCTGGCGGCACTGCAATGCCAGGCTGACTCGCGACGGAGGTGGAGCAAGCACCAACGCTCCGTCAGTTTCCAAAAATCAGATTAATATTCTGACTCCCCAATGGGGAGTGTATCAGATATTAAGCTGATAAGAACAGATAAAGTGGCGTTTATTTAAGACAAACAATGTTTAGGCCCCCCCATTACAATTGCTGGGTTTAGCTGGGGGGCCTAACAAGGGATGGTTTCTCCCGCTTAACGGGGAATGTACAAAACACATTGAATTATGTTTGTCAGTCTCGGCGAGCTGCCCTGGTAAGGTTCTTTCGTAAAATGGCCATCATTTGTGGCCATTGTATTATTAAGAATAAATAAAAAAGAAAAGAAAAGAGGAATATAGAACATAAAGTAATATAAAGGGAGAGAAAAACGGTAAACGGGGGGAATGCGGGGGGTTCGCGGGTTTTGTATGAGGCGCCCCCTTGTTTCACTAATGCCGCCCTTACCTCCGGTCCTATATAAAATATAATCATGGTAAGATTTGACCGGAAGGTAGCCCATTCGGGGAGCGGTCGGGGAGGGGGCCCGACGACGGCATAACGGCAGGAGCGTCGAACGGGTGCTGGTACTGCCGTATCTTCGACACGTGCTCGACGTATATGTCACGGGACCATCTCATTGTGTCAGTGACAATAAGTCGGCGCATCAGCGCTGCATAGCGCGGTGAGACGCACAGTCGCTTCAACACCGGCTCATTGCCCTGATCCCATGTACCAAGGGCGCCTACGACGATCGCATCCACATCCACCGAATACCCTGCCGCGTGCAATGCAGTTGCAAGCGGAGTATACTTAACGATCTTCGATCGTCGAGCATCCTCCATGGCCTTGCACTGGTTCTCGAACGCGATAGTGACATCGATGATGTGGATGCGTTTCGCCGCCTCGTCACGGATAACAATATCCGGACGGAGAGCAGCTAGATCGCCGTTGACGCCCTCCACCCTTTGATTTAGTCGGATGGCTCCCTTCGCTCTACAGGCTTTCGCCACCCGCGCCATAACCGCGTCGTGACGAAGCTGCAGAGCGGCCGAGTGAGGCAGACAGTGGCAGATTACGTGAGGTAACGTCTCACTCGGATAACCGCACTGCCTGCAGCGCTTGTCGCCCGTGCCCCAGCGTCGCGCCCCATTAAGGGGAAGGACATCGAGGCGCGCGCGATGAATGAAGCGCCACTCGGCAAACCGGGCGTACCTGCCGTCGCGGAGGAAGGCATTGCTGACTCCCGACCGCGACGACACCTGATAAACCTTGCCTTGATCAGGTTTAGCCAGGAGAGAGCACAAGTAGCCCTCTTGCACTGCAATTCTCAGGCGACGAATCACCTGAGAAGTTGCGCCCGGGGGGATAATAGTCCGCCGGCCCTCTGACCCTCGACATTCTAAGAGAATCTCGTTGGTCAGAGAGTCGTACCGCCATGCCAGGTGCAGATGTTTTGCCTGGCGACGCGAAGCCATTCGTACCCGGGTCCACAGGCCAGGGTCCCCCTGGAGGTCGCACGCGAACGGTCCTTCGAGGGAACCTGACAAAAACGCGGCGACCTGTTCCTGTGTGGGCTGGACGGATGTTCGTCTCCGGACTGCATTCATCAGCGAGGTCCTGGCCCGCTCAGCGATCGCGCCGTCCTTGCAGGATAACATCCTGAAGGCGTGCGCGATCGTGAGCACGTCGGCCAGGTCCGCCATCGGAATGAGCCCGGCTCCGCCCCGCCAAGTGGGGAGATAAACTACCTCCGCACTGGCCCGCTGGGGGAGATTCATCCAGCCCTTGACCAGACGTTTGACAAACTTGTCAAACGTCTTTAGTGGGGTCTTCTGGACAGACCCGCCCCTCAAGATGTAATCCAGCCGTGGCAGTATGAATGTCTTAAGGGCATCCATCTTTTGCCACGGGGCGAGGGGCGAATCGTCAATGGCTTTCGCGTCCTCCATCATCCGGATGATGTTGGCGGTAGGGGTTTGGCTCACCCGGGAACCGACCGGAATTCCCAGGTACTCGTAAGCCTCACCCTCTCCCAAGGCTTTCAATTCCTCACCGTCGAGAAGGAAGACGGAAGGCTGCGCTTTCTGTGCGCTTCCCTTCCCCCGAAGGTGAACGGTAGCGCACTTCTTGGGGTTGAATTTCAACCCCGCCGCAGCCGCCGACCTCTGGATCTCGTCGAGGAGGGATTGCATCTCAGCTGGTGAGGCCGCCACAAGACCAATGTCGTCCGCGTAGGCGAATGCACGGTGCAAGTCCTCCCCCAACCTATAGCCCATCGGCAACGATTCGACGGATCGAATCACTCGCTCGATGGCCAGGTTGAAGGTCATTGGACTACACGGACAACCTTGCTTGACCCCAGCCAGCATGGGGATGTTTTCAGTAAAGCCCCGGGAGGTACGGACTTTAGTCGTGCATCCAGTGTTCATGGAGAGCATGAGCTTCTGGATGTTAAGGGGGATACCGGCACCCTTAAAAGCATCGAACAGGGTGACGTGGGGGATCGACCCGAACGCGTTGGTCAAATCAAGCCACGCCACCACGGCTTCTCGACCCTCTCTCCGGCTGTCCTCCAGGATTTCCTGAAGCATGAAGTTGTGCTCGTGACACCCCTCATGCTTCAGGAAACCCTTCTGAGGATGACTCAGCCGTTTTCCCAAAACCGCGAAGTCCATTAACCGGTCCGCCAACACTGCAGCGAACAGCTTGGCTACTGTGTCGCCGAGCGCTAGCGGACGCCAATTAGAAAGGTCGCTTCGGTCCCCTTTCTTATAAATAAGAACGGTGTTCGAGGACTTCCACGACTCCGGAATGGCCTCCGTGCGAAGGCAGGCGTTAAACACCGAGGCGAGCACGAGGCACCCTGGGTCAGCCTTCCTGAGCTCGTCGTAGGTGACCCCGTCTGGACCAGGCGCACTTTTGTGCGTCCGCTTCAGACGGGCTTCCACCTCCGACGCCGAGAAAGGCCTACTCAGTGCGCCCCGTAACTCACCCTCCTCGTCCGTGGACCACTCCGGCCACACATAAGGCTCGCCCACAGGGGGGGCCGTCGCCGAGTACATTTTACGGAAGTACTGGCCGACCTCCTCCGCACCGGCTTGGCAGTGCGGGGAAGGACCCGTCAGCACCTCCTCCATCGCTCGGCGCCGATTCTCCCTGTACAGGCGCTGCAGTCTTGTGGCTTTCTTGACATGATCCTCCGGGCCCTGCGGTTCGGGGGCCCTAGAGCGACCATGCTGGCGGTTAATCCCCCCCTTAGCCGATCGAGACTGAAAGTAGGTGGTCAGGTCCTTGGCCACCTCTTCCAGGAGCTCAATCGTCTCGACCCCCTCGGCGCGTGAAATAAGGGCTTCGCGAAGAGTCGCATCGGCCCGTCTCGCATCGCGCCCAGGAAGTCGGGGAGGATTGGATGTCGCGGGGGGAGAGAGGGCAGGTTCGAGCCCACGGCTAGATTGGGAGGACTGGGGAGTGGTACTAATATTTGGACGGCCCCGGGGCTGTCCACGTCGAGAACGCGTCGAAGGGGCAGAAACGCGAGCACCCGCCGACGCACCGGCAGCAGCCGGCCGGGGGCCCCCTCGGCGATCGCTCGCCGCGGTTAGGTGGGGCTCAGGTGGTGGCTGCGACGGTGGACGCGACCTAATGTTTTCGGTGGGGGTGAGGGTGGGGGCGGGTGGAATGTTGGACGGCAGTGGTGGCGATGACGACAAAGGCGCCGGTGACGATGCCGTTGGGGATGTTATCCTCCCTCGTCCCGGCGTCCTCCGGAATCCCGCGTTGCTACCACCCTTTTCCTCGTCGCTCTCCGAGGAGCTGCTGCTGGAGGAGGCGATCCTTCGCCTGAGCCGGTTCCTCTTGGTCCGGGCCGTCTGCCAGAGTTCGTCCGTCCTGGTGGGAGTGGTGGTGAAGTTTGGGGAGGCCTCCTGGCCTCCCTCCTCCTGGATGGACATCAGGGGCCGGGGGGCGGGCGGCTGCCCCGTCACGACCCTGACCAGTCGCACGAATGGGATGCATGACGTCATGATGGGGCCACCACGAGAAGTCGTCGTGACCGTACTCGTGGTTAAAGTGACCCCAGTCGATGACGTCACAACGGCCAGGGGGGTCGGGGGTGCGCTATTCGTCCGCGGAGGGGGAGTCACCAGCCAATTTGGGGAAGTCGAGGCCGCCCTGTCGTTTGAGGTCCTCCCCTCCTGGACTTGCTCGATGGTGGTTGCTGGTGTTGAATGTCCAGGAGGGTGAGTCGAGGCCCCCGAGGTCTCTGCGGGAGCCTGGGGCTTTTTAGGGCGCCCTGGTCCCCTCTTGGTGGTGGAGGTGGCCCCTTGGCTCGCTGGGGGCGCCGGCTCTTTCTTCGGGCGCCCCGTCCCCCTCTTGGTGGTGGTGGAGGAGGAGGTAGGCCTTGTGGGCACTATGGACCTCGGGGGCAGGCTGGAGGACCTCGTTATCCTTCTAGTCACTGGGCTCGGTGGTGTGCCCAGTGACCTCTTCTTTAAGGGCGGTTTTCCCAGACTTCCCCTGATGGAGCTGTGGCTGGAAGGTGACGTACTCCCCCTCGAGGTGGTAGTGAAGCCCCTGATTCCTTGCTGCGGCTTCCGCGTAGGTGGTAGGCGGTGGGTCGCAGCGGGCGGACTTGGGGACGGTCCCGGTCGCCTTGGTGGAAGTGGCGAGCGGCTGGCGTGCCGTTGATGTAGTGGCAGCAGCAGTCCCCTTTGAGAGACGAGTACTGAGGGTGGCAGTGGTAGATGCCCTCGTGGTGCGGGTGGTCGGTGGGGGTGGCTTCGTCGCGACGGACACCCTCTCCGTCGACGACCTCTTCGCCACTGCCGTCGTGGTCGCGTTGGGGGCGGCTTTATGGGAGCTTGGGAGGGTTGTTTTGCGGGGGACTGGGGGGGTAGTTGAATGGCGTACGGGGGGGGTTGTCGTACGCTGCGCAGGGAGCATCGTCGCAGCCCCCGAGCCTGAAGGGCGACTCTGTAAGGGGGCGCCTCCGCCGCTTGTGCTGCCGCCGGACCTGCGCACTTCTTCGGTACAGGGCGCACTCGGAGCAGGCCCAGCACATTCGGCCGTGGGGCGGCATTTGGCCACGTGGGCGTTTACGTCCTTAGTCGGGTATTTACCCTTTCCCACGTGGCCGCAGTACCGGCAGGTAGGTGTTAATTTCCACCCCACGTGATTCCGCTTTACGTGCTGGGAGAACTCCAAGTACCCCCTGTATCGGAAGCTACTTTTCGCAAATTTTCTAGTTTCCACACACTCGGGGCACGCAATAGCGTCCGTGACCGGGAGTAGAACAGTAACTTCCCTCGCTGGCACCGGCGAAGCCATTTTGAAAGTTTAGAAAAGGGGACAGAAGAAGAAAGAGAATACTAAGAAAGAAAAAAGAAGACAGTAGAATAGGGGGTGGATAGAAAAGAATATGAAAGAGGGCTGAGTGTTGTGTCGCCGGGCCAGCGACGGAGGCCTCCCGAGTGTGTGGGTGCGCAGGCGACGCGTGTGTTGGTGCAGCAGCACCGCGGCGTAGAATAAATACGCGGGGTAGTGGTGGGACGCGGATAAAACAGAATACAATAAAATGTTTTAAAAGATGTAAATCAGGGCAGTCGCCGAGATGTATATAGGTGTAAGAATAAATAGTAAAAAGAGAGAAAGAAAAACGCACAGTGGAAGAATAAAATAAATAAAATGGATAGAATGTAAAGCGCGCCTTAGACTAGAATAAAGTAGAGTAAAATACAGTCAGGCCAGTCCGGAGCACTGGCGTTGCCCGCGGGTCTCTTGTTAACGCGGATGAAATCAATAAATCGCAATAAATAAATAAATAAATAAAACGCGTCACAATAAATACGTATAATAAATAAGAGACAATCACAAACAAGTATCAGCTGCTTTGCTCGCTCCCGGATAAAATTGTAAAAAATAAAACAGTGTATAAAGACTAGAGATAGAATAAATAAGACGTCACGGTGTATAAACGATGAAATAAATAAATAAGACGTCACGCGGTATAAACAAATAAGTTAAAATGTAGTAAATAAATAAATAACGAGCATAAAACGTGGTTAAAATCGAACAGCTGATACGGGCAACGCCGACTATGTTCCCTTCGGCCTATTCCGACCGAGCTCGTGCGTGAAAGAAGGACAGCAATAGAGTGGGGGACAGAGAGACGTGTCGAAGGAAGCAAAGCGGTAGAGAAAGAGAGAGAGAAAGCGGGCGATAGAGAAGGATGCGGAGGCGAAGCGGAAAGCCTCTCTATCGCGAGAGTCAAAGCGTAAGAATAAAGACTAGAATAAATAAAAAGGCTAGGACTGATCCCCAAGCAGGGATCAGTAGCGTTAGAAGAGTTCTACCCGCGGTAGAGAAGCCAGAGAAAGGAGCCGAATAAATCTCGGGAAGAGGTGTATGTCCGATGTTTAAAATGACAGGCGTGTGCCTCGGTCGCCAATTATGTCAATTATGACACCTCTTCCTTTAATTTATTCGACGGGGAATAGAGAGGAACACCCCTCGCATGCACTGTGGTGCACCGGACCGCGATAAAGCTCGCGAAACGGTGCAATTCCACGAGCGAATTTAAACTTTTCAGAAAGCAATCAACGGTTGCCGTTGATTGTTTTCGGAAAGGTCGCGAGAAGGTGTATTAGGTTATGGGTGCCACCTGAGGTGAGGCGGTGGCAGCGGTTCCACCGTTCGCACACTCAGCTGGGGGGACTAGGTGCCGTTTACCGAGCTACGTCAGAGAGAGCGACGTCACTCGGGCAACGACTCCTAGAGGGGGAAAGCGATAGTAGAAGAGAGAGAAAGACTTACTCGGTCAGCTGGCTGGCTGGGCTGTCGGCTCCGGCTGGTCCTGCGGCGGCGCTTGGCGGGAGAGTCGCTTATCGAACAAGTCGTCTATCGGACACAAATTTTCTCCCGCACAACTTTTGGGTCGCTTCTCGGTCTGTTCGGGGAGTCAGAATATGGTTGGAAAAGACTAATTGAGCCAATCCTGGCGGCACTGCAATGCCAGGCTGACTCGCGACGGAGGTGGAGCAAGCACCAACGCTCCGTCAGTTTCCAAAAATCAGATTAATATTCTGACTCCCCAATGGGGAGTGTATCAGATATTAAGCTGATAAGAACAGATAAAGTGGCGTTTATTTATAACAAACAATGTTTAGGCCCCCCCATTACAATTGCTGGGTTTAGCTGGGGGGCCTAACAAGGGATGGTTTCTCCCGGTTATCGGGGCACGTTCCTACATTGCATTTCGGGCAATGTTAGTCAATCTCGGCGAGCTGCCATGGTTAAGTCGCCTTCTTAAAATGACCACTAGTCGTGGTCATTGCATCATAAATAAAATAAATATATAAAAGACGTAGACAAAAAAAAAAAAAAAAAAAAAAAAAAAGAACGAGAGTAAGAAAGAAGAACGAGGGGAGTGCGAGGGGTGACGCTTCGCGAGTCTGATGTGAGGCGCCCCCTTGTTTCGCTGGTGCCGCCCTTACCTCCGGTCCTATATAGAGTATAGTCATGGTGAAATTTGACCGGAAGGTAGCCCATTCGGGGAGCGGTCGGGGAGGGGGCCCGACGACGGCATAACGGCAGGGGCGTCAGACGGGTGCTGGTATTGCCTTATCTTTGAGACGTGCTCGACGTATATGTCACGGGACCATCTCATTGTGTCAGTGACAATGAGTCGGCGCATCAGCGCTGCATAGCGCGGTGAAACGCACAGACGCTTCAACACCGGCTCATTGCCCTGATCCCATGTACCAAGGGCGCCTACGACGATCGCATCCACATCCACCGAATACCCTGCCGCGTGTAATGCAGTTGCAAGCGGGGTATACTTGACGATCTTCGATCGTCGAGCATCCTCCATGGCCTTGCACTGGTTCTCAAACGCGATAGTGACATCGATGATGTGGATGCGTTTCGCCGCCTCGTCACGGATAACAATATCCGGACGGAGAGCAGCTAGATCGCCGTTGACGCCCTCCACCCTTTGATTGAGTCGGATGGCTCCCTTCGCTCTACAGGCTTTCGCCACCCGCGCCATAACCGCGTCGTGACGAAGCTGCAGAGCGGCCGAGTGAGGCAGACAGTGGCAGATTACGTGAGGTAACGTCTCACTCGGATAACCGCACTGCCTGCAGCGCTTGTCGCCCGCGCCCCAGCGTCGCGCCCCATTAAGGGGAAGGACATCGAGGCGCGCGCGATGAATGAAGCGCCACTCGGCGAACCGGGCGTACCTGCCGTCGCGGAGGAAGGCATTGCTGACTCCCGACCGCGACGACACCTGATAAACCTTGCCTTGATCAGGTTTAGCCAGGAGAGAGCACAAGTAACCCTCTTGCACTGCAATTCTCAGACGACGAATCACCTGAGAAGTTGCGCCCGGGGGGATTATAGTCCGCCGGCCCTCCGACCCTCGACATTCTAGGAGAATCTCGTTGGTCAGAGAGTCGTACCGCCATGCCAGGTGCAGGTGTTTTGCCTGGCGACGCGAAGCCATTCGTACCCGGGTCCACAGGCCAGGGTCTCCCTGGAGGTCGCACGCGAACGGTCCTTCGAGGGAACCTGACAAAAATGCGGCGACCTGTTCCTGTGTGGGCTGGATGGATGTTCGTCTCCGGACTGCATTCATCAGCGAGGTCCTGGCCCGCTCAGCGATCGCGCCGTCCTTGCAGGATAACATCCTGAAGGCGTGCGCGATCGTGAGCACGTCGGCCAGGTCCGCCATTGGAATGAGCCCGGCTCCGCCCCGCCAAGTGGGAAGGTAAACTACCTCCGCACTGGCCCGCTGGGGGAGATTCATCCAACCCTTGACCAGACGTTTGACAAACTTGTCAAACGTCTTTAGTGGGGTCTTCTGGACAGACCCGCCCCTCAAGATGTAATCCAGCCGTGGCAGTATGAATGTCTTAAGGGCATCCATCTTTTGCCACGGGGCGAGGGGCGAATCGTCAATGGCTTTCGCGTCCTCCATCATCCGGATGATGTTGGCGGTAGGGGTTTGGCTCACCCGGGAACCAACCGGAATTCCCAGGTACTCGTAAGCCTCACCCTCTCCCAAGGCTTTCAATTCCTCACCGTCGAGAAGGAAGACGGAAGGCTGCGCTTTCTGTGCGCTTCCCTTCCCCCGAAGGTGAACGGTAGCGCACTTCTTGGGGTTGAATTTCAACCCCGCCGCAGCCGCCGACTTCTGGATCTCGTCGAGGAGGGATTGCATCTCCGCTGGTGAGGCCGCCACAAGACCAATGTCGTCCGCGTAGGCGAACGCACGGTGCAAGTCCTCCCCCAACCTATAGCCCATCGGCAACGATTCGACGGATCGAATCACTCGCTCGATGGCCAGGTTGAAGGTCATTGGACTACACGGACAACCTTGCTTGACCCCAGCCAGCATGGGGATGTTTTCTGTAAAGCCCCGGGAGGTACGGACTCTAGTCGTGCATCCGGAGTTCATGGAGAGCATGAGCTTCCGGATGTTGAGGGGTAAACCGGCACCCTCAAAGGCGTCGAACAGGGTGACGTGGGGGATCGACCCGAACGCGTTGGTCAAATCAAGCCACGCCACCACGGCTTGTCGACCCTCTCTCCGGCTGTCCTCCAGGATTTCCTGAAGCATGAAGTTGTGCTCATGACACCCCTCATGCTTCAGGAAACCCTTCTGAGGATGACTCAGCCGTTTTCCCAAAACCGCGAACCTCATCAACCGGTCCGCCAACACTGCAGCGAACAGCTTGGCTACTGTGTCGCCGAGCGCTAGCGGACGCCAGTTAGAAAGGTCGCTTCGGTCCCCTTTCTTATAAATAAGAACGGTGTTCGAGGACTTCCACGACTCCGGAATGGCCTCCGTGCGAAGGCAGGCGTTGAACGCAGAGGCGAGCACGTGACACCCTGGATCCGCCTTCCTCAGCTCTTCGTAGGTGACCCCGTCCGGACCCGGAGCGCTTTTATGCGTCCGCTTCAGACGGGATTCAACCTCCGACGCCGAGAACGGCCTCACCAGTGCGCCCCGCAACTCGCCCTCTTCGTCCGTGGGCCACTCCGGCCACGCATAGGGCTCACCCACAGGGGGGGCCGTCGCCGAGTACATTTTTCGGAAGTACTGGCCGACCTCCTCCGCACCGACTTCGCAGTGCGGGGAAGGACCGGTCAGCACCTCTTCCATCGCTCGGCGCCGATTCTCCCTGTACAGGCGCTGCAGCCTCGTGGCTTTCTTGACATGGTCCTCCGGGCCCTGCTGTTCGGGGGCCCTAGGACGACCATGTTGGCGGTTAGTCCCCCCCTTAGCCGATCGAGACTGGAAGAAGGTGGTCAGATCTTGGGCCACCCCCTCCAGGAGCTCAATCGTCTCGACCCCCTCGGCGCGTGAGATAAGAGCCTCGCGAATATTCGCTTCGGCCCGTCTCGCATCGCGCCCAGGAAGTCGGGGAGGATTGGAGTTCGCGGGGGGAGAGAGGGAAGTTTCGCGCCCACGACTCGTTTGGGAGGACTGGGGAGTGGTACTACTATTTGGACGGCCCCGGGGCAGTCCACGTCGAGAACGCGTCGAAGGGGCAGAAACGCGAGCACCCGCCGACGCACCGGCAGCAGCCGACCGGGGGCCCCCTCGGCGATCGCTCGCCGCGGTTAAGTGGGGCTCAGGTGGTGGCTGCGACGGTATGCGCGACTTATAACTAAGGGTTAGGGGGGGGGGTGGGGGTGGGGATGGTTGTTGGGGACGGCAGTGGCGGTGGCGGCGATGTCGCAGGCGCCGGTGACGATGGCGTTGGGGACCTTGTCCTCCCTCGTCCCGGCGTCCTCCGAAATCCCGCGTTGCTGCCACCCTTTTCCTCCTCGCTCTCCGAGGAGCTGCTGCTGGAGGAGGCGATCCTTCGCCTTAGCCGGTTCTTCCTGGTCCGGGCCGTCTGCCAGAGTTCGTCCGTCCTGGTGGGGGTGGTGGTGAAGATTGGGGAGGCCTCCTGGCCTCCCTCCTCCTGGATGGACATCAGGGGCCGGGGGACGGGCGGCTGCCCCGTCACAACCCTGACCAGTCGCACGAATGGAATGCATGACGTCATGATGGGGCCACCACGAGAGGTCGTCGTGACCGTACTCGTGGTTAAAGTGGCCCCAATCGATGACGTCACAACGGCCAGGGGGATCGGGGGTGCTCCGCTCGTCCGCGGAGGGGGAGTCACCAGCCAGTTGGGGGAAGTCGAGACCGCCCTGTCGTTGGAGGTCCTCCCCTCCTGGACTTGCTCGATGGTAGTTGCTGGTGTTGAATGTCCAGGAGGGTGGGTCGAGACCCCCGAGGTCTCTACGGGGGCCAGGGGCTTTTTAGGGCGCCCTGGTCCGATCTTGGTGGTGGAGGTGGCCCCTTGGCTCACTGGGGGCGCCGGCTCCTTCTTCAGGCGCCCCATCCCCCTCGTGGTGGTGGTGGAGGAGGAGGTGGATCTTGTGGTCACTGTAGACCTCGGGGGCAGACTGGAGGACCTCGTTATCCTCCTTGTCACTGGGCTCGGTGGAGTGCCCAGTGACCTCTTCTTTAAGGGCGGTTTTTCCAGACTTCCCCTGGTAGAATTGTGGCCGGAAGATGACATACTCCCCCTCGAGGTGGTGGTGGAGGGCCCCCGATTCCGTGCTGCGGCTTCCGCGTAGGTGGTCGGCGGTGGGTCGCAGCGGACGGACTTGGGGACGGCCCCGGTCGCCTTGGCGGAGGTGGCGAGCGGCTGGCGTGCCGTGGATGTAGTAGCAGCAGCAGTCCCCTTCGAGAGAAGAGTACTGAGGGTGGCAGTGGTTTTCACCCTCGTGGACTTAGTGGTGGGTGGGGGTGGTCTTAGGACGACGGTCGTCTTCCCCGTCGTCGTCCTCTTGGCCACTGCCGTCTTGGTCGCGTTGCGGGTTAGGGGGGGGTAGATTTTCGGGGGGCTGGGGGGGTGGTGGAATTTCGCGCGGGGGGCGTGTTTACACGCAACGCGGGGGGGACCGTCACAGCCCCCGAGCCTGAAGGGCGGCTCTGCGGGGGGTCGCCTCCGCCGCTGGTGCTGCCGCCGGATCTGCGCACCCCTGAGGTACTCGGGGCATCCGGAGCTGCCCCAGCCCTGAGGGCTGCGGGGTGAAACTTGGCCACGTGGGCGTTAACATCCTTTGTAGGGTATTTACCCTTTCCCACGTGGCCGCAAAATTTGCAGGTGGGAACTAGTGTCCACCCCGCGTGAGTTCGCCTCACGTGCTGGGACAGCTCCAGGTACCCCTTGTACCTAAAGGCGTTGCTTTTGGAAGACTTTTTGCTAAAGCACTCGGGACACGTCAAACCGTCCGTGGCCGGAAGAAGGACGGCAACTTCCCGCGCTGGCGTCGGCGAAGCCATATTAAAAATTGTTAACAAAGGGGGGTCAATAAATAGAATAAATAGGTAAAAAAGGGGGATGGTTAAATATTAAAAATGGCTAAAAAGAGGCCTAATTCGCCGGGCCAGCGACGGGAGTCTCCCGAGTGCTTGGGTGCGCAGACTACACAGGTTGAAATGCAGTAGCACCGCGGCGCGAAGTAAAAAGAGAAAAAACGCAGGGGAAATGGGGGGGACGCGAATAAAATACAATAGAATACAATAAATACGGTTAAAAGAATGTAAATCCTGGCAGTCGCCGAGATATATATGGATATACGTACTAACAGTAATTAAAAACGAAGGAGAAAAGAAATAACGCCGGAACCAAAAATAGAAAAACGAGAGTCGCGGATAAAATAGATATATAATAAAGCGCCTTAGAAGTATAATAAGTTAGAATGAAATAGAACCAGGCCAGGCCGGAGCTCTGGCGTTGCCCGCGAGTCTCTTATTAACGCGGATAAAAACGGTGAAATATGTTGAGTAAATAAATAAATAAATAAAACGCGTCACAATGTATAAATAAATAGAATAAATAAGAGACTATCACGAATAAATATCAGCTGCTGTGCTCGTATCGCGGATAAAAATTGTATAGATAAAACGATGTAAAATGACTAGAAATATAAGAATAAATAAGACGTCACGGTGTATAAAACAATGAAATAAATAGATAAGACGTCACGCGGTATGAACAAATAGGTTAAAATGTAATAAATAAATAAATAACGAGCAGCGAACACGTATAAAATCGAGCAGCTGATCGGGCAACGCCGACCGAATCCCCTTTGGCCTTGACCGACAAAGCAAGTGCGCGAAGGAAGTATAGATATAGTGGGGGAGACAGAGAAGCGTGTCGAAGGAAGCAAAGCAGTAGAGAAAGAGAGAGAGACAGCGGGCGACAGAAAGGATCGGAGGCGAAGCGGAAGCCTCTCTATCGCGAGAGTCAAAGCGATAAAATAAAAATGACTAGAGTAAAAGCGATAGCCTAGAGCTGATCCCCTTGCAGGGATCAGTCGCGTAAAAGAGAAATCTACTCGCGAAAGAGAAGCGAGTGGAAGGAGCCGAATAGCTCTCGGGAAGAGGTGTTTGTCCGATGTTCTAAAATGACAGGCGTAACGCCTCTGTCGCCAATTAGTCAATTATTACACCTCTTCCTTCGAATTATTCGGCAGGGAGTAGAAAGGAGCACCTCCCGCATGCACTGTGGTGCACCGGCTCGCGATAAACCTCGCGAAACGGTGCAATTCCACGAGCGAATTTAAACCTTTTGGAATACAACCAACGGTTTCCCGTTAGTTGTTTTGCAAAAGGTCGCGAGAAGGTGTATTAGGTTATAGGAGCCACCTGAGGTGAGGCGGTGGCAGCGGTTCCACCGTCCGCACGCTCAGCTGGGGGGACTAGCAGTCAGCTGCCGCGCTACGTCAGAGAGTGACGTCACGCGAGCAACGACTCCTAGGGAGACAAAGCGATAGAATTGAAAAGGAAAGAGCACTTACTCGGTGGTGTCAGCTGGCTGGGCTGCGTCTGGCTCCGGCTGGTCCTGCGGCGGCGCTTGGCGGGAGAGTCGCTTATCGAACAAGTCGCTTATCGAACACTGAAAAGTTCTCCCGCACGATAACGAGTCGCTTCTCGGTCTGATGTCTGTTCTGGGGAGTCAGAAATATATTTTGGAAAGCAGCTAATTGAGCCAATCCTGGCGGCACTGCAATGCCAGGCTGACTCGCGACGGAGGTGGAGCAAGCACCAACGCTCCGTCAGTTTCCAAAAATCAGATTAATATTCTGACTCCCCAATGGGGAGTGTATCAGATATTAAGCTGATAAGAACAGATAAAGAGGCGTTTATTCAAACAATTTTTTAAATACATAGTATCTGCCGGGTTATAGGCTCGTACTTAAACAAGAACTTGTGCTTCCCGGCAATCGGTGCTCTCACTCCAAGTCATTGTCGTCAATCTCGGCGAAACTGCCCTGGTAACATTCAGCTCGTAAAATGGCCATCTTTAGTGGCCATTATATTATATAAATAAAAGGGGACGAGGGGGCATAAAAAGAAAGAGAGAAGGGAGAAGAAAAAAAAAAAAAAAAAAAAAAAAAAAAAAAAAGGAAAAAAAAAAAAAAGGGGGGGGGGGAATGAAATGCAGGGATGGGGGGGACTTCGCGGAGCTTGTGTGAGGCGCCCCCTTGTTTCGCTGGTGCCGCCCTTACCTCCGGTCCTATATGCAATGTATTCATGGTAGATTTTGACCGGAAGGTAGCCCATTCGGAGAGCGGTCGGGGAGGGGGCCCGACGGCGGCGTAACGGCAGGAGCGTCGAACGGGAGCTGGTACTGCCTGATCTTCGACACGTGCTCGACGTATATGTCACGGGACCATCTCATTGTGTCAGTGACAATAAGTCGGCGCATCAGCGCTGCGTAGCGCGGTGAGACGCACAGTCGCTTCAGCACCGGCTCATTGCCCTGATCCCATGTACCAAGGGCGCCTACGACGATCGCATCCACATCCACCGAATACCCTGCCGCGTGCAATGCAGTTGCAAGCGGAGTATACTTGACGATCTTCGATCGTCGAGCATCCTCCATGGCCTTGCACTGGTTCTCGAACGCGATAGTGACATCGATGATGTGGATGCGTTTCGCCGCCTCGTCACGGATAACAATATCCGGACGGAGAGCAGCTAGATCGCCGTTGACGCCCTCCACCCTTTGATTTAATCGGATGGCTCCCTTCGCTCTACAGGCTTTCGCCACCCGCGCCATAACCGCGTCGTGGCGAAGCTGCAGAGCGGCCGAGTGAGGCAGACAGTGACAGATTACGTGAGGTAACGTCTCACTCGGATAACCGCACTGCCTGCAGCGCTTGTCGCCCGTGCCCCAGCGTCGCGCCCCATTAAGGGGAAGGACATCGAGGCGCGCGCGATGAATGAAGCGCCACTCGGCGAACCGGGCGTACCTGCCGTCGCGGAGGAAGGCATTGCTGACTCCCGACCGCGACGACACCTGGTAAACCTTGCCTTGATCAGGTTTAGCCAGGAGAGAGCACAAGTAGCCCTCTTGCACTGCAATTCTCAGGCGACGAATCACCTGAGAAGTTGCGCCCGGGGGGATAATAGTCCGCCGGCCCTCTGACCCTCGACATTCTAGGAGAATCTCGTTGGTTAGAGAGTCGTACCGCCATGCCAGGTGCAGATGTTTTGCCTGGCGACGCGAAGCCATTCGTACCCGGGTCCACAGGCCAGGATCCCCCTGGAGGTCGCACGCGAACGGTCCTTCAAGAGAACCTGACAAAAATGCGGCGACCTGTTCCTGTGTGGGCTGGATGGATGTTCGTCTCCGGACTGCATTCATCAGCGAGGTCCTGGCCCGCTCAGCGATCGCGCCGTCCTTGCAGGATAGCATCCTGAAGGCATGCGCGATCGTGAGCACGTCGGCCAGGTCCGCCATCGGAATGAGCCCGGCTCCGCCCCGCCAAGTGGGAAGGTAAACTACCTCCGCACTGGCCCGCTGGGGGAGATTCATCCAACCCTTGACCAGACGTTTGACAAATTTGTCAAACGTCTTTAGTGGGGTCTTCTGGACAGACCCGCCCCTCAAGATGTAATCCAGCCGTGGCAGTATGAATGTCTTAAGGGCATCCATCTTTTGCCACGGGGCGAGGGGCGAATCGTCAACGGCTTTCGCGTCCTCCATCATCCGGATGATGTTGGCGGTAGGGGTTTGGCTTACCCGGGAACCGACCGGAATTCCCAGGTACTCGTAAGCCTCACCCTCTCCCAAGGCTTTCAATTCCTCACCGTCGAGAAGGAAAACGGAAGGCTGCGCTTTCTGTGCGCTTCCCTTCCCCCGAAGGTGAACGGTAGCGCACTTCTTGGGGTTGAATTTCAACCCCGCCGCAGCCGCCGCCCTCTGGATCTCGTCGAGGAGGGATTGCATCTCCGCTGGTGAGGCCGCCACAAGACCAATGTCGTCCGCGTAGGCGAATGCACGGTGCAAGTCCTCCCCCAACCTATAGCCCATCGGCAACGATTCGACGGATCGAATCACTCGCTCGATGGCCAGGTTGAAGGTCATTGGACTACACGGACAACCTTGCTTGACCCCAGCCAGCATGGGGATGTTTTCTGTAAAGCCCCGGGATGTACGGACTCTAGTCGTGCATCCGGAGTTCATGGAGAGCATGAGCTTCCGGATGTTGAGGGGTAAACCGGCACCCTCAAAGGCGTCGAACAGGGTGACGTGGGGGATCGACCCGAACGCGTTGGTCAAATCAAGCCACGCCACCACGGCTTGTCGACCCTCCCTCCGGCTGTCCTCCAGGATTTCCTGAAGCATGAAGTTGTGCTCATGACACCCCTCATGCCTCAGGAAACCCTTCTGAGGATGACTCAGCCGTTTTCCCAAAACCGCGAACTTCATCAACCGGTCCGCCAACACTGCAGCGAACAGCTTGGCTACTGTGTCGCCGAGCGCTAGCGGACGCCAGTTAGAAAGGTCGCTTCGGTCCCCTTTCTTATAAATAAGAACGGTGTTCGAGGACTTCCACGACTCCGGAATGGCCTCCGTGCGAAGGCAGGCGTTGAACGCAGAGGCGAGCACGTGACACCCTGGATCCGCCTTCCTCAGCTCTTCGTAGGTGACCCCGTCCGGACCCGGAGCGCTTTTATGCGTCCGCTTCAGACGGGATTCAACCTCCGACGCCGAGAACGGCCTCACCAGTGCGTCCCGCAACTCGCCCTCTTCGTCCGTGGGCCACTCCGGCCACGCATAGGGCTCGCCCACAGGGGGGGCCGTCGCCGAGTACATTTTTCGGAAGTACTGGCCGACCTCCTCCGCACCGACTTCGCAGTGCGGGGAAGGACCGGTCAGCACCTCTTCCATCGCTCGGCGCCGATTCTCCCTGTACAGGCGCTGCAGCCTCGTGGCTTTCTTGACATGGTCCTCCGGGCCCTGCTGTTCGGGGGCCCTGGGACGACCATGTTGGCGGTTAATCCCCCCCTTAGCCGATCGAGACTGGAAGAAGGTGGTCAGATCTTGGGCCACCCCCTCCAGGAGCTCAATCGTCTCGACCCCCTCGGCGCGTGAGATAAGAGCCTCGCGAATATTCGCTTCGGCCCGTCTCGCATCGCGCCCAGGAAGTCGGGGAGGATTGGAGTTCGCGGGGGGAGAGAGGGAAGTTTCGCGCCCACGACTCGTTTGGGAGGACTGGGGAGTGGTACGAATATTTGGACGGCCCCGGGGCAGTCCACGTCGAGAACGCGTCGAAGGGGCAGAAACGCGAGCACCCGCCGACGCACCGGCAGCAGCCGACCGGGGGCCCCCTCGGCGATCGCACGCCGCGGTTAGGTGGGGCTCAGGTGGTGGCTGCGACGGTATGCGCGAAGTAAAACTAAGGGTTAAGGGGGGGGAAGGCGCGGGTGGGTTCGTTGGGGACGGCAGTGGCGGCGCTGGGGGCGAAGGCTCCGGTGTCGATGGCGTAGGGGATGTCATCCTCCCTCGTCCCGGAGTCCTCCGAAATCCCGCGCTGCTGCCACCCTTTTCCTCGTCACTCTCCGAGGAGCTGTCGCTGTAGACGATCCGTCTCCTCATCTGCGACGTCTTCTTCTTCTTCCTCGGGGCCGTTTCCCACGGCCTCTCCGAGCTGGGGGGGGTGGTGAAATTTGGGGGGGCCTCCTGGCCCCCCTCCTCCTCCTCGATGGGACCCAGGGGCTGGAAAATGAGCGGCCGCTCCGTCACGACCCTGACCGCGTGCGTGGTCGTGATGCACGACGTCATTATGGGGCCACTGCGTGTCGTCGTGGTGACGGTGCACGTAGTAAGGGTGGCCCCGGCTGATGACGTCGCTACGGCCAGGGGAGGCAGAGTTATGCCGCCCAGTTGTGGAGGGGGAGTCGCCGGCCAGTTCGGGGAAGTGGAAACCGCCCTCTGGATGGAGGCCCTCTCCCCCTGGACTTGCCCGATGGTGGTGGCTGATGTTGAGGGTCCAGGGGGGTGGATCGATGCCTCCGAGGTTGCTTCGGAGGCCGGGTTCTTCTTGGGACGACCCGGCCCCCTCTTAAGGATGGTGGTGGCCTCCTGGCCCGTTGGGGGCGCCGAATCCTTTTTCGGGCGCCCCGGCCCCTTCTTGGTGGTGGTGGAGGTAGCGGTGGGCCTGGGAGGCAGAGTCGACCTCGGAGGCAGACTCGAGGACCTCGTGATTCTTCTCGTCACTGGGCTCGGTGGAGTTCCCAGTGACCTCTTCTTCACGGGCGGTTTCTCCAAACTTCCCCTCGTGGAGTTGTGGCCGGAGGATGTTGTTGTGCTCCCCCTCGAGCTGGTGGTGGCGAGCCCCTGGTTCCTCGTCACAGCCTCCGCGTAGGTGGTGGGCGGCGGGCTGTGACGGACGGGCTTGGGAACGGCCCCGGTCGCCTTGGTGGTGGTGGTGAGCGCTGGACGGACCGTCGATGTCGAAGCGACAGCGGACCCCTTCGAGGAGCGAGTAGTAAGGGTGGCGGTGGTTGACGCCCTCGTGGTTCTGGTGGTGGGTGGGGGCGCCTTGAGGAAGGCTGTCAACGTCCCCGTTGTCATCCTCTTGGCCACTGCCGTCCTCGTCGCGTTGCGGGTTAAGGGCGGGGTAGATTTTCGGGGGGCTGGGGGGGTGGTAGAATTTCGCGCGGGGGGTGTATTTACACGCAACGCGGGGGGGACCGTCGCAGCCCCCGAGCCTGAAGGGCGGCTCTGCGGGGGGTCGCCTCCGCCGCTGGTGCTGCCGCCGGATCTGCGCACCCCTGAGGTGCCGGGGGCACCCGGAGCAGTCCCAGCACTCTGGGCTGCGGGGTGGAATTTGGCTACGTGGGCGTTAACATCCTTGGTAGGGTATTTGCCCTTTCCCACGTAGCCACAATACCGGCAGGTAGGTGTTAGGTTCCACCCCGCGTGAGTACGCCTCACGTGCTGGGCGAGCTCCAGGTACCCCTTGTACCTGAACGAATTGCTCTTTGACGACTTCTTATTGTAGCACTCGGGACACGTAAGGCCGTCCGTGGCCGGAAGTAGGACGGCAACTTCCCTCGTTGGCACCGGCGAAGCCATTATAAAAAGTTGGGTATAGAAGGGGGCAAAAGGGAAGAAATGCTAAAGTATAAAGAAATAAATAGGGGGGGGGGCGTATTAAAAGAAGAAAAGAAAATGGCTAGTGATTGTTTTTCGCCGGGCCAGCGACGGAAGCCTCCCGAGTGCGTGGGTGCGCGGGCGGAACGTACGATAGTGCAGCAGCACCGCGGCGCGAGATAAATACGCGGGGACAGTGGTGGGACGCGGATAAAACAGAGTATAATAGTACGTTTTAAAAGATGTAAATCAGGGCAGTCGCCGAGATATATAAATATAAATATAAAATAAATAGTGATTAAAATAAATATGGGAGAGTAAAAGGGAAAGGAACGCCGTGGAGTATAAAATAAAATATAGAATAGAAGTATTAATATAAGTAGCGCCTTAAAGTAGAGGTAAAATAAAGTAGATAAAACCAGGCCAGTCCGGAGCACTGGCGTTGCCCTCTTGTTACTTGTTTACGCGGATAAAAGACGATGAAATAGAAATAAATAGATAAATAGAACGCGTAACAGTAAGTGTATAAAATAAATAGGAAACAATCACAGACACGTAACAGCTGTTTAGCTCGCTCCCGGGTAAAAGTGTATAAATAAAACAGTGTAGAATGACTAGAAATTAAAAGAACAATAAATAAGACGTCACGGTGTATAGAACAATGAAATAAATAAATAAGACGTCACGCGATATGAACGAATAAGTTAAAATACAATGAATAAATAAATAGCGAGCAAAGAACGTGGTTAAAATCGAACAGCTGATACGGGCAACGCCGACTATGTTCCCTTCGGCCTATTCCGACCGAGTTCGTGCGTGAAAGAAGGACAGCAATAGAGTGGGAGACAGAGAGACGTGTCGAAGGAAGAACAGCGGTAGAGAAAGAGAGAGAGAAAGCGGGCGATAGAAGAGGATGCGGAGGCGAAGCGGAAAGCCTCTCTATCGCGAGAGTCAAAGCAATAGAAATAAAGACTAGAATAGTAAAAGGCTAGGACTGATCCCCAAGCAGGGATCAGTAGCGTTAAAAGAGTTCTACCCGCGGTAGAGAAGCCAGAGAAAGGAGCCGAATAAATCTCGGGAAGAGGTGTGTGTCGGGTGTTAAAATGACAGGCGTGTGCCTCTGTCGCCAATTGAGTCAATTATTACACCTCTTCCTTTGATTTATTCGACAGGGAATAGAGAGGAACACCCCCCGCATGCACTGTGGTGCACCGGCTCGCGATAAACCTCGCGAAACGGTGCAATTCCACGAGTGAATTTAAACTTTTCGGAAAGCAATCAACGGTTACCGTTGATTGTTTTCGGAAAGGTCGCGAGAAGGTGTATAGGTTTCTAGGTGCCACCTGAGGTGAGGCGGTGGCAGCGGTTCCACCGTTCGCACGCTCAGCTGGGGGGACTAGGTGCCGTTTACCGAGCTACGTCAGAGAGAGCGACGTCACTCGGGCAACGACTCCTAGAGGGGGAAAGCGATAGTAGAAGAGAGAGAAAGACTTACTCGGTCAGCTGGCTGGCTGGGCTGTCGGCTCCGGCTGGTCCTGCGGCGGCGCTTGGCGGGAGAGTCGCTTATCGAACAAGTCGTCTATCGGACACAAATTTTCTCCCGCACAACTTTTGGGTCGCTTCTCGGTCTGTTCTGGGGAGTCAGAATATGGTTGGAAAAGACTAATTGAGCCAATCCTGGCGGCACTGCAATGCCAGGCTGACTCGCGACGGAGGTGGAGCAAGCACCAACGCTCCGTCAGTTTCCAAAAATCAGATTAATATTCTGACTCCCCAATGGGGAGTGTATCAGATATTAAGCTGATAAGAACAGATAAAGTGGCGTTTATTCAAACAATGTTTAGGCCCCCCCGTTACAATTGCTGGGTTTAGCTGGGGGGCCTAACAAAAAATGGTTTCTCCCGACTTGGGGTATGTACATTTCATATTAAAATATGTATGTCAATCTCGGCGAGCTGCCATGGTAAAATCCCTTCCTAAAATGGCCACTAGCGTGGCCATTGTATTATTAAAATTATAATAAATAAAAAGAGAAGAAAAGAAAAGAGAAATATAAAACATAGGCTAAAATAAAAAAAAAAAAAAACGAGGGGAATGCGGGGGGTAGCGCTTCGCGGTTCTAGTGTGAGGCGCCCCCTTAATTCGCTGGAGCCGCCCTTACCTCCGGTCCTATATAATGTGTGGTCATGGTCGAATTTGACCGGAAGGTAGCCCATTCGGGGAGCGGTCGGGGAGGGGGCCCGACGGCGGCGTAACGGCAGGAGCGTCGAACGGGTGCTGGTACTGCCTGATCTTCGATACGTGCTCGACGTATATGTCACGGGACCATCTCATTGTGTCAGTGACAATGAGTCGGCGCATCAGCGCTGCATAGCGCGGTGAAACGCACAGACGCTTCAACACCGGCTCATTGCCCTGATCCCATGTACCAAGGGCGCCTACGACGATCGCATCCACATCCACCGAATACCCTGCCGCGTGCAATGCAGTTGCAAGCGGAGTATACTTGACGATCTTCGATCGTCGAGCATCCTCCATGGCCTTGCACTGGTTCTCGAACGCGACAGTGACATCGATGATGTGGATGCGTTTCGCCGCCTCGTCACGGATAACAATATCCGGACGGAGAGCAGCTAGATCGCCGTTGACGCCCTCCACCCTTTGATTGAGTCGGATGGCTCCCTTCGCTCTACAGGCTTTCGCCACTCGCGCCATAACCGCGTCGTGACGAAGCTGCAGAGCGGCCGAGTGAGGCAGACAGTGACAGATTACATGAGGTAACGTCTCATTCGGGTAACCGCACTGCCTGCAGCGCTTGTCGCCCGTGCCCCAGCGTCGCGCCCCATTAAGGGGAAGGACATCGAGGCGCGCGCGATGAATGAAGCGCCACTCGGCGAACCGGGCGTACCTGCCGTCGCGGAGGAAGGCATTGCTGACTCCCGACCGCGACGACACCTGATAAACCTTGCCTTGATCAGGTTTAGCCAGGAGAGAGCACAAGTAACCCTCTTGCACTGCAATTCTCAGACGACGAATCACCTGAGAAGTTGCGCCCGGGGGGATTATAGTCCGCCGGCCCTCCGACCCTCGACATTCTAGGAGAATCTCGTTGGTCAGAGAGTCGTACCGCCATGCCAGGTGCAGGTGTTTTGCCTGGCGACGCGAAGCCATTCGTACCCGGGTCCACAGGCCAGGGTCTCCCTGGAGGTCGCACGCGAACGGTCCTTCGAGGGAACCTGACAAAAACGCGGCGACCTGTTCCTGTGTGGGCTGGATGGATGTTCGTCTCCGGACTGCATTCATCAGCGAGGTCCTGGCCCGCTCAGCGATCGCGCCGTCCTTGCAGGATAACATCCTGAAGGCGTGCGCGATCGTGAGCACGTCGGCCAGGTCCGCCATTGGAATGAGCCCGGCTCCGCCCCGCCAAGTGGGAAGGTAAACTACCTCCGCACTGGCCCGCTGGGGGAGATTCATCCAACCCTTGACCAGACGTTTGACAAATTTGTCAAACGTCTTTAGTGGGGTCTTCTGGACGGACCCGCCCCTCAAGATGTAGTCCAGCCGTGGCAGTATGAACGTCTTAAGGGCGTCCATCTTTTGCCACGGGGCGAGAGGCGAGTCGTCGATGGCTTTCGCGTCCTCCATCATCCGGATGATGTTGGCGGTAGGGGTTTGGCTAACCCGGGAACCAACCGGAATTCCCAGGTACTCGTAAGCCTCACCCTCTCCCAAGGCTTTCAATTCCTCACCGTCGAGAAGGAAGACGGAAGGCTGCGCTTTCTGTGCGCTTCCCTTCCCCCGAAGGTGAACGGTAGCGCACTTCTTGGGGTTGAATTTCAACCCCGCCGCAGCCGCCGACTTCTGGATCTCGTCGAGGAGGGATTGCATCTCCGCTGGTGAGGCCGCCACAAGACCAATGTCGTCCGCGTAGGCGAATGCACGGTGCAAGTCCTCCCCCAACCTATAGCCCATCGGCAACGATTCGACGGATCGAATCACTCGCTCGATGGCCAGGTTGAAGGTCATTGGACTACACGGACAACCTTGCTTGACCCCAGCCAGCATGGGGATGTTTTCTGTAAAGCCCCGGGATGTACGGACTCTAGTCGTGCATCCGGAGTTCATGGAGAGCATGAGCTTCCGGATGTTGAGGGGTAAACCGGCACCCTCAAAGGCGTCGAACAGGGTGACGTGGGGGATCGACCCGAACGCGTTGGTCAAATCAAGCCACGCCACCACGGCTTGTCGACCCTCTCTCCGGCTGTCCTCCAGGATTTCCTGAAGCATGAAGTTGTGCTCGTGACACCCCTCATGCTTCAGGAAACCCTTCTGAGGATGACTCAGCCGTTTTCCCAAAACCGCGAACTTCATCAACCGGTCCGCCAACACTGCGGCGAACAGCTTGGCTACTGTATCGCCGAGCGCTAGCGGACGCCAATTAGAAAGGTCGCTTCGGTCCCCTTTCTTATAAATAAGAACGGTGTTCGAGGACTTCCACGACTCCGGAATGGCCTCCGTGCGAAGGCAGGCATTGAACACAGAGGCGAGCACGTGACACCCTGGATCCGCCTTCCTCAACTCTTCGTAGGTGACCCCGTCCGGACCCGGAGCGCTTTTATGCGTCCGCTTCAGACGGGATTCAACCTCCGACGCCGAGAACGGCCTCACCAGTGCGCCCCGCAACTCACCCTCTTCGTCCGTGGGCCACTCCGGCCACGCATAGGGCTCACCCACAGGGGGGGCCGTCGCCGAGTACATTTTTCGGAAGTACTGGCCGACCTCCTCCGCACCGACTTCGCAGTGCGGGGAAGGACCGGTCAGCACCTCTTCCATCGCTCGGCGCCGATTCTCCCTGTACAGGCGCTGCAGCCTCGTGGCTTTCTTGACATGGTCCTCCGGGCCCTGCTGTTCGGGGGCCCTGGGACGACCATGTTGGCGGTTGATCCCCCCCTTAGCCGATCGAGACTGGAAGAAGGTGGTCAGATCTTGGGCCACCCCTTCCAGGAGCTCAATCGTCTCGACCCCCTCGGCGCGTGAGATAAGAGCCTCGCGAATATTCGCTTCGGCCCGTCTCGCATCGCGCCCAGGAAGTCGGGGAGGATTGGAGTTCGCGGGGGGAGAGAGGGAAGTTTCGCGCCCACGACTCGTTTGGGAGGACTGGGGAGTGGTACTACTATTTGGACGGCCCCGGGGCAGTCCACGTCGAGAACGCGTCGAAGGGGCAGAAACGCGAGCACCCGCCGACGCATCGGCAGCAGCCGACCGGGGGCCCCCTCGGCGATCGCTCGCCGCGGTTAGTTGGGGCTCAGGTGGTGGCTGCGACGGTACACGCGATCTTAAACTAAGGGTGGGGGGGGGGGGATAACGCGGAGATATCTATTGGGGACGGCAGTGGCTGTGGCGGGGATGTCGTCGGCGCCGGTGACGATGGCGTTGGGGACGTAGTCCTCCCTCGTCCCGGCGTCCTTCTGAATCCCCCGGTGCTGCCACCCTTTTCCCCGTCACTCTCCGAGGAGCTGTCGCTATAGACGATCCGCCGTCTCGTCTGCGTCTTCTTCCTCTTCTTCCTCGGGGCCGTCTCCCATGGCGATTCCTGGTTGGGAGGAGTGGTGATGTTCGGGGGGGCCTCCTGGCCCCCCTCCTCCTCCTCGATGCAGACCAGGGGCTGGAAGATGGGCGGCCGCCCCATCACCACCCTGACCGTGTGCGAGGTGGTAATGCACGACGTCATGATGGGGCCACTGCGTGTCGTCGTGGTGACGGTGCACGTCGTCAAAGTGGCCCCAGCCGATGACGTCGTCACGGTCAGGGGGGGAGGGGTTATGCCGCTCGGTTGTGGAGGGGGAGTCGCCGGCCAGTTGGGAGAGGTGGAGGCCGCCCGCAGGGTGGAGGTCCTCCCCCCCTGGACTTGCCCGATGGTGGTGGCCGATGTTGAAGGTCCAGGGGGGTGAATCAATGCCTCCGAGGTTGCTTCAGGGGCCGGGTTCTTCTTAGGACGTCCCGGCCCCTTCTTCAAGGTGGTAGTGGCCTCCTGACCCACTGGGGGCGCCGAGTCCTTCTTCGGGCGCCCCGGCCCCTTCTTGGTGGTAATGGAGGTGGCGGTGGACCTAGGAGGCTGGGATGACCTCGGAGGCAGGCTGGAGGACCTCGTGATTCTTCTTGCCACCGGGCTAGGTGGTGTGCCCGGTGACTTCTTCTTCGCGGGCGGTTTCTCCAAACTTCTCCTGGTGGAGTTGAGGCCGGACGATGATAAACTCCCCCTCGAGCTGGTGGTGGTGTCGAGCCCCTGGCTTCTCGCTACAGCCTCCGCATAGGTGGTGGGCGGCGGGCTGTGACGAGCGATCTTCGGGACGGCCCCGGTCGCCCTGGTGATGGTGGCGGACGCTGGGCGGACCGTCGATGTCGAAGCGACAGCAGTCCCCTTCGAAGAACGGGTACTAAGGGTGGCAGTTGTCGCCGCCCTCGTGGAAGTGGTGGAGGTTGGGGGCGGCTTGAGGAAGGCGGCCAGGGTCCTCGTGGCCGTCCTCTTCGCCACTGCCGTTTTAGCCGCGTTACGGGTTAGGGGGGGGGTGGATTTTCGAAGGGCAGGGGGGGTCGTTGAAGTCCGCGCGGGGGGGGTAGAGGATTTTCGCGAGGGGGCTTGGGGGGTTGTTGATTTCCGCGCGGGGGGGGTCAAAGATTTTCGCGCGGGGGGGGCGTTTATCGCGCGCGTCGCGGGTGCAACCGATGCAGCCACCGAGCCTGAAGGGCGACTCTGCGGAGGGGCGCCTCCGCCGCTGGTGCTGCCGCCGGATCTGCGCACCCCTGAGGTACTCGGGGCATCCGGAGCTGCCCCAGCCCTGAGGGCCGCGGGATGGAACTTGGCCACGTGGGCGTTAACATCCTTTGTAGGGTATTTACCCTTTCCCACGTGGCCGCAAAATTTGCAGGTGGGCACTAGTGTCCACCCCGCGTGAGTTCGCCTCACGTGCTGGGACAGCTCCAGGTACCCCTTGTACCGAAAAGCATTACTTTTCGAAGACTTTTTACTGTAGCACTCGGGACACGTTAGTCCGTCCGTGGCCGGGAGCGGGACGGCAACTTCCCGTGCTGGCACCGGCGAAGCCATATTACGCGTCGTTGAAAGGGGGTCAATAAATAGAATGTATAAATAAATTAGTAAAAGAGGGGGAGGGTCGAATATTAAAAATGGCTATGAGGGTCGTGATTCGCCGGGCCAGCAACGGGAGTCTCCCGAGTGCTTGGGTGCGCAGGCAACGCAAGTTAATGTGCAGCAGCACCGCGGCGCGAAGTAAAAAACGCAGGGGACGGTGGGGGGACGCGGATAAAATACGGTTAGGAGCAATAAATATGGTTAAAAAGATGTAAATCCTGGCAGTCGCCGAGATATATATATAGATATAGGTAATAGTGTTAAAAGAAAAACGCCGAAAAATATAAAGAAACCAAAAGTCGCGGATAAAATGAATATAGAATAAAAGCGCCTTATAGATATGTTAAAATAGAGTAGAAGAAATAAAACCAGGCCAGGCCGGAGCTCTGGCGTTGCCCGCGAGTCTCTTAAATACGCGGATAAAAACGGTGAAATATACTAAGTAAATAAATAAATAAAACGCGTCACAACGTATAAATAACTAGAATAAATAAGAGACGGTCACTAATAAATAACAGCTGTGTTGCTCGATTCGCGGATAAAATTGTATAAATAAAAACTATGTAAATGACTAGACTAGAATACAATAAATAAGACGTCACGGTGTATAAAACAATGAAATAAATAAGACGTCACGCGGTGTATAAACGATGAAGTTAAAATGCAATAAATAAATAAATAACGAGCAACGGACAATGTATAAAATCGAACAGCTGTTCGGGCAACGCCGACCGAATCCCCTTCGGCCTTGACCGACAGAGCAAGTGCGCGAAGGAAGTATAGATATAGTGGGGGAGACAGAGAAGCGTGTCGAAGGAAGCAAAGCAGTAGAGAAAGAGAGAGAAAAAGCGGGCGATAGAGAAGGATGCGGAGACGAAGCGGAACGCCTCTCTATCGCGAGAGTCAAAGCCCCTAAAACTAAGACTAGAGAAAAGAGTAAAAATAGAGCTAAACTGATCCCTATGCAGGGATCAGTCGCGTGAGAAATAAAAACGTTCTACTCGCGAAAGAGAAGCGCGAGTGGAAGGAGCCGAATAGCTCTCGGGAAGAGGTGTGTGTCGATGTTGAAATGACAGGCGTAACGCCTTAGTCGCCAGATATGTCAATTATGACACCTCTTCCTTTGAATTATTCGGCAGGGAATCGAAAGGAGCACCTCCCGCATGCACTGTGGTGCACCGGCTCGCGATAAAGCTCGCGAAACGGTGCAGTTCCACAAGTGAATTTAAACTTCTTGGAATACAGCCAACGGTTTCCCGTTAGTTGTTTTGCAAGAGGTCGCGAGAAGGTGTGTTGGGTTATAGGAGCCACCTGAGGTGAGGCGGTGGCAGCGGTTCCACCGTCCGCACGCTCAGCTGGGGGGACTAGCAGTCAGCCGCCGCGCTACGTCAGAGAGTGACGTCACGCGGGCAACGACTCCTAGGGAAACAAAGCGACAGATAGAAGAAGGAAAGAGCACTTACTCGGTGGTGTCAGCTGGCTGGGCTGCGTCTGGCTCCGGCTGGTCCTGCGGCGGCGCTTGGCGGGAGATCGTCTATCGAACACAAGTCACCTATCGAACACTTGTATCTCCCGCACGACTTTTTGGGTCGCTTCTCGGTCTGTTCTGGGGAGTCAGAATATGATTGGAAAACAGCTAATTGAGCCAATCCTGGCGGCACTGCAATGCCAGGCTGACTCGCGACGGAGGTGGAGCAAGCACCAACGCTCCGTCAGTTTCCAAAAATCAGATTAATATTCTGACTCCCCAATGGGGAGTGTATCAGATATTAAGCTGATAAGAACAGATAAAGTGGCGTTTATTCAAACAATGTTTAGGCCCCCCCGTTACAATTGCTGGGTTTAGCTGGGGGGGCCTAACAAAAAATGGTTTCTCCCGACTTGGGGTATGTACATTTCATATTGAAATATGTATGTCAATCTCGGCGAGCTGCCATGGTAAAATCCCTTCCTAAAATGGCCACTAGCGTGGCCATTGTATTATTAAAATTATAATAAATAAAAAGAGAAGAAAAGAAAAGAGAAATATAAAACATAGGCTAAAATAAAAAAGAAAACGAGGGGAATGCGGGGGGTAGCGCTTCGCGGTTCTAGTGTGAGGCGCCCCCTTAATTCGCTGGAGCCGCCCTTACCTCCGGTCCTATATAGTGTGTGGTCATGGTCGAATTTGACCGGAAGGTAGCCCATTCGGGGAGCGGTCGGGGAGGGGGCCCGACGGCGGCGTAACGGCAGGAGCGTCGAACGGGTGCTGGTACTGCCTGATCTTCGATACGTGCTCGACGTATATGTCACGGGACCATCTCATTGTGTCAGTGACAATGAGTCGGCGCATCAGCGCTGCATAGCGCGGTGAAACGCACAGACGCTTCAACACCGGCTCATTGCCCTGATCCCATGTACCAAGGGCGCCTACGACGATCGCATCCACATCCACCGAATACCCTGCCGCGTGCAATGCAGTTGCAAGCGGAGTATACTTGACGATCTTCGATCGTCGAGCATCCTCCATGGCCTTGCACTGGTTCTCGAACGCGACAGTGACATCGATGATGTGGATGCGTTTCGCCGCCTCGTCACGGATAACAATATCCGGACGGAGAGCAGCTAGATCGCCGTTGACGCCCTCCACCCTTTGATTGAGTCGGATGGCTCCCTTCGCTCTACAGGCTTTCGCCACTCGCGCCATAACCGCGTCGTGACGAAGCTGCAGAGCGGCCGAGTGAGGCAGACAGTGACAGATTACATGAGGTAACGTCTCATTCGGGTAACCGCACTGCCTGCAGCGCTTGTCGCCCGTGCCCCAGCGTCGCGCCCCATTAAGGGGAAGGACATCGAGGCGCGCGCGATGAATGAAGCGCCACTCGGCGAACCGGGCGTACCTGCCGTCGCGGAGGAAGGCATTGCTGACTCCCGACCGCGACGACACCTGATAAACCTTGCCTTGATCAGGTTTAGCCAGGAGAGAGCACAAGTAACCCTCTTGCACTGCAATTCTCAGACGACGAATCACCTGAGAAGTTGCGCCCGGGGGGATTATAGTCCGCCGGCCCTCCGACCCTCGACATTCTAGGAGAATCTCGTTGGTCAGAGAGTCGTACCGCCATGCCAGGTGCAGGTGTTTTGCCTGGCGACGCGAGGCCATTCGTACCCGGGTCCACAGGCCAGGGTCTCCCTGGAGGTCGCACGCGAACGGTCCTTCGAGGGAACCTGACAAAAACGCGGCGACCTGTTCCTGTGTGGGCTGGATGGATGTTCGTCTCCGGACTGCATTCATCAGCGAGGTCCTGGCCCGCTCAGCGATCGCGCCGTCCTTGCAGGATAACATCCTGAAGGCGTGCGCGATCGTGAGCACGTCGGCCAGGTCCGCCATTGGAATGAGCCCGGCTCCGCCCCGCCAAGTGGGAAGGTAAACTACCTCCGCACTGGCCCGCTGGGGGAGATTCATCCAACCCTTGACCAGACGTTTGACAAATTTGTCAAACGTCTTTAGTGGGGTCTTCTGGACGGACCCGCCCCTCAAGATGTAGTCCAGCCGTGGCAGTATGAACGTCTTAAGGGCGTCCATCTTTTGCCACGGGGCGAGAGGCGAGTCGTCGATGGCTTTCGCGTCCTCCATCATCCGGATGATGTTGGCGGTAGGGGTTTGGCTAACCCGGGAACCAACCGGAATTCCCAGGTACTCGTAAGCCTCACCCTCTCCCAAGGCTTTCAATTCCTCACCGTCGAGAAGGAAGACGGAAGGCTGCGCTTTCTGTGCGCTTCCCTTCCCCCGAAGGTGAACGGTAGCGCACTTCTTGGGGTTGAATTTCAACCCCGCCGCAGCCGCCGACTTCTGGATCTCGTCGAGGAGGGATTGCATCTCCGCTGGTGAGGCCGCCACAAGACCAATGTCGTCCGCGTAGGCGAATGCACGGTGCAAGTCCTCCCCCAACCTATAGCCCATCGGCAACGATTCGACGGATCGAATCACTCGCTCGATGGCCAGGTTGAAGGTCATTGGACTACACGGACAACCTTGCTTGACCCCAGCCAGCATGGGGATGTTTTCTGTAAAGCCCCGGGATGTACGGACTCTAGTCGTGCATCCGGAGTTCATGGAGAGCATGAGCTTCCGGATGTTGAGGGGTAAACCGGCACCCTCAAAGGCGTCGAACAGGGTGACGTGGGGGATCGACCCGAACGCGTTGGTCAAATCAAGCCACGCCACCACGGCTTGTCGACCCTCTCTCCGGCTGTCCTCCAGGATTTCCTGAAGCATGAAGTTGTGCTCGTGACACCCCTCATGCTTCAGGAAACCCTTCTGAGGATGACTCAGCCGTTTTCCCAAAACCGCGAACTTCATCAACCGGTCCGCCAACACTGCAGCGAACAGCTTGGCTACTGTGTCGCCGAGCGCTAGCGGACGCCAGTTAGAAAGGTCGCTTCGGTCCCCTTTCTTATAAATAAGAACGGTGTTCGAGGACTTCCACGACTCCGGAATGGCCTCCGTGCGAAGGCAGGCATTGAACACAGAGGCGAGCACGTGACACCCTGGATCCGCCTTCCTCAGCTCTTCGTAGGTGACCCCGTCCGGACCCGGAGCGCTTTTATGCGTCCGCTTCAGACGGGATTCAACCTCCGACGCCGAGAACGGCCTCACCAGTGCGCCCCGCAACTCACCCTCTTCGTCCGTGGGCCACTCCGGCCACGCATAGGGCTCACCCACAGGGGGGGCCGTCGCCGAGTACATTTTTCGGAAGTACTGGCCGACCTCCTCCGCACCGACTTCGCAGTGCGGGGAAGGACCGGTCAGCACCTCTTCCATCGCTCGGCGCCGATTCTCCCTGTACAGGCGCTGCAGCCTCGTGGCTTTCTTGACATGGTCCTCCGGGCCCTGCTGTTCGGGGGCCCTGGGACGACCATGTTGGCGGTTAATCCCCCCCTTAGCCGATCGAGACTGGAAGAAGGTGGTCAGATCTTGGGCCACCCCTTCCAGGAGCTCAATCGTCTCGACCCCCTCGGCGCGTGAGATAAGAGCCTCGCGAATATTCGCTTCGGCCCGTCTCGCATCGCGCCCAGGAAGTCGGGGAGGATTGGAGTTCGCGGGGGGAGAGAGGGAAGTTTCGCGCCCACGACTCGTTTGGGAGGACTGGGGAGTGGTACTACTATTTGGACGGCCCCGGGGCAGTCCACGTCGAGAACGCGTCGAAGGGGCAGAAACGCGAGCTCCCGCCGACGCACCGGCAGCAGCCGACCGGGGGCCCCCTCGGCGATCGCTCGCCGCGGTTAGTTGGGGCTCAGGTGGTGGCTGCGACGGTGCACGCGAGCTTAAACTAAGGGTGGGGGGGGGGGGATAACGCGGGGATATCCATTAGGGACGGCAGTGGCTGTGGCGGGGATGTCGTCGGCGCCGGTGACGATGGCGTTGGGGACGTGGTCCTCCCTCGTCCCGGCGTCCTTCTAAATCCCCCGGTGCTGCCACCCTTTTCCCCGTCACTCTCCGAGGAGCTGTCGCTATAGACGATCCGCCGTCTCGTCTGCGTCTTCCTCTTCTTCTTCCTCGGGGCCGTCTCCCATGGCGATTCCTGGTTGGGAGGGGTGGTGATGTTCGGGGGGGCCTCCTGGCCCCCCTCCTCCTCCTCGATGCAGACCAGGGGCTGGAAGATGGGCGGCCGCCCCATCACCACCCTGACCGTGTGCGAGGTGGTAATGCACGACGTCATGATGGGGCCACTGCGTGTCGTCGTAGTGACGGTACACGTCGTCAGAGTGGCCCCAGCCGATGACGTCGTCACGGTCAGGGGGGGAGGGGTTATGCCGCTCGGTTGTGGAGGGGGAGTCGCCGGCCAGTTGGGAGAGGTGGAGGCCGCCCGCAGGGTGGAGGTCCTCCCCCCCTGGACTTGCCCGATGGTGGTGGCCGCTGTTGAAGGTCCAGGGGGGTGAATCAATGCCTCCGAGGTTGCTTCAGGGGTCGGGTTCTTCTTAGGACGTCCCGGCCCCTTCTTCAAGGTGGTAGTGGCCTCCTGGCCCACTGGGGGCGCCGAGTCCTTCTTCGGGCGCCCCGGCCCCTTCTTGGTGGTAATGGAGGTGGCGGTGGACCTAGGAGGCTGGGATGACCTCGGAGGCAGGCTGGAGGACCTCGTGATTCTTCTTGCCACCGGGCTAGGTGGTGTGCCCGGTGACTTCTTCTTCGCGGGCGGTTTCTCCAAACTTCTCCTAGTGGAGTTGAGGCCGGACGATGATAAACTCCCCCTCGAGCTGGTGGTGGTGTCGAGCCCCTGGCTTCTCGTTACAGCCTCCGCATAGGTGGTGGGCGGCGGGCTGTGACGAGCGATCTTCGGGACGGCCCCGGACGCCCTGGTGATGGTGGCGGACGCTGGGCGGACCGTCGATGTCGAGGCGACAGCAGTCCCCTTCGAAGAACGGGTACTAAGGGTGGCAGTTGTCGCCGCCCTCGTGGAAGTGGTGGAGGTTGGGGGCGGCTTGAGGAAGGCGGCCAGGGTCCTCGTGGCCGTCCTCTTCGCCACTGCCGTTTTAGCCGCGTTACGGGTTAGGGGGGGGGTGGATTTTCGAAGGGCAGGGGGGGTCGTTGAGGTCCGCGCGGGGGGGGTAGAGGATTTTCGCGAGGGGGCTTGGGGGGTTGTTGAATTCCGCGCGGGGGGGGTTAAAGATTTTCGCGCGGGGGGGACGTTTGTCGCGCGCGTCGCGGATGCAACCGATGCAGCCACCGAGCCTGAAGGGCGACTCTGCGGAGGGGCGCCTCCGCCGCTGGTGCTGCCACCGGATCTGCGCACCCCTGAGGTACTCGGGGCATCCGGAGCTGCCCCAGCCCTAAGGGCTGCGGGGTGGAACTTGGCCACGTGGGCGTTGACATCCTTTGTAGGGTATTTACCCTTTCCCACGTGGCCGCAAAATTTGCAGGTGGGAACTAGTGTCCACCCCGCGTGAGTTCGCCTCACGTGCTGGGACAGCTCCAGGTACCCCTTGTACCGAAAAGCATTACTTTTCGAGGACTTTTTAGTGTAGCACTCGGGACACGTTAGTCCGTCCGTGGCCGGGAACGGGACGGCAACTTCCCGTGCTGGCACCGGCGAAGCCATATTAAGGGTTGTTAAAAAGGGGGGTCAATAAATAAAATGTATAAATAAATTAGTAAAAGAGGGGGAGGGTCGAATATTAAAAAATGGCTATGAGGGTCGTGATTCGCCGGGCCAGCAACGGGAGTCTCCCGAGTGCTTGGGTGCGCAGGCAACGCGAGTTAATGTGCAGCAGCACCGCGGCGCGAAGTAGAAAGCGCAGGGGACGGTGGGGGGACGCGGATAAAACGATGCAAAGTATAATGTTTTAGGAGATGTAAATCCAGGCAGTCGCCGAGATGTGGAATAAAAGGTAAGTATAACTTAGGTAATATGTACAAATAAAAAGTTAAATAGAGTAAAAGAGAACGCCGTGAAATATAGAATAAGATAATAAGATATAAGAATAAGTATAGATAGTGTTGCGGCCGCGTACAGCGCGACGCATCTCGCGTTCAAATATGCTCGCATCAACAGCTGACGGGTCAGCTGAGACCGTCAACACTGCGATGTTTACGTCAACGTCCCTTTCGACGCGCTCGCCCGGCGACCGTTAGTTCGAAGCTATCTCCGCTGTGACACGCACTCACGCACTTTTATCTTTGCGCCCATTGCGCCGTTTTCAAGAGCGTTTCGTACCGCGGCCCATTGTCGCTAAACGCCCACGCGTTCGCTGTAATATAGTGTGCTGTTTCATTGTACATCTGTGTGTGACGTCCAGTGGCCGAGTTGACCACTAGAAAAATAAAGTGTGCCAGTCCCTTCAAGGGTTACTCGTGTCATTTGCCTTTCCTACGAGTTGTCCCAGCGCCGGCAAAGTTTAACGCACTTGGCGAAATCATTGGTCCTTCGAGCCGGAGGACGAGCGATGCGAGCAGCACTTTCGGGAAACGCACTCGCGTCAGGCGGACGGCCGGTATGTTGTCCGGCTTCCCCTTAAAGACGGGCCTCTTCTCGATGTCGGTGCATCCCTTCAACGCGCGACCGCAATGCTTCGGTCTCTCTGTCGTCGGTTGGCGCGGAACGCGACCTTGGAAGCCAAATATCGGGCGTTCCTACGCGAATACGAGGATCTGGGCCACATGGAGGAGGTCGTCTCGGCCACCGACTGCGTCGCCCCGGCCACGCGCGTGTACCTCCCGCATCACCCGGTGGTGCGGGCGTCCGACGGGAAACTCCGCGTCGTGTTTAACGCCTCGAGTCCGACGTCCAACGGGACGTCGCTCAACGACCACCTGCTGATCGGGCCTAAGCTACAACAGGACATCGTCACCATCCTCCTCCGGTGGCGCCTCCCTCGATTCGCGCTTAAGGCCGACATCGAGAAAATGTATCGTCAAATCCGCGTACACCCGAGCGACGCGGAATTTCAGTGCGTATTGTGGCATCGATGTCCCGAAGCCGTGCCGTCGACCTTCCGGTTGCAAACCGTGACTTACGGCACCGCTGCCGCGCCCTATCTCGCCCAGCGTGTGCTGCAGCAGCTCGCCATCGACGAAGGGGGGGAGTATCCGCGCGGGCGGCGCCTCCTCGAGAGCAATTTCTACGTCGATGACGTGCTATTCGGCTCGGACGAGGTTGCGTCAGCTCTCGCGGAACGCGATGAACTCTGCGCTTTGCTCGCGCGCGGCGGGTTCGCATTGCGGAAGTGGGCAGCGAATCACCCGTCGCTAAGCCCGGAAGATGGGCCCTGTACCGCGGAGGCGTCCCCGGTGCCCTCTGCGCCGGACGGATCAGAATCATGCGCTGTCCTGGGGATCCAGTGGGCTCCTCAGGAGGACGCGTTCCACTATCGGATTGCGCCCCCTTCCGCACCCGCGACGACGAAGCGCACCGTCCTGTCGGTGGCGGCGCGGCTGTATGACCCGCTCGGCTGGATATCGCCGGCGGTGGTCGTCGCGAAAATTATGTTGCAGGACCTGTGGCTGCGGGGAGCGGAGTGGGATGTTCCGCTTCCGTCGGACTTGCTGGAGAAGTGGCGGACACACATCGCTGCACTTCCCCTCCTGGAGTCAGCGCGCATTCCCCGATGGTGCGGGCTGGACGCCTCCACCGTCGGTTGTGAGCTGCATGGGTTCGCCGACGCGTCGTCGAGAGCGTACGCCGCGGTGGTATACGCTCGGATCGTTCGGCGGGGCCAGATCGGGGCCCACGTCACCCTACTCGTCGCGAAAACGAGGGTCGCGCCGGTCAAGACGGTCAGCATACCGCGCTTAGAATTGTGTGCCGCCGCGTTACTTGCTCGCCTTCTGCAGCGAGTGGCGTCCGAGGCTCCATGGCCCTCCGCGGGGCTCCACGCTTGGACGGACTCGCGAGTGGTGCTCTCCTGGTTGCAACGTCACCCCTCTCACTGGAAGGTATTCGTCGCGAATCGGGTAGCGGAAATTCAATCCCTGATCCCGGCGGCCACGTGGAGGCATGTACCGACGCTCGACAACCCGGCCGATTGCGCCTCTCGGGGCATGCACCCCCGCGATTTGCTGCGTCACGACCTCTGGTGGGGGGGGCCTTTGTGGCTGTCGAGGGCGCCCTCGGAGTGGCCGGCGCCAGCTGAGCCGGACAATTCGCGGCCCATGGAGGAGGAAGCGCGAGCGGCGGCAGCCCACGCTGTCGCCGTGCCGCCGCCCAGCCCGTTAGATCCGCTCCCGTATTCTTGCTCCTCCTGGCCTCGGCTTCTTCGGGTCACTTCGCGCATCCAGCGTCTGGGGCGCCGCGGGGGTGGGGTGGGGGGTTCGGGTAACGCGGATTCGCGCGTTCAGGAGTTGCGGGGGGCCCGCGTCTGGTGGATTCGGTGGCTCCAGGGCACGGTGTTCGTCGAGGACATCGCCGCGATAAAGAAAGGGGCCCCGGTTCGTCGAGCAAGTCCGCTTCATCAGCTAACCCCCTTCGTCGACGACGACGGCCTGGTTCGCGTGGGGGGGAGACTGAGCCATGCTCTGCTTCCGTACGACGCGCGACATCCGATCGTCCTCCCGGAGCACCACATTTCGAAGTTGATTATTGAACACGCGCACCTCAGGGCGCTGCACGGTGGGCCCCAGCTCACGCTCAGCGTCCTGAGGGGTAACTTTTGGGTTCTGCGCGCGCGGGATTTAGTTCGCGCAGCGGTGCACCGCTGCACCGTCTGCGTCCGCCACAGGGCAACTACCGGGAGGCAAATAATGGCCGATCTCCCCGCTGCGCGAGTATCGCCGTCCCGCCCGTTCGAACAGACCGGGGTCGATTACGCGGGACCCATAATGACGCGTCCGGGAAAGGGTCGAGGTTACCGAGCCCATAAGGCATATATAGCCCTGTTTGTATGCCTCTCGACCCGCGCCGTGCACCTGGAGCTCGTCACGGACTACACCTCGGCGAGTTTCCTTGCTGCGTTTCAGCGCTTCGTGTCCAGGCGCGGTCGACCCAGTCGCATGCACAGCGACAACGGCACGACTTTCAAGGGGGCCGCCCGGGATCTCGGAGCCGCGATTCGCGGCGCTGTGGAGTCGCCGGAGGTCGCGGCATTCACCGGCGCGGAAGAAATCCAATGGTCGTTCATTCCCCCCGCCGCTCCGCATTTCGGGGGTTTGTGGGAGGCCGGGGTGAAAGGCGCGAAGCATCATCTCCATCGCGTCGTGCAGGACCACACACTCTCCTACGAAGAAATGACTACGGTTTTGTGTATGGTCGAAGCTTGTCTCAATTCGCGCCCCCTCGGTCCAGCTCCCGCTGATGACGACGATTTTGCATTAACTCCAGGCCATTTCTTGACCGGCGCCCCTCTTCTGGCGCTCCCCCCGGTGGCCGCGTCCAGCGGTCCGGCTTCGCTTCGCGGTCGCTGGCAGCTCGTGCAGCGTATGCGCGATCACTTCTGGAGGCGATGGCAGGCCGATTATTTAAACACCCTCCAGCCCCGGCGTAAGTGGGCCAGCGCTCAACGCAGTCTCTGTGTCGGCGACGTAGTCGTCCTCAAGGGCGACGACTCGCCGCCGGCTCGGTGGCGGCTCGGCCGCGTCTCGCAAGTGCACCCCGGTCCCGACGGCCGGGTTCGAGTGGTGTCCGTGCACACCGCGCACGGCGATGTCATCCGCCCCATCACCCGCGTTGTGCTCCTCCCGACCATCGCCGAAGCAGACGAGAGCCGCGTAGCGACGTGAACAAACCAACTGTAAATAGCCCCGAGATTGTGCGCCGCCACTCTGGTCCATCATCGCGTCCTCTTTCGCACCACAACGGGCGGCCGCCGGACGAGCGCAGTTCTTTGGGTTTCGGACCGCGACTCGGTCCAAGGCGGGCGGAATGTTGCGGCCGCGTACAGCGCGACGCATCTCGCGTTCAAATATGCTCGCATCAACAGCTGACGGGTCAGCTGAGACCGTCAACACTGCGATGTTTACGTCAACGTCCCTTTCGACGCGCTCGCCCGGCGACCGTTAGTTCGAAGCTATCTCCGCTGTGACACGCACTCACGCACTTTTATCTTTGCGCCCATTGCGCCGTTTTCAAGAGCGTTTCGTACCGCGGCCCATTGTCGCTAAACGCCCACGCGTTCGCTGTAATATAGTGTGCTGTTTCATTGTACATCTGTGTGTGACGTCCAGTGGCCGAGTTGACCACTAGAAAAATAAAGTGTGCCAGTCCCTTCAAGGGTTACTCGTGTCATTTGCCTTTCCTACGAGTTGTCCCAGCGCCGGCAAAGTTTAACGCACTTGGCGAAATCAGATAGTAAAAAAAGCGCCTTAGAATAAGAATAAAATACAGTAAAATAAGTAAAACCAGGCCAGTCCGGAGCACTGGCGTTGCCCACGAGTCTCTTAAATACGCGAGTAAAAACGGTGAAATATGATAAATAAATAAATAAAACGCGTCACAATGAGTAAATAAATAGAATAAATAAGAGACGGTCACTAATAAATACCAGCTGTGTTGCTCGGTTCGCGGGTAAAATTGTATAAATAAAAACTGTGTAAATGACTAGATATTAAAAGGAAAATAAATAAGACGTCACGGTGTAAAAACAGAGAAATAAATAAATAAGACGTCACGCGGTATAAACGGGTAAGTTAAAATATAATAAATAGATAAATAACGAGCAACGGACAATGTATAAAATCGAACAGCTGATCGGGGCAACGCCGACTAAGTCCCCTTCGGCCTATTCCGACCGAGTTCGTGCGTGAAAGAAGGACAGCAATAGAGTGGGAGACAGAGAGACGTGTCGAAGGAAGCAAAGCAGTAGAGAAAGAGAGAGAGACAGCGGGCGACAGAAAGGATCGGAGGCGAAGCGGAAGCCTCTCTATCGCGAGAGTCAAAGCAGTAGAATAAGAGTGACTAGAATAAAAGCGATAGGCTAGACTTGACCCCCTTGCAGGGATCAGTCGCGTAAAAAGAAATCTACTCGCGAAAGAGAAGCGAGTGGAAGGAGCCGAATAACTCTCGGGAAGAGGTGTTTGTCCGGTGTTAAAATGACAGGCGTATCGCCTCTGTCGCCAATTAAGTCAATTATGACACCTCTTCCTTCGAATTATTCGGCAGGGAATCGAAAGGAACACCTCCCGCATGCACTGTGGTGCACCGGACCGCGATAAAGCTCGCGAAACGGTGCAATTCCACGAGCGAATTTAAACTTTTCGGAAAGCAATCAACGGTTACCGTTGATTGTTTTCAGAAAGGTCGCGAGAAGGTGTGTTGGGTTGTAGGTGCCACCTGAGGTGAGGCGGTGGCAGCGGTCCCACCGTCCGCACGCTCAGCTGGGGGGACTAGGTGCCGTTTACCGAGCTACGTCAGAGAGAGCGACGTCACTCGGGCAACGACTCCTAGAGGGGGAAAGCGATAGATAGAAGAAGGAAAGAGCACTTACTCAGAGGTGTCAGCTGGCTGGGCTGCGTCTGGCTCCGGCTGGTCCTGCGGCGGCGCTTGGCGGGAGATCGTCTAACGCACACAAGTCACCTATCGAACACTTGTATCTCCCGCACGACTTTTTGGGTCGCTTCTCGGTCTGTTCTGGGGAGTCAGAATATGGTTGGAAAGAGCTAATTGAGCCAATCCTGGCGGCACTGCAATGCCAGGCTGACTCGCGACGGAGGTGGAGCAAGCACCAACGCTCCGTCAGTTTCCAAAAATCAGATTAATATTCTGACTCCCCAATGGGGAGTGTATCAGATATTAAGCTGATAAGAACAGATAAGGAGGCGTTTATTAAAAAACAAACAATGTTTAAGCCCCCCTTTACATATGCTGGTATTAGCAGGGGGGCTTAACAAAAAATGGGTTCTCCCATTTATCGGGGAGAGTACATCACATACAGTGGTATGCCTGTCAGTCTCGGCGATGCTGCCTGGTGAGTCTCCGCTCGGAAAATGGCCACCGTTAGTGGCCATTGTATTGTTAAGAAAAAGAAAGAAAAAAAAATAAAAAGAGAAAGAAGGGTGAAAAAAAAAGAAAAAAAGAAAGGATAATATAAAATACATAGTGAGGAGAAAAAACACGAGGGGGATACGGGGGTAACGCTTCACGGGTTTTGCATGAGGCGCCCCCTTATTTCGCTAGTGCCGCCCTTACCTCCGGTCCTATATGAAGTATAGTCAAGGTAAAATTTGACCGGAAGGTAGCCCATTCGGGGAGCGGTCGGGGAGGGGGCCCGACGACGGCATAACGGCAGGAGCGTCAAACGGGTGCTGGTATTGCCTGATCTTCGATACGTGCTCGACGTATATGTCACGGGACCATCTCATTGTGTCAGTGACAATGAGTCGGCGCATCAGCGCTGCATAGCGCGGTGAAACGCACAGACGCTTCAACACCGGCTCATTGCCCTGATCCCATGTACCAAGGGCGCCTACGACGATCGCATCCACATCCACCGAATACCCTGCCGCGTGTAATGCAGTTGCAAGCGGGGTATACTTGACGATCTTCGATCGTCGAGCATCCTCCATGGCCTTGCACTGGTTCTCAAACGCGATAGTGACATCGATGATGTGGATGCGTTTCGCCGCCTCGTCACGGATAACAATATCCGGACGGAGAGCAGCTAGATCGCCGTTGACGCCCTCCACCCTTTGATTGAGTCGGATGGCTCCCTTCGCTCTACAGGCTTTCGCCACCCGCGCCATAACCGCGTCGTGACGAAGCTGCAGAGCGGCCGAGTGAGGCAGACAGTGGCAGATTACATGAGGTAACGTCTCATTCGGATAACCGCACTGCCTGCAGCGCTTGTCGCCCGTGCCCCAGCGTCGCGCCCCATTAAGGGGAAGGACATCGAGGCGCGCGCGATGAATGAAGCGCCACTCGGCGAACCGGGCGTACCTGCCGTCGCGGAGGAAGGCATTGCTGACTCCCGACCGCGACGACACCTGATAAACCTTGCCTTGATCAGGTTTAGCCAGGAGAGAGCACAAGTAACCCTCTTGCACTGCAATTCTCAGACGACGAATCACCTGAGAAGTTGCGCCCGGGGGGATTATAGTCCGCCGGCCCTCCGACCCTCGACATTCTAGGAGAATCTCGTTGGTCAGAGAGTCGTACCGCCATGCCAGGTGCAGGTGTTTTGCCTGGCGACGCGAAGCCATTCGTACCCGGGTCCACAGGCCAGGGTCTCCCTGGAGGTCGCACGCGAACGGTCCTTCGAGGGAACCTGACAAAAACGCGGCGACCTGTTCCTGTGTGGGCTGGATGGATGTTCGTCTCCGGACTGCATTCATCAGCGAGGTCCTGGCCCGCTCAGCGATCGCGCCGTCCTTGCAGGATAACATCCTGAAGGCGTGCGCGATCGTGAGCACGTCGGCCAGGTCCGCCATCGGAATGAGCCCGGCTCCGCCCCGCCAAGTGGGAAGGTAAACTACCTCCGCACTGGCCCGCTGGGGGAGATTCATCCAACCCTTGACCAGACGTTTGACAAATTTGTCAAACGTCTTTAGTGGGGTCTTCTGGACGGACCCGCCCCTCAAGATGTAGTCCAGCCGTGGCAGTATGAACGTCTTAAGGGCGTCCATCTTTTGCCACGGGGCGAGAGGCGAGTCGTCGATGGCTTTCGCGTCCTCCATCATCCGGATGATGTTGGCGGTAGGGGTTTGGCTAACCCGGGAACCAACCGGAATTCCCAGGTACTCGTAAGCCTCACCCTCTCCCAAGGCTTTCAATTCCTCCCCGTCGAGAAGGAAGACGGAAGGCTGCGCTTTCTGTGCGCTTCCCTTCCCCCGAAGGTGAACGGTAGCGCACTTCTTGGGGTTGAATTTCAACCCCGCCGCAGCCGCCGACTTCTGGATCTCGTCGAGGAGGGATTGCATCTCCGCTGGTGAGGCCGCCACAAGACCAATGTCGTCCGCGTAGGCGAATGCACGGTGCAAGTCCTCCCCCAACCTATAGCCCATCGGCAACGATTCGACGGATCGAATCACTCGCTCGATGGCCAGGTTGAAGGTCATCGGACTACACGGACAACCTTGCTTGACCCCAGCCAGCATGGGGATGTTTTCTGTAAAGCCCCGGGATGTACGGACTCTAGTCGTGCATCCGGAGTTCATGGAGAGCATGAGCTTCCGGATGTTGAGGGGTAAACCGGCACCCTCAAAGGCGTCGAACAGGGTGACGTGGGGGATCGACCCGAACGCGTTGGTCAAATCAAGCCACGCCACCACGGCTTGTCGACCCTCTCTCCGGCTGTCCTCCAGGATTTCCTGAAGCATGAAGTTGTGCTCGTGACACCCCTCATGCTTCAGGAAACCCTTCTGAGGATGACTCAGCCGTTTTCCCAAAACCGCGAACTTCATCAACCGGTCCGCCAACACTGCAGCGAACAGCTTGGCTACTGTGTCGCCGAGCGCTAGCGGACGCCAGTTAGAAAGGTCGCTTCGGTCCCCTTTCTTATAAATAAGAACGGTGTTCGAGGACTTCCACGACTCCGGAATGGCCTCCGTGCGAAGGCAGGCGTTGAACGCAGAGGCGAGCACGTGACACCCTGGATCCGCCTTCCTCAGCTCTTCGTAGGTGACCCCGTCCGGACCCGGAGCGCTTTTATGCGTCCGCTTCAGACGGGATTCAACCTCCGACGCCGAGAACGGCCTCACCAGTGCGCCCCGCAACTCACCCTCTTCGTCCGTGGGCCACTCCGGCCACGCATAGGGCTCACCCACAGGGGGGGCCGTCGCCGAGTACATTTTTCGGAAGTACTGGCCGACCTCCTCCGCACCGACTTCGCAGTGCGGGGAAGGACCGGTCAGCACCTCTTCCATCGCTCGGCGCCGATTCTCCCTGTACAGGCGCTGCAGCCTCGTGGCTTTCTTGACATGATCCTCCGGGCCCTGCTGTTCGGGGGCCCTGGGACGACCATGTTGGCGGTTATTCCCCCCCTTAGCCGATCGAGACTGGAAGAAGGTGGTCAGATCTTGGGCCACCTCTTCCAGGAGCTCAATCGTCTCGACCCCCTCGGCGCGTGAGATAAGAGCCTCGCGAATATTCGCTTCGGCCCGTCTCGCATCGCGCCCAGGAAGTCGGGGAGGATTGGAGTTCGCGGGGGGAGAGAGGGAAGTTTCGCGCCCACGACTCGTTTGGGAGGACTGGGGAGTGGTACGAATATTTGGACGGCCCCGGGGCAGTCCACGTCGAGAACGCGTCGAAGGGGCAGAAACGCGAGCACCCGCCGACGCACCGGCAGCAGCCGACCGGGGGCCCCCTCGGCGATCGCTCGCCGCGGTTAGTTGGGGCTCAGGTGGTGGCTGCGACGGTATGCGCGGAGTAAAACTAAGGGTTAAGGGGGGGGAAGGCGCGGGGGGGTTCGTTGGGGACGGCAGTGGCGGCGCTGGGGGCGAAGGCTCCGGTGTCGATGGCGTAGGGGATGTCATCCTCCCTCGTCCCGGAGTCCTCCGAAATCCCGCGCTGCTGCCACCCTTTTCCTCGTCACTCTCCGAGGAGCCGTCGCTGTAGACGATCCGTCTCCTCATCTGCGACGTCTTCTTCTTCTTCCTCGGGGCCGTTTCCCACGGCCTCTCTGAGCTGGGAGGGGTGGTGAAGTTTGGGGGGGCCTCCAGGCCCCCCTCCTCCTCCTCGATGGAAACCAGGGGCTGGAAGATAAGCGGCCGCTCCGTGACCACCCTGACCGCGTGCGTGGTGGTGATGCACGACGTCATGATGGGGCCACTACGTGTTGTCGTCGTGACAGTACACGTAGTTAAAGTGGCCCCAGCCGATGACGTCGCTACGGCCAGGGGAGGCAGAGCTATGCCGCTCAGATGTGGAGGGGGAGTCGCCGGCCAGTTCGGGGAAGTGGAAACCGCCCTCTGGGTGGAGGCCCTCTCCCCCTGGACTTGCCCGATGGTGGTGGCTGATGTTGAAGGTCCAGGGGGGTGGATCGATGCCTCCGAGGTTGCTTCGGAGGCCGGGTTCTTCTTGGGACGACCCGGCCCCCTCTTGAGGATGGTGGTGGCCTCCTGGCCCGTTGGGGGCGCCGAATCCTTTTTTGGGCGCCCCGGCCCCTTCTTGGTGGTGGTGGTGGTGGCGGTGGACCTAGGAGGCAGAATCGACCTCGGAGGCAGGCTGGAGGACCTCGTGATTCTTCTAGTCACTGGGCTCGGTGGAGTTCCCAGTGACTTCCTCTTCGCGGGCGGCTTCTCCAGACTTCCCCTCTTGGAGTTGTGGCCGGAGGATGTTATTGTACTCCCCCTCGAGCTGGTGGTGGCGAGCCCCTGGTTCCTCGTCACAGCCTCCGCGTAGGTGGTGGGCGGCGGGCTGTGACGGACGGGCTTGGGAACGGCCCCGGTCGCCTTGGTGGTGGTGGTGAGCGCTGGACGGGTCGCCGATGTCGAAGCGACAGCGGTCCCCTTCGAGGAACGAGTAGTAAGGGTGGCAGTGGTTGGCGCCCTCGTGGTTTTGGTGGTGGGTGGGGGCGCCTTGAGGAAGGCGGCCAGTGTCCCCGTCGTCGTCCTCTTGGCCACTGCCGTCTTGGTCGCGTTGCGGGTTAGGGGGGGGGTGGATTTTCGAGGGGCTGGGGGGGTGGTGGAATTTCGCGCAGGGGGTGTGTTTACGCGCAACGCGGGGGGGACCGTCGCAGCCCCCGAGCCTGAAGGGCGGCTCTGCGGGGGGTCGCCTCCGCCGCTGGTGCTGCCGCCGGATCTGCGCACCCCTGAGGTGCCAGGGGCACCCGGAGCAGTCCCAGCACTCTGGGCTGCGGGGTGGAATTTGGCTACGTGGGCGTTTACATCCTTAGTGGGATATTTCCCCTTTCCCACGTAGCCACAGTACCGACAAGTAGGTGTTAATGTCCACCCCGCGTGAGTACGCCTCACGTGCTGGGCGAGCTCCAGGTACCCCTTGTACCTAAACGAGTTGCTTTTAGAGGACTTTTTGTTGTAGCACTCGGGACACGAGAGTCCGTCCGTGGCTGGGAGAAGAACAGCAACTTCCCGTGCTGGCGTCGGTGAAGCCATAGTAAAGTGTTGAAAAGGGGGAGGTCGGGGAGTATAGATATATAAATAAATAAATAAAAGGGGCAGGGGAGGTCAGTATATTGGAAGATGGCTAAAAGTGTCTCAGTTCACCGGGCCAGCGACGGGAGTCTCCCGAGTGCTCGGGTGCGCAGACAACGCAAGTTAAAGTGCGACAGCACCGCGGCGCGAAGTAAAAAACGCAGGGGGAAATTGGGGGGAACGCGATTAAAATACGATCTACGATAATTTACAATTGATCTAAATCCTGGCAGTCGCCGAGATGTAATATATAAAATAGAATAAATAATAAAATGTGGAAGAACGCCAAAAATAGTATCGAAAGTAAAACCGCGGATAAAAATGTAATGAATATAGCGCCTTAGAAGTACAATAAATAGAGTAAAAAGAACAAAAACCAGGCCAGGCCGGAGCTCTGGCGTTGCCCGCGAGTCTCTTTAAAAGAACGCGAGTAAAAGACGGTAGTGTACAATAAATAAATAAATAAAACGCGTAACAATAAGTCTGTATAATAAATATGAGACAATCACGAATAAATAACAGCTGTTTGCTCGTACGCGGATAAAATTGTATAAAATAAAACTATGTAAATGACTAGAAATAATAAAATAAATAGGACGTCACGGTGTATAAAACAAAGAAATAAATAAATAAGACGTCACTATATAAACGAGAAAGTTAAAAAGTCAATAAATAAATAAATAACGAGCAGAATGAGAGTATAGAATCGAACAGCTGTTCGGGCAACGCCGACCGAATCCCCTTCGGCCTTGACCGACTAAGTACGTGCGCGAAAGAAGGACAGATGTAGTGGGGGAGACAGAGAGACAGGTCGAAGGAAGCAAAGTAGTAGAGAAAGCGAGAGAGAAAGCGGGCGATAGAGAAGGATGCGGAGACGAAGCGGAACGCCTCTCTATCGCGAGAGTCAAAGCGATTAGAACTATGACTAGAATAAAAAGAATTAAAATAGGGCTAAACTGGTCCCTAGGCAGGGATCAGTCGCGTGAGAAGTAAAAAGATTCTACTCGCGAAAGAGAAGCGCGAGTGGAAGGAGTCGAATAAATCTCGGGAAGAGGTGTGTGTCGATGGTTAAAATGACAGGCGTAACGCCTCTGTCGCCAATTAGTCAATTATTACACCTCTCCCTTTGACTTATTCGACAGGGAATAGAGAGGAACACCCCCCGCATGCACTGTGGTGCACCGGCTCGCGATAAACCTCGCGAAACGGTGCAATTCCACGAGCGAGTTTAAACCCTTTGGAATACAACCAACGGTTTCCCGTTAGTTGTTTTGCAAGAGGTCGCGAGAAGGTGTATTAGGTTGTAGGAGCCACCTGAGGTGAGGCGGTGGCAGCGGTTCCACCGTCCGCACGCTCAGCTGGGGGGACTAGGTGCCGTTTACCGAGCTACGTCAGAGAGAGCGACGTCACTCGGGCAACGACTCCTAGAGGGGGAAAGCGATAGATAGAAGAAGGAAAGAGCACTTACTCGGTGGTGTCAGCTGGCTGGGCTGCGTCTGGCTCCGGCTGGTCCTGCGGCGGCGCTTGGCGGGAGATCGTCTATCGAACACGTAGTCGCTTATCGGACACTGAAAATTCTCCCGCACGATAACGAATCGCTTCTCGGACTGATGGTCTGTTCTGGGGAGTCAGAATGTATTTGGAAAGAGCTAATTGAGCCAATCCTGGCGGCACTGCAATGCCAGGCTGACTCGCGACGGAGGTGGAGCAAGCACCAACGCTCCGTCAGTTTCCAAAAATCAGATTAATATTCTGACTCCCCAATGGGGAGTGTATCAGATATTAAGCTGATAAGAACAGATAAAGTGGCGTTTATTATGCACAAACAATGTTTAAGCCCCCCCGTTACATTTGCTGGTTTTAGCAGGGGGGGCTTAACAAAGAATGGTTTCACCCGAATAACGGGGCACGTTTCATACATATATTAATATGTTTGTCAGTCTCGGCCGACTGCCATGGTGAAGCTCCTTCGTAAAATGGCCACGGATTGTGGCCATTACAATGTTAAAATAAATAGATATAAATAAATATAAAAAAAAAAAAAAGAAAAAGAAAGGGGAACAGAGATACGGGGGGTCGCGCTTCGCGGGTCAAGTATGGGGCGCCCCCTTATTTCACTGGTGCCGCCCTTACCTCCGGTCTTATATAGTGTATAATTATGGTAAAATTTGACCGGAAGGTAGCCCATTCGGGGAGCGGTCGGGGAGGGGGCCCGACGACGGCATAACGGCAGGAGCGTCGAACGGGTGCTGGTACTGCCGTATCTTCGACACGTGCTCGACGTATATGTCACGGGACCATCTCATTGTATCAGTGACAATAAGTCGGCGCATCAGCGCTGCATAGCGCGGTGAAACGCACAGACGCTTCAACACCGGCTCATTGCCCTGATCCCATGTACCAAGGGCGCCTACGACGATCGCATCCACATCCACCGAATACCCTGCCGCGTGCAATGCAGTTGCAAGCGGGGTATACTTAACGATCTTCGATCGTCGAGCATCCTCCATGGCCTTGCACTGGTTCTCGAACGCGATAGTGACATCGATGATGTGGATGCGTTTCGCCGCCTCGTCACGGATAACAATATCCGGACGGAGAGCAGCTAGATCGCCGTTGACGCCCTCCACCCTTTGATTTAGTCGGATGGCTCCCTTCGCTCTACAGGCTTTCGCCACCCGCGCCATAACCGCGTCGTGACGAAGCTGCAGAGCGGCCGAGTGAGGCAGACAGTGGCAGATTACGTGAGGTAACGTCTCACTCGGATAACCGCACTGCCTGCAGCGCTTGTCGCCCGTGCCCCAGCGTCGCGCCCCATTAAGGGGAAGGACATCGAGGCGCGCGCGATGAATGAAGCGCCACTCGGCGAACCGGGCGTACCTGCCGTCGCGGAGGAAGGCATTGCTGACTCCCGACCGCGACGACACCTGGTAAACCTTGCCTTGATCAGGTTTAGCCAGGAGAGAGCACAAGTAGCCCTCTTGCACTGCAATTCTCAGGCGACGAATCACCTGAGAAGTTGCGCCCGGGGGGATTATAGTCCGCCGGCCCTCTGACCCTCGACATTCTAAGAGAATCTCGTTGGTCAGAGAGTCGTACCGCCATGCCAGGTGCAGATGTTTTGCCTGGCGACGCGAAGCCATTCGTACCCGGGTCCACAGGCCAGGGTCCCCCTGGAGGTCGCACGCAAACGGTCCTTCGAGGGATCCTGACAAAAATGCGGCGACCTGTTCCTGTGTGGGCTGGATGGATGTTCGTCTCCGGACTGCATTCATCAGCGAGGTCCTGGCCCGCTCAGCGATCGCGCCGTCCTTGCAGGATAACATCCTGAAGGCGTGCGCGATCGTGAGCACGTCGGCCAGGTCCGCCATTGGAATGAGCCCGGCTCCGCCCCGCCAAGTGGGAAGGTAAACTACCTCCGCACTGGCCCGCTGGGGGAGATTCATCCAACCCTTGACCAGACGTTTGACAAATTTGTCAAACGTCTTTAGTGGGGTCTTCTGGACGGACCCGCCCCTCAAGATGTAGTCCAGCCGTGGCAGTATGAACGTCTTAAGGGCGTCCATCTTTTGCCACGGGGCGAGAGGCGAGTCGTCGATGGCTTTCGCGTCCTCCATCATCCGGATGATGTTGGCGGTAGGGGTTTGGCTAACCCGGGAACCAACCGGAATTCCCAGGTACTCGTAAGCCTCACCCTCTCCCAAGGCTTTCAATTCCTCACCGTCGAGAAGGAAGACGGAAGGCTGCGCTTTCTGTGCGCTTCCCTTCCCCCGAAGGTGAACGGTAGCGCACTTCTTGGGGTTGAATTTCAACCCCGCCGCAGCCGCCGACTTCTGGATCTCGTCGAGGAGGGATTGCATCTCCGCTGGTGAGGCCGCCACAAGACCAATGTCGTCCGCGTAGGCGAATGCACGGTGCAAGTCCTCCCCCAACCTATAGCCCATCGGCAACGATTCGACGGATCGAATCACTCGCTCGATGGCCAGGTTGAAGGTCATCGGACTACACGGACAACCTTGCTTGACCCCAGCCAGCATGGGGATGTTTTCTGTAAAGCCCCGGGATGTACGGACTCTAGTCGTGCATCCGGAGTTCATGGAGAGCATGAGCTTCCGGATGTTGAGGGGTAAACCGGCACCCTCAAAGGCGTCGAACAGGGTGACGTGGGGGATCGACCCGAACGCGTTGGTCAAATCAAGCCACGCCACCACGGCTTGTCGACCCTCTCTCCGGCTGTCCTCCAGGATTTCCTGAAGCATGAAGTTGTGCTCATGACACCCCTCATGCTTCAGGAAACCCTTCTGAGGATGACTCAGCCGTTTTCCCGAAACCGCGAACTTCATCAACCGGTCCGCCAACACTGCGGCGAACAGCTTGGCTACTGTATCGCCGAGCGCTAGCGGACGCCAATTAGAAAGGTCGCTTCGGTCCCCTTTCTTATAAATAAGAACGGTGTTCGAGGACTTCCACGACTCCGGAATGGCCTCCGTGCGAAGGCAGGCATTGAACACAGAGGCGAGCACGTGACACCCTGGATCCGCCTTCCTCAGCTCTTCGTAGGTGACCCCGTCCGGACCCGGAGCGCTTTTATGCGTCCGCTTCAGACGGGATTCAACCTCCGACGCCGAGAACGGCCTCACCAGTGCGCCCCGCAACTCACCCTCTTCGTCCGTGGGCCACTCCGGCCACGCATAGGGCTCACCCACAGGGGGGGCCGTCGCCGAGTACATTTTTCGGAAGTACTGGCCGACCTCCTCCGCACCGATTTCGCAGTGCGGGGAAGGACCGGTCAGCACCTCTTCCATCGCTCGGCGCCGATTCTCCCTGTACAGGCGCTGCAGCCTCGTGGCTTTCTTGACATGGTCCTCCGGGCCCTGCTGTTCGGGGGCCCTAGGACGACCATGTTGGCGGTTAATCCCCCCCTTAGCCGATCGAGACTGGAAGAAGGTGGTCAGATCTTGGGCCACCCCTTCCAGGAGCTCAATCGTCTCGACCCCCTCGGCGCGTGAGATAAGAGCCTCGCGAATATTCGCTTCGGCCCGTCTCGCATCGCGCCCAGGAAGTCGGGGAGGATTGGAGTTCGCGGGGGGAGAGAGGGAAGTTTCGCGCCCACGACTCGTTTGGGAGGACTGGGGAGTGGTACTACTATTTGGACGGCCCCGGGGCAGTCCACGTCGAGATCGCGTCGAAGGGGCAGAAACGCGAGCACCCGCCGACGCACCGGCAGCAGCCGACCGGGGGCCCCCTCGGCGATCGCTCGCCGCGGTTAGTTGGGGCTCAGGTGGTGGCTGCGACGGTATACGCGATCTTAAACTAAGGGTGGGGGGGGGGGATAACGCGGAGATGTCTATTGGGGACGGCAGTGGCTGTGGCGGGGATGTCGTCGGCGCCGGTGGCGATGGCGTTGGGGACGTGGTCCTCCCTCGTCCCGGCGTCCTTCTGAATCCCCCGGTGCTGCCACCCTTTTCCCCGTCACTCTCCGAGGAGCTGTCGCTGTAGACGATCCGCCGTCTCGTCTGCGTCTTCTTTCTCTTCTTCCTCGGGGCCGACTCCCATGGCGATTCCTGGTTGGGAGGGGTGGTGATGTTCGGGGGGGCCTCCTGGCCCCCCTCCTCCTCCTCGATGGAAACCAGGGGCTGAAAGATAAGCGGCCGCTCCGTGACCACCCTGACCGCGTGCGTGGTGGTGATGCACGACGTCATGATGGGGCCACTACGTGTTGTCGTCGTGACAGTGCACGTAGTTAAAGTGGCCCCAGCCGATGACGTCGCTACGGCCAGGGGAGGCAGCGCTATGCCGCTCAGATGTGGAGGGGGAGTCGCCGGCCAGTTCGGGGAAGTGGAAACCGCCCTCTGGGTGGAGGCCCTCTCCCCCTGGACTTGCCCGGTGGTGGTGGCTGATGTTGAGGGTCCAGGGGGGTGGATCGCTGCCTCCGAGGTTGCTTCGGAGGCCGGGTTCTTCTTGGGACGACCCGGCCCCCTCTTGAGGATGGTGGTGGCCTCCTGGCCCGTTGGGGGCGCCGAATCCTTTTTTGGGCGCCCCGGCCCCATCTTGGTGGTGGTGGTGGTGGCGGTGGACCTAGGAGGCAGAATCGACCTCGGAGGCAGGCTGGAGGACCTCGTAACTCTTCTCGTCACTGGGCTCGGTGGAGTTCCCAGTGACTTCCTCTTCGCAGGCGGTTTCTCCAGACTTCCCCTCTTGGAGTTGTGGCCGGAGGATGTTGTTGTACTCCCCCTCGAGCTGGTGGTGGCGAGCCCCTGGTTCCTCGTCACAGCCTCCGCATAGGTGGTGGGCGGCGGGCTGTGACGGGCAGGCTTGGGAACGGCCCCGGTCGCCTTGGTGGTGGTGGCGGACGCTGGGCGGACCGTCGATGTCAGAGCGACAGCGATCCCCTTCGAGGGACGGGTACTAAGGGTGGCAGTTGTCGCCGCCCTCGTGGAATTGATGGTGGATGGGGGCGGCTTCAAGAAGGCGGCAAGCGTCCTTGTAGTGGCCGTCTTCTTCGCCACTGCCGTCCTCGCCGCGTTTCGGGTTAGGGGGGGGGTGGTTTTCCGCGCGTTTGGGGGGGTCGATTTACGGGGTATCGGGGGGGTGGATTTTCGGGGGACGGGGGGGGTCGAAGATTTACGCGCGGGGGGGATGGTCGAGGTTCTCGCGGGGGGGGTAGTCGATATTCGCATGGGGGGGGCGTTTGTCACGCGTGTCGCCGGTGAAACCGACGCAGCCACCGAACCTGAAGGACGACTCTGCGCAGAGGCGCCTCCTCCGCTGGTGCTGCCGCCGGACCTGCGCACCCCTGAAGTGCCAGGGGCACCCGGAGCGGTCCCAGCACTAAGGGCTGCGGGGTGGAACTTGGCCACGTGGGAGTTTACATCTTTGGTAGGGTATTTGCCCTTACCCACATGGCCGCAGAATCTGCACGTTGGAATTAGGGTCCACCCCGCGTGAGCTCGCCTCACGTGCTGGGCAAGCTCCAGGTACCCCCTGTACTTAAAAGAATTGCTTTTCGAAGCTTTTTTGTTAAAGCACTCGGGACACGAGAGTCCGTCCGTGGCTGGGAGAAGAACAGCAACTTCCCGTGCTGGCGTCGGTGAAGCCATGATAAAGCGTTAAAAAGGGGGAGGTCGGGGAGTATAGATATATAAATAAATAAATAAAAGGGGCAGGGGAGGTCAGTATATTGGAAGATGGCTAAAAGTGTCTCAGTTCACCGGGCCAGCGACGGGAGTCTCCCGAGTGCTCGGGTGCGCAGACAACGCAAGTTAAAGTGCGACAGCACCGCGGCGCGAAGTAAAAACGCAGGGGGAAATTGGGGGGAACGCGATTAAAATGCAATATACGATAGTTTAAAATTGATCTAAATCCTGGCAGTCGCCGAGATGTAATATATAGAATAGAGTAAATAATAAAATGTGTAAGAACGCCAAAAATAATATCAAAAGTAAAACCGCGGATAAAAATGTAATGAATATAGCGCCTTAAAAGTACAATAAATAGAGTAAAAAAAACAAAAACCAGGCCAGGCCGGAGCTCTGGCGTTGCCCGCGAGTCTCTAAAAAAAAAAAAAAAAAACGCGAGTAAAAGACGATAGTGTACAATAAATAAATAAATAAAACGCGTAACAATGAGTCGGTATAATAAATAAGAGACAATCACGTATAAATAACAGCTGTTTGCTCGTACGCGGATAGAATTGTATAAAATAAAACTATGTAAATGACTAGAAATAATAAAATAAATAGGACGTCACGGTGTATAAAACGAAGAAATAAATAAATAAGACGTCACTATATAAACGAGAAAGTTAAAAAGTCAATAAATAAATAAATAACGAGCAGAATAAGAGTATAGAATCGAACAGCTGATCGGGCAACGCCGACCGAATCCCCTTTGGCCTTGACCGACAAAGCAAGTGCGCGAAGGAAGTATAGATATAGTGGGGGAGACAGAGAAGCGTGTCGAAGGAAGAAAAGCAGTAGAGAAAGAGAGAGAGAAAGCGGGCGATAGAGAAGGATGCGGAGACGAAGCGGAACGCCTCTCTATCGCGAGAGTCAAAGCCCCTAAAACTATGACTAGAAAAAAGAGTTAAAATAGAGCTAAACTGATCCCTAGCAGGGATCAGTCGCGTGAGAAGTAAAAGCGGTTTACTCGCGAAAGAGAAGCGCGAGTGGAAGGAGCCGAATAACTCTCGGGAAGAGGTGTGCGTCGATGTTTAAAATGACAGGCGTATCGCCTCTGTCGCCAATTAGGTCAATTATGACACCTCTTCCTTTGAATTATTCGGCAGGAATCGAAAGGAGCACCCCCCGCATGCACTGTGGTGCACCGGCTCGCGATAAAGCTCGCGAAACGGTGCAATTCCACGAGTGAATTTAAACTTTTCGGAAAGCAATCAACGGTTACCGTTGATTGTTTTCGGAAAGGTCGCGAGAAGGTGTATTAGGTTATAGGAGCCACCTGAGGTGAGGCGGTGGCAGCGGTTCCACCGTTCGCACGCTCAGCTGGGGGGACTAGGTGCCGTTTACCGAGCTACGTCAGAGAGAGCGACGTCACTCGGGCAACGACTCCTAGAGGGGGAAAGCGATAGATAGAAGAAGGAAAGAGCACTTACTCGGTGGTGTCAGCTGGCTGGGCTGCGTCTGGCTCCGGCTGGTCCTGCGGCGGCGCTTGGCGGGAGATCGTCTAACGCACACAAGTCACCTATCGAACACTTGTATCTCCCGCACGACTTTTTGGGTCGCTTCTCGGTCTGTTCTGGGGAGTCAGAATATGGTTGGAAAAGACTAATTGAGCCAATCCTGGCGGCACTGCAATGCCAGGCTGACTCGCGACGGAGGTGGAGCAAGCACCAACGCTCCGTCAGTTTCCAAAAATCAGATTAATATTCTGACTCCCCAATGGGGAGTGTATCAGATATTAAGCTGATAAGAACAGATAAAGTGGCGTTTATTTAGAACAAACAATGTTTAAGCCCCCCCGTTACATTTGCTGGTTTTAGCAGGGGGGGCTTAACAAAACATGTGTCTTCCCGATTCTCGGGGCACGTACCTTACATTTTTTTTCCAATGTTCGTCAATCTCGGCGAGCTGCCATGGTAAAATTCCCTTCTTAAAATGGCCACTAGACGTGGCCATTGCATTATAAATAAAATAAATAAATAAAACACGTAGATAAAAAGAAGAGAGGAAAAAGAAATAGAAAAAAAAGAAAAACACGAGGGGAGTGCGGGGGGTAGCGCTTCGCGGGTCTGAAGTGAGGCGCCCCCTTATTTTGCTGATGCCGCCCTTACCTCCGGTCCTATATAAAGTATAATCATGGTGCAATTTGACCGGAAGGTAGCCCATTCGGGGAGCGGTCGGGGAGGGGGCCCGACGACGGCGTAGCGGCAGGAGCGTCGAACGGGTGCTGGTACTGCCTTATTTTCGAGACGTGCTCGACGTATATGTCACGGGACCATCTCATTGTGTCAGTGACAATGAGTCGGCGCATCAGCGCTGCGTAGCGCGGTGAAACGCACAGACGCTTCAACACCGGCTCATTGCCCTGATCCCATGTACCAAGGGCGCCTACGACGATCGCATCCACATCCACCGAATACCCTGCCGCGTGTAATGCAGTTGCAAGCGGGGTATACTTGACGATCTTCGATCGTCGAGCATCCTCCATGGCCTTGCACTGGTTCTCAAACGCGATAGTGACATCGATGATGTGGATGCGTTTCGCCGCCTCGTCACGGATAACAATATCCGGACGGAGAGCAGCTAGATCGCCGTTGACGCCCTCCACCCTTTGATTGAGTCGGATGGCTCCCTTCGCTCTACAGGCTTTCGCCACCCGCGCCATAACCGCGTCGTGACGAAGCTGCAGAGCGGCCGAGTGAGGCAGACAGTGACAGATTACGTGAGGTAACGTCTCACTCGGATAACCGCACTGCCTGCAGCGCTTGTCGCCCGTGCCCCAGCGTCGCGCCCCATTAAGGGGAAGGACATCGAGGCGCGCGCGATGAATGAAGCGCCACTCGGCGAACCGGGCGTACCTGCCGTCGCGGAGGAAGGCATTGCTGACTCCCGACCGCGACGACACCTGGTAAACCTTGCCTTGATCAGGTTTAGCCAGGAGAGAGCACAAGTAGCCCTCTTGCACTGCAATTCTCAGGCGACGAATCACCTGAGAAGTTGCGCCCGGGGGGATAATAGTCCGCCGGCCCTCTGACCCTCGACATTCTAGGAGAATCTCGTTGGTTAGAGAGTCGTACCGCCATGCCAGGTGCAGGTGTTTTGCCTGGCGACGCGAAGCCATTCGTACCCGGGTCCACAGGCCAGGATCCCCCTGGAGGTCGCACGCGAACGGTCCTTCAAGCGAACCTGACAAGAATGCGGCGACCTGTTCCTGTGTGGGCTGGATGGATGTTCGTCTCCGGACTGCATTCATCAGCGAGGTCCTGGCCCGCTCAGCGATCGCGCCGTCCTTGCAGGATAACATCCTGAAGGCGTGCGCGATCGTGAGCACGTCGGCCAGGTCCGCCATTGGAATGAGCCCGGCTCCGCCCCGCCAAGTGGGAAGGTAAACTACCTCCGCACTGGCCCGCTGGGGGAGATTCATCCAACCCTTGACCAGACGTTTGACAAATTTGTCAAACGTCTTTAGTGGGGTCTTCTGGACGGACCCGCCCCTCAAGATGTAGTCCAGCCGTGGCAGTATGAACGTCTTAAGGGCGTCCATCTTTTGCCACGGGGCGAGAGGCGAGTCGTCGATGGCTTTCGCGTCCTCCATCATCCGGATGATGTTGGCGGTAGGGGTTTGGCTAACCCGGGAACCAACCGGAATTCCCAGGTACTCGTAAGCCTCACCCTCTCCCAAGGCTTTCAATTCCTCACCGTCGAGAAGGAAGACGGAAGGCTGCGCTTTCTGTGCGCTTCCCTTCCCCCGAAGGTGAACGGTAGCGCACTTCTTGGGGTTGAATTTCAACCCCGCCGCAGCCGCCGACTTCTGGATCTCGTCGAGGAGGGATTGCATCTCCGCTGGTGAGGCCGCCACAAGACCAATGTCGTCCGCGTAGGCGAATGCACGGTGCAAGTCCTCCCCCAACCTATAGCCCATCGGCAACGATTCGACGGATCGAATCACTCGCTCGATGGCCAGGTTGAAGGTCATTGGACTACACGGACAACCTTGCTTGACCCCAGCCAGCATGGGGATGTTTTCTGTAAAGCCCCGGGATGTACGGACTCTAGTCGTGCATCCGGAGTTCATGGAGAGCATGAGCTTCCGGATGTTGAGGGGTAAACCGGCACCCTCAAAGGCGTCGAACAGGGTGACGTGGGGGATCGACCCGAACGCGTTGGTCAAATCAAGCCACGCCACCACGGCTTGTCGACCCTCTCTCCGGCTGTCCTCCAGGATTTCCTGAAGCATGAAGTTGTGCTCGTGACACCCCTCATGCTTCAGGAAACCCTTCTGAGGATGACTCAGCCGTTTTCCCAAAACCGCGAACTTCATCAACCGGTCCGCCAACACTGCAGCGAACAGCTTGGCTACTGTATCGCCGAGCGCTAGCGGACGCCAATTAGAAAGGTCGCTTCGGTCCCCTTTCTTATAAATAAGAACGGTGTTCGAGGACTTCCACGACTCCGGAATGGCCTCCGTGCGAAGGCAGGCATTGAACACAGAGGCGAGCACGTGACACCCTGGATCCGCCTTCCTCAGCTCTTCGTAGGTGACCCCGTCCGGACCCGGAGCGCTTTTATGCGTCCGCTTCAGACGGGATTCAACCTCCGACGCCGAGAACGGCCTCACCAGTGCGCCCCGCAACTCACCCTCTTCGTCCGTGGGCCACTCCGGCCACGCATAGGGCTCGCCCACAGGGGGGGCCGTCGCCGAGTACATTTTTCGGAAGTACTGGCCGACCTCCTCCGCACCGATTTCGCAGTGCGGGGAAGGACCGGTCAGCACCTCTTCCATCGCCCGGCGCCGATTCTCCCTGTACAGGCGCTGCAGCCTCGTGGCTTTCTTGACATGGTCCTCCGGGCCCTGCTGTTCGGGGGCCCTGGGACGACCATGTTGGCGGTTAATCCCCCCCTTAGCCGATCGAGACTGGAAGAAGGTGGTCAGATCTTGGGCCACCCCTTCCAGGAGCTCAATCGTCTCGACCCCCTCGGCGCGTGAGATAAGAGCCTCGCGAATATTCGCTTCGGCCCGTCTCGCATCGCGCCCAGGAAGTCGGGGAGGATTGGAGTTCGCGGGGGGAGAGAGGGAAGTTTCGCGCCCACGACTCGTTTGGGAGGACTGGGGAGTGGTACTACTATTTGGACGGCCCCGGGGCAGTCCACGTCGAGATCGCGTCGAAGGGGCAGAAACGCGAGCACCCGCCGACGCACCGGCAGCAGCCGACCGGGGGCCCCCTCGGCGATCGCTCGCCGCGGTTAGTTGGGGCTCAGGTGGTGGCTGCGACGGTATACGCGAGCTTAAACTAAGGGTGGGAGGGGGGGATAACGCGGGGATGTCCATTAGGGACGGCAGTGGCTGTGGCGGGGGTGTCGTCGGCGCCGGTGACGATGGCGTTGGGGACGTGGTCCTCCCTCGTCCCGGCGTCCTTCTGAATCCCCCGGTGCTGCCACCCTTTTCCCCGTCACTCTCCGAGGAGCTGTCGCTGTAGACGATCCGCCGTCTCGTCTGGGTCTTCTTCTTCTTTTTCCTCGGGGCCGTCTCCCATGGTGATTCCTGGTTGGGAGGGGTGGTGATGTTCGGGGGGGCCTCCTGGCCCCCCTCCTCCTCCTCGATGCAGACCAGGGGCTGGAAGATGGGCGGCCGCCCCGTCACCACCCTGACCGTGTGCGAGGTGGTAATGCACGACGTCATGATGGGGCCACTGCGTGTCGTCGTGGTGACGGTACACGTCGTCAAAGTGGCCCCAGCCGATGACGTCGTCACGGCCAGGGGGGGAGGGGATATGCCGCTCGGTTGTGGAGGGGGAGTCGCCGGCCAGTTGGGAGAGGTGGAGGCCGCCCGCAGGGTGGAGGTCCTCCCCCCCTGGACTTGCCCGATGGTGGTGGCCGATGTTGAAGGTCCAGGGGGGTGAATCAATGCCTCCGAGGTTACTTCAGGGGCCGGGTTCTTCTTAGGACGTCCCGGCCCCTTCTTCAAGATGGTAGTGGCCTCCTGGCCCGCTGGGGGCGCCGAATCCTTCTTCGGGCGCCCCGGCCCCTTCTTGGTGGTAATGGAGGTGGCGGTGGACCTAGGAGGCTGGGATGACCTCGGAGGCAAGCTGGAGGACCTCGTGATTCTTCTTGCCACCGGGCTAGGTGGGGTGCCCGGTGACTCCTTCTTCGCGGGCGGTTTCTCCAGGCTTCTCCTGGTGTGGCCGGACGTTGATAAGCTCCCCCTCGAGCTGGTGGTGGTGTCGAGCCCCTGGCTTCTCGTCACAGCCTCCGCATAGGTGGTGGGCGGCGGGCTGTGACGAGCGATCTTCGAGACGGCCCCGGTCGCCCTGGTGATGGTGGCGGACGCTGGGCGGACCGTCGATGTTGAGGCGACAGTCGTCCCCTTCGAGGAACGGGTGTTAAGGGTGGCAGTTGTCGCCGCCCTCGTGGAAGTGGTGGAGGTTGGGGGCGGCTTGAGGAAGGCGGCCAGGGTCCTCGTGGCCGTCCTCTTCGCCACTGCCGTTCTCGCCGCGTTACGGGTTAGGGGGGGGGTGGATTTACGGAGGGCAGGGGGGGTCGTTGAACTCCGCGCGGGGGGGGTAGAGGGTTTTCGCGAGGGGGCTTGGGGGGTTGTTGGTTTCCGCGCGGGGGGGGTCAAAGATTTTCGCGCGGGGGGAGCGTTTGTCGCGCGCGTCGCGGATGCAACCGATGCAGCCACCGGGCCTGAAGGGCGACTCTGCGGAGGGGCGCCTCCGCCGCTGGTGCTGCCACCGGATCTGCGCACCCCTGAGGTACTCGGGGCATCCGGAGCTGCCCCAGCCCTGAGGGCTGCGGGGTGGAACTTGGCCACGTGGGCGTTGACATCCTTTGTAGGGTATTTACCCTTTCCCACGTGGCCGCAAAATTTGCAGGTGGGAACTAGTGTCCACCCCGCGTGAGTTCGCCTCACGTGCTGGGACAGCTCCAGGTACCCCTTGTACCGAAAAGCATTGCTTTTCGAAGACTTTTTACTGTAGCACTCGGGACACGTTAGTCCGTCCGTGGCCGGGAGCGGGACGGCAACTTCCCGTGCTGGCACCGGCGAAGCCATATTAAGAATTGTTAAAAAGGGGGTCAGTAAATAAAATGTATAAATAAATAAATAAAAAAAAGGGGGAGGATTGAATATTAAAAATGGCTACAAAGGTCGTAATTCGCCGGGCCAGCGACGGGAGTCTCCCGAGTGCTTGGGTGCGCAGGCAACGCGAGTTAATGTGCAGCAGCACCGCGGCGCGAAGTAAAGAACGCAGGGGGAATGGGGGGGACGCGGATAAAATACAATAAATACGGTTAAAACGATGTCAATCCAGGCAGTCGCCGAGATGTATGTATAAATATAGGAACTAATGTTAAGAGAAAAAAACGCCGGAAAAATAAGGAAAACCAGAATTCGCGGATAAAATAAATATATAATAAAAGCGCCTTAGAAGTACAGTAAATTAAGATAAAATAAAACCAGGCCAGGCCGGAGCTCTGGCGTTGCCCACGAGTCTCTTAAATGCGCGAGTAAAAACGGTAAAATATGATGAGTAAATAAATAAAACGCGTCACAATGTATAAATAATTAGAATAAATAAGAGACTATCACAAATAAATAACAGCTGTGTTGCTCGATTCGCGGATAAAATTGTATAGATAAAACGATGTAAAATGACTAGAAATATAGAAATAAATAAGACGTCACGGTGTATAAAACAATGAAATAAATAAGTAAGACGTCACGCGGTATAAACAAATAAGTTAAAATGCAATAAATAGATAAATAACGAGCAACGGACAATGTATAAAATCGAACAGCTGATCGGGGCAACGCCGACTAAGTCCCCTTCGGCCTATTCCGACCGAGTTCGTGCGTGAAAGAAGGACAGAGATAGAGTGGGAGACAGAGAGACGTGTCGAAGGAAGCAAAGCAGTAGAGAAAGAGAGAGAGAAAGCGGGCGATAGAGAAGGATGCGGAGGCGAAGCGGAAAGCCTCTCTATCGCGAGAGTCAAAGCGTTAAAATAAAGACTAGAATAAAAGCGAAAGCCTAGAGCTGATCCCCTTGCCGGGATCAGTCGCGTAAAAAGAGTTCTACCCGCGGTAGAGAAGCGAGTGGAAGGAGCCGAATAAATCTCGGGAAGAGGTGTGTGTCGGTTGTTAAAATGACAGGCGTATGCCTCTGTCGCCAATTGTGTCAATTATTACACCTCTTCCTTTGATTTATTCGACGGGGAGTAGAAAGGAGCACCTCCCGCATGCACTGTGGTGCACCGGCTCGCGATAAATCTCGCGAAACGGTGCAATTCCACGAGCGAATTTAAACCTTTCGGAAAGCAATCAACGGTTACCGTTGATTGTTTTCGGAAAGGTCGCGAGAAGGTGTGTTGGGTTGTAGGTGCCACCTGAGGTGAGGCGGTGGCAGCGGTTCCACCGTCCGCACGCTCAGCTGGGGGGACTAGCAGTCAGCCGCCGCGCTACGTCAGAGAGTGACGTCACGCGAGCAACGACTCCTAGGGAGACAAAGCGATAGAAGTGAAAAGGAAAGAGCACTTACTCGGTGGTGTCAGCTGGCTGGGCTGCGTCTGGCTCCGGCTGGTCCTGCGGCGGCGCTTGGCGGGAGATCGTCTAACGCACACAAGTCACCTATCGAACACTTGTATCTCCCGCACGACTTTTTGGGTCGCTTCTCGGTCTGTTCTGGGGAGTCAGAATATGGTTGGAAAGCGTTTATTGAGCCAATCCTGGCGGCACTGCAATGCCAGGCTGACTCGCGACGGAGGTGGAGCAAGCACCAACGCTCCGTCAGTTTCCAAAAATCAGATTAATATTCTGACTCCCCAATGGGGAGTGTATCAGATATTAAGCTGATAAGAACAGATAAAGTGGCGTTTATTTTCAAACAATGTTTAAGCCCCCTGTACAATGACTGGTTTAGTTGGGGGGGCTTAACAAAGAATGGTTTCACCCGAATAACGGGGCACGTATCATACATATATTAATATGCTTGTCAGTCTCGGCCGACTGCCATGGTTAAGCTCCTTCGTAAAATGTCCACAGTTTGTGGCCATTACAATGTTAAAATAAATAAATATAAATAAATAAGGAGAAAGAAAAAAAGGGGAACAGAGATACGGGGGGTCGCGCTTCGCGGGTCAAGTATGGGGCGCCCTCTTATTTCACTGGTGCCGCCCTTACCTCCGGTCTTATAAAATGTATAATTATGGTAGAATTTGACCGGGAGGTAGCCCATTCGGGGAGCGGTCGGGGAGGGGGCCCGACGACGGCGTAACGGCAGGAGCGTCGAACGGGTGCTGGTACTGCCGTATCTTCGACACGTGCTCGACGTATATGTCACGGGACCATCTCATTGTATCAGTGACAATAAGTCGGCGCATCAGCGCTGCATAGCGCGGTGAGACGCACAGACGCTTCAACACCGGCTCATTGCCCTGATCCCATGTACCAAGGGCGCCTACGACGATCGCGTCCACATCCACCGAATACCCTGCCGCGTGCAATGCAGTTGCAAGCGGGGTATACTTAACGATCTTCGATCGTCGAGCATCCTCCATGGCCTTGCACTGGTTCTCGAACGCGATAGTGACATCGATGATGTGGACGCGTTTCGCCGCCTCGTCACGGATAACAATATCCGGACGGAGAGCAGCTAGATCGCCGTTGACGCCCTCCACCCTTTGATTTAGTCGGATGGCTCCCTTCGCTCTACAGGCTTTCGCCACCCGCGCCATAACCGCGTCGTGACGAAGTTGCAGAGCGGCCGAGTGAGGCAGACAGTGGCAGATTACGTGAGGTAACGTCTCACTCGGATAACCGCACTGCCTGCAGCGCTTGTCGCCCGTGCCCCAGCGTCGCGCCCCATTAAGGGGAAGGACATCGAGGCGCGCGCGATGAATGAAGCGCCACTCGGCAAACCGGGCGTACCTGCCGTCGCGGAGGAAGGCATTGCTGACTCCCGACCGCGACGACACCTGGTAAACCTTGCCTTGATCAGGTTTAGCCAGGAGAGAGCACAAGTAGCCCTCTTGCACTGCAATTCTCAGGCGACGAATCACCTGAGAAGTTGCGCCCGGGGGGATAATAGTCCGCCGACCCTCTGACCCTCGACATTCTAGGAGAATCTCGTTGGTTAGAGAGTCGTACCGCCATGCCAGGTGCAGATGTTTTGCCTGGCGACGCGAAGCCATTCGTACCCGGGTCCACAGGCCAGGATCCCCCTGGAGGTCGCACGCGAACGGTCCTTCAAGCGAACCTGACAAAAATGCGGCGACCTGTTCCTGTGTGGGCTGGATGGATGTTCGTCTCCGGACTGCATTCATCAGCGAGGTCCTGGCCCGCTCAGCGATCGCGCCGTCCTTGCAGGATAACATCCTGAAGGCGTGCGCGATCGTGAGCACGTCGGCCAGGTCCGCCATCGGAATGAGCCCGGCTCCGCCCCGCCAAGTGGGAAGGTAAACTACCTCCGCACTGGCCCGCTGGGGGAGATTCATCCAACCCTTGACCAGACGTTTGACAAATTTGTCAAACGTCTTTAGTGGGGTCTTCTGGACAGACCCGCCCCTCAAGATGTAGTCCAGCCGTGGCAGTATGAACGTCTTAAGGGCGTCCATCTTTTGCCACGGGGCGAGGGGCGAATCGTCGATGGCTTTCGCGTCTTCCATCATCCGGATGATGTTGGCGGTAGGGGTTTGGCTAACCCGGGAACCAACCGGAATTCCCAGGTACTCGTAAGCCTCACCCTCTCCCAAGGCTTTCAATTCCTCACCGTCGAGAAGGAAGACGGAAGGCTGCGCTTTCTGTGCGCTTCCCTTCCCCCGAAGGTGAACGGTAGCGCACTTCTTGGGGTTGAATTTCAACCCCGCCGCAGCCGCCGACTTCTGGATCTCGTCGAGGAGGGATTGCATCTCCGCTGGTGAGGCCGCCACAAGACCAATGTCGTCCGCGTAGGCGAATGCACGGTGCAAGTCCTCCCCCAACCTATAGCCCATCGGCAACGATTCGACGGATCGAATCACTCGCTCGATAGCCAGGTTGAAGGTCATCGGACTACACGGACAACCTTGCTTGACCCCAGCCAGCATGGGGATGTTTTCTGTAAAGCCCCGGGATGTACGGACTCTAGTCGTGCATCCGGAGTTCATGGAGAGCATGAGCTTCCGGATGTTGAGGGGTAAACCGGCACCCTCAAAGGCGTCGAACAGGGTGACGTGGGGGATCGACCCGAACGCGTTGGTCAAATCAAGCCACGCCACCACGGCTTGTCGACCCTCTCTCCGGCTGTCCTCCAGGATTTCCTGAAGCATGAAGTTGTGCTCATGACACCCCTCATGCTTCAGGAAACCCTTCTGAGGATGACTCAGCCGTTTTCCCGAAACCGCGAACTTCATCAACCGGTCCGCCAACACTGCGGCGAACAGCTTGGCTACTGTATCGCCGAGCGCTAGCGGACGCCAATTAGAAAGGTCGCTTCGGTCCCCTTTCTTATAAATAAGTACGGTGTTCGAGGACTTCCACGACTCCGGAATGGCCTCCGTGCGAAGGCAGGCATTGAACACAGAGGCGAGCACGTGACACCCTGGATCCGCCTTCCTCAGCTCTTCGTAGGTGACCCCGTCCGGGCCCGGAGCGCTTTTATGCGTCCGCTTCAGACGGGATTCAACCTCCGACGCCGAGAACGGCCTCACCAGTGCGCCCCGCAACTCACCCTCTTCGTCCGTGGGCCACTCCGGCCACGCATAGGGCTCACCCACAGGGGGGGCCGTCGCCGAGTACATTTTTCGGAAGTACTGGCCGACCTCCTCCGCACCGACTTCGCAGTGCGGGGAAGGACCGGTCAGCACCTCTTCCATCGCTCGGCGCCGATTCTCCCTGTACAGGCGCTGCAGCCTCGTGGCTTTCTTGACATGGTCCTCCGGGCCCTGCTGTTCGGGGGCCCTGGGACGACCATGTTGGCGGTTGATCCCCCCCTTAGCCGATCGAGACTGGAAGAAGGTGGTCAGATCTTGGGCCACCCCTTCCAGGAGCTCAATCGTCTCGACCCCCTCGGCGCGTGAGATAAGAGCCTCGCGAATATTCGCTTCGGCCCGTCTCGCATCGCGCCTAGGAAGTCGGGGAGGATTGGAGTTCGCGGGGGGAGAGAGGGAAGTTTCGCGCCCACGACTCGTTTGGGAGGACTGGGGAGTGGTACTACTATTTGGACGGCCCCGGGGCAGTCCACGTCGAGATCGCGTCGAAGGGGCAGAAACGCGAGCACCCGCCGACGCACCGGCAGCAGCCGACCGGGGGCCCCCTCGGCGATCGCTCGCCGCGGTTAGTTGGGGCTCAGGTGGTGGCTGCGACGGTATACGCGATCTTAAACTAAGGGTGGGAGGGGGGGATAACGCGGGGATGTCCATTAGGGACGGCAGTGGCTGTGGCGGGGGTGTCGTCGGCGCCGGTGACGATGGCGTTGGGGACGTGGTCCTCCCTCGTCCCGGCGTCCTTCTGAATCCCCCGGTGCTGCCACCCTTTTCCCCGTCACTCTCCGAGGAGCTGTCGCTGTAGACGATCCGCCGTCTCGTCTGGGTCTTCTTCTTCTTTTTCCTCGGGGCCGTCTCCCATGGTGATTCCTGGTTGGGAGGGGTGGTGATGTTCGGGGGGGCCTCCTGGCCCCCCTCCTCCTCCTCGATGCAGACCAGGGGCTGGAAGATGGGCGGCCGCCCCGTCACCACCCTGACCGTGTGCGAGGTGGTAATGCACGACGTCATGATGGGGCCACTGCGTGTCGTCGTGGTGACGGTACACGTCGTCAAAGTGGCCCCAGCCGATGACGTCGTCACGGCCAGGGGGGGAGGGGATATGCTGCTCGGTTGTGGAGGGGGAGTCGCCGGCCAGTTGGGGGAGGTGGAGGCCGCCCGCAGGGTGGAGGTCCTCCCCCCCTGGACTTGCCCGATGGTGGTGGCCGATGTTGAAGGTCCAGGGGGGTGAATCAATGCCTCCGAGGTTACTTCAGGGGCCGGGTTCTTCTTAGGACGTCCCGGCCCCTTCTTCAAGATGGTAGTGGCCTCCTGGCCCGCTGGGGGCGCCGAATCCTTCTTCGGGCGCCCCGGCCCCTTCTTGGTGGTAATGGAGGTGGCGGTGGACCTAGGAGGCTGGGATGACCTCGGAGGCAAGCTGGAGGACCTCGTAATTCTTCTTGCCACCGGGCTAGGTGGGGTGCCCGGTGACTCCTTCTTCGCGGGCGGTTTCTCCAGGCTTCTCCTGGTGTGGCCGGACGTTGATAAGCTCCCCCTCGAGCTGGTGGTGGTGTCGAGCCCCTGGCTTCTCGTCACAGCCTCCGCATAGGTGGTGGGCGGCGGGCTGTGACGAGCGATCTTCGAGACGGCCCCGGTCGCCCTGGTGATGGTGGCGGACGCTGGGCGGACCGTCGATGTCGGAGCGACAGTCGTCCCCTTCGAGGAACGGGTACTAAGGGTGGCAGTTGTCGCCGCCCTCGTGGAATTGATGGTGGATGGGGGCGGCTTCAAGAAGGCGGCAAGCGTCCTTGTGGTGGCCGTCTTCTTCGCCACTGCCGTCCTCGCCGCGTTTCGGGTTAGGGGGGGGGTGGTTTTCCGCGCCTTTGGGGGGGTCGATTTACGGGGTATCGGGGGGGTGGATTTTCGGAGGACGGGGGGGGTCGAAGATTTACGCGCGGGGGGGATGGTCGAGGTTCTCGCGGGGGGGGTAGTCGATGTTCGCGTGGGGGGGGGCGTTTGTCACGCGTGTCGCCGGTGAAACCGACGCAGCCACCGAACCTGAAGGACGACTCTGCGCAGAGGCGCCTCCTCCGCTGGTGCTGCCGCCGGACCTGCGCACCCCTGAAGTGCCAGGGGCACCCGGAGCGGTCCCAGCACTGAGGGCTGCGGGGTGGAACTTGGCCACGTGGGAGTTTACGTCTCTGGTAGGGTATTTGCCCTTACCCACATGGCCGCAGAATCTGCACGTTGGAATTAGAGTCCACCCCGCGTGAGCTCGCCTCACGTGCTGGGCAAGCTCCAGGTACCCCTTGTACTTGAAAGAGTTGCTTTTCGAAGCTTTTTTGTTGAAGCACTCGGGACACGAGAATCCGTCCGTGGCTGGGAGAGGAACAGCAACATCCCGTGCTGGCGTCGGTGAAGCCATAATAACGCGTTGAAAAGGGGGAGGTCGGGGAGTATAGATATATAAATAAATAAATAAAAGGGGCAGGGGAGGTCAGTATATTGGAAGATGGCTAAAAATGTCTCAGTTCACCGGGCCAGCGACGGGAGTCTCCCGAGTGCTCGGGTGCGCAGACAACGCAAGTTAAAGTGCGGCAGCACCGCGGCGCGAAGTAAAAACGCAGGGGGAAATTGGGGGGAACGCGATTAAAATGCAGTATACGATAGTTTAAAACTGATCTAAATCCTGGCAGTCGCCGAGATGTAATATATAAAATAGAATAAATAATAAAATGTGGAAGAACGCCAATAATGATATCAAAAGTAGAACCGCGGATAAAATGTAATGAGTATAGCGCCTTAAAAGTACAATAAATAGAATAGAAAAACAAAAACCAGGCCAGGCCGGAGCTCTGGCGTTGCCCGCGAGTCTCTTTAGAAAGAAAACGCGAATAAAAGACGGTAGTGTGCAATAAATAAATAAATAAAACGCGTAACAATGAGTCGGTATAATAAATAAGAGACAATCACGTATAGATAACAGCTGTTTGCTCGTACGCGGATAGAATTGTCTAAAATAAAACTATGTAAATGACTAGAAATAGTAAAATAAATAAGACGTCACGGTGTATAAAACGAAGAAATAAATAAATAAGACGTCACTATATAAACGAGGAAGTTAAAAAGTCAATAAATAAATAAATAACGAGCAAAATAAGAGTATATAATCGCACAGCTGTTCGGGCAACGCCGACCGAATCCCCTTCGGCCTTGACCGACAAAGCAAGTGCGCGAAGGAAGTATAGATATAGTGGGGGAGACAGAGAGACAGGTCGAAGGAAGCAAAGTAGTAGAGAAAGCGAGAGAGACAGCGGGCGACAGAAAGGATCGGAGGCGAAGCGGAAGCCTCTCTATCGCGAGAGTCAAAGCGATAAAATAAAAGTGACTAGAATAAAAGCGATAGGCTAGACTTGATCCCCTTGCAGGGATCAGTCGCGTAAAGGAGAAATCTACTCGCGAAAGAGAAGCGAGTGGAAGGAGCCGAATAGTTCTCGGGAAGAGGTGTATGTCCGATGTTTAAAATGACAGGCGTATGCCTCTGTCGCCAATTAGTCAATTATGACACCTCTTCCTCTGAATTATTCGGCAGGAATCGAAAGGAGCACCTCCCGCATGCACTGTGGTGCACCGGCTCGCGATAAACCTCGCGAAACGGTGCAGTTCCACAAGCGAATTTAAGCCTTTTGGAATACAACCAACGGTTTCCCGTTAGTTGTTTTGCAAAAGGTCGCGAGAAGGTGTGTTGGGTTGTAGGTGCCACCTGAGGTGAGGCGGTGGCAGCGGTTCCACCGTCCGCACGCTCAGCTGGGGGGACTAGGTGCCGTTTACCGAGCTACGTCAGAGAGAGCGACGTCACTCGGGCAACGACTCCTAGAGGGGGAAAGCGATAGTAGAAGAAGGAAAGAGCACTTACTCGGTGGTGTCAGCTGGCTGGGCTGCGTCTGGCTCCGGCTGGTCCTGCGGCGGCGCTTGGCGGGAGATCGTCTAACGCACACAAGTCACCTATCGAACACTTGTATCTCCCGCACGACTTTTTGGGTCGCTTCTCGGTCTGTTCTGGGGAGTCAGAATATGGTTGGAAAGCGTTTATTGAGCCAATCCTGGCGGCACTGCAATGCCAGGCTGACTCGCGACGGAGGTGGAGCAAGCACCAACGCTCCGTCAGTTTCCAAAAATCAGATTAATATTCTGACTCCCCAATGGGGAGTGTATCAGATATTAAGCTGATAAGAACAGATAATGTGGCGTTTATTTAAAACAAACAATGTTTAAGCCCCCCCGTTACATTTGCTGGTTTTAGCAGGGGGGGCTTAACAAAGAATGGTTTCACCCGAATAACGGGGCACGTTTCATACATATATTAATATGTTTGTCAGTCTCGGCCGACTGCCATGGTGAAGCTCCTTCGTAAAATGGCCACGGATTGTGGCCATTACAATGTTAAAATAAATAGATATAAATAAATATAAAAAAAAAAAAAAAAAGAAAAAGAAAGGGGAACAGAGATACGGGGGGTCGCGCTTCGCGGGTCAAGTATGGGGCGCCCCCTTATTTCACTGGTGCCGCCCTTACCTCCGGTCTTATATAGTGTATAATTATGGTAAAATTTGACCGGAAGGTAGCCCATTCGGGGAGCGGTCGGGGAGGGGGCCCGACGACGGCATAACGGCAGGAGCGTCGAACGGGTGCTGGTACTGCCGTATCTTCGACACGTGCTCGACGTATATGTCACGGGACCATCTCATTGTATCAGTGACAATAAGTCGGCGCATCAGCGCTGCATAGCGCGGTGAAACGCACAGACGCTTCAACACCGGCTCATTGCCCTGATCCCATGTACCAAGGGCGCCTACGACGATCGCATCCACATCCACCGAATACCCTGCCGCGTGCAATGCAGTTGCAAGCGGGGTATACTTGACGATCTTCGATCGTCGAGCATCCTCCATGGCCTTGCACTGGTTCTCGAACGCGATAGTGACATCGATGATGTGGATGCGTTTCGCCGCCTCGTCACGGATAACAATATCCGGACGGAGAGCAGCTAGATCGCCGTTGACGCCCTCCACCCTTTGATTTAGTCGGATGGCTCCCTTCGCTCTACAGGCTTTCGCCACCCGCGCCATAACCGCGTCGTGGCGAAGCTGCAGAGCGGCCGAGTGAGGCAGACAGTGACAGATTACGTGAGGTAACGTCTCACTCGGATAACCGCACTGCCTGCAGCGCTTGTCGCCCGTGCCCCAGCGTCGCGCCCCATTAAGGGGAAGGACATCGAGGCGCGCGCGATGAATGAAGCGCCACTCGGCGAACCGGGCGTACCTGCCGTCGCGGAGGAAGGCATTGCTGACTCCCGACCGCGACGACACCTGGTAAACCTTGCCTTGATCAGGTTTAGCCAGGAGAGAGCACAAGTAACCCTCTTGCACTGCAATTCTCAGACGACGAATCACCTGAGAAGTTGCGCCCGGGGGGATTATAGTCCGCCGGCCCTCCGACCCTCGACATTCTAGGAGAATCTCGTTGGTCAGAGAGTCGTACCGCCATGCCAGGTGCAGGTGTTTTGCCTGGCGACGCGAAGCCATTCGTACCCGGGTCCACAGGCCAGGGTCTCCCTGGAGGTCGCACGCGAACGGTCCTTCGAGGGAACCTGACAAGAATGCGGCGACCTGTTCCTGTGTGGGCTGGATGGATGTTCGTCTCCGGACTGCATTCATCAGCGAGGTCCTGGCCCGCTCAGCGATCGCGCCGTCCTTGCAGGATAACATCCTGAAGGCGTGCGCGATCGTGAGCACGTCGGCCAGGTCCGCCATTGGAATGAGCCCGGCTCCGCCCCGCCAAGTGGGAAGGTAAACTACCTCCGCACTGGCCCGCTGGGGGAGATTCATCCAACCCTTGACCAGACGTTTGACAAATTTGTCAAACGTCTTTAGTGGGGTCTTCTGCACGGACCCGCCCCTCAAGATGTAGTCCAGCCGTGGCAGTATGAACGTCTTAAGGGCGTCCATCTTTTGCCACGGGGCGAGAGGCGAGTCGTCGATGGCTTTCGCGTCCTCCATCATCCGGATGATGTTGGCGGTAGGGGTTTGGCTAACCCGGGAACCAACCGGAATTCCCAGGTACTCGTAAGCCTCACCCTCTCCCAAGGCTTTCAATTCCTCCCCGTCGAGAAGGAAGACGGAAGGCTGCGCTTTCTGTGCGCTTCCCTTCCCCCGAAGGTGAACGGTAGCGCACTTCTTGGGGTTGAATTTCAACCCCGCCGCAGCCGCCGACTTCTGGATCTCGTCGAGGAGGGATTGCATCTCCGCTGGTGAGGCCGCCACAAGACCAATGTCGTCCGCGTAGGCGAATGCACGGTGCAAGTCCTCCCCCAACCTATAGCCCATCGGCAACGATTCGACGGATCGAATCACTCGCTCGATGGCCAGGTTGAAGGTCATTGGACTACACGGACAACCTTGCTTGACCCCAGCCAGCATGGGGATGTTTTCTGTAAAGCCCCGGGATGTACGGACTCTAGTCGTGCATCCGGAGTTCATGGAGAGCATGAGCTTCCGGATGTTGAGGGGTAAACCGGCACCCTCAAAGGCGTCGAACAGGGTGACGTGGGGGATCGACCCGAACGCGTTGGTCAAATCAAGCCACGCCACCACGGCTTGTCGACCCTCTCTCCGGCTGTCCTCCAGGATTTCCTGAAGCATGAAGTTGTGCTCATGACACCCCTCATGCTTCAGGAAACCCTTCTGAGGATGACTCAGCCGTTTTCCCGAAACCGCGAACTTCATCAACCGGTCCGCCAACACTGCGGCGAACAGCTTGGCTACTGTATCGCCGAGCGCTAGCGGACGCCAATTAGAAAGGTCGCTTCGGTCCCCTTTCTTATAAATAAGAACGGTGTTCGAGGACTTCCACGACTCCGGAATGGCCTCCGTGCGAAGGCAGGCATTGAACACAGAGGCGAGCACGTGACACCCTGGATCCGCCTTCCTCAGCTCTTCGTAGGTGACCCCGTCCGGACCCGGAGCGCTTTTATGCGTCCGCTTCAGACGGGATTCAACCTCCGACGCCGAGAACGGCCTCACCAGTGCGCCCCGCAACTCACCCTCTTCGTCCGTGGGCCACTCCGGCCACGCATAGGGCTCACCCACAGGGGGGGCCGTCGCCGAGTACATTTTTCGGAAGTACTGGCCGACCTCCTCCGCACCGACTTCGCAGTGCGGGGAAGGACCGGTCAGCACCTCTTCCATCGCTCGGCGCCGATTCTCCCTGTACAGGCGCTGCAGCCTCGTGGCTTTCTTGACATGGTCCTCCGGGCCCTGCTGTTCGGGGGCCCTGGGACGACCATGTTGGCGGTTGATCCCCCCCTTAGCCGATCGAGACTGGAAGAAGGTGGTCAGATCTTGGGCCACCCCTTCCAGGAGCTCAATCGTCTCGACCCCCTCGGCGCGTGAGATAAGAGCCTCGCGAATATTCGCTTCGGCCCGTCTCGCATCGCGCCCAGGAAGTCGGGGAGGATTGGAGTTCGCGGGGGGAGAGAGGGAAGTTTCGCGCCCACGACTCGTTTGGGAGGACTGGGGAGTGGTACTACTATTTGGACGGCCCCGGGGCAGTCCACGTCGAGAACGCGTCGAAGGGGCAGAAACGCGAGCTCCCGCCGACGCACCGGCAGCAGCCGACCGGGGGCCCCCTCGGCGATCGCTCGCCGCGGTTAGTTGGGGCTCAGGTGGTGGCTGCGACGGTGCACGCGAGCTTAAACTAAGGGTGGGGGGGGGGGATAACGCGGGGATATCCATTAGGGACGGCAGTGGCTGTGGCGGGGATGTCGTCGGCGCCGGTGACGATGGCGTTGGGGACGTAGTCCTCCCTCGTCCCGGCGTCCTTCTAAATCCCCCGGTGCTGCCGCCCTTTTCCCCGTCACTCTCCGAGGAGCTGTCGCTATAGACGATCCGCCGTCTCGTCTGCGTCTTCCTCTTCTTCTTCCTCGGGGCCGTCTCCCATGGCGATTCCTGGTTGGGAGGGGTGGTGATGTTCGGGGGGGCCTCCTGGCCCCCCTCCTCCTCCTCGATGCAGACCAGGGGCTGGAAGATGGGCGGCCGCCCCATCACCACCCTGACCGTGTGCGAGGTGGTAATGCACGACGTCATGATGGGGCCACTGCGTGTCGTCGTAGTGACGGTACACGTCGTCAGAGTGGCCCCAGCCGATGACGTCGTCACGGTCAGGGGGGGAGGGGTTATGCCGCTCGGTTGTGGAGGGGGAGTCGCCGGCCAGTTGGGAGAGGTGGAGGCCGCCCGCAGGGTGGAGGTCCTCCCCCCCTGGACTTGCCCGATGGTGGTGGCCGATGTTGAAGGTCCAGGGGGGTGAATCAATGCCTCCGAGGTTGCTTCAGGGGCCGGGTTCTTCTTAGGACGTCCCGGCCCCTTCTTCAAGGTGGTAGTGGCCTCCTGGCCCACTGGGGGCGCCGAGTCCTTCTTCGGGCGCCCCGGCCCCTTCTTGGTGGTAATGGAGGTGGCGGTGGACCTAGGAGGCTGGGATGACCTCGGAGGCAGGCTGGAGGACCTCGTGATTCTTCTTGCCACCGGGCTAGGTGGTGTGCCCAGTGACTTCTTCTTCGCGGGCGGTTTCTCCAAACTTCTCCTGGTGGAGTTGAGGCCGGACGATGATAAACTCCCCCTCGAGCTGGTGGTGGTGTCGAGCCCCTGGCTTCTCGTTACAGCCTCCGCATAGGTGGTGGGCGGCGGGCTGTGACGAGCGATCTTCGGGGCGGCCCCGGACGCCCTGGTGATGGTGGCGGACGCTGGGCGGACCGTCGATGTCGAGGCGACAGCAGTCCCCTTCGAAGAACGGGTACTAAGGGTGGCAGTTGTCGCCGCCCTCGTGGAAGTGGTGGAGGTTGGGGGCGGCTTGAGGAAGGCGGCCAGGGTCCTCGTGGCCGTCCTCTTCGCCACTGCCGTTTTAGCCGCGTTACGGGTTAGGGGGGGGGTGGATTTTCGAAGGGCAGGGGGGGTCGTTGAAGTCCGCGCGGGGGGGGTAGAGGATTTTCGCGAGGGGGCTTGGGGGGTTGTTGATTTCCGCGCGGGGGGGGTCAAAGATTTTCGCGCGGGGGGGGCGTTTATCGCGCGCGTCGCGGGTGCAACCGATGCAGCCACCGAGCCTGAAGGGCGACTCTGCGGAGGGGCGCCTCCGCCGCTGGTGCTGCCACCGGATCTGCGCACCCCTGAGGTACTCGGGGCATCCGGAGCTGCCCCAGCCCTGAGGGCTGCGGGGTGGAACTTGGCCACGTGGGCGTTGACATCCTTTGTAGGGTATTTACCCTTTCCCACGTGGCCGCAAAATTTGCAGGTGGGAACTAGTGTCCACCCCGCGTGAGTTCGCCTCACGTGCTGGGACAGCTCCAGGTACCCCTTGTACCGAAAAGCATTGCTTTTCGAAGACTTTTTACTGTAGCACTCGGGACACGTTAGTCCGTCCGTGGCCGGGAGCGGGACGGCAACTTCCCGTGTTGGCACCGGTGAAGCCATATTAAAAGTTGTTGAAAAGGGGAGTCAATAAATAAAATGTATAAATAAATAAGTCAAAAAAGGGGGAGGGTTGAGTATTAAAAGATATGGCTGTTAAGGTCGTGGTTCACCGGGCCAGCAACGGGAGTCTCCCGAGTGCTTGGGTGCGCAGGCTACGCAGGTTAATATGCAGCAGCACCGCGGCGCGAAGTAAAATAGAACGCAGGGGGAATGGGGGGGACGCGAATAAAATACGATAAAATACAGTAGATGCGGTTAAAACGATGTCAATCCAGGCAGTCGCCGAGATATATATATAAATATAGGTATTAATAATGGAAGAAGAAAAACGCCGGAAGAATAGAAAAAGAAACCAGAAATCGCGGATAAAATAGATATATAATAAAGCGCCTTATAAGTATAATAAATTAAGATAAAATAGAATAAAACCAGGCCAGGCCGGAGCTCTGGCGTTGCCCGCGAGTCTCTTAAATACGCGGATAAAAACGGTGAAATATACTAAGTAAATAAATAAATAAAACGCGTCACAATGTATAAATAACTAGAATAAATAAGAGACGGTCACTAATAAATAACAGCTGTGTTGCTCGATTCGCGGATAAAATTGTATAAATAAAAACTAAGTAAATGACTAGACTAGAATACAATAAATAAGACGTCACGGTGTATAAAACAATGAAATAAATAAGACGTCACGCGGTGTATAAACGATGAAGTTAAATGCAATAAATAAATAAATAACGAGCAACGGACAATGTACAAAATCGAACAGCTGATACGGGCAACGCCGACTATGTTCCCTTCGGCCTATTCCGACCGAGTTCGTGCGTGAAAGAAGGACAGAGATAGAGTGGGAGACAGAGAGACGTGTCGAAGGAAGCAAAGCAGTAGAGAAAGAGAGAGAGAAAGCGGGCGATAGAGAAGGATGCGGAGGCGAAGCGGAAAGCCTCTCTATCGCGAGAGTCAAAGCAGTAAAAATAAAAGAATGACTAGAATAGAAGCGAAAGACTGGACTTGATCCCCTTGCAGGGATCAGTCGCGTAAAAGAGAGATCTACTCGCGAAAGAGAAGCGAGTGGAAGGAGCCGAATAGCTCTCGGGAAGAGGTGTACGTCGATGTTTAAAATGACAGGCGTATCGCCTCTGTCGCCAATTAAGTCAATTATGACACCTCTTCCTTTGAATTATTCGGCAGGGAATAGAAAGGAACACCCCCCGCATGCACTGTGGTGCACCGGCTCGCGATAAACCTCGCGAAACGGTGCAATTCCACGAGCGAATTTAAACTTTTCGGAAAGCAATCAACGGTTACCGTTGATTGTTTTCGGAAAGGTCGCGAGAAGGTGTGTTGGGTTGTAGGTGCCACCTGAGGTGAGGCGGTGGCAGCGGTTCCACCGTCCGCACGCTCAGCTGGGGGGACTAGGTGCCGTTTACCGAGCTACGTCAGAGAGAGCGACGTCACTCGGGCAACGACTCCTAGAGGGGGAAAGCGATAGTAGAAGAAGGAAAGAGCACTTACTCGGTGGTGTCAGCTGGCTGGGCTGCGTCTGGCTCCGGCTGGTCCTGCGGCGGCGCTTGGCGGGAGATCGTCTAACGCACACAAGTCACCTATCGAACACTTGTATCTCCCGCACGACTTTTTGGGTCGCTTCTCGGTCTGTTCTGGGGAGTCAGAATATGGTTGGAAAGCGTTTATTGAGCCAATCCTGGCGGCACTGCAATGCCAGGCTGACTCGCGACGGAGGTGGAGCAAGCACCAACGCTCCGTCAGTTTCCAAAAATCAGATTAATATTCTGACTCCCCAATGGGGAGTGTATCAGATATTAAGCTGATAAGAACAGATAAAGTGGCGTTTATTTTCAAACAATGTTTAAGCCCCCTGTACAATGACTGGTTTAGTTGGGGGGGCTTAACAAAGAATGGTTTCACCCGAATAACGGGGCACGTATCATACATATATTAATATGCTTGTCAGTCTCGGCCGACTGCCATGGTTAAGCTCCTTCGTAAAATGTCCACAGTTTGTGGCCATTACAATGTTAAAATAAATAAATATAAATAAATAAGGAGAAAGAAAAAAAAGGGGAACAGAGATACGGGGGGTCGCGCTTCGCGGGTCAAGTATGGGGCGCCCTCTTATTTCACTGGTGCCGCCCTTACCTCCGGTCTTATAAAATGTATAATTATGGTAGAATTTGACCGGGAGGTAGCCCATTCGGGGAGCGGTCGGGGAGGGGGCCCGACGACGGCGTAACGGCAGGAGCGTCGAACGGGTGCTGGTACTGCCGTATCTTCGACACGTGCTCGACGTATATGTCACGGGACCATCTCATTGTATCAGTGACAATAAGTCGGCGCATCAGCGATGCATAGCGCGGTGAGACGCACAGACGCTTCAACACCGGCTCATTGCCCTGATCCCATGTACCAAGGGCGCCTACGACGATCGCGTCCACATCCACCGAATACCCTGCCGCGTGCAATGCAGTTGCAAGCGGGGTATACTTAACGATCTTCGATCGTCGAGCATCCTCCATGGCCTTGCACTGGTTCTCGAACGCGATAGTGACATCGATGATGTGGACGCGTTTCGCCGCCTCGTCACGGATAACAATATCCGGACGGAGAGCAGCTAGATCGCCGTTGACGCCCTCCACCCTTTGATTTAGTCGGATGGCTCCCTTCGCTCTACAGGCTTTCGCCACCCGCGCCATAACCGCGTCGTGACGAAGCTGCAGAGCGGCCGAGTGAGGCAGACAGTGGCAGATTACGTGAGGTAACGTCTCACTCGGATAACCGCACTGCCTGCAGCGCTTGTCGCCCGTGCCCCAGCGTCGCGCCCCATTAAGGGGAAGGACATCGAGGCGCGCGCGATGAATGAAGCGCCACTCGGCAAACCGGGCGTACCTGCCGTCGCGGAGGAAGGCATTGCTGACTCCCGACCGCGACGACACCTGGTAAACCTTGCCTTGATCAGGTTTAGCCAGGAGAGAGCACAAGTAGCCCTCTTGCACTGCAATTCTCAGGCGACGAATCACCTGAGAAGTTGCGCCCGGGGGGATAATAGTCCGCCGACCCTCTGACCCTCGACATTCTAGGAGAATCTCGTTGGTTAGAGAGTCGTACCGCCATGCCAGGTGCAGATGTTTTGCCTGGCGACGCGAAGCCATTCGTACCCGGGTCCACAGGCCAGGATCCCCCTGGAGGTCGCACGCGAACGGTCCTTCAAGCGAACCTGACAAAAATGCGGCGACCTGTTCCTGTGTGGGCTGGATGGATGTTCGTCTCCGGACTGCATTCATCAGCGAGGTCCTGGCCCGCTCAGCGATCGCGCCGTCCTTGCAGGATAACATCCTGAAGGCGTGCGCGATCGTGAGCACGTCGGCCAGGTCCGCCATCGGAATGAGCCCGGCTCCGCCCCGCCAAGTGGGAAGGTAAACTACCTCCGCACTGGCCCGCTGGGGGAGATTCATCCAACCCTTGACCAGACGTTTGACAAATTTGTCAAACGTCTTTAGTGGGGTCTTCTGGACAGACCCGCCCCTCAAGATGTAGTCCAGCCGTGGCAGTATGAACGTCTTAAGGGCGTCCATCTTTTGCCACGGGGCGAGGGGCGAATCGTCGATGGCTTTCGCGTCTTCCATCATCCGGATGATGTTGGCGGTAGGGGTTTGGCTAACCCGGGAACCAACCGGAATTCCCAGGTACTCGTAAGCCTCACCCTCTCCCAAGGCTTTCAATTCCTCACCGTCGAGAAGGAAGACGGAAGGCTGCGCTTTCTGTGCGCTTCCCTTCCCCCGAAGGTGAACGGTAGCGCACTTCTTGGGGTTGAATTTCAACCCCGCCGCAGCCGCCGACTTCTGGATCTCGTCGAGGAGGGATTGCATCTCCGCTGGTGAGGCCGCCACAAGACCAATGTCGTCCGCGTAGGCGAATGCACGGTGCAAGTCCTCCCCCAACCTATAGCCCATCGGCAACGATTCGACGGATCGAATCACTCGCTCGATAGCCAGGTTGAAGGTCATCGGACTACACGGACAACCTTGCTTGACCCCAGCCAGCATGGGGATGTTTTCTGTAAAGCCCCGGGATGTACGGACTCTAGTCGTGCATCCGGAGTTCATGGAGAGCATGAGCTTCCGGATGTTGAGGGGTAAACCGGCACCCTCAAAGGCGTCGAACAGGGTGACGTGGGGGATCGACCCGAACGCGTTGGTCAAATCAAGCCACGCCACCACGGCTTGTCGACCCTCTCTCCGGCTGTCCTCCAGGATTTCCTGAAGCATGAAGTTGTGCTCATGACACCCCTCATGCTTCAGGAAACCCTTCTGAGGATGACTCAGCCGTTTTCCCGAAACCGCGAACTTCATCAACCGGTCCGCCAACACTGCGGCGAACAGCTTGGCTACTGTATCGCCGAGCGCTAGCGGACGCCAATTAGAAAGGTCGCTTCGGTCCCCTTTCTTATAAATAAGTACGGTGTTCGAGGACTTCCACGACTCCGGAATGGCCTCCGTGCGAAGGCAGGCATTGAACACAGAGGCGAGCACGTGACACCCTGGATCCGCCTTCCTCAGCTCTTCGTAGGTGACCCCGTCCGGGCCCGGAGCGCTTTTATGCGTCCGCTTCAGACGGGATTCAACCTCCGACGCCGAGAACGGCCTCACCAGTGCGCCCCGCAACTCACCCTCTTCGTCCGTGGGCCACTCCGGCCACGCATAGGGCTCACCCACAGGGGGGGCCGTCGCCGAGTACATTTTTCGGAAGTACTGGCCGACCTCCTCCGCACCGACTTCGCAGTGCGGGGAAGGACCGGTCAGCACCTCTTCCATCGCTCGGCGCCGATTCTCCCTGTACAGGCGCTGCAGCCTCGTGGCTTTCTTGACATGGTCCTCCGGGCCCTGCTGTTCGGGGGCCCTGGGACGACCATGTTGGCGGTTGATCCCCCCCTTAGCCGATCGAGACTGGAAGAAGGTGGTCAGATCTTGGGCCACCCCTTCCAGGAGCTCAATCGTCTCGACCCCCTCGGCGCGTGAGATAAGAGCCTCGCGAATGTTCGCTTCGGCCCGTCTCGCATCGCGCCTAGGAAGTCGGGGAGGATTGGAGTTCGCGGGGGGAGAGAGGGAAGTTTCGCGCCCACGACTCGTTTGGGAGGACTGGGGAGTGGTACTACTATTTGGACGGCCCCGGGGCAGTCCACGTCGAGATCGCGTCGAAGGGGCAGAAACGCGAGCACCCGCCGACGCACCGGCAGCAGCCGACCGGGGGCCCCCTCGGCGATCGCTCGCCGCGGTTAGTTGGGGCTCAGGTGGTGGCTGCGACGGTATACGCGATCTTAAACTAAGGGTGGGAGGGGGGGATAACGCGGGGATGTCCATTAGGGACGGCAGTGGCTGTGGCGGGGGTGTCGTCGGCGCCGGTGACGATGGCGTTGGGGACGTGGTCCTCCCTCGTCCCGGCGTCCTTCTGAATCCCCCGGTGCTGCCACCCTTTTCCCCGTCACTCTCCGAGGAGCCGCCGCTGTAGACGATCCGCCGTCTCGTCTGGGTCTTCTTCTTCTTTTTCCTCGGGGCCGTCTCCCATGGTGATTCCTGGTTGGGAGGGGTGGTGATGTTCGGGGGGGCCTCCTGGCCCCCCTCCTCCTCCTCGATGCAGACCAGGGGCTGGAAGATGGGCGGCCGCCCCGTCACCACCCTGACCGTGTGCGAGGTGGTAATGCACGACGTCATGATGGGGCCACTGCGTGTCGTCGTGGTGACGGTACACGTCGTCAAAGTGGCCCCAGCCGATGACGTCGTCACGGCCAGGGGGGGAGGGGATATGCTGCTCGGTTGTGGAGGGGGAGTCGCCGGCCAGTTGGGGGAGGTGGAGGCCGCCCGCAGGGTGGAGGTCCTCCTCCCCTGGACTTGCCCGATGGTGGTGGCCGATGTTGAAGGTCCAGGGGGGTGAATCAATGCCTCCGAGGTTACTTCAGGGGCCGGGTTCTTCTTAGGACGTCCCGGCCCCTTCTTCAAGATGGTAGTGGCCTCCTGGCCCGCTGGGGGCGCCGAATCCTTCTTCGGGCGCCCCGGCCCCTTCTTGGTGGTAATGGAGGTGGCGGTGGACCTAGGAGGCTGGGATGACCTCGGAGGCAAGCTGGAGGACCTCGTAATTCTTCTTGCCACCGGGCTAGGTGGGGTGCCCGGTGACTCCTTCTTCGCGGGCGGTTTCTCCAGGCTTCTCCTGGTGTGGCCGGACGTTGATAAGCTCCCCCTCGAGCTGGTGGTGGTGTCGAGCCCCTGGCTTCTCGTCACAGCCTCCGCATAGGTGGTGGGCGGCGGGCTGTGACGAGCGATCTTCGAGACGGCCCCGGTCGCCCTGGTGATGGTGGCGGACGCTGGGCGGACCGTCGATGTCGGAGCGACAGTCGTCCCCTTCGAGGAACGGGTACTAAGGGTGGCAGTTGTCGCCGCCCTCGTGGAATTGATGGTGGATGGGGGCGGCTTCAAGAAGGCGGCAAGCGTCCTTGTGGTGGCCGTCTTCTTCGCCACTGCCGTCCTCGCCGCGTTTCGGGTTAGGGGGGGGGTGGTTTTCCGCGCCTTTGGGGGGGTCGATTTACGGGGTATCGGGGGGGTGGATTTTCGGAGGACGGGGGGGGTCGAAGATTTACGCGCGGGGGGGATGGTCGAGGTTCTCGCGGGGGGGGTAGTCGATGTTCGCGTGGGGGGGGCGTTTGTCACGCGTGTCGCCGGTGAAACCGACGCAGCCACCGAACCTGAAGGACGACTCTGCGCAGAGGCGCCTCCTCCGCTGGTGCTGCCGCCGGACCTGCGCACCCCTGAAGTGCCAGGGGCACCCGGAGCGGTCCCAGCACTGAGGGCTGCGGGGTGGAACTTGGCCACGTGGGAGTTTACGTCTCTGGTAGGGTATTTGCCCTTACCCACATGGCCGCAGAATCTGCACGTTGGAATTAGAGTCCACCCCGCGTGAGCTCGCCTCACGTGCTGGGCAAGCTCCAGGTACCCCTTGTACTTGAAAGAGTTGCTTTTCGAAGCTTTTTTGTTGAAGCACTCGGGACACGAGAATCCGTCCGTGGCTGGGAGAGGAACAGCAACATCCCGTGCTGGCGTCGGTGAAGCCATAATAACGCGTTGAAAAGGGGGAGGTCGGGGAGTATAGATATATAAATAAATAAATAAAAGGGGCAGGGGAGGTCAGTATATTGGAAGATGGCTAAAAATGTCTCAGTTCACCGGGCCAGCGACGGGAGTCTCCCGAGTGCTCGGGTGCGCAGACAACGCAAGTTAAAGTGCGGCAGCACCGCGGCGCGAAGTAAAAACGCAGGGGGAAATTGGGGGGAACGCGATTAAAATGCAGTATACGATAGTTTAAAACTGATCTAAATCCTGGCAGTCGCCGAGATGTAATATATAAAATAGAATAAATAATAAAATGTGGAAGAACGCCAATAATGATATCAAAAGTAGAACCGCGGATAAAATGTAATGAGTATAGCGCCTTAAAAGTACAATAAATAGAATAGAAAAACAAAAACCAGGCCAGGCCGGAGCTCTGGCGTTGCCCGCGAGTCTCTTTAGAAAGAAAACGCGAATAAAAGACGGTAGTGTGCAATAAATAAATAAATAAAACGCGTAACAATGAGTCGGTATAATAAATAAGAGACAATCACGTATAAATAACAGCTGTTTGCTCGTACGCGGATAGAATTGTATAAAATAAAACTATGTAAATGACTAGAAATAGTAAAATAAATAAGACGTCACGGTGTATAAAACGAAGAAATAAATAAATAAGACGTCACTATATAAACGAGGAAGTTAAAAAGTCAATAAATAAATAAATAACGAGCAAAATAAGAGTATATAATCGAACAGCTGTTCGGGCAACGCCGACCGAATCCCCTTCGGCCTTGACCGACAAAGCAAGTGCGCGAAGGAAGTATAGATATAGTGGGGGAGACAGAGAGACAGGTCGAAGGAAGCAAAGTAGTAGAGAAAGCGAGAGAGACAGCGGGCGACAGAAAGGATCGGAGGCGAAGCGGAAGCCTCTCTATCGCGAGAGTCAAAGCGATAAAATAAAAGTGACTAGAATAAAAGCGATAGGCTAGACTTGATCCCCTTGCAGGGATCAGTCGCGTAAAGGAGAAATCTACTCGCGAAAGAGAAGCGAGTGGAAGGAGCCGAATAGTTCTCGGGAAGAGGTGTATGTCCGATGTTTAAAATGACAGGCGTATGCCTCTGTCGCCAATTAGTCAATTATGACACCTCTTCCTCTGAATTATTCGGCAGGAATCGAAAGGAGCACCTCCCGCATGCACTGTGGTGCACCGGCTCGCGATAAACCTCGCGAAACGGTGCAGTTCCACAAGCGAATTTAAACCTTTTGGAATACAACCAACGGTTTCCCGTTAGTTGTTTTGCAAAAGGTCGCGAGAAGGTGTATTGGGTTGTAGGAGCCACCTGAGGTGAGGCGGTGGCAGCGGTTCCACCGTCCGCACGCTCAGCTGGGGGGACTAGCAGTCAGCTGCCGCGCTACGTCAGAGAGTGACGTCACGCGGGCAACGACTCCTAGGGAGACAAAGCGATAGATAGAAGAAAGAAAAGAGCACTTACTCGGTGGTGTCGACTGGCTGGGCTGCGTCTGGCTCCGGCTGGTCCTGCGGCGGCGCTTGGCGGGAGATCGTCGCTTATCGCACAAGTCGCTTATCGAACCGGAAATTCTCCCGCACAACTTAGGGTCGCTTCTCGGTCTGTTCGGGGAGTCAGAATATGATTGGAACTAGTAGATTGAGCCAATCCTGGCGGCACTGCAATGCCAGGCTGACTCGCGACGGAGGTGGAGCAAGCACCAACGCTCCGTCAATTTCCAAAAATCAGATTAATATTCTGACTCCCCAATGGGGAGTGTATCAGATATTAAGCTGATAAGAACAGATAAAGTGGCGTTTATTCAAACAATGTTTAGGCCCCCCCATTACAATTGCTGGGTTTAGCTGGGGGGCCTAACAGAAGATGGTTTCTCCCGATTCTCGGGGAATGTACAACACACATTAAAATATGTTTGTCAGTCTCGGCGAGCTGCCCTGGTAAAAACTCCTTCGTAAAATGGCCACAATTTGTGGCCATTACAATGTTAAAATAAAATAAATATAAATAAATAACAAGAAAAAAGAGAGGGGAACAGAGATACGGGGGGTAGTGCTTCGCGGTTCTTGTGTGAGGCGCCCCCTTATTTCACTGGTGCCGCCCTTACCTCCGGTCTTATACGAGGTCTGATCATGGTAGATTTTGACCGGAAGGTAGCCCATTCGGAGAGCGGTCGGGGAGGGGGCCCGACGGCGGCGTAACGGCAGGAGCGTCGAACGGGAGCTGGTACTGCCTGATCTTCGACACGTGCTCGACGTATATGTCACGGGACCATCTCATTGTGTCAGTGACAATGAGTCGGCGCATCAGCGCTGCATAGCGCGGTGAAACGCACAGACGCTTCAACACCGGCTCATTGCCCTGATCCCATGTACCAAGGGCGCCTACGACGATCGCATCCACATCCACCGAATACCCTGCCGCGTGCAATGCAGTTGCAAGCGGGGTATACTTGACGATCTTCGATCGTCGAGCATCCTCCATGGCCTTGCACTGGTTCTCGAACGCGATAGTGACATCGATGATGTGGATGCGTTTCGCCGCCTCGTCACGGATAACAATATCCGGACGGAGAGCAGCTAGATCGCCGTTGACGCCCTCCACCCTTTGATTTAGTCGGATGGCTCCCTTCGCTCTACAGGCTTTCGCCACCCGCGCCATAACCGCGTCGTGACGAAGCTGCAGAGCGGCCGAGTGAGGCAGACAGTGGCAGATTACGTGAGGTAGCGTCTCACTCGGATAACCGCACTGCCTGCAGCGCTTGTCGCCCGTGCCCCAGCGTCGCGCCCCATTAAGGGGAAGGACATCGAGGCGCGCGCGATGAATGAAGCGCCACTCGGCGAACCGGGCGTACCTGCCGTCGCGGAGGAAGGCATTGCTGACTCCCGACCGCGACGACACCTGGTAAACCTTGCCTTGATCAGGTTTAGCCAGGAGAGAGCACAAGTAACCCTCTTGCACTGCAATTCTCAGACGACGAATCACCTGAGAAGTTGCGCCCGGGGGGATTATAGTCCGCCGGCCCTCCGACCCTCGACATTCTAGGAGAATCTCGTTGGTCAGAGAGTCGTACCGCCATGCCAGGTGCAGGTGTTTTGCCTGGCGACGCGAAGCCATTCGTACCCGGGTCCACAGGCCAGGGTCTCCCTGGAGGTCGCACGCGAACGGTCCTTCGAGGGAACCTGACAAGAATGCGGCGACCTGTTCCTGTGTGGGCTGGATGGATGTTCGTCTCCGGACTGCATTCATCAGCGAGGTCCTGGCCCGCTCAGCGATCGCGCCGTCCTTGCAGGATAACATCCTGAAGGCGTGCGCGATCGTGAGCACGTCGGCCAGGTCCGCCATTGGAATGAGCCCGGCTCCGCCCCGCCAAGTGGGAAGGTAGACTACCTCCGCACTGGCCCGCTGGGGGAGATTCATCCAACCCTTGACCAGACGTTTGACAAATTTGTCAAACGTCTTTAGTGGGGTCTTCTGCACGGACCCGCCCCTCAAGATGTAGTCCAGCCGTGGCAGTATGAACGTCTTAAGGGCGTCCATCTTTTGCCACGGGGCGAGAGGCGAGTCGTCGATGGCTTTCGCGTCCTCCATCATCCGGATGATGTTGGCGGTAGGGGTTTGGCTAACCCGGGAACCAACCGGAATTCCCAGGTACTCGTAAGCCTCACCCTCTCCCAAGGCTTTCAATTCCTCCCCGTCGAGAAGGAAGACGGAAGGCTGCGCTTTCTGTGCGCTTCCCTTCCCCCGAAGGTGAACGGTAGCGCACTTCTTGGGGTTGAATTTCAACCCCGCCGCAGCCGCCGACTTCTGGATCTCGTCGAGGAGGGATTGCATCTCCGCTGGTGAGGCCGCCACAAGACCAATGTCGTCCGCGTAGGCGAATGCACGGTGCAAGTCCTCCCCCAACCTATAGCCCATCGGCAGCGATTCGACGGATCGAATCACTCGCTCGATGGCCAGGTTGAAGGTCATTGGACTACACGGACAACCTTGCTTGACCCCAGCCAGCATGGGGATGTTTTCTGTAAAGCCCCGGGATGTACGGACTCTAGTCGTGCATCCGGAGTTCATGGAGAGCATGAGCTTCCGGATGTTGAGGGGTAAACCGGCACCCTCAAAGGCGTCGAACAGGGTGACGTGGGGGATCGACCCGAACGCGTTGGTCAAATCAAGCCACGCCACCACGGCTTGTCGACCCTCTCTCCGGCTGTCCTCCAGGATTTCCTGAAGCATGAAGTTGTGCTCATGACACCCCTCATGCTTCAGGAAACCCTTCTGAGGATGACTCAGCCGTTTTCCCGAAACCGCGAACTTCATCAACCGGTCCGCCAACACTGCGGCGAACAGCTTGGCTACTGTATCGCCGAGCGCTAGCGGACGCCAATTAGAAAGGTCGCTTCGGTCCCCTTTCTTATAAATAAGAACGGTGTTCGAGGACTTCCACGACTCCGGAATGGCCTCCGTGCGAAGGCAGGCATTGAACACAGAGGCGAGCACGTGACACCCTGGATCCGCCTTCCTCAGCTCTTCGTAGGTGACCCCGTCCGGACCCGGAGCGCTTTTATGCGTCCGCTTCAGACGGGATTCAACCTCCGACGCCGAGAACGGCCTCACCAGTGCGCCCCGCAACTCACCCTCTTCGTCCGTGGGCCACTCCGGCCACGCATAGGGCTCACCCACAGGGGGGGCCGTCGCCGAGTACATTTTTCGGAAGTACTGGCCGACCTCCTCCGCACCGACTTCGCAGTGCGGGGAAGGACCGGTCAGCACCTCTTCCATCGCTCGGCGCCGATTCTCCCTGTACAGGCGCTGCAGCCTCGTGGCTTTCTTGACATGGTCCTCCGGGCCCTGCTGTTCGGGGGCCCTGGGACGACCATGTTGGCGGTTGATCCCCCCCTTAGCCGATCGAGACTGAAAGAAGGTGGTCAGATCTTGGGCCACCCCTTCCAGGAGCTCAATCGTCTCGACCCCCTCGGCGCGTGAGATAAGAGCCTCGCGAATATTCGCTTCGGCCCGTCTCGCATCGCGCCCAGGAAGTCGGGGAGGATTGGAGTTCGCGGGGGGAGAGAGGGAAGTTTCGCGCCCACGACTCGTTTGGGAGGACTGGGGAGTGGTACTACTATTTGGACGGCCCCGGGGCAGTCCACGTCGAGAACGCGTCGAAGGGGCAGAAACGCGAGCTCCCGCCGACGCACCGGCAGCAGCCGACCGGGGGCCCCCTCGGCGATCGCTCGCCGCGGTTAGTTGGGGCTCAGGTGGTGGCTGCGACGGTGCACGCGAGCTTAAACTAAGGGTGGGGGGGGGGGATAACGCGGGGATATCCATTAGGGACGGCAGTGGCTGTGGCGGGGATGTCGTCGGCGCCGGTGACGATGGCGTTGGGGACGTGGTCCTCCCTCGTCCCGGCGTCCTTCTGAATCCCCCGGTGCTGCCACCCTTTTCCCCGTCACTCTCCGAGGAGCTGTCGCTGTAGACGATCCGCCGTCTCGTCTGGGTCTTCTTCTTCTTTTTCCTCGGGGCCGTCTCCCATGGTGATTCCTGGTTGGGAGGGGTGGTGATGTTCGGGGGGGCCTCCTGGCCCCCCTCCTCCTCCTCGATGCAGACCAGGGGCTGGAAGATGGGCGGCCGCCCCGTCACCACCCTGACCGTGTGCGAGGTGGTAATGCACGACGTCATGATGGGGCCACTGCGTGTCGTCGTGGTGACGGTACACGTCGTCAAAGTGGCCCCAGCCGATGACGTCGTCACGGCCAGGGGGGGAGGGGATATGCCGCTCGGTTGTGGAGGGGGAGTCGCCGGCCAGTTGGGAGAGGTGGAGGCCGCCCGCAGGGTGGAGGTCCTCCCCCCCTGGACTTGCCCGATGGTGGTGGCCGATGTTGAAGGTCCAGGGGGGTGAATCAATGCCTCCGAGGTTGCTTCAGGGGCCGGGTTCTTCTTAGGACGTCCCGGCCCCTTCTTCAAGGTGGTAGTGGCCTCCTGGCCCACTGGGGGCGCCGAGTCCTTCTTCGGGCGCCCCGGCCCCTTCTTGGTGGTAATGGAGGTGGCGGTGGACCTAGGAGGCTGGGATGACCTCGGAGGCAGGCTGGAGGACCTCGTGATTCTTCTTGCCACCGGGCTAGGTGGTGTGCCCGGTGACTTCTTCTTCGCGGGCGGTTTCTCCAAACTTCTCCTGGTGGAGTTGAGGCCGGACGATGATAAACTCCCCCTCGAGCTGGTGGTGGTGTCGAGCCCCTGGCTTCTCGTTACAGCCTCCGCATAGGTGGTGGGCGGCGGGCTGTGACGAGCGATCTTCGGGACGGCCCCGGACGCCCTGGTGATGGTGGCGGACGCTGGGCGGACCGTCGATGTCGAGGCGACAGCAGTCCCCTTCGAAGAACGGGTACTAAGGGTGGCAGTTGTCGCCGCCCTCGTGGAAGTGGTGGAGGTTGGGGGCGGCTTGAGGAAGGCGGCCAGGGTCCTCGTGGCCGTCCTCTTCGCCACTGCCGTTCTCGCCGCGTTACGGGTTAGGGGGGGGGTGGATTTACGAAGGGCAGGGGGGGTCGTTGAACTCCGCGCGGGGGGGGTAGAGGGTTTTCGCGAGGGGGCTTGGGGGGTTGTTGGTTTCCGCGCGGGGGGGGTCAAAGATTTTCGCGCGGGGGGGGCGTTTGTCGCGCGCGTCGCGGATGCAACCGATGCAGCCACCGGGCCTGAAGGGCGACTCTGCGGAGGGGCGCCTCCGCCGCTGGTGCTGCCACCGGATCTGCGCACCCCTGAGGCACTCGGGGCATCCGGAGCTGCCCCAGCCCTAAGGGCTGCGGGGTGGAACTTGGCCACGTGGGCGTTGACATCCTTTGTAGGGTATTTACCCTTTCCCACGTGGCCGCAAAATTTGCAGGTGGGAACTAGTGTCCACCCCGCGTGAGTTCGCCTCACGTGCTGGGACAGCTCCAGGTACCCCTTGTACCGAAAAGCATTACTTTTCGAGGACTTTTTAGTGTAGCACTCGGGACACGTTAGTCCGTCCGTGGCCGGGAACGGGACGGCAACTTCCCGTGCTGGCACCGGCGAAGCCATATTAAGGGTTGTTAAAAAAGGAGGTCAATAAATAGAATGTATAGATAAATTAGTAAAAGAGGGGGAGGGTCGAATATTAAAAATGGCTATGAGGGTCGTGATTCGCCGGGCCAGCAACGGGAGTCTCCCGAGTGCTTGGGTGCGCAGGCAACGCAAGTTAATGTGCAGCAGCACCGCGGCGCGAAGTAAAAAGCGCAGGGGACGGTGGGGGGACGCGGATAAAATACGGTTAGGAGCAATAAATATGGTTAAGAAGATGTAAATCCTGGCAGTCGCCGAGATATATATATAGATATAGGTAATAGTGTTAAAAGAAGAACGCCGAAAAATATAAAGAAACCAGAAGTCGCGGATAAAATGAATATAGAATAAAAGCGCCTTATAGATATGTTAAAATAGAGTAAAAGAAATAAAACCAGGCCAGGCCGGAGCTCTGGCGTTGCCCGCGAGTCTCTTAAATACGCGGATAAAAACGGTGAAATATACTAAGTAAATAAATAAATAAAACGCGTCACAATGTATAAATAACTAGAATAAATAAGAGACGGTCACTAATAAATAACAGCTGTGTTGCTCGATTCGCGGATAAAATTGTATAAATAAAAACTATGTAAATGACTAGACTAGGATACAATAAATAAGACGTCACGGTGTATAAAACAATGAAATAAATAAGACGTCACGCGGTGTATAAACGATGAAGTTAAAATGCAATAAATAAATAAATAACGAGCCACGGACAATGTATAAAATCGAACAGCTGATCGGGGCAACGCCGACTAAGTCCCCTTCGGCCTATTCCGACCGAGTTCGTGCGTGAAAGAAGGACAGCAATAGAGTGGGAGACAGAGAGACGTGTCGAAGGAAGCAAAGCAGTAGAGAAAGAGAGAGAGACAGCGGGCGACAGAAAGGATCGGAGGCGAAGCGGAAGCCTCTCTATCGCGAGAGTCAAAGCAGTAGAATAAGAGTGACTAGAATAAAAGCGATAGGCTAGACTTGACCCCCTTGCAGGGATCAGTCGCGTAAAAAGAAATCTACTCGCGAAAGAGAAGCGAGTGGAAGGAGCCGAATAACTCTCGGGAAGAGGTGTTTGTCCGGTGTTAAAATGACAGGCGTATCGCCTCTGTCGCCAATTAAGTCAATTATGACACCTCTTCCTTCGAATTATTCGGCAGGGAATCGACAGGAACACCTCCCGCATGCACTGTGGTGCACCGGCTCGCGATAAAGCTCGCGAAACGGTGCAATTCCACGAGCGAATTTAAACTTTTCGGAAAGCAATCAACGGTAACCGTTGATTGTTTTCAGAAAGGTCGCGAGAAGGTGTGTTAGGTTGTAGGTGCCACCTGAGGTGAGGCGGTGGCAGCGGTTCCACCGTCCGCACGCTCAGCTGGGGGGACTAGGTGCCGTTTACCGAGCTACGTCAGAGAGAGCGACGTCACTCGGGCAACGACTCCTAGAGGGGGAAAGCGATAGTAGAAGAAGGAAAGAGCACTTACTCGGTGGTGTCAGCTGGCTGGGCTGCGTCTGGCTCCGGCTGGTCCTGCGGCGGCGCTTGGCGGGAGATCGTCTAACGCACACAAGTCACCTATCGAACACTTGTATCTCCCGCACGACTTTTTGGGTCGCTTCTCGGTCTGTTCTGGGGAGTCAGAATATGGTTGGAAAGCGTTTATTGAGCCAATCCTGGCGGCACTGCAATGCCAGGCTGACTCGCGACGGAGGTGGAGCAAGCACCAACGCTCCGTCAGTTTCCAAAAATCAGATTAATATTCTGACTCCCCAATGGGGAGTGTATCAGATATTAAGCTGATAAGAACAGATAAAATGGCGTTTATTTGGAACAAACAATGTTTAAGCCCCCCCGTTACATTTGCTGGTTTTAGCAGGGGGGGCTTAACAAAACATGTGACTTCCCGATTCTCGGGGCACGTACCTTACATTGTTGCCAATGTTCGTCAATCTCGGCGAGCTGCCATGGTGAAATTCCTTCTTAAAATGGCCACTGGACGTGGCCATTGTATTCTTAAAATTATAATAAATAAAAAGAGAAAAAAGAAAAGAGAAATAAAATAGCGAGAAAAACGAGGGGAGTGCGGGGGGTAGCACTTCGCGGGTCTGATGTGAGGCGCCCCCTTACTTCGCTGGTGCCGCCCTTACCTCCGGTCCTATATAAAGTATAATCATGGTAAAATTTGACCGGAAGGTAGCCCATTCGGGGAGCGGTCGGGGAGGGGGCCCGACGGCGGCATAACGGCAGGAGCGTCGAACGGGTGCTGGTATTGCCTTATCTTCGAGACGTGCTCGACGTATATGTCACGGGACCATCTCATTGTGTCAGTGACAATGAGTCGGCGCATCAGCGCTGCATAGCGCGGTGAAACGCACAGACGCTTCAACACCGGCTCATTGCCCTGATCCCATGTACCAAGGGCGCCTACGACGATCGCATCCACATCCACCGAATACCCTGCCGCGTGCAATGCAGTTGCAAGCGGAGTATACTTGACGATCTTCGATCGTCGAGCATCCTCCATGGCCTTGCACTGGTTCTCGAACGCGACAGTGACATCGATGATGTGGATGCGTTTCGCCGCCTCGTCACGGATAACAATATCCGGACGGAGAGCAGCTAGATCGCCGTTGACGCCCTCCACCCTTTGATTGAGTCGGATGGCTCCCTTCGCTCTACAGGCTTTCGCCACCCGCGCCATAACCGCGTCGTGGCGAAGCTGCAGAGCGGCCGAGTGAGGCAGACAGTGACAGATTACGTGAGGTAGCGTCTCACTCGGATAACCGCACTGCCTGCAGCGCTTGTCGCCCGCGCCCCAGCGTCGCGCCCCATTAAGGGGAAGGACATCGAGGCGCGCGCGATGAATGAAGCGCCACTCGGCGAACCGGGCGTACCTGCCGTCGCGGAGGAAGGCATTGCTGACTCCCGACCGCGACGACACCTGGTAAACCTTGCCTTGATCAGGTTTAGCCAGGAGAGAGCACAAGTAGCCCTCTTGCACTGCAATTCTCAGGCGACGAATCACCTGAGAAGTTGCGCCCGGGGGGATAATAGTCCGCCGGCCCTCTGACCCTCGACATTCTAAGAGAATCTCGTTGGTTAGAGAGTCGTACCGCCATGCCAGGTGCAGATGTTTTGCCTGGCGACGCGAAGCCATTCGTACCCGGGTCCACAGGCCAGGATCCCCCTGGAGGTCGCACGCGAACGGTCCTTCAAGCGAACCTGACAAAAATGCGGCGACCTGTTCCTGTGTGGGCTGGATGGATGTTCGTCTCCGGACTGCATTCATCAGCGAGGTCCTGGCCCGCTCAGCGATCGCGCCGTCCTTGCAGGATAACATCCTGAAGGCGTGCGCGATCGTGAGCACGTCGGCCAGGTCCGCCATTGGAATGAGCCCGGCTCCGCCCCGCCAAGTGGGAAGGTAAACTACCTCCGCACTGGCCCGCTGGGGGAGATTCATCCAACCCTTGACCAGACGTTTGACAAATTTGTCAAACGTCTTTAGTGGGGTCTTCTGGACGGACCCGCCCCTCAAGATGTAGTCCAGCCGTGGCAGTATGAACGTCTTAAGGGCGTCCATCTTTTGCCACGGGGCGAGAGGCGAGTCGTCGATGGCTTTCGCGTCCTCCATCATCCGGATGATGTTGGCGGTAGGGGTTTGGCTAACCCGGGAACCAACCGGAATTCCCAGGTACTCGTAAGCCTCACCCTCTCCCAAGGCTTTCAATTCCTCACCGTCGAGAAGGAAGACGGAAGGCTGCGCTTTCTGTGCGCTTCCCTTCCCCCGAAGGTGAACGGTAGCGCACTTCTTGGGGTTGAATTTCAACCCCGCCGCAGCCGCCGACTTCTGGATCTCGTCGAGGAGGGATTGCATCTCCGCTGGTGAGGCCGCCACAAGACCAATGTCGTCCGCGTAGGCGAATGCACGGTGCAAGTCCTCCCCCAACCTATAGCCCATCGGCAACGATTCGACGGATCGAATCACTCGCTCGATGGCCAGGTTGAAGGTCATTGGACTACACGGACAACCTTGCTTGACCCCAGCCAGCATGGGGATGTTTTCTGTAAAGCCCCGGGATGTACGGACTCTAGTCGTGCATCCGGAGTTCATGGAGAGCATGAGCTTCCGGATGTTGAGGGGTAAACCGGCACCCTCAAAGGCGTCGAACAGGGTGACGTGGGGGATCGACCCGAACGCGTTGGTCAAATCAAGCCACGCCACCACGGCTTGTCGACCCTCTCTCCGGCTGTCCTCCAGGATTTCCTGAAGCATGAAGTTGTGCTCGTGACACCCCTCATGCTTCAGGAAACCCTTCTGAGGATGACTCAGCCGTTTTCCCAAAACCGCGAACTTCATCAACCGGTCCGCCAACACTGCAGCGAACAGCTTGGCTACTGTGTCGCCGAGCGCTAACGGACGCCAGTTAGAAAGGTCGCTTCGGTCCCCTTTCTTATAAATAAGAACGGTGTTCGAGGACTTCCACGACTCCGGAATGGCCTCCGTGCGAAGGCAGGCGTTGAACGCAGAGGCGAGCACGTGACACCCTGGATCCGCCTTCCTCAGCTCTTCGTAGGTGACCCCGTCCGGACCCGGAGCGCTTTTATGCGTCCGCTTCAGACGGGATTCAACCTCCGACGCCGAGAACGGCCTCACCAGTGCGCCCCGCAACTCACCCTCTTCGTCCGTGGGCCACTCCGGCCACGCATAGGGCTCACCCACAGGGGGGGCCGTCGCCGAGTACATTTTTCGGAAGTACTGGCCGACCTCCTCCGCACCAACTTCGCAGTGCGGGGAAGGACCGGTCAGCACCTCTTCCATCGCCCGGCGCCGATTCTCCCTGTACAGGCGCTGCAGCCTCGTGGCTTTCTTAACATGATCTTCCGGGCCCTGCTGTTCGGGGGCCCTGGGACGACCATGTTGGCGGTTATTCCCCCCCTTAGCCGATCGAGACTGGAAGAAGGTGGTCAGATCTTGGGCCACCTCTTCCAGGAGCTCAATCGTCTCGACCCCCTCGGCGCGTGAGATAAGAGCCTCACGAATATTCGCTTCGGCCCGTCTCGCATCGCGCCCAGGAAGTCGGGGAGGATTGGAGTTCGCGGGGGGAGAGAGGGAAGTTTCGCGCCCACGACTCGTTTGGGAGGACTGGGGAGTGGTACTACTATTTGGACGGCCCCGGGGCAGTCCACGTCGAGAACGCGTCGAAGGGGCAGAAACGCGAGCACCCGCCGACGCACCGGCAGCAGCCGACCGGGGGCCCCCTCGGCGATCGCTCGCCGCGGTTAGGTGGGGCTCAGGTGGTGGCTGCGACGGTATGCGCGAGATAAAATTAAGGGTTGAGAGGGGGGAAGGCGCGGGGGGATTCGTTGGGGACGGCAGTGGCGGCGCTGGGGGCGAAGGCTCCGGTGTCGATGGCGTTGGGGATGTCATCCTCCCTCGTCCCGGAGTCCACCGAAATCCCACGCTGCTGCCACCCTTTTCCTCGTCGCTCTCCGAGGAGCTGTCGCTGTACACGATCCGTCGCCTCATCTGCGACGTCTTCTTCTTCTTCCTCGGGGCCGTTTCCCACGGCCTCTCCGAGCTGGGAGGGGTGGTGAAATTTGGGGGGGCCTCCTGGCCCCCCTCCTCCTCCTCGATGGGACCCAGGGGCTGGAAAATGAGCGGCCGCTCCGTCACGACCCTGACCGCGTGCGTGGTCGTGATGCACGACGTCATTATGGGGCCACTGCGTGTCGTCGTAGTGACGGTGCACGTAGTGAGGGTGGCCCCGGCTGATGACGTCGCCACGGCCAGGGGAGGCAGAGCAATGCCGCCCAGTTGTGGAGGGGGAGTTGCCGGCCAGTTCGGAGAAGTGGAGACCGCCCTCTGCATGGAGGCCCTCTCCCCCTGGACTTGCCCGATGGTGGTGGCTGATGTTGGAGGTCCAGGGGGGTAGATCGATGCCTCCGAGGTTGCTTCGGAGGCCGGGTTCTTCTTGGGGCGACCCGGCCCCCTCTTCATGGTGGTGGTGGCCTCCTGGCCCGTTGGGGGCGCCGAATCCTTTTTCGGGCGCCCCGGCCCCTTCTTGGTGGTGGTGGAGGTGGCGGTGGGCCTAGGAGGCAGAGTCGACCTCGGAGGCAAACTGGAGGACCTCGTGATTCTTCTCGTCACTGGGCTCGGTGGTGTGCCCAGTGACTTCCTCTTCTCGGGCGGTTTCTCCAGACTTCCCCTGGTGGAGTTATGGCCGGAGGATGATGTTGTGCTCCCCCTCGAGCTGGTGGTGGCGAGCCCCTGGTTCCTCGTCACAGCCTCCGCGTAGGTGGTGGGCGGCGGGCTGTGACGGACGGGTTTGGGAACGGCCCCGGTCGCCTTGGTGGTGGTGGCGAACAGCGGACGGATCGTTGACGACGAGGCGACAGCGGTCCCCTTTGAGAGACGAGTACTAAGGGTGGCAGTCGTCTTCACCCTCGTGGACTTGGTGGTGGGTGGGGGTGGCCTTAGGACGACGGTCGTCTTCCCCGTCGTCGTCCTCCTGGCCACTGCCGTTCTAGTCGCGTTGCGGGTTAAGGGGGGGGTAGATTTTCGGGGGGCTGGGGGGGTGGTAGAGTTTCGCGCGGGGGGAGTAATCGCTCGCAACGCGGGGGATACCGTCGCAGCCCCCGAGCCTGAAGGGCGGCTCTGCGGGGGATCGCCTCCGCCGCCGGTGCTGCCGCCGGATCTGCGCACCCCTGAGGTACCGGGGGCACCCGGAGCAGTCCCAGCACTCTGGGCTGCGGGGTGGAATTTGGCTACGTGGGCGTTAACATCCTTGGTAGGGTATTTGCCCTTTCCCACGTAGCCACAATACCGGCAGGTAGGTGTTAGGTTCCACCCCGCGTGAGTACGCCTCACGTGCTGGGCGAGCTCCAGGTACCCCTTGTACCTGAATGAATTGCTTTTCGAAGATTTTTTGTTATAGCACTCGGGACACGTTAAGCCGTCCGTGGCCGGAAGTGGGACGGCGACTTCCCTCGCCGGCACCGGCGATGCCATTATAAAAAGTTGACTATAGAAGGGGGCAAAAGGGAAGAAATACTAAAATAGATGGAAATAAATAGGGGGGAGGGCGTATAAAAAAGAAAAAAGAAAAAAGAAAATGGCTAGTGATTGTTTTTCGCCGGGCCGGCGCCGGAAGCCTCCCGAGTGCGTGGGTGCGCAGACGATAGTCGCGGTGGTGCAGCAGCACCGCGGCGCGAAGTGAATACGCGGGGCAGTTGGGGGGCGCGGATAAAATTCAATAAAATAGAGAGGTTAAAGAGATGTAAATCCAGGCAGTCGCCGAGATGTGAGGATATAGAATGAATCGTGCTTAAAATATATAAAAGAATAAAAGGGAGAACACAGTAAAATAGAGTAAGATATAAAATGTAGATGTAAATAAGAATAAATAGAGTTAAAAGCGCCTTAAACTAAAGTAAAGTAAAGTAGAAATAGAAATAAAATCAGGCCAGTCCGGAGCACTGGCGTTGCCCGCGGGTCTCTTGTTAACGCGGATGAAATCAATAAAACTCAATAAGTAAATAAATAAATAAAACGCGTCACAATAAATACGTATAATAAATAAGAGACAATCACAAACAAGTATCAGCTGCTTTGCTCGCTCCCGGATAAAATTGTAAAAATAAAACAGTGTATAAAGACTAGAGATAGAATAAATAAGACGTCACGGTGTATAAACGATGAAATAAATAAATAAGACGTCACGCGGTATAAACAAATAAGTTAAAATGTAGTAAATAAATAAATAACGAGCAGCAATCACGGTTAAAATCAAACAGCTGATACGGGCAACGCCGACTAAGTCCCCTTCGGCCTATTCCGACCGAGTTCGTGCGTGAAAGAAGGACAGCAATAGAGTGGGAGACAGAGAGACGTGTCGAAGGAAGCAAAGCAATAGAGAAAGAGAGAGAGAAAGCGGGCGATAGAAGAGGATGCGGAGGCGAAGCGGAAGCCTCTCTATCGCGAGAGTCAAAGCAATAAAATAGAGACTAGAATAGATAAAAGCTAGAGCTGATCCCCAAGCAGGGATCAGTCGCGTGAAAGAAGTTCTACCCGCGGTAGAGAAGCGAGAGAAAGGAGCCGAATAAATCTCGGGAAGAGGTGTATGTCCGTTGTTAAAATGACAGGCGTAACGCCTTAGTCGCCAATTCTGTCAATTATTACACCTCTTCCTTTAATTTATTCGACGGGGAATCGAAAGGAACACCTCCCGCATGCACTGTGGTGCACCGGCTCGCGATAAAGCTCGCGAAACGGTGCAATTCCACGAGCGAATTTAAACCTTTCGGAAAGCAATCAACGGTTACCGTTGATTGTTTTCGGAAAGGTCGCGAGAAGGTGTATAGGTTTATGGGTGCCACCTGAGGTGAGGCGGTGGCAGCGGTTCCACCGTCCGCACGCTCAGCTGGGGGGACTAGCAGTCAGCTGCCGCGCTACGTCAGAGGGTGACGTCACGCGAGCAACGACTCCTAGGGAGGCAAAGCGATAGAAGTGAAAAGGAAAGAGCACTTACTCGGTGGTGTCGGCTGGCTGGGCTGCGTCTGGCTCCGGCTGGTCCTGCGGCGGCGCTTGGCGGGAGAGTCGCTTATCGAACGTATCGTCTATCGAACACTAGAAAAGTTCTCCCGCACAAAAACGAATCGCTTCTCGGACTGATGGATCTGTTCGGGGAGTCAGAATATGATTGGAAAACAGCTAATTGAGCCAATCCTGGCGGCACTGCAATGCCAGGCTGACTCGCGACGGAGGTGGAGCAAGCACCAACGCTCCGTCAGTTTCCAAAAATCAGATTAATATTCTGACTCCCCAATGGGGAGTGTATCAGATATTAAGCTGATAAGAACAGATAAAGTGGCGTTTATTTTCAAACAATGTTTAAGCCCCCTGTACAATGACTGGTTTAGTTGGGGGGGCTTAACAAAGAATGGTTTCACCCGAATAACGGGGCACGTATCATACATATATTAATATGCTTGTCAGTCTCGGCCGACTGCCATGGTTAAGCTCCTTCGTAAAATGTCCACAGTTTGTGGCCATTACAATGTTAAAATAAATAAATATAAATAAATAAGGAGAAAGAAAAAAAGGGGAACAGAGATACGGGGGGTCGCGCTTCGCGGGTCAAGTATGGGGCGCCCTCTTATTTCACTGGTGCCGCCCTTACCTCCGGTCTTATAAAATGTATAATTATGGTAGAATTTGACCGGGAGGTAGCCCATTCGGGGAGCGGTCGGGGAGGGGGCCCGACGACGGCGTAACGGCAGGAGCGTCGAACGGGTGCTGGTACTGCCGTATCTTCGACACGTGCTCGACGTATATGTCACGGGACCATCTCATTGTATCAGTGACAATAAGTCGGCGCATCAGCGCTGCATAGCGCGGTGAGACGCACAGACGCTTCAACACCGGCTCATTGCCCTGATCCCATGTACCAAGGGCGCCTACGACGATCGCGTCCACATCCACCGAATACCCTGCCGCGTGCAATGCAGTTGCAAGCGGAGTATACTTAACGATCTTCGATCGTCGAGCATCCTCCATGGCCTTGCACTGGTTCTCGAACGCGATAGTGACATCGATGATGTGGATGCGTTTCGCCGCCTCGTCACGGATAACAATATCCGGACGGAGAGCAGCTAGATCGCCGTTGACGCCCTCCACCCTTTGATTTAGTCGGATGGCTCCCTTCGCTCTACAGGCTTTCGCCACCCGCGCCATAACCGCGTCGTGACGAAGCTGCAGAGCGGCCGAGTGAGGCAGACAGTGGCAGATTACGTGAGGTAACGTCTCACTCGGATAACCGCACTGCCTGCAGCGCTTGTCGCCCGTGCCCCAGCGTCGCGCCCCATTAAGGGGAAGGACATCGAGGCGCGCGCGATGAATGAAGCGCCACTCGGCAAACCGGGCGTACCTGCCGTCGCGGAGGAAGGCATTGCTGACTCCCGACCGCGACGACACCTGGTAAACCTTGCCTTGATCAGGTTTAGCCAGGAGAGAGCACAAGTAGCCCTCTTGCACTGCAATTCTCAGGCGACGAATCACCTGAGAAGTTGCGCCCGGGGGGATAATAGTCCGCCGACCCTCTGACCCTCGACATTCTAGGAGAATCTCGTTGGTTAGAGAGTCGTACCGCCATGCCAGGTGCAGATGTTTTGCCTGGCGACGCGAAGCCATTCGTACCCGGGTCCACAGGCCAGGATCCCCCTGGAGGTCGCACGCGAACGGTCCTTCAAGCGAACCTGACAAAAATGCGGCGACCTGTTCCTGTGTGGGCTGGATGGATGTTCGTCTCCGGACTGCATTCATCAGCGAGGTCCTGGCCCGCTCAGCGATCGCGCCGTCCTTGCAGGATAACATCCCGAAGGCGTGCGCGATCGTGAGCACGTCGGCCAGGTCCGCCATCGGAATGAGCCCGGCTCCGCCCCGCCAAGTGGGAAGGTAAACTACCTCCGCACTGGCCCGCTGGGGGAGATTCATCCAACCCTTGACCAGACGTTTGACAAATTTGTCAAACGTCTTTAGTGGGGTCTTCTGGACAGACCCGCCCCTCAAGATGTAGTCCAGCCGTGGCAGTATGAACGTCTTAAGGGCGTCCATCTTTTGCCACGGGGCGAGGGGCGAATCGTCGATGGCTTTCGCGTCTTCCATCATCCGGATGATGTTGGCGGTAGGGGTTTGGCTAACCCGGGAACCAACCGGAATTCCCAGGTACTCGTGAGCCTCACCCTCTCCCAAGGCTTTCAATTCCTCACCGTCGAGAAGGAAGACGGAAGGCTGCGCTTTCTGTGCGCTTCCCTTCCCCCGAAGGTGAACGGTAGCGCACTTCTTGGGGTTGAATTTCAACCCCGCCGCAGCCGCCGACTTCTGGATCTCGTCGAGGAGGGATTGCATCTCCGCTGGTGAGGCCGCCACAAGACCAATGTCGTCCGCGTAGGCGAATGCACGGTGCAAGTCCTCCCCCAACCTATAGCCCATCGGCAACGATTCGACGGATCGAATCACTCGCTCGATAGCCAGGTTGAAGGTCATCGGACTACACGGACAACCTTGCTTGACCCCAGCCAGCATGGGGATGTTTTCTGTAAAGCCCCGGGATGTACGGACTCTAGTCGTGCATCCGGAGTTCATGGAGAGCATGAGCTTCCGGATGTTGAGGGGTAAACCGGCACCCTCAAAGGCGTCGAACAGGGTGACGTGGGGGATCGACCCGAACGCGTTGGTCAAATCAAGCCACGCCACCACGGCTTGTCGACCCTCTCTCCGGCTGTCCTCCAGGATTTCCTGAAGCATGAAGTTGTGCTCATGACACCCCTCATGCTTCAGGAAACCCTTCTGAGGATGACTCAGCCGTTTTCCCGAAACCGCGAACTTCATCAACCGGTCCGCCAACACTGCGGCGAACAGCTTGGCTACTGTATCGCCGAGCGCTAGCGGACGCCAATTAGAAAGGTCGCTTCGGTCCCCTTTCTTATAAATAAGTACGGTGTTCGAGGACTTCCACGACTCCGGAATGGCCTCCGTGCGAAGGCAGGCATTGAACACAGAGGCGAGCACGTGACACCCTGGATCCGCCTTCCTCAGCTCTTCGTAGGTGACCCCGTCCGGGCCCGGAGCGCTTTTATGCGTCCGCTTCAGACGGGATTCAACCTCCGACGCCGAGAACGGCCTCACCAGTGCGCCCCGCAACTCACCCTCTTCGTCCGTGGGCCACTCCGGCCACGCATAGGGCTCACCCACAGGGGGGGCCGTCGCCGAGTACATTTTTCGGAAGTACTGGCCGACCTCCTCCGCACCGACTTCGCAGTGCGGGGAAGGACCGGTCAGCACCTCTTCCATCGCTCGGCGCCGATTCTCCCTGTACAGGCGCTGCAGCCTCGTGGCTTTCTTGACATGGTCCTCCGGGCCCTGCTGTTCGGGGGCCCTGGGACGACCATGTTGGCGGTTGATCCCCCCCTTAGCCGATCGAGACTGGAAGAAGGTGGTCAGATCTTGGGCCACCCCTTCCAGGAGCTCAATCGTCTCGACCCCCTCGGCGCGTGAGATAAGAGCCTCGCGAATATTCGCTTCGGCCCGTCTCGCATCGCGCCTAGGAAGTCGGGGAGGATTGGAGTTCGCGGGGGGAGAGAGGGAAGTTTCGCGCCCACGACTCGTTTGGGAGGACTGGGGAGTGGTACTACTATTTGGACGGCCCCGGGGCAGTCCACGTCGAGATCGCGTCGAAGGGGCAGAAACGCGAGCACCCGCCGACGCACCGGCAGCAGCCGACCGGGGGCCCCCTCGGCGATCGCTCGCCGCGGTTAGTTGGGGCTCAGGTGGTGGCTGCGACGGTATACGCGATCTTAAACTAAGGGTGGGAGGGGGGGATAACGCGGGGATGTCCATTAGGGACGGCAGTGGCTGTGGCGGGGGTGTCGTCGGCGCCGGTGACGATGGCGTTGGGGACGTGGTCCTCCCTCGTCCCGGCGTCCTTCTGAATCCCCCGGTGCTGCCACCCTTTTCCCCGTCACTCTCCGAGGAGCTGTCGCTGTAGACGATCCGCCGTCTCGTCTGGGTCTTCTTCTTCTTTTTCCTCGGGGCCGTCTCCCATGGTGATTCCTGGTTGGGAGGGGTGGTGATGTTCGGGGGGGCCTCCTGGCCCCCCTCCTCCTCCTCGATGCAGACCAGGGGCTGGAAGATGGGCGGCCGCCCCGTCACCACCCTGACCGTGTGCGAGGTGGTAATGCACGACGTCATGATGGGGCCACTGCGTGTCGTCGTGGTGACGGTACACGTCGTCAAAGTGGCCCCAGCCGATGACGTCGTCACGGCCAGGGGGGGAGGGGATATGCTGCTCGGTTGTGGAGGGGGAGTCGCCGGCCAGTTGGGGGAGGTGGAGGCCGCCCGCAGGGTGGAGGTCCTCCCCCCCTGGACTTGCCCGATGGTGGTGGCCGATGTTGAAGGTCCAGGGGGGTGAATCAATGCCTCCGAGGTTACTTCAGGGGCCGGGTTCTTCTTAGGACGTCCCGGCCCCTTCTTCAAGATGGTAGTGGCCTCCTGGCCCGCTGGGGGCGCCGAATCCTTCTTCGGGCGCCCCGGCCCCTTCTTGGTGGTAATGGAGGTGGCGGTGGACCTAGGAGGCTGGGATGACCTCGGAGGCAAGCTGGAGGACCTCGTAATTCTTCTTGCCACCGGGCTAGGTGGGGTGCCCGGTGACTCCTTCTTCGCGGGCGGTTTCTCCAGGCTTCTCCTGGTGTGGCCGGACGTTGATAAGCTCCCCCTCGAGCTGGTGGTGGTGTCGAGCCCCTGGCTTCTCGTCACAGCCTCCGCATAGGTGGTGGGCGGCGGGCTGTGACGAGCGATCTTCGAGACGGCCCCGGTCGCCCTGGTGATGGTGGCGGACGCTGGGCGGACCGTCGATGTCGGAGCGACAGTCGTCCCCTTCGAGGAACGGGTACTAAGGGTGGCAGTTGTCGCCGCCCTCGTGGAATTGATGGTGGATGGGGGCGGCTTCAAGAAGGCGGCAAGCGTCCTTGTGGTGGCCGTCTTCTTCGCCACTGCCGTCCTCGCCGCGTTTCGGGTTAGGGGGGGGGTGGTTTTCCGCGCCTTTGGGGGGGTCGATTTACGGGGTATCGGGGGGGTGGATTTTCGGAGGACGGGGGGGGTCGAAGATTTACGCGCGGGGGGGATGGTCGAGGTTCTCGCGGGGGGGGTAGTCGATGTTCGCGTGGGGGGGGCGTTTGTCACGCGTGTCGCCGGTGAAACCGACGCAGCCACCGAACCTGAAGGACGACTCTGCGCAGAGGCGCCTCCTCCGCTGGTGCTGCCGCCGGACCTGCGCACCCCTGAAGTGCCAGGGGCACCCGGAGCGGTCCCAGCACTGAGGGCTGCGGGGTGGAACTTGGCCACGTGGGAGTTTACGTCTCTGGTAGGGTATTTGCCCTTACCCACATGGCCGCAGAATCTGCACGTTGGAATTAGAGTCCACCCCGCGTGAGCTCGCCTCACGTGCTGGGCAAGCTCCAGGTACCCCTTGTACTTGAAAGAGTTGCTTTTCGAAGCTTTTTTGTTGAAGCACTCGGGACACGAGAATCCGTCCGTGGCTGGGAGAGGAACAGCAACATCCCGTGCTGGCGTCGGTGAAGCCATAATAACGCGTTGAAAAGGGGGAGGTCGGGGAGTATAGATATATAAATAAATAAATAAAAGGGGCAGGGGAGGTCAGTATATTGGAAGATGGCTAAAAATGTCTCAGTTCACCGGGCCAGCGACGGGAGTCTCCCGAGTGCTCGGGTGCGCAGACAACGCAAGTTAAAGTGCGGCAGCACCGCGGCGCGAAGTAAAAACGCAGGGGGAAATTGGGGGGAACGCGATTAAAATGCAGTATACGATAGTTTAAAACTGATCTAAATCCTGGCAGTCGCCGAGATGTAATATATAAAATAGAATAAATAATAAAATGTGGAAGAACGCCAATAATGATATCAAAAGTAGAACCGCGGATAAAATGTAATGAGTATAGCGCCTTAAAAGTACAATAAATAGAATAGAAAAACAAAAACCAGGCCAGGCCGGAGCTCTGGCGTTGCCCGCGAGTCTCTTTAGAAAGAAAACGCGAATAAAAGACGGTAGTGTGCAATAAATAAATAAATAAAACGCGTAACAATGAGTCGGTATAATAAATAAGAGACAATCACGTATAAATAACAGCTGTTTGCTCGTACGCGGATAGAATTGTATAAAATAAAACTATGTAAATGACTAGAAATAGTAAAATAAATAAGACGTCACGGTGTATAAAACGAAGAAATAAATAAATAAGACGTCACTATATAAACGAGGAAGTTAAAAAGTCAATAAATAAATAAATAACGAGCAAAATAAGAGTATATAATCGAACAGCTGTTCGGGCAACGCCGACCGAATCCCCTTCGGCCTTGACCGACAAAGCAAGTGCGCGAAGGAAGTATAGATATAGTGGGGGAGACAGAGAGACAGGTCGAAGGAAGCAAAGTAGTAGAGAAAGCGAGAGAGACAGCGGGCGACAGAAAGGATCGGAGGCGAAGCGGAAGCCTCTCTATCGCGAGAGTCAAAGCGATAAAATAAAAGTGACTAGAATAAAAGCGATAGGCTAGACTTGATCCCCTTGCAGGGATCAGTCGCGTAAAGGAGAAATCTACTCGCGAAAGAGAAGCGAGTGGAAGGAGCCGAATAGTTCTCGGGAAGAGGTGTATGTCCGATGTTTAAAATGACAGGCGTATGCCTCTGTCGCCAATTAGTCAATTATGACACCTCTTCCTTTGAATTATTCGGCAGGGAATCGAAAGGAGCACCTCCCGCATGCACTGTGGTGCACCGGCTCGCGATAAAGCTCGCGAAACGGTGCAGTTCCACAAGTGAATTTAAACTTCTTGGAATACAGCCAACGGTTTCCCGTTAGTTGTTTTGCAAGAGGTCGCGAGAAGGTGTGTTGGGTTATAGGAGCCACCTGAGGTGAGGCGGTGGCAGCGGTTCCACCGTCCGCACGCTCAGCTGGGGGGACTAGCAGTCAGCCGCCGCGCTACGTCAGAGAGTGACGTCACGCGGGCAACGACTCCTAGGGAAACAAAGCGACAGATAGAAGAAGGAAAGAGCACTTACTCGGTGGTGTCAGCTGGCTGGGCTGCGTCTGGCTCCGGCTGGTCCTGCGGCGGCGCTTGGCGGGAGATCGTCTATCGAACACAAGTCACCTATCGAACACTTGTATCTCCCGCACGACTTTTTGGGTCGCTTCTCGGTCTGTTCTGGGGAGTCAGAATATGATTGGAAAACAGCTAATTGAGCCAATCCTGGCGGCACTGCAATGCCAGGCTGACTCGCGACGGAGGTGGAGCAAGCACCAACGCTCCGTCAGTTTCCAAAAATCAGATTAATATTCTGACTCCCCAATGGGGAGTGTATCAGATATTAAGCTGATAAGAACAGATAAGGAGGCGTTTATTAAAAAACAAACAATGTTTAAGCCCCCCTTTACATATGCTGGTATTAGCAGGGGGGCTTAACAAAAAATGGGTTCTCCCATTTATCGGGGAGAGTACATCACATACAGTGGTATGCCTGTCAGTCTCGGCGATGCTGCCTGGTGAGTCTCCGCTCGGAAAATGGCCACCGTTAGTGGCCATTGTATTGTTAAGAAAGAAAAAAAATAAAAAGAGAAAGAAGGGTGAAAAAAAAAGAAAAAAAGACAGGATAATATAAAATACATAGTGAGGAGAAAAAACACGAGGGGGATACGGGGGTAACGCTTCACGGGTTTTGCATGAGGCGCCCCCTTATTTCGCTAGTGCCGCCCTTACCTCCGGTCCTATATGAAGTATAGTCAAGGTAAAATTTGACCGGAAGGTAGCCCATTCGGGGAGCGGTCGGGGAGGGGGCCCGACGACGGCATAACGGCAGGAGCGTCAAACGGGTGCTGGTATTGCCTGATCTTCGATACGTGCTCGACGTATATGTCACGGGACCATCTCATTGTGTCAGTGACAATGAGTCGGCGCATCAGCGCTGCATAGCGCGGTGAAACGCACAGACGCTTCAACACCGGCTCATTGCCCTGATCCCATGTACCAAGGGCGCCTACGACGATCGCATCCACATCCACCGAATACCCTGCCGCGTGTAATGCAGTTGCAAGCGGGGTATACTTGACGATCTTCGATCGTCGAGCATCCTCCATGGCCTTGCACTGGTTCTCAAACGCGATAGTGACATCGATGATGTGGATGCGTTTCGCCGCCTCGTCACGGATAACAATATCCGGACGGAGAGCAGCTAGATCGCCGTTGACTCCCTCCACCCTTTGATTGAGTCGGATGGCTCCCTTCGCTCTACAGGCTTTCGCCACCCGCGCCATAACCGCGTCGTGACGAAGCTGCAGAGCGGCCGAGTGAGGCAGACAGTGGCAGATTACATGAGGTAACGTCTCATTCGGATAACCGCACTGCCTGCAGCGCTTGTCGCCCGTGCCCCAGCGTCGCGCCCCATTAAGGGGAAGGACATCGAGGCGCGCGCGATGAATGAAGCGCCACTCGGCGAACCGGGCGTACCTGCCGTCGCGGAGGAAGGCATTGCTGACTCCCGACCGCGACGACACCTGATAAACCTTGCCTTGATCAGGTTTAGCCAGGAGAGAGCACAAGTAACCCTCTTGCACTGCAATTCTCAGACGACGAATCACCTGAGAAGTTGCGCCCGGGGGGATTATAGTCCGCCGGCCCTCCGACCCTCGACATTCTAGGAGAATCTCGTTGGTCAGAGAGTCGTACCGCCATGCCAGGTGCAGGTGTTTTGCCTGGCGACGCGAAGCCATTCGTACCCGGGTCCACAGGCCAGGGTCTCCCTGGAGGTCGCACGCGAACGGTCCTTCGAGGGAACCTGACAAAAACGCGGCGACCTGTTCCTGTGTGGGCTGGATGGATGTTCGTCTCCGGACTGCATTCATCAGCGAGGTCCTGGCCCGCTCAGCGATCGCGCCGTCCTTGCAGGATAACATCCTGAAGGCGTGCGCGATCGTGAGCACGTCGGCCAGGTCCGCCATCGGAATGAGCCCGGCTCCGCCCCGCCAAGTGGGAAGGTAAACTACCTCCGCACTGGCCCGCTGGGGGAGATTCATCCAACCCTTGACCAGACGTTTGACAAATTTGTCAAACGTCTTTAGTGGGGTCTTCTGGACGGACCCGCCCCTCAAGATGTAGTCCAGCCGTGGCAGTATGAACGTCTTAAGGGCGTCCATCTTTTGCCACGGGGCGAGAGGCGAGTCGTCGATGGCTTTCGCGTCCTCCATCATCCGGATGATGTTGGCGGTAGGGGTTTGGCTAACCCGGGAACCAACCGGAATTCCCAGGTACTCGTAAGCCTCACCCTCTCCCAAGGCTTTCAATTCCTCACCGTCGAGAAGGAAGACGGAAGGCTGCGCTTTCTGTGCGCTTCCCTTCCCCCGAAGGTGAACGGTAGCGCACTTCTTGGGGTTGAATTTCAACCCCGCCGCAGCCGCCGACTTCTGGATCTCGTCGAGGAGGGATTGCATCTCCGCTGGTGAGGCCGCCACAAGACCAATGTCGTCCGCGTAGGCGAATGCACGGTGCAAGTCCTCCCCCAACCTATAGCCCATCGGCAACGATTCGACGGATCGAATCACTCGCTCGATGGCCAGGTTGAAGGTCATTGGACTACACGGACAACCCTGCTTGACCCCAGCCAGCATGGGGATGTTTTCTGTAAAGCCCCGGGATGTACGGACTCTAGTCGTGCATCCGGAGTTCATGGAGAGCATGAGCTTCCGGATGTTGAGGGGTAAACCGGCACCCTCAAAGGCGTCGAACAGGGTGACGTGGGGGATCGACCCGAACGCGTTGGTCAAATCAAGCCACGCCACCACGGCTTGTCGACCCTCTCTCCGGCTGTCCTCCAGGATTTCCTGAAGCATGAAGTTGTGCTCATGACACCCCTCATGCTTCAGGAAACCCTTCTGAGGATGACTCAGCCGTTTTCCCAAAACCGCGAACTTCATCAACCGGTCCGCCAACACTGCAGCGAACAGCTTGGCTACTGTGTCGCCGAGCGCTAGCGGACGCCAGTTAGAAAGGTCGCTTCGGTCCCCTTTCTTATAAATAAGAACGGTGTTCGAGGACTTCCACGACTCCGGAATGGCCTCCGTGCGAAGGCAGGCGTTGAACGCAGAGGCGAGCACGTGACACCCTGGATCCGCCTTCCTCAGCTCTTCGTAGGTGACCCCGTCCGGACCCGGAGCGCTTTTATGCGTCCGCTTCAGACGGGATTCAACCTCCGACGCCGAGAACGGCCTCACCAGTGCGCCCCGCAACTCACCCTCTTCGTCCGTGGGCCACTCCGGCCACGCATAGGGCTCACCCACAGGGGGGGCCGTCGCCGAGTACATTTTTCGGAAGTACTGGCCGACCTCCTCCGCACCGACTTCGCAGTGCGGGGAAGGACCGGTCAGCACCTCTTCCATCGCTCGGCGCCGATTCTCCCTGTACAGGCGCTGCAGCCTCGTGGCTTTCTTGACATGATCCTCCGGGCCCTGCTGTTCGGGGGCCCTGGGACGACCATGTTGGCGGTTATTCCCCCCCTTAGCCGATCGAGACTGGAAGAAGGTGGTCAGATCTTGGGCCACCTCTTCCAGGAGCTCAATCGTCTCGACCCCCTCGGCGCGTGAGATAAGAGCCTCGCGAATATTCGCTTCGGCCCGTCTCGCATCGCGCCCAGGAAGTCGGGGAGGATTGGAGTTCGCGGGGGGAGAGAGGGAAGTTTCGCGCCCACGACTCGTTTGGGAGGACTGGGGAGTGGTACGAATAATTGGACGGCCCCGGGGCAGTCCACGTCGAGAACGCGTCGAAGGGGCAGAAACGCGAGCACCCGCCGACGCACCGGCAGCAGCCGACCGGGGGCCCCCTCGGCGATCGCTCGCCGCGGTTAGTTGGGGCTCAGGTGGTGGCTGCGACGGTATGCGCGGAGTAAAACTAAGGGTTAAGGGGGGGGAAGGCGCGGGGGGGTTCGTTGGGGACGGCAGTGGCGGCGCTGGGGGCGAAGGCTCCGGTGTCGATGGCGTAGGGGATGTCATCCTCCCTCGTCCCGGAGTCCTCCGAAATCCCGCGCTGCTGCCACCCTTTTCCTCGTCACTCTCCGAGGAGCCGTCGCTGTAGACGATCCGTCTCCTCATCTGCGACGTCTTCTTCTTCTTCCTCGGGGCCGTTTCCCACGGCCTCTCCGAGCTGGGGGGGGTGGTGAAATTTGGGGGGGCCTCCTGGCCCCCCTCCTCCTCCTCGATGGGGCCCAGGGGCTGGAAAATGAGCGGCCGCTCCGTCACGACCCTGACCGCGTGCGTGGTCGTGATGCACGACGTCATTATGGGGCCACTGCGTGTCGTCGTGGTGACGGTACACGTAGTAAGGGTGGCCCCGGCTGATGACGTCGCTACGGCCAGGGGAGGCAGAGCTATGCCGCCCAGTTGTGGAGGGGGAGTCGCCGGCCAGTTCGGGGAAGTGGAGACCGCCCTCTGGATGGAGGCCCTCTCCCCCTGGACTTGCCCGATGGTGGTGGCTGATGTTGAGTGTCCAGGGGGGTGGATCGATGCCTCCGAGGTTGCTTCGGAGGCCGGGTTCTTCTTGGGACGACCCGGCCCCCTCTTGAGGATGGTGGTGGCCTCCTGGCCCGTTGGGGGCGCCGAATCCTTTTTCGGGCGCCCCGGCCCCTTCTTGGTGGTGGTGGAGGTGGCGGTGGGCCTAGGAGGCAGAGTCGACCTCGGAGGCAAACTGGAGGACCTCGTAATTCTCCTCGTCATTGGGCTCGGTGGAGTTCCCAATGACCTCTTCTTCACGGGCGGCTTCTCCAAACTTCCCCTCGTGGAGTTGTGGCCGGAGGATGTAGTTGTGCTCCCCCTCGAGCTGGTGGTGGCGAGCCCCTGGTTCCTCGTCACAGCCTCCGCGTAGGTGGTGGGCGGCGGGCTGTGACGGACGGGCTTGGGAACGGCCCCGGTCGCCTTGGTGGTGGTGGCTAGTGGCGGACGGATCGTCGATGTCGAAGCGACAGCCGACCCCTTCGAGGAACGAGTGGTAAGGGTGGCAGTGGTTGGCGCCCTCGTGGTTTTGGTGGTGGGTGGGGGCGCCTTGAGGAAGGCGGTCAGTGTTCCTGTCGTCGTCCTCTTGGCCACTGCCGTCTTGGTCGCGTTGCGGGTTAGGGGGGGGGTAGATTTTCGGGGGGCTGGGGGGGTGGTGGAATTACGCGCGGGGGGTGTGTTTACACGCAACGCGGGGGGGACCGTCGCAGCCCCCGAGCCTGAGGGGCGGCTCTGCGGGGGGTCGCCTCCGCCGCTGGTGCTGCCGCCGGATCTGCGCACCCCTGAGGTACCGGGGGCACCCGGAGCGGTCCCAGCACTCTGGGCTGCGGGGTGGAATTTGGCTACGTGGGCGTTCACGTCCTTAGTGGGATATTTCCCCTTTCCCACGTAGCCGCAGTACCGACAAGTAGGTGATAGATTCCACCCCGCATGAGTGCGCCTCACGTGCTGGGCGAGCTCCAGGTACCCCTTGTACCTGAACGAATTGCTCTTTGACGACTTCTTATTGTAGCACTCGGGACACGTAAGGCCGTCCGTGGCCGGAAGTAGGACGGCAACTTCCCTCGCTGGCACCGGCGAAGCCATTATAAAGAAAAGTTAAATATAGAAGGGGACAAAGGGGGAGGAATACTAGAATAAATAGAAATAAATAAAGGGGAGGGCGTATTAAAAGGAAATGGCTAGTGGTTGTATTTCGCCGGGCCAACGACGGAAGTCTCCCGAGTGCGTGGGTGCGCAGGCAGAACGTACGATGGTGCAGCGGCACCGCGGCGCGAAGTGAATACGCGGGGCAGTGGTGGGACGCGGATAAAACAATATAAAGTAGACTGTTTTAAAAGATGAAAATCCAGGCAGTCGCCGAGATGTAAAATAGTAGATAGATATAGCTTAAAAAGAATGTACAAGTAAGAATAAATAAGATAAAAAGGAACGCCTTAAAAAGTAAAATAGAATAAAAAGGGAAATAGATATAAGTCGCGCCTTAGAATAGAGTAGTGTAGATAAGTAAAACCAGGCCCGTCCGGAGCACTGGCGTTGCCCTTTTGTTTCCTAATTACGCGGGTAAAAGACGATAAAATGCAGTAGGTATATAAATAAAACGCGTGGCAAATAAAGTATATAATAAATAGGAAACAGTCACAAACGGGTATCAGCTGCTTGGCTCGTAGACGGATAAAATTGTATAAATTAAAACAGTGTAGAATGACTAGAGATAAAATAAATAAGACGTCACGGTGTATAAACGATGAAATAAATAAATAAGACGTCACGCGGTATAAACAAGTAGGTTAAAATGCAGTAAATAAATAAATAAATAACGAGCAGAATACGAAGTTAAAATATCACAGCTGATACGGGCAACGCCGACTATGTTCCCTTCGGCCTATTCCGACCGAGTTCGTGCGTGAAAGAAGGACAGAGATAGAGTGGGAGACAGAGAGACGTGTCGAAGGAAGCAAAGCAGTAGAGAAAGAGAGAGAGAAAGCGGGCGATAGAGAAGGATGCGGAGGCGAAGCGGAAAGCCTCTCTATCGCGAGAGTCAAAGCAGAGTAAAATAAAGACTAGATAAAGTAAAAGACTAGACCTGATCCCCAAGCAGGGATCAGTGGCGTTAAAAGAGTTCTACCCGCGGTAGAGAAGCCAGAGAAAGGAGCCGAATAAATCTCGGGAAGAGGTGTATGTCCGTTGTTAAAATGACAGGCGTATGCCTCTGTCGCCAAATATGTCAATTATGACACCTCTTCCTTTAATTTATTCGACAGGGAATAGAGAGGAACACCCCCCGCATGCACTGTGGTGCACCGGCTCGCGATAAAGCTCGCGAAACGGTGCAATTCCACGAGCGAATTTAAACCTTTCGGAAAGCAATCAACGGTTACCGTTGATTGTTTTCGGAAAGGTCGCGAGAAGGTGTATAGGTTTCTGGGTGCCACCTGAGGTGAGGCGGTGGCAGCGGTTCCACCGTTCGCACACTCAGCTGGGGGGACTAGGTGCCGTTTACCGAGCTACGTCAGAGAGAGCGACGTCACTCGGGCAACGACTCCTAGAGGGGGAAAGCGATAGATAGAAGAAGGAAAGAGCACTTACTCGGTGGTGTCAGCTGGCTGGGCTGCGTCTGGCTCCGGCTGGTCCTGCGGCGGCGCTTGGCGGGAGATCGTCTATCGAACACAAGTCACCTATCGAACACGTGTATCTCCCGCACGACTTTTTGGGTCGCTTCTCGGACTGATGGGTCTGTTCGGGGAGTCAGAATATGATTGGAAAACAGCTAATTGAGCCAATCCTGGCGGCACTGCAATGCCAGGCTGACTCGCGACGGAGGTGGAGCAAGCACCAACGCTCCGTCAGTTTCCAAAAATCAGATTAATATTCTGACTCCCCAATGGGGAGTGTATCAGATATTAAGCTGATAAGAACAGATAAGGAGGCGTTTATTAAAAAAACAAACAATGTTTAAGCCCCCCTTTACATGTGCTGGTTTTAGCAGGGGGGCTTAACAAAAAATGGTTCTTCCCCATTATGGGGGCACGTACCTTACATTTCTATCAATGTTCGTCAATCTCGGCGAGCTGCCATGGTAAAATTCCTTCTTAAAATGGCCACTAGACGTGGCCATTGTATTCTTAAAATTATAGTAAATAAAAAGAGAAAAAAAAAAAAAAAAAAAAAAGAGAAATAAAATAGCGAGAGAAACGAGGGGAGCGCGGGGGGTAACACTTCGCGGGTCTGATATGAGGCGCCCCCTTATTTCGCTGGTGCCGCCCTTACCTCCGGTCCTATATAGAGTATAATCATGGTAAAATTTGACCGGAAGGTAGCCCATTCGGGGAGCGGTCGGGGAGGGGGCCCGACGGCGGCGTAGCGGCAGGAGCGTCGAACGGGTGCTGGTACTGCCTGATCTTTGATACGTGCTCGACGTATATGTCACGGGACCATCTCATTGTGTCAGTGACAATGAGTCGGCGCATCAGCGCTGCATAGCGCGGTGAAACGCACAGACGCTTCAACACCGGCTCATTGCCCTGATCCCATGTACCAAGGGCGCCTACGACGATCGCATCCACATCCACCGAATACCCTGCCGCGTGTAATGCAGTTGCAAGCGGGGTATACTTGACGATCTTCGATCGTCGAGCATCCTCCATGGCCTTGCACTGGTTCTCAAACGCGATAGTGACATCGATGATGTGGATGCGTTTCGCCGCCTCGTCACGGATAACAATATCCGGACGGAGAGCAGCTAGATCGCCGTTGACGCCCTCCACCCTTTGATTGAGTCGGATGGCTCCCTTCGCTCTACAGGCTTTCGCCACCCGCGCCATAACCGCGTCGTGACGAAGCTGCAGAGCGGCCGAGTGAGGCAGACAGTGGCAGATTACATGAGGTAACGTCTCATTCGGATAACCGCACTGCCTGCAGCGCTTGTCGCCCGTGCCCCAGCGTCGCGCCCCATTAAGGGGAAGGACATCGAGGCGCGCGCGATGAATGAAGCGCCACTCGGCGAACCGGGCGTACCTGCCGTCGCGGAGGAAGGCATTGCTGACTCCCGACCGCGACGACACCTGATAAACCTTGCCTTGATCAGGTTTAGCCAGGAGAGAGCACAAGTAACCCTCTTGCACTGCAATTCTCAGACGACGAATCACCTGAGAAGTTGCGCCCGGGGGGATAATAGTCCGCCGGCCCTCCGACCCTCGACATTCTAGGAGAATCTCGTTGGTCAGAGAGTCGTACCGCCATGCCAGGTGCAGGTGTTTTGCCTGGCGACGCGAAGCCATTCGTACCCGGGTCCACAGGCCAGGGTCTCCCTGGAGGTCGCACGCGAACGGTCCTTCGAGGGAACCTGACAAAAACGCGGCGACCTGTTCCTGTGTGGGCTGGATGGATGTTCGTCTCCGGACTGCATTCATCAGCGAGGTCCTGGCCCGCTCAGCGATCGCGCCGTCCTTGCAGGATAACATCCTGAAGGCGTGCGCGATCGTGAGCACGTCGGCCAGGTCCGCCATTGGAATGAGCCCGGCTCCGCCCCGCCAAGTGGGAAGGTAAACTACCTCCGCACTGGCCCGCTGGGGGAGATTCATCCAACCCTTGACCAGACGTTTGACAAATTTGTCAAACGTCTTTAGTGGGGTCTTCTGGACGGACCCGCCCCTCAAGATGTAGTCCAGCCGTGGCAGTATGAACGTCTTAAGGGCGTCCATCTTTTGCCACGGGGCGAGAGGCGAGTCGTCGATGGCTTTCGCGTCCTCCATCATCCGGATGATGTTGGCGGTAGGGGTTTGGCTAACCCGGGAACCAACCGGAATTCCCAGGTACTCGTAAGCCTCACCCTCTCCCAAGGCTTTCAATTCCTCACCGTCGAGAAGGAAGACGGAAGGCTGCGCTTTCTGTGCGCTTCCCTTCCCCCGAAGGTGAACGGTAGCGCACTTCTTGGGGTTGAATTTCAACCCCGCCGCAGCCGCCGACTTCTGGATCTCGTCGAGGAGGGATTGCATCTCCGCTGGTGAGGCCGCCACAAGACCAATGTCGTCCGCGTAGGCGAATGCACGGTGCAAGTCCTCCCCCAACCTATAGCCCATCGGCAACGATTCGACGGATCGAATCACTCGCTCGATGGCCAGGTTGAAGGTCATTGGACTACACGGACAACCTTGCTTGACTCCAGCCAGCATGGGGATGTTTTCTGTAAAGCCCCGGGATGTACGGACTCTAGTCGTGCATCCGGAGTTCATGGAGAGCATGAGCTTCCGGATGTTGAGGGGTAAACCGGCACCCTCAAAGGCGTCGAACAGGGTGACGTGGGGGATCGACCCGAACGCGTTGGTCAAATCAAGCCACGCCACCACGGCTTGTCGACCCTCTCTCCGGCTGTCCTCCAGGATTTCCTGAAGCATGAAGTTGTGCTCATGACACCCCTCATGCTTCAGGAAACCCTTCTGAGGATGACTCAGCCGTTTTCCCAAAACCGCGAACTTCATCAACCGGTCCGCCAACACTGCAGCGAACAGCTTGGCTACTGTGTCGCCGAGCGCTAGCGGACGCCAGTTAGAAAGGTCGCTTCGGTCCCCTTTCTTATAAATAAGAACGGTGTTCGAGGACTTCCACGACTCCGGAATGGCCTCCGTGCGAAGGCAGGCGTTGAACGCAGAGGCGAGCACGTGACACCCTGGATCCGCCTTCCTCAGCTCTTCGTAGGTGACCCCGTCCGGACCCGGAGCGCTTTTATGCGTCCGCTTCAGACGGGATTCAACCTCCGACGCCGAGAACGGCCTCACCAGTGCGCCCCGCAACTCACCCTCTTCGTCCGTGGGCCACTCCGGCCACGCATAGGGCTCACCCACAGGGGGGGCCGTCGCCGAGTACATTTTTCGGAAGTACTGGCCGACCTCCTCCGCACCGACTTCGCAGTGCGGGGAAGGACCGGTCAGCACCTCTTCCATCGCTCGGCGCCGATTCTCCCTGTACAGGCGCTGCAGCCTCGTGGCTTTCTTGACATGATCCTCCGGGCCCTGCTGTTCGGGGGCCCTGGGACGACCATGTTGGCGGTTATTCCCCCCCTTAGCCGATCGAGACTGGAAGAAGGTGGTCAGATCTTGGGCCACCTCTTCCAGGAGCTCAATCGTCTCGACCCCCTCGGCGCGTGAGATAAGAGCCTCACGAATATTCGCTTCGGCCCGTCTCGCATCGCGCCCAGGAAGTCGGGGGGGATTGGAGTTCGCGGGGGGAGAGAGGGAAGTTTCGCGCCCACGACTCGTTTGGGAGGACTGGGGAGTGGTACGATTATTTGGACGGCCCCGGGGCAGTCCACGTCGAGAACGCGTCGAAGGGGCAGAAACGCGAGCACCCGCCGACGCACCGGCAGCAGCCGACCGGGGGCCCCCTCGGCGATCGCTCGCCGCGGTTAGGTGGGGCTCAGGTGGTGGCTGCGACGGTGTGCACGAAGTAAAACTAAGGGTTAAGGGGGGGGAAGGCGCGGGGGGGTTCGTTGGGGACGGCAGTGGCGGCGCTGGGGGCGAAGGCTCCGGTGTCGATGGCGTAGGGGATGTCATCCTCCCTCGTCCCGGAGTCCTCCGAAATCCCGCGCTGCTGCCACCCTTTTCCTCGTCACTCTCCGAGGAGCTGTCGCTGTAGACGATCCGTCTCCTCATCTGCGACGTCTTCTTCTTCTTCCTCGGGGCCGTTTCCCACGGCCTCTCCGAGCTGGGGGGGGTGGTGAAATTTGGGGGGGCCTCCTGGCCCCCCTCCTCCTCCTCGATGGGACCCAGGGGCTGGAAAATGAGCGGCCGCTCCGTCACGACCCTGACCGCGTGCGTGGTCGTGATGCACGACGTCATTATGGGGCCACTGCGTGTCGTCGTGGTGACGGTGCACGTAGTAAGGGTGGCCCCGGCTGATGACGTCGCTACGGCCAGGGGAGGCAGAGCTATGCCGCCCAGTTGTGGAGGGGGAGTCGCCGGCCAGTTCGGGGAAGTGGAAACCGCCCTCTGGATGGAGGCCCTCTCCCCCTGGACTTGCCCGATGGTGGTGGCTGATGTTGAGGGTCCAGGGGGGTGGATCGATGCCTCCGAGGTTGCTTCGGAGGCCGGGTTCTTCTTGGGACGACCCGGCCCCCTCTTGAGGATGGTGGTGGCCTCCTGGCCCGTTGGGGGCGCCGAATCCTTTTTCGGGCGCCCCGGCCCCTTCTTGGTGGTGGTGGAGGTGGCGGTGGGCCTGGGAGGCAGAGTCGACCTCGGAGGCAGACTGGAGGACCTCGTGATTCTTCTCGTCACTGGGCTCGGTGGAGTTCCCAGTGACCTCTTCTTCACGGGCGGTTTCTCCAAGCTTCCCCTCGTGGAGTTGTGGCCGGAGGATGTTGTTGTGCTCCCCCTCGAGCTGGTGGTGGCGAGCCCCTGGTTCCTCGTCACAGCCTCCGCGTAGGTGGTGGGCGGCGGGCTGTGACGGACGGGCTTGGGAACGGCCCCGGTCGCCTTGGTGGTGGTGGCTGGTGGCGGACGGATCGTCGATGTCGAAGCGACAGCCGACCCCTTCGAGGAACGAGTAGTAAGGGTGGCAGTGGTTGGCGCCCTCGTGGTTTTGGTGGTGGGTGGGGGCGCCTTGAAGAAGGCGGCCAGTGTCCCCGTCGTCGTCCTCTTGGCCACTGCCGTCCTGGACGCGTTGCGGGTTAAGGGGGGGGTAGATTTCCGGGGGGCTGGGGGGGTGGTAGAATTTCGCGCGGGGGGGGTAGTCGCTCGCAACGCGGGGGATACCGTCGCAGCCCCCGAGCCTGAAGGGCGGCTCTGCGGGGGGTCGCCTCCGCCGCTGGTGCTGCCGCCGGATCTGCGCACCCCTAAGGTACCGGGGGCACCCGGAGCGGTCCCAGCACTCTGGGCTGCGGGGTGGAATTTGGCTACGTGGGCGTTAACATCCTTGGTAGGGTATTTGCCCTTTCCCACGTAGCCACAATACCGGCAGGTAGGTGTTAGGTTCCACCCCGCGTGAGTACGCCTCACGTGCTGGGCGAGCTCCAGGTACCCCCTGTACCTAAAGGCGTTGCTTTTGGAGGACTTTTTGTTAAAGCACTCGGGACACGTCAAACCGTCCGTGGCCGGAAGAAGGACGGCAACTTCCCGCGCTGGCGTCGGCGAAGCCATATTAAAGGTTGTTAAAAAAGGGGGGGTCAATACGTAGAATAAATAAGTAAGAAGGGGAATAGTTAAATATTAAAAATGGCTAAAAAAAAAGAGGCCTATTTCGCCGGGCCAGCGACGGGAGCCTCCCGAGTGCTTGGGTGCGCAGGCTACGCAGGTTAAAATGCAGCAGCACCGCGGCGCGAAGTAAAGTAGAACGCAGGGGGAATGGGGGGGACGCGAATAAAATACAGTAAAATACAATAAATGCGGTTAAAAAGATGCAAATCCAGGCAGTCGCCGAGATATATGTATAAATATAGGTACTAATATTAAAAGAGAAACGCCGAGGAAAAATAGAGAAAACCAAAAAGAAGAAATCGCGGATAAAATAGATATATAATAGAAGCGCCTTAAAAGTACAATAAATTAAAATAGAATAAAACCAGGCCAGGCCGGAGCTCTGGCGTTGCCCGTGAGTCTCTTAGTGCGCGGATAAAATCAGTAAAATCGAGTAAATGGATAAACAAAACGCGTCACAATATGTAAATAAATATAATAAATAAGAGACTATCACAAATAAATAAATAAATAACAGCTGTGTTGCTCGATTCGCGGATAAAATTGTATAAATAAAAACTATGTAAATGACTAGATATTAGAAGAAGGAATAAATAAGACGTCACGGTGTATAAAACAATGAAATAAATAAATAAGACGTCACGCGGTATAAACAAATAAGTTAAAATGCAATAAATAAATAAATAACGAGCAACGGACAATGTATAAAATCGAACAGCTGATCGGGGCAACGCCGACTAAGTCCCCTTCGGCCTATTCCGACCGAGTTCGTGCGTGAAAGAAGGACAGCAATAGAGTGGGAGACAGAGAGACGTGTCGAAGGAAGCAAAGCGGTAGAGAAAGAGAGAGAGAAAGCGGGCGATAGAGAAGGAAGCGGAGGCGAAGCGGAAAGCCTCTCTATCGCGAGAGTCAAAGCGTAAGAATAAAGACTAGAATAAATACAGAGGCTAGGACTGATCCCCAAGCAGGGATCAGTAGCGTTAAAAGTTCTACCCGCGGTAGAGAAGCGAGAGAAAGGAGCCGAATAAATCTCGGGAAGAGGTGTGTGTCAGGTGTTTAAAATGACAGGCGTGTGCCTCGGTCGCCAATTATGTCAATTATGACACCTCTTCCTTTAATTTATTCGACGGGGAATAGAGAGGAACACCCCTCGCATGCACTGTGGTGCACCGGACCGCGATAAAGCTCGCGAAACGGTGCAATTCCACGAGCGAATTTAAACTTTTCGGAAAGCAATCAACGGTAACCGTTGATTGTTTTCAGAAAGGTCGCGAGAAGGTGTGTTAGGTTGTAGGTGCCACCTGAGGTGAGGCGGTGGCAGCGGTTCCACCGTCCGCACGCTCAGCTGGGGGGACTAGGTGCCGTTTACCGAGCTACGTCAGAGAGAGCGACGTCACTCGGGCAACGACTCCTAGAGGGGGAAAGCGATAGATAGAAGAAGGAAAGAGCACTTACTCGGTGGTGTCAGCTGGCTGGGCTGCGTCTGGCTCCGGCTGGTCCTGCGGCGGCGCTTGGCGGGAGGTCGTCGTCTATCGAACACGTTATCTAACGAACACAAGACTCTCCCGCACGACTTTTTGGGTCGCTTCTCGGACTGATGGTCTGTTCTGGGGAGTCAGAATGTATTTGGAAAGAGCTAATTGAGCCAATCCTGGCGGCACTGCAATGCCAGGCTGACTCGCGACGGAGATGGTGCAAGCACCAACGCTCCGTCAGTTTCCAAAAATCAGATTAATATTCTGACTCCCCAATGGGGAGTGTATCAGATATTAAGCTGATAAGAACAGATAAGGAGGCGTTTATTAAAAAAAACAAACAATGTTTAAGCCCCCCTTTACATGTGCTGGTTTTAGCAGGGGGGCTTAACAAAAAATGGTTCTTCCCCATTATGGGGGCACGTACCTTACATTTCTATCAATGTTCGTCAATCTCGGCGAGCTGCCATGGTAAAATTCCTTCTTAAAATGGCCACTAGACGTGGCCATTGTATTCTTAAAATTATAGTAAATAAAAAGAGAAAAAAAAAAAAAAAAAAAAAAAAAAAAAGAGAAATAAAATAGCGAGAGAAACGAGGGGAGCGCGGGGGGTAACACTTCGCGGGTCTGATATGAGGCGCCCCCTTATTTCGCTGGTGCCGCCCTTACCTCCGGTCCTATATAGAGTATAATCATGGTAAAATTTGACCGGAAGGTAGCCCATTCGGGGAGCGGTCGGGGAGGGGGCCCGACGGCGGCGTAGCGGCAGGAGCGTCGAACGGGTGCTGGTACTGCCTGATCTTTGATACGTGCTCGACGTATATGTCACGGGACCATCTCATTGTGTCAGTGACAATGAGTCGGCGCATCAGCGCTGCATAGCGCGGTGAAACGCACAGACGCTTCAACACCGGCTCATTGCCCTGATCCCATGTACCAAGGGCGCCTACGACGATCGCATCCACATCCACCGAATACCCTGCCGCGTGTAATGCAGTTGCAAGCGGGGTATACTTGACGATCTTCGATCGTCGAGCATCCTCCATGGCCTTGCACTGGTTCTCAAACGCGATAGTGACATCGATGATGTGGATGCGTTTCGCCGCCTCGTCACGGATAACAATATCCGGACGGAGAGCAGCTAGATCGCCGTTGACGCCCTCCACCCTTTGATTGAGTCGGATGGCTCCCTTCGCTCTACAGGCTTTCGCCACCCGCGCCATAACCGCGTCGTGACGAAGCTGCAGAGCGGCCGAGTGAGGCAGACAGTGGCAGATTACATGAGGTAACGTCTCATTCGGATAACCGCACTGCCTGCAGCGCTTGTCGCCCGTGCCCCAGCGTCGCGCCCCATTAAGGGGAAGGACATCGAGGCGCGCGCGATGAATGAAGCGCCACTCGGCGAACCGGGCGTACCTGCCGTCGCGGAGGAAGGCATTGCTGACTCCCGACCGCGACGACACCTGATAAACCTTGCCTTGATCAGGTTTAGCCAGGAGAGAGCACAAGTAACCCTCTTGCACTGCAATTCTCAGACGACGAATCACCTGAGAAGTTGCGCCCGGGGGGATAATAGTCCGCCGGCCCTCCGACCCTCGACATTCTAGGAGAATCTCGTTGGTCAGAGAGTCGTACCGCCATGCCAGGTGCAGGTGTTTTGCCTGGCGACGCGAAGCCATTCGTACCCGGGTCCACAGGCCAGGGTCTCCCTGGAGGTCGCACGCGAACGGTCCTTCGAGGGAACCTGACAAAAACGCGGCGACCTGTTCCTGTGTGGGCTGGATGGATGTTCGTCTCCGGACTGCATTCATCAGCGAGGTCCTGGCCCGCTCAGCGATCGCGCCGTCCTTGCAGGATAACATCCTGAAGGCGTGCGCGATCGTGAGCACGTCGGCCAGGTCCGCCATTGGAATGAGCCCGGCTCCGCCCCGCCAAGTGGGAAGGTAAACTACCTCCGCACTGGCCCGCTGGGGGAGATTCATCCAACCCTTGACCAGACGTTTGACAAATTTGTCAAACGTCTTTAGTGGGGTCTTCTGGACGGACCCGCCCCTCAAGATGTAGTCCAGCCGTGGCAGTATGAACGTCTTAAGGGCGTCCATCTTTTGCCACGGGGCGAGAGGCGAGTCGTCGATGGCTTTCGCGTCCTCCATCATCCGGATGATGTTGGCGGTAGGGGTTTGGCTAACCCGGGAACCAACCGGAATTCCCAGGTACTCGTAAGCCTCACCCTCTCCCAAGGCTTTCAATTCCTCACCGTCGAGAAGGAAGACGGAAGGCTGCGCTTTCTGTGCGCTTCCCTTCCCCCGAAGGTGAACGGTAGCGCACTTCTTGGGGTTGAATTTCAACCCCGCCGCAGCCGCCGACTTCTGGATCTCGTCGAGGAGGGATTGCATCTCCGCTGGTGAGGCCGCCACAAGACCAATGTCGTCCGCGTAGGCGAATGCACGGTGCAAGTCCTCCCCCAACCTATAGCCCATCGGCAACGATTCGACGGATCGAATCACTCGCTCGATGGCCAGGTTGAAGGTCATTGGACTACACGGACAACCTTGCTTGACTCCAGCCAGCATGGGGATGTTTTCTGTAAAGCCCCGGGATGTACGGACTCTAGTCGTGCATCCGGAGTTCATGGAGAGCATGAGCTTCCGGATGTTGAGGGGTAAACCGGCACCCTCAAAGGCGTCGAACAGGGTGACGTGGGGGATCGACCCGAACGCGTTGGTCAAATCAAGCCACGCCACCACGGCTTGTCGACCCTCTCTCCGGCTGTCCTCCAGGATTTCCTGAAGCATGAAGTTGTGCTCATGACACCCCTCATGCTTCAGGAAACCCTTCTGAGGATGACTCAGCCGTTTTCCCAAAACCGCGAACTTCATCAACCGGTCCGCCAACACTGCAGCGAACAGCTTGGCTACTGTGTCGCCGAGCGCTAGCGGACGCCAGTTAGAAAGGTCGCTTCGGTCCCCTTTCTTATAAATAAGAACGGTGTTCGAGGACTTCCACGACTCCGGAATGGCCTCCGTGCGAAGGCAGGCGTTGAACGCAGAGGCGAGCACGTGACACCCTGGATCCGCCTTCCTCAGCTCTTCGTAGGTGACCCCGTCCGGACCCGGAGCGCTTTTATGCGTCCGCTTCAGACGGGATTCAACCTCCGACGCCGAGAACGGCCTCACCAGTGCGCCCCGCAACTCACCCTCTTCGTCCGTGGGCCACTCCGGCCACGCATAGGGCTCACCCACAGGGGGGGCCGTCGCCGAGTACATTTTTCGGAAGTACTGGCCGACCTCCTCCGCACCGACTTCGCAGTGCGGGGAAGGACCGGTCAGCACCTCTTCCATCGCTCGGCGCCGATTCTCCCTGTACAGGCGCTGCAGCCTCGTGGCTTTCTTGACATGATCCTCCGGGCCCTGCTGTTCGGGGGCCCTGGGACGACCATGTTGGCGGTTATTCCCCCCCTTAGCCGATCGAGACTGGAAGAAGGAGGTCAGATCTTGGGCCACCTCTTCCAGGAGCTCAATCGTCTCGACCCCCTCGGCGCGTGAGATAAGAGCCTCACGAATATTCGCTTCGGCCCGTCTCGCATCGCGCCCAGGAAGTCGGGGGGGATTGGAGTTCGCGGGGGGAGAGAGGGAAGTTTCGCGCCCACGACTCGTTTGGGAGGACTGGGGAGTGGTACGATTATTTGGACGGCCCCGGGGCAGTCCACGTCGAGAACGCGTCGAAGGGGCAGAAACGCGAGCACCCGCCGACGCACCGGCAGCAGCCGACCGGGGGCCCCCTCGGCGATCGCTCGCCGCGGTTAGGTGGGGCTCAGGTGGTGGCTGCGACGGTGTGCACGAAGTAAAACTAAGGGTTAAGGGGGGGGAAGGCGCGGGGGGGTTCGTTGGGGACGGCAGTGGCGGCGCTGGGGGCGAAGGCTCCGGTGTCGATGGCGTAGGGGATGTCATCCTCCCTCGTCCCGGAGTCCTCCGAAATCCCGCGCTGCTGCCACCCTTTTCCTCGTCACTCTCCGAGGAGCTGTCGCTGTAGACGATCCGTCTCCTCATCTGCGACGTCTTCTTCTTCTTCCTCGGGGCCGTTTCCCACGGCCTCTCCGAGCTGGGGGGGGTGGTGAAATTTGGGGGGGCCTCCTGGCCCCCCTCCTCCTCCTCGATGGGACCCAGGGGCTGGAAAATGAGCGGCCGCTCCGTCACGACCCTGACCGCGTGCGTGGTCGTGATGCACGACGTCATTATGGGGCCACTGCGTGTCGTCGTGGTGACGGTGCACGTAGTAAGGGTGGCCCCGGCTGATGACGTCGCTACGGCCAGGGGAGGCAGAGCTATGCCGCCCAGTTGTGGAGGGGGAGTCGCCGGCCAGTTCGGGGAAGTGGAAACCGCCCTCTGGATGGAGGCCCTCTCCCCCTGGACTTGCCCGATGGTGGTGGCTGATGTTGAGGGTCCAGGGGGGTGGATCGATGCCTCCGAGGTTGCTTCGGAGGCCGGGTTCTTCTTGGGACGACCCGGCCCCCTCTTGAGGATGGTGGTGGCCTCCTGGCCCGTTGGGGGCGCCGAATCCTTTTTCGGGCGCCCCGGCCCCTTCTTGGTGGTGGTGGAGGTGGCGGTGGGCCTGGGAGGCAGAGTCGACCTCGGAGGCAGACTGGAGGACCTCGTGATTCTTCTCGTCACTGGGCTCGGTGGAGTTCCCAGTGACCTCTTCTTCACGGGCGGTTTCTCCAAGCTTCCCCTCGTGGAGTTGTGGCCGGAGGATGTTGTTGTGCTCCCCCTCGAGCTGGTGGTGGCGAGCCCCTGGTTCCTCGTCACAGCCTCCGCGTAGGTGGTGGGCGGCGGGCTGTGACGGACGGGCTTGGGAACGGCCCCGGTCGCCTTGGTGGTGGTGGCTGGTGGCGGACGGATCGTCGATGTCGAAGCGACAGCCGACCCCTTCGAGGAACGAGTAGTAAGGGTGGCAGTGGTTGGCGCCCTCGTGGTTTTGGTGGTGGGTGGGGGCGCCTTGAAGAAGGCGGCCAGTGTCCCCGTCGTCGTCCTCTTGGCCACTGCCGTCCTGGACGCGTTGCGGGTTAAGGGGGGGGTAGATTTCCGGGGGGCTGGGGGGGTGGTAGAATTTCGCGCGGGGGGGGTAGTCGCTCGCAACGCGGGGGATACCGTCGCAGCCCCCGAGCCTGAAGGGCGGCTCTGCGGGGGGTCGCCTCCGCCGCTGGTGCTGCCGCCGGATCTGCGCACCCCTAAGGTACCGGGGGCACCCGGAGCGGTCCCAGCACTCTGGGCTGCGGGGTGGAATTTGGCTACGTGGGCGTTAACATCCTTGGTAGGGTATTTGCCCTTTCCCACGTAGCCACAATACCGGCAGGTAGGTGTTAGGTTCCACCCCGCGTGAGTACGCCTCACGTGCTGGGCGAGCTCCAGGTACCCCTTGTACCTAAAGGCGTTGCTTTTGGAGGACTTTTTGTTAAAGCACTCGGGACACGTCAAACCGTCCGTGGCCGGAAGAAGGACGGCAACTTCCCGCGCTGGCGTCGGCGAAGCCATATTAAAGGTTGTTAAAAAAGGGGGGGTCAATACGTAGAATAAATAAGTAAGAAGGGGAATAGTTAAATATTAAAAATGGCTAAAAAAAAAAAAAAAAGAGGCCTATTTCGCCGGGCCAGCGACGGGAGCCTCCCGAGTGCTTGGGTGCGCAGGCTACGCAGGTTAAAATGCAGCAGCACCGCGGCGCGAAGTAAAGTAGAACGCAGGGGGAATGGGGGGGACGCGAATAAAATACAGTAAAATACAATAAATGCGGTTAAAAAGATGCAAATCCAGGCAGTCGCCGAGATATATGTATAAATATAGGTACTAATATTAAAAGAGAAACGCCGAGGAAAAATAGAGAAAACCAAAAAGAAGAAATCGCGGATAAAATAGATATATAATAGAAGCGCCTTAAAAGTACAATAAATTAAAATAGAATAAAACCAGGCCAGGCCGGAGCTCTGGCGTTGCCCGTGAGTCTCTTAGTGCGCGGATAAAATCAGTAAAATCGAGTAAATGGATAAACAAAACGCGTCACAATATGTAAATAAATATAATAAATAAGAGACTATCACAAATAAATAAATAAATAACAGCTGTGTTGCTCGATTCGCGGATAAAATTGTATAAATAAAAACTATGTAAATGACTAGATATTAGAAGAAGGAATAAATAAGACGTCACGGTGTATAAAACAATGAAATAAATAAATAAGACGTCACGCGGTATAAACAAATAAGTTAAAATGCAATAAATAAATAAATAACGAGCAACGGACAATGTATAAAATCGAACAGCTGATCGGGGCAACGCCGACTAAGTCCCCTTCGGCCTATTCCGACCGAGTTCGTGCGTGAAAGAAGGACAGCAATAGAGTGGGAGACAGAGAGACGTGTCGAAGGAAGCAAAGCGGTAGAGAAAGAGAGAGAGAAAGCGGGCGATAGAGAAGGAAGCGGAGGCGAAGCGGAAAGCCTCTCTATCGCGAGAGTCAAAGCGTAAGAATAAAGACTAGAATAAATACAGAGGCTAGGACTGATCCCCAAGCAGGGATCAGTAGCGTTAAAAGTTCTACCCGCGGTAGAGAAGCGAGAGAAAGGAGCCGAATAAATCTCGGGAAGAGGTGTGTGTCAGGTGTTTAAAATGACAGGCGTGTGCCTCGGTCGCCAATTATGTCAATTATGACACCTCTTCCTTTAATTTATTCGACGGGGAATAGAGAGGAACACCCCTCGCATGCACTGTGGTGCACCGGACCGCGATAAAGCTCGCGAAACGGTGCAATTCCACGAGCGAATTTAAACTTTTCGGAAAGCAATCAACGGTAACCGTTGATTGTTTTCAGAAAGGTCGCGAGAAGGTGTGTTAGGTTGTAGGTGCCACCTGAGGTGAGGCGGTGGCAGCGGTTCCACCGTCCGCACGCTCAGCTGGGGGGACTAGGTGCCGTTTACCGAGCTACGTCAGAGAGAGCGACGTCACTCGGGCAACGACTCCTAGAGGGGGAAAGCGATAGATAGAAGAAGGAAAGAGCACTTACTCGGTGGTGTCAGCTGGCTGGGCTGCGTCTGGCTCCGGCTGGTCCTGCGGCGGCGCTTGGCGGGAGGTCGTCGTCTATCGAACACGTTATCTAACGAACACAAGACTCTCCCGCACGACTTTTTGGGTCGCTTCTCGGACTGATGGTCTGTTCTGGGGAGTCAGAATGTATTTGGAAAGAGCTAATTGAGCCAATCCTGGCGGCACTGCAATGCCAGGCTGACTCGCGACGGAGATGGTGCAAGCACCAACGCTCCGTCAGTTTCCAAAAATCAGATTAATATTCTGACTCCCCAATGGGGAGTGTATCAGATATTAAGCTGATAAGAACAGATAAAGTGGCGTTTATTGAAAACAAACAATGTTTAAGCCCCCCTTTACATATGCTGGTTTTAGCAGGGGGGCTTAACAAAACATGGTTTCTCCCGGTTGTCGGGGTACGTACATAACATATTAAAATATAAAATATAAAATATGTCTGTCAGCCTCGGCGAAACTGCCCTGGTTAGTCTTGCCTCGTTAAATGGCCGGCGTAGCGGACATTGCGTGAAGGGGGTGGGGGGAGGAGAAGGAAGAGAAGGCACAAGAACAGGAAGAAGGATAGATAAGGGAGAAGGAACAAAAAAGGACATTATAGAGGGGGGACGATAAAAGGGAGACGGTGGGGCTGTGGGAGGCGCCCCCTTCTCCTGCTGGAGCCGCCCTTACTCCCGATCCTGTTCGACTCTAACTCATGACCCAAGTTGATCGGGGAGTAGCCCGTTCGGGGAGCGGTCGGGGAGGGGGCCCGACGACGGCGTAACGGCAGGAGCGTCGAACGGGTGCTGGTACTGCCGTATCTTCGACACGTGCTCGACGTATATGTCACGGGACCATCTCATTGTGTCAGTGACAATAAGTCGGCGCATCAGCGCTGCATAGCGCGGTGAAACGCACAGACGCTTCAACACCGGCTCATTGCCCTGATCCCATGTACCAAGGGCGCCTACGACGATCGCATCCACATCCACCGAATACCCTGCCGCGTGCAATGCAGTTGCAAGCGGAGTATACTTGACGATCTTCGATCGTCGAGCATCCTCCATGGCCTTGCACTGGTTCTCGAACGCGACAGTGACATCGATGATGTGGATGCGTTTCGCCGCCTCGTCACGGATAACAATATCCGGACGGAGAGCAGCTAGATCGCCGTTGACGCCCTCCACCCTTTGATTGAGTCGGATGGCTCCCTTCGCTCTACAGGCTTTCGCCACCCGCGCCATAACCGCGTCGTGGCGAAGCTGCAGAGCGGCCGAGTGAGGCAGACAGTGACAGATTACGTGAGGTAACGTCTCACTCGGATAACCGCACTGCCTGCAGCGCTTGTCGCCCGTGCCCCAGCGTCGCGCCCCATTAAGGGGAAGGACATCGAGGCGCGCGCGATGAATGAAGCGCCACTCGGCGAACCGGGCGTACCTGCCGTCGCGGAGGAAGGCATTGCTGACTCCCGACCGCGACGACACCTGGTAAACCTTGCCTTGATCAGGTTTAGCCAGGAGAGAGCACAAGTAGCCCTCTTGCACTGCAATTCTCAGGCGACGAATCACCTGAGAAGTTGCGCCCGGGGGGATAATAGTCCGCCGGCCCTCTGACCCTCGACATTCTAGGAGAATCTCGTTGGTTAGAGAGTCGTACCGCCATGCCAGGTGCAGATGTTTTGCCTGGCGACGCGAAGCCATTCGTACCCGGGTCCACAGGCCAGGATCCCCCTGGAGGTCGCACGCGAACGGTCCTTCAAGCGAACCTGACAAAAATGCGGCGACCTGTTCCTGTGTGGGCTGGATGGATGTTCGTCTCCGGACTGCATTCATCAGCGAGGTCCTGGCCCGCTCAGCGATCGCGCCGTCCTTGCAGGATAACATCCTGAAGGCGTGCGCGATCGTGAGCACGTCGGCCAGGTCCGCCATTGGAATGAGCCCGGCTCCGCCCCGCCAAGTGGGAAGGTAAACTACCTCCGCACTGGCCCGCTGGGGGAGATTCATCCAACCCTTGACCAGACGTTTGACAAATTTGTCAAACGTCTTTAGTGGGGTCTTCTGGACGGACCCGCCCCTCAAGATGTAGTCCAGCCGTGGCAGTATGAACGTCTTAAGGGCGTCCATCTTTTGCCACGGGGCGAGAGGCGAGTCGTCGATGGCTTTTGCGTCCTCCATCATCCGGATGATGTTGGCGGTAGGGGTTTGGCTAACCCGGGAACCAACCGGAATTCCCAAGTACTCGTAAGCCTCACCCTCTCCCAAGGCTTTCAATTCCTCCCCGTCGAGAAGGAAGACGGAAGGCTGCGCTTTCTGTGCGCTTCCCTTCCCCCGAAGGTGAACGGTAGCGCACTTCTTGGGGTTGAATTTCAACCCCGCCGCAGCCGCCGACTTCTGGATCTCGTCGAGGAGGGATTGCATCTCCGCTGGTGAGGCCGCCACAAGACCAATGTCGTCCGCGTAGGCGAATGCACGGTGCAAGTCCTCCCCCAACCTATAGCCCATCGGCAACGATTCGACGGATCGAATCACTCGCTCGATGGCCAGGTTGAAGGTCATTGGACTACACGGACAACCTTGCTTGACCCCAGCCAGCATGGGGATGTTTTCTGTAAAGCCCCGGGATGTACGGACTCTAGTCGTGCATCCGGAGTTCATGGAGAGCATGAGCTTCCGGATGTTGAGGGGTAAACCGGCACCCTCAAAGGCGTCGAACAGGGTGACGTGGGGGATCGACCCGAACGCGTTGGTCAAATCAAGCCACGCCACCACGGCTTGTCGACCCTCTCTCCGGCTGTCCTCCAGGATTTCCTGAAGCATGAAGTTGTGCTCGTGACACCCCTCATGCTTCAGGAAACCCTTCTGAGGATGACTCAGCCGTTTTCCCAAAACCGCGAACCTCATTAACCGGTCCGCCAACACTGCAGCGAACAGCTTGGCTACTGTATCGCCGAGCGCTAGCGGACGCCAATTAGAAAGGTCGCTTCGGTCCCCTTTCTTATAAATAAGAACGGTGTTCGAGGACTTCCACGACTCCGGAATGGCCTCCGTGCGAAGGCAGGCATTGAACACAGAGGCGAGCACGTGACACCCTGGATCCGCCTTCCTCAGCTCTTCGTAGGTGACCCCGTCCGGACCCGGAGCGCTTTTATGCGTCCGCTTCAGACGGGATTCAACCTCCGACGCCGAGAACGGCCTCACCAGTGCGCCCCGCAACTCACCCTCTTCGTCCGTGGGCCACTCCGGCCACGCGTAGGGCTCACCCACAGGGGGGGCCGTCGCCGAGTACATTTTTCGGAAGTACTGGCCGACCTCCTCCGCACCGACTTCGCAGTGCGGGGAAGGACCGGTCAGCACCTCTTCCATCGCTCGGCGCCGATTCTCCCTGTACAGGCGCTGCAGCCTCGTGGCTTTCTTGACATGGTCCTCCGGGCCCTGCTGTTCGGGGGCCCTGGGACGACCATGTTGGCGGTTAATCCCCCCCTTAGCCGATCGAGACTGGAAGAAGGTGGTCAGATCTTGGGCCACCCCTTCCAGGAGCTCAATCGTCTCGACCCCCTCGGCGCGTGAGATAAGAGCCTCGCGAATATTCGCTTCGGCCCGTCTCGCATCGCGCCCAGGAAGTCGGGGAGGATTGGAGTTCGCGGGGGGAGAGAGGGAAGTTTCGCGCCCACGACTCGTTTGGGAGGACTGGGGAGTGGTACTACTATTTGGACGGCCCCGGGGCAGTCCACGTCGAGAACGCGTCGAAGGGGCAGAAACGCGAGCACCCGCCGACGCACCGGCAGCAGCCGACCGGGGGCCCCCTCGGCGATCGCTCGCCGCGGTTAGGTGGGGCTCAGGTGGTGGCTGCGACGGTATGCGCGGCTTATAACTAAGGGTTGTGGGGGGGGGAAAGCGCGGGGGGATTCGTTGGGGACGGCAGTGGCGGCGCTGGGGGTGAAGGCTCCGGTGTCGATGCCGTTGGGGATGTGGTCCTCCCTCGTCCCGGAGTCCTCCGAAATCCCACGCTGCTGCCACCCTTTTCCTCGTCGCTCTCCGAGGAGCTGTCGCTATAGACGATCCGTCGTCTCATCTGCGATGTCCTTCTCTTCTTCCTCGGGGCCGCTTCCCATGGCCTCTCTGAGCTGGGAGGGGTGGTGAAGTTTGGGGGGGCCTCCAGGCCCCCCTCCTCCTCCTCGATGGAAACCAGGGGCTGGAAGATAAGCGGCCGCTCCGTGACCACCCTGACCGCGTGCGTGGTGGTGATGCACGACGTCATGATGGGGCCACTACGTGTTGTCGTCGTGACAGTACACGTAGTTAAAGTGGCCCCAGCCGATGACGTCGCTACGGCCAGGGGAGGCAGAGCTATGCCGCTCAGATGTGGAGGGGGAGTCGCCGGCCAGTTCGGGGAAGTGGAAACCGCCCTCTGGGTGGAGGCCCTCTCCCCCTGGACTTGCCCGATGGTGGTGGCTGATGTTGAGGGTCCAGGGGGGTGGATCGATGCCTCCGAGGTTGCTTCGGAGGCCGGGTTCTTCTTGGGACGACCCGGCCCCCTCTTGAGGATGGTGGTGGCCTCCTGGCCCGTTGGGGGCGCCGAATCCTTTTTTGGGCGCCCCGGCCCCTTCTTGGTGGTGGTGGTGGTGGCGGTGGACCTAGGAGGCAGAATCGACCTCGGAGGCAGGCTGGAGGACCTCGTAATTCTTCTAGTCACTGGGCTCGGTGGAGTTCCCAGTGACTTCCTCTTCGCGGGCGGCTTCTCCAGACTTCCCCTCTTGGAGTTGTGGCCGGAGGATGTTGTTGTACTCCCCCTCGAGCTGGTGGTGGCGAGCCCCTGGTTCCTCGTCACAGCCTCCGCATAGGTGGTGGGCGGCGGGCTGTGACGGACGGACTTGGGAACGGCCCCGGTCGCCTTGGTGGTGGTGGCTGTCAGCGGACGGACCGTCGATGTCGAAGCGACAGCGGTCCCCTTCGAGGAACGAGTGGTAAGGGTGGCAGTGGTTGGCGCCCTCGTGGTTTTGGTGGTGGGTGGGGGCGCCTTGAGGAAGGCGGTCAGTGTTCCTGTCGTCGTCCTCTTGGCCACTGCCGTCTTGGTCGCGTTGCGGGTTAGGGGGGGGGTAGATTTTGGGGGGGCTGGGGGGGTGGTGGAATTACGCGCGGGGGGTGTGTTTACACGCAACGCGGGGGGGACCGTCGCAGCCCCCAAGCCTGAAGGGCGGCTCTGCGGGGGGTCGCCTCCGCCGCTGGTGCTGCCGCCGGATCTGCGCACCCCTGAGGTACCGGGGGCACCCGGAGCGGTCCCAGCACTCTGGGCTGCGGGGTGGAATTTGGCTACGTGGGCGTTCACGTCCTTAGTGGGATATTTCCCCTTTCCCACGTAGCCGCAGTACCGACAAGTAGGTGATAGATTCCACCCCGCATGAGTACGCCTCACATGCTGGGCGAGCTCCAGGTACCCCTTGTACCTAAACGAATTGCTTTTAGAAGACTTTTTGTTGTAGCACTCGGGACACGTTAAGCCGTCCGTGGCCGGGAGTAGGACGGCGACTTCCCTCGCTGGCACCGGCGAAGCCATTATAAAATGTTGAATGTAAAAGGGGCGAAGGGGGGGATGCAATGAAATAAATAGAAGTAAATAGCGGGGAGGGAGTGTTAAAAAAAGATAAAAGAAGAAGAAAAATGGCTAATAGTTGTGTTTCGCCGGGCCAGCGGCGGAAGTCTCCCGAGTGCGTGGGTGCGCAGGCGGAACGTGCGATAGTGCAGCAGCACCGCGGCGCGAAGTAAATACGCGGGGCAGTTGGGGGACGCGGATAAAATTCTATAAATTACGCGGGTTAAAAAATGTAAATCCGGGCAGTCGCCGAGATGTAGAGTAAAAGGTAAGTATAACTTAAAAGTCTGTACAGCTAGGAATAAATATAATAAAAAGAAAAACAAGGAACGCCTTAGAGTATAGAATAAAAAGAGAATAGTGTAGATAGCGCCTTAAAATAGTGTTAAAATAGAATAGATAAAGCCAGGCCAGTCCGGGGCACTGGCGTTGCCCGCGTGTCTCTTATCAACGCGGATGAAATCAATAAATCGCAATAAATAGATAAATAAATAAAACGCGTCACAATAAATACGTATAATAAATAAGAGACAATCACAAACAAGTATCAGCTGCTTTGCTCGCTCCCGGATAAAATTGTAAAAATAAAACAGTGTATAAAGACTAGAGATAAAATAAATAAGACGTCACGGTGTATAAACGATGAAATAAATAAATAAGACGTCACGCGGTATAAACAAATAAGTTAAAATGTAGTAAATAAATAAATAACGAGCATAAAACGTGGTTAAAATCGAACAGCTGATACGGGCAACGCCGACTATGTTCCCTTCGGCCTCTTCCGACCGAGTTCGTGCGTGAAAGAAGGACAGAGATAGAGTGGGAGACAGAGAGACGTGTCGAAGGAAGCAAAGCAGTAGAGAAAGAGAGAGAGAAAGCGGGCGATAGAGAAGGATGCGGAGGCGAAGCGGAAAGCCTCTCTATCGCGAGAGTCAAAGCAGAATAAAATAAAGACTAGATAAAGTAAAAGACTAGACCTGATCCCCAAGCAGGGATCAGTGGCGTTAAAAGAGTTCTACCCGCGGTAGAGAAGCGAGAGAAAGGAGCCGAATAAATCTCGGGAAGAGGTGTATGTCCGTTGTTAAAGTGACAGGCGTGTGCCTCTGTCGCCAAATTTGTCAATTATGACACCTCTTCCTTTAATTTATTCGACGGGGAATCGAAAGGAACACCTCCCGCATGCACTGTGGTGCACCGGCTCGCGATAAACCTCGCGAAACGGTGCAATTCCACGAGTGAATTTAAACTTTTCGGAAAGCAATCAACGGTTACCGTTGATTGTTTTCGGAAAGGTCGCGAGAAGGTGTGTTGGGTTGTAGGTGCCACCTGAGGTGAGGCGGTGGCAGCGGTTCCACCGTCCGCGCACTCAGCTGGGGGGACTAGCAGTCAGCTGCCGCGCTACGTCAGAGAGTGACGTCACGCGAGCAACGACTCCTAGAGGGGGAAAGCGATAGATAGAAGAAGGAAAGAGCACTTACTCGGTGGTGTCAGCTGGCTGGGCTGCGTCTGGCTCCGGCTGGTCCTGCGGCGGCGCTTGGCGGGAGATCGTCTAACGCACAGGTGTTCGTCTAACGAACCGGAAGTTCTCCCGCACAACTTAGGGTCGCTTCTCGGTCTGTTCGGGGAGTCAGAATATATTTGGAACTAGTAGATTGAGCCAATCCTGGCGGCACTGCAATGCCAGGCTGACTCGCGACGGAGGTGGAGCAAGCACCAACGCTCCGTCAGTTTCCAAAAATCAGATTAATATTCTGACTCCCCAATGGGGAGTGTATCAGATATTAAGCTGATAAGAACAGATAAAATGGCGTTTATTTGGAACAAACAATGTTTAAGCCCCCCCGTTACATTTGCTGGTTTTAGCAGGGGGGGCTTAACAAAACATGTGACTTCCCGATTCTCGGGGCACGTACCTTACATTGTTGCCAATGTTCGTCAATCTCGGCGAGCTGCCATGGTGAAATTCCTTCTTAAAATGGCCACTAGACGTGGCCATTGTATTCTTAAAATTATAATAAATAAAAAGAGAAAAAAGAAAAGAGAAATAAAATAGCGAGAAAAACGAGGGGAGTGCGGGGGGTAGCACTTCGCGGGTCTGATGTGAGGCGCCCCCTTACTTCGCTGGTGCCGCCCTTACCTCCGGTCCTATATAAAGTATAATCATGGTAAAATTTGACCGGAAGGTAGCCCATTCGGGGAGCGGTCGGGGAGGGGGCCCGACGGCGGCATAACGGCAGGAGCGTCGAACGGGTGCTGGTATTGCCTTATCTTCGAGACGTGCTCGACGTATATGTCACGGGACCATCTCATTGTGTCAGTGACAATGAGTCGGCGCATCAGCGCTGCATAGCGCGGTGAAACGCACAGACGCTTCAACACCGGCTCATTGCCCTGATCCCATGTACCAAGGGCGCCTACGACAATCGCGTCCACATCCACCGAATACCCTGCCGCGTGCAATGCAGTTGCAAGCGGAGTATACTTGACGATCTTCGATCGTCGAGCATCCTCCATGGCCTTGCACTGGTTCTCGAACGCGACAGTGACATCGATGATGTGGACGCGTTTCGCCGCCTCGTCACGGATAACAATATCCGGACGGAGAGCAGCTAGATCGCCGTTGACGCCCTCCACCCTTTGATTGAGTCGGATGGCTCCCTTCGCTCTACAGGCTTTCGCCACCCGCGCCATAACCGCGTCGTGGCGAAGCTGCAGAGCGGCCGAGTGAGGCAGACAGTGACAGATTACGTGAGGTAGCGTCTCACTCGGATAACCGCACTGCCTGCAGCGCTTGTCGCCCGTGCCCCAGCGTCGCGCCCCATTAAGGGGAAGGACATCGAGGCGCGCGCGATGAATGAAGCGCCACTCGGCGAACCGGGCGTACCTGCCGTCGCGGAGGAAGGCATTGCTGACTCCCGATCGCGACGACACCTGGTAAACCTTGCCTTGATCAGGTTTAGCCAGGAGAGAGCACAAGTAGCCCTCTTGCACTGCAATTCTCAGGCGACGAATCACCTGAGAAGTTGCGCCCGGGGGGATAATAGTCCGCCGGCCCTCTGACCCTCGACATTCTAAGAGAATCTCGTTGGTTAGAGAGTCGTACCGCCATGCCAGGTGCAGATGTTTTGCCTGGCGACGCGAAGCCATTCGTACCCGGGTCCACAGGCCAGGATCCCCCTGGAGGTCGCACGCGAACGGTCCTTCAAGCGAACCTGACAAAAATGCGGCGACCTGTTCCTGTGTGGGCTGGATGGATGTTCGTCTCCGGACTGCATTCATCAGCGAGGTCCTGGCCCGCTCAGCGATCGCGCCGTCCTTGCAGGATAACATCCTGAAGGCGTGCGCGATCGTGAGCACGTCGGCCAGGTCCGCCATTGGAATGAGCCCGGCTCCGCCCCGCCAAGTGGGAAGGTAAACTACCTCCGCACTGGCCCGCTGGGGGAGATTCATCCAACCCTTGACCAGACGTTTGACAAATTTGTCAAACGTCTTTAGTGGGGTCTTCTGGACGGACCCGCCCCTCAAGATGTAGTCCAGCCGTGGCAGTATGAACGTCTTAAGGGCGTCCATCTTTTGCCACGGGGCGAGAGGCGAGTCGTCGATGGCTTTTGCGTCCTCCATCATCCGGATGATGTTGGCGGTAGGGGTTTGGCTAACCCGGGAACCAACCGGAATTCCCAGGTACTCGTAAGCCTCACCCTCTCCCAAGGCTTTCAATTCCTCCCCGTCGAGAAGGAAGACGGAAGGCTGCGCTTTCTGTGCGCTTCCCTTCCCCCGAAGGTGAACGGTAGCGCACTTCTTGGGGTTGAATTTCAACCCCGCCGCAGCCGCCGACTTCTGGATCTCGTCGAGGAGGGATTGCATCTCCGCTGGTGAGGCCGCCACAAGACCAATGTCGTCCGCGTAGGCGAACGCACGGTGCAAGTCCTCCCCCAACCTATAGCCCATCGGCAACGATTCGACGGATCGAATCACTCGCTCGATGGCCAGGTTGAAGGTCATTGGACTACACGGACAACCTTGCTTGACCCCAGCCAGCATGGGGATGTTTTCTGTAAAGCCCCGGGATGTACGGACTCTAGTCGTGCATCCGGAGTTCATGGAGAGCATGAGCTTCCGGATGTTGAGGGGTAAACCGGCACCCTCAAAGGCGTCGAACAGGGTGACGTGGGGGATCGACCCGAACGCGTTGGTCAAATCAAGCCACGCCACCACGGCTTGTCGACCCTCTCTCCGGCTGTCCTCCAGGATTTCCTGAAGCATGAAGTTGTGCTCGTGACACCCCTCATGCTTCAGGAAACCCTTCTGAGGATGACTCAGCCGTTTTCCCAAAACCGCGAACTTCATTAACCGGTCCGCCAACACTGCAGCGAACAGCTTGGCTACTGTATCGCCGAGCGCTAGCGGACGCCAATTAGAAAGGTCGCTTCGGTCCCCTTTCTTATAAATAAGAACGGTGTTCGAGGACTTCCACGACTCCGGAATGGCCTCCGTGCGAAGGCAGGCATTGAACACAGAGGCGAGCACGTGACACCCTGGATCCGCCTTCCTCAGCTCTTCGTAGGTGACCCCGTCCGGACCCGGAGCGCTTTTATGCGTCCGCTTCAGACGGGATTCAACCTCCGACGCCGAGAACGGCCTCACCAGTGCGCCCCGCAACTCACCCTCTTCGTCCGTGGGCCACTCCGGCCACGCATAGGGCTCACCCACAGGGGGGGCCGTCGCCGAGTACATTTTTCGGAAGTACTGGCCGACCTCCTCCGCACCGACTTCGCAGTGCGGGGAAGGACCGGTCAGCACCTCTTCCATCGCTCGGCGCCGATTCTCCCTGTACAGGCGCTGCAGCCTCGTGGCTTTCTTGACATGGTCCTCCGGGCCCTGCTGTTCGGGGGCCCTGGGACGACCATGTTGGCGGTTAATCCCCCCCTTAGCCGATCGAGACTGGAAGAAGGTGGTCAGATCTTGGGCCACCCCTTCCAGGAGCTCAATCGTCTCGACCCCCTCGGCGCGTGAGATAAGAGCCTCGCGAATATTCGCTTCGGCCCGTCTCGCATCGCGCCCAGGAAGTCGGGGAGGATTGGAGTTCGCGGGGGGAGAGAGGGAAGTTTCGCGCCCACGACTCGTTTGGGAGGACTGGGGAGTGGTACTACTATTTGGACGGCCCCGGGGCAGTCCACGTCGAGAACGCGTCGAAGGGGCAGAAACGCGAGCACCCGCCGACGCACCGGCAGCAGCCGACCGGGGGCCCCCTCGGCGATCGCTCGCCGCGGTTAGGTGGGGCTCAGGTGTTGGCTGCGACGGTATGCGCGGCTTATAACTAAGGGTTGTGGGGGGGGAAAGCGCGGGGGGATTCGTTGGGGACGGCAGTGGCGGCACTGGGGGTGAAGGCTCCGGTGTCGATGCCGTTGGGGATGTGGTCCTCCCTCGTCCCGGAGTCCTCCGAAATCCCACGCTGCTGCCACCCTTTTCCTCGTCGCTCTCCGAGGAGCTGTCGCTATAGACGATCCGTCGTCTCATCTGCGATGTCCTTCTCTTCTTCCTCGGGGCCGCTTCCCATGGCCTCTCTGAGCTGGGAGGGGTGGTGAAGTTTGGGGGGGCCTCCAGGCCCCCCTCCTCCTCCTCGATGGAAACCAGGGGCTGGAAGATAAGCGGCCGCTCCGTAACCACCCTGACCGCGTGCGTGGTGGTGATGCACGACGTCATGATGGGGCCACTACGTGTTGTCGTCGTGACAGTACACGTAGTTAAAGTGGCCCCAGCCGATGACGTCGCTACGGCCAGGGGAGGCAGAGCTATGCCGCTCAGATGTGGAGGGGGAGTCGCCGGCCAGTTCGGGGAAGTGGAAACCGCCCTCTGGGTGGAGGCCCTCTCCCCCTGGACTTGCCCGATGGTGGTGGCTGATGTTGAAGGTCCAGGGGGGTGGATCGATGCCTCCGAGGTTGCTTCGGAGGCCGGGTTCTTCTTGGGACGACCCGGCCCCCTCTTGAGGATGGTGGTGGCCTCCTGGCCCGTTGGGGGCGCCGAATCCTTTTTTGGGCGCCCCGGCCCCTTTTTGGTGGTGGTGGTGGTGGCGGTGGACCTAGGAGGCAGACTCGACCTCGGAGGCAGGCTGGAGGACCTCGTAATTCTTCTAGTCACTGGGCTCGGTGGAGTTCCCAGTGACTTCCTCTTCGCGGGCGGCTTCTCCAGACTTCCCCTCTTGGAGTTGTGGCCGGAGGATGTTATTGTACTCCCCCTCGAGCTGGTGGTGGCGAGCCCCTGGTTCCTCGTCACAGCCTCCGCGTAGGTGGTGGGCGGCGGGCTGTGACGGACGGGCTTGGGAACGGCCCCGGTCGCCTTGGTGGTGGTGGTGAGCGCTGGACGGGTCGCCGATGTCGAAGCGACAGCGGTCCCCTTCGAGGAACGAGTAGTAAGGGTGGCAGTGGTTGGCGCCCTCGTGGTTTTGGTGGTGGGTGGGGGCGCCTTGAGGAAGGCGGCCAGTGTCCCCGTCGTCGTCCTCTTGGCCACTGCCGTCTTGGTCGCGTTGCGGGTTAGGGGGGGGGTGGATTTTCGAGGGGCTGGGGGGGTGGTGGAATTTCGCGCAGGGGGTGTGTTTACGCGCAACGCGGGGGGGACCGTCGCAGCCCCCGAGCCTGAAGGGCGGCTCTGCGGGGGGTCGCCTCCGCCGCTGGTGCTGCCGCCGGATCTGCGCACCCCTGAGGTGCCAGGGGCACCCGGAGCAGTCCCAGCACTCTGGGCTGCGGGGTGGAATTTGGCTACGTGGGCGTTTACATCCTTAGTGGGATATTTCCCCTTTCCCACGTAGCCACAGTACCGACAAGTAGGTGTTAATGTCCACCCCGCGTGAGTACGCCTCACGTGCTGGGCGAGCTCCAGGTACCCCTTGTACCTAAAGGCGTTGCTTTTGGATGACTTTTTGCTAAAGCACTCGGGGCACGTCAACCCGTCCGTGGCCGGAAGAAGGACGGCAACTTCCCGCGCTGGCGTCGGCGAAGCCATATTAAAAAAATTGTTAAAAAAGGGGGGTCAATAAATAGAATAAATAAGTAAAAAAGGGGGATGGTTAGATATTAAAAATGGCTAAAAAAGAGGCCTAATTCGCCGGGCCAGCGACGGGAGTCTCCCGAGTGCTTGGGTGCGCAGACTACACAGGTTGAAGTGCAGCAGCACCGCGGCGCGAAGTAAAAAGAGAAAAAGCGCAGGGGAAATGGGGGGGACGCGAATAAAATACAATAGGATACAATAAATATGGTTAAAAGAATGTAAATCCTGGCAGTCGCCGAGATATATAAGTATATAATAAATAGTGGTTAAAATAAATATAGAGTGAAATAAAAAGAAACGCCGTAGAGTATAAGATATAGAATTAAAATATAGATATAAATAGCGCCTTAAAGTAGAGTAAAATAGAATGAATAAAACCAGGCCAGTCCGGAGCACTGGCGTTGCCCGCGAGTCTCTTAAATACGCGAATAAAAAAACGGTGAAATATAATAGGTAAATAAATAAATAAATAAAACGCGTCACAATGTATACATAAATAGAATAAATAAGAGACTGTCGCGAATAAATATCAGCTGCTGTGCTCGTATCGCGGATAAAATTGTATAAGTTAAAAAAGTTGTAAAATGACTAGAAATATAGAAATAAATAAGACGTCACGATGTAAAAACAATGAAATAAATAAATAAGACGTCACGCGGTGTATAAACGGATAAGTTAAAATGTAATAAATAAATAAATAACGAGCAACGGACAGTGTATAAAATCGAACAGCTGATACGGGCAACGCCGACTATGTTCCCTTCGGCCTATTCCGACCGAGCTCGTGCGTGAAAGAAGGACAGCAATAGAGTGGGAGACAGAGAGACGTGTCGAAGGAAGAACAGCGGTAGAGAAAGAGAGAGAGAAAGCGGGCGATAGAAGAGGATGCGGAGGCGAAGCGGAAAGCCTCTCTATCGCGAGAGTCAAAGCAGAATAAAATAAAGACTAGAATAGTAAAAGGCTAGGACTGATCCCCAAGCAGGGATCAGTAGCGTTAAGAGAGTTCTACCCGCGGTAGAGAAGCCAGAGAAAGGAGCCGAATAAATCTCGGGAAGAGGTGTATGTCCGTTGTTAAAATGACAGGCGTGTTCCTCTGTCGCCAATTGAGTCAATTATTACACCTCTTCCTTTAATTTATTCGACGGGGAATAGAGAGGAACACCCCTCGCATGCACTGTGGTGCACCGGACCGCGATAAAGCTCGCGAAACGGTGCAATTCCACGAGCGAATTTAAACTTTTCGGAAAGCAATCAACGGTTGCCGTTGATTGTTTTCGGAAAGGTCGCGAGAAGGTGTATTAGGTTATAGGAGCCACCTGAGGTGAGGCGGTGGCAGCGGTTCCACCGTTCGCACACTCAGCTGGGGGGACTAGGTGCCGTTTACCGAGCTACGTCAGAGAGAGCGACGTCACTCGGGCAACGACTCCTAGAGGGGGAAAGCGATAGATAGAAGAAGGGAAGAGCACTTACTCGGTGGTGTCAGCTGGCTGGGCTGCGTCTGGCTCCGGCTGGTCCTGCGGCGGCGCTTGGCGGGAGATCGTCTATCGAACACGTCACTTATCGAACACGTGTATCTCCCGCACGACTTTTTAGGGTCGCTTCTCGGTCTGATGTCTGTTCTGGGGAGTCAGAAATATATTTGGAAAGCAGCTAATTGAGCCAATCCTGGCGGCACTGCAATGCCAGGCTGACTCGCGACGGAGGTGGAGCAAGCACCAACGCTCCGTCAGTTTCCAAAAATCAGATTAATATTCTGACTCCCCAATGGGGAGTGTATCAGATATTAAGCTGATAAGAACAGATAAGGAGGCGTTTATTAAAAAACAAACAATGTTTAAGCCCCCCTTTACATATGCTGGTATTAGCAGGGGGGCTTAACAAAAAATGGGTTCTCCCATTTATCGGGGAGAGTACATCACATACAGTGGTATGCCTGTCAGTCTCGGCGATGCTGCCTGGTGAGTCTCCGCTCGGAAAATGGCCACCGTTAGTGGCCATTGTATTGTTAAGAAAAAGAAAGAAAAAAAAATAAAAAGAGAAAGAAGGGTGAAAAAAAAAAGAAAAAAAGAAAGGATAATATAAAATACATAGTGAGGAGAAAAAACACGAGGGGGATACGGGGGTAACGCTTCACGGGTTTTGCATGAGGCGCCCCCTTATTTCGCTAGTGCCGCCCTTACCTCCGGTCCTATATGAAGTATAGTCAAGGTAAAATTTGACCGGAAGGTAGCCCATTCGGGGAGCGGTCGGGGAGGGGGCCCGACGACGGCATAACGGCAGGAGCGTCAAACGGGTGCCGGTATTGCCTGATCTTCGATACGTGCTCGACGTATATGTCACGGGACCATCTCATTGTGTCAGTGACAATGAGTCGGCGCATCAGCGCTGCATAGCGCGGTGAAACGCACAGACGCTTCAACACCGGCTCATTGCCCTGATCCCATGTACCAAGGGCGCCTACGACGATCGCATCCACATCCACCGAATACCCTGCCGCGTGTAATGCAGTTGCAAGCGGGGTATACTTGACGATCTTCGATCGTCGAGCATCCTCCATGGCCTTGCACTGGTTCTCAAACGCGATAGTGACATCGATGATGTGGATGCGTTTCGCCGCCTCGTCACGGATAACAATATCCGGACGGAGAGCAGCTAGATCGCCGTTGACGCCCTCCACCCTTTGATTGAGTCGGATGGCTCCCTTCGCTCTACAGGCTTTCGCCACCCGCGCCATAACCGCGTCGTGACGAAGCTGCAGAGCGGCCGAGTGAGGCAGACAGTGGCAGATTACATGAGGTAACGTCTCATTCGGATAACCGCACTGCCTGCAGCGCTTGTCGCCCGTGCCCCAGCGTCGCGCCCCATTAAGGGGAAGGACATCGAGGCGCGCGCGATGAATGAAGCGCCACTCGGCGAACCGGGCGTACCTGCCGTCGCGGAGGAAGGCATTGCTGACTCCCGACCGCGACGACACCTGATAAACCTTGCCTTGATCAGGTTTAGCCAGGAGAGAGCACAAGTAACCCTCTTGCACTGCAATTCTCAGACGACGAATCACCTGAGAAGTTGCGCCCGGGGGGATTATAGTCCGCCGGCCCTCCGACCCTCGACATTCTAGGAGAATCTCGTTGGTCAGAGAGTCGTACCGCCATGCCAGGTGCAGGTGTTTTGCCTGGCGACGCGAAGCCATTCGTACCCGGGTCCACAGGCCAGGGTCTCCCTGGAGGTCGCACGCGAACGGTCCTTCGAGGGAACCTGACAAAAACGCGGCGACCTGTTCCTGTGTGGGCTGGATGGATGTTCGTCTCCGGACTGCATTCATCAGCGAGGTCCTGGCCCGCTCAGCGATCGCGCCGTCCTTGCAGGATAACATCCTGAAGGCGTGCGCGATCGTGAGCACGTCGGCCAGGTCCGCCATCGGAATGAGCCCGGCTCCGCCCCGCCAAGTGGGAAGGTAAACTACCTCCGCACTGGCCCGCTGGGGGAGATTCATCCAACCCTTGACCAGACGTTTGACAAATTTGTCAAACGTCTTTAGTGGGGTCTTCTGGACGGACCCGCCCCTCAAGATGTAGTCCAGCCGTGGCAGTATGAACGTCTTAAGGGCGTCCATCTTTTGCCACGGGGCGAGAGGCGAGTCGTCGATGGCTTTCGCGTCCTCCATCATCCGGATGATGTTGGCGGTAGGGGTTTGGCTAACCCGGGAACCAACCGGAATTCCCAGGTACTCGTAAGCCTCACCCTCTCCCAAGGCTTTCAATTCCTCCCCGTCGAGAAGGAAGACGGAAGGCTGCGCTTTCTGTGCGCTTCCCTTCCCCCGAAGGTGAACGGTAGCGCACTTCTTGGGGTTGAATTTCAACCCCGCCGCAGCCGCCGACTTCTGGATCTCGTCGAGGAGGGATTGCATCTCCGCTGGTGAGGCCGCCACAAGACCAATGTCGTCCGCGTAGGCGAATGCACGGTGCAAGTCCTCCCCCAACCTATAGCCCATCGGCAACGATTCGACGGATCGAATCACTCGCTCGATGGCCAGGTTGAAGGTCATCGGACTACACGGACAACCTTGCTTGACCCCAGCCAGCATGGGGATGTTTTCTGTAAAGCCCCGGGATGTACGGACTCTAGTCGTGCATCCGGAGTTCATGGAGAGCATGAGCTTCCGGATGTTGAGGGGTAAACCGGCACCCTCAAAGGCGTCGAACAGGGTGACGTGGGGGATCGACCCGAACGCGTTGGTCAAATCAAGCCACGCCACCACGGCTTGTCGACCCTCTCTCCGGCTGTCCTCCAGGATTTCCTGAAGCATGAAGTTGTGCTCGTGACACCCCTCATGCTTCAGGAAACCCTTCTGAGGATGACTCAGCCGTTTTCCCAAAACCGCGAACTTCATCAACCGGTCCGCCAACACTGCAGCGAACAGCTTGGCTACTGTGTCGCCGAGCGCTAGCGGACGCCAGTTAGAAAGGTCGCTTCGGTCCCCTTTCTTATAAATAAGAACGGTGTTCGAGGACTTCCACGACTCCGGAATGGCCTCCGTGCGAAGGCAGGCGTTGAACGCAGAGGCGAGCACGTGACACCCTGGATCCGCCTTCCTCAGCTCTTCGTAGGTGACCCCGTCCGGACCCGGAGCGCTTTTATGCGTCCGCTTCAGACGGGATTCAACCTCCGACGCCGAGAACGGCCTCACCAGTGCGCCCCGCAACTCACCCTCTTCGTCCGTGGGCCACTCCGGCCACGCATAGGGCTCACCCACAGGGGGGGCCGTCGCCGAGTACATTTTTCGGAAGTACTGGCCGACCTCCTCCGCACCGACTTCGCAGTGCGGGGAAGGACCGGTCAGCACCTCTTCCATCGCTCGGCGCCGATTCTCCCTGTACAGGCGCTGCAGCCTCGTGGCTTTCTTGACATGGTCCTCCGGGCCCTGCTGTTCGGGGGCCCTGGGACGACCATGTTGGCGGTTAATCCCCCCCTTAGCCGATCGAGACTGGAAGAAGGTGGTCAGATCTTGGGCCACCCCTTCCAGGAGCTCAATCGTCTCGACCCCCTCGGCGCGTGAGATAAGAGCCTCGCGAATATTCGCTTCGGCCCGTCTCGCATCGCGCCCAGGAAGTCGGGGAGGATTGGAGTTCGCGGGGGGAGAGAGGGAAGTTTCGCGCCCACGACTCGTTTGGGAGGACTGGGGAGTGGTACTACTATTTGGACGGCCCCGGGGCAGTCCACGTCGAGAACGCGTCGAAGGGGCAGAAACGCGAGCACCCGCCGACGCACCGGCAGCAGCCGACCGGGGGCCCCCTCGGCGATCGCTCGCCGCGGTTAGGTGGGGCTCAGGTGGTGGCTGCGACGGTATGCGCGGCTTATAACTAAGGGTTGTGGGGGGGGAAAGCGCGGGGGGATTCGTTGGGGACGGCAGTGGCGGCGCTGGGGGTGAAGGCTCCGGTGTCGATGCCGTTGGGGATGTGGTCCTCCCTCGTCCCGGAGTCCTCCGAAATCCCACGCTGCTGCCACCCTTTTCCTCGTCGCTCTCCGAGGAGCCGTCGCTATAGACGATCCGTCGTCTCATCTGCGATGTCCTTCTCTTCTTCCTCGGGGCCGCTTCCCATGGCCTCTCTGAGCTGGGAGGGGTGGTGAAGTTTGGGGGGGCCTCCAGGCCCCCCTCCTCCTCCTCGATGGAAACCAGGGGCTGGAAGATAAGCGGCCGCTCCGCGACCACCCTGACCGCGTGCGTGGTGGTGATGCACGACGTCATGATGGGGCCACTACGTGTTGTCGTCGTGACAGTACACGTAGTTAAAGTGGCCCCAGCCGATGACGTCGCTACGGCCAGGGGAGGCAGAGCTATGCCGCTCAGATGTGGAGGGGGAGTCGCCGGCCAGTTCGGGGAAGTGGAAACCGCCCTCTGGGTGGAGGCCCTCTCCCCCTGGACTTGCCCGATGGTGGTGGCTGATGTTGAGGGTCCAGGGGGGTGGATCGATGCCTCCGAGGTTGCTTCGGAGGCCGGGTTCTTCTTGGGACGACCCGGCCCCCTCTTGAGGATGGTGGTGGCCTCCTGGCCCGTTGGGGGCGCCGAATCCTTTTTTGGGCGCCCCGGCCCCTTCTTGGTGGTGGTGGTGGTGGCGGTGGACCTGGGAGGCAGAATCGACCTCGGAGGCAGGCTGGAGGACCTCGTAATTCTTCTAGTCACTGGGCTCGGTGGAGTTCCCAGTGACTTCCTCTTCGCGGGCGGCTTCTCCAGACTTCCCCTCTTGGAGTTGTGGCCGGAGGATGTTGTTGTACTCCCCCTCGAGCTGGTGGTGGCGAGCCCCTGGTTCCTCGTCACAGCCTCCGCATAGGTGGTGGGCGGCGGGCTGTGACGGACGGACTTGGGAACGGCCCCGGTCGCCTTGGTGGTGGTGGCTGTCAGCGGACGGACCGTCGATGTCGAAGCGACAGCGGTCCCCTTCGAGGAACGAGTGGTAAGGGTGGCAGTGGTTGGCGCCCTCGTGGTTTTGGTGGTGGGTGGGGGCGCCTTGAGGAAGGCGGTCAGTGTTCCTGTCGTCGTCCTCTTGGCCACTGCCGTCTTGGTCGCGTTGCGGGTTAGGGGGGGGGTAGATTTTGGGGGGGCTGGGGGGGTGGTGGAATTACGCGCGGGGGGTGTGTTTACACGCAACGCGGGGGGGACCGTCGCAGCCCCCAAGCCTGAAGGGCGGCTCTGCGGGGGGTCGCCTCCGCCGCTGGTGCTGCCGCCGGATCTGCGCACCCCTGAGGTACCGGGGGCACCCGGAGCGGTCCCAGCACTCTGGGCTGCGGGGTGGAATTTGGCTACGTGGGCGTTCACGTCCTTAGTGGGATATTTCCCCTTTCCCACGTAGCCGCAGTACCGACAAGTAGGTGATAGATTCCACCCCGCATGAGTACGCCTCACATGCTGGGCGAGCTCCAGGTACCCCTTGTACCTAAACGAATTGCTTTTAGAAGACTTTTTGTTGTAGCACTCGGGACACGTTAAGCCGTCCGTGGCCGGGAGTAGGACGGCGACTTCCCTCGCTGGCACCGGCGAAGCCATTATAAAATGTTGAATATAAAAGGGGCGAAGGGGGGGATGCAATGAAATAAATAGAAGTAAATAGCGGGGAGGGAGTGTTAAAAAAAAGATAAAAGAAGAAGAAAAATGGCTAATAGTTGTGTTTCGCCGGGCCAGCGGCGGAAGTCTCCCGAGTGCGTGGGTGCGCAGGCGGAACGTGCGATAGTGCAGCAGCACCGCGGCGCGAAGTAAATACGCGGGGCAGTTGGGGGACGCGGATAAAATTCTATAAATTACGCGGGTTAAAAAATGTAAATCCGGGCAGTCGCCGAGATGTAGAGTAAAAGGTAAGTATAACTTAAAAGTCTGTACAGCTAGGAATAAATATAATAAAAAGAAAAACAAGGAACGCCTTAGAGTATAGAATAAAAAGAGAATAGTGTAGATAGCGCCTTAAAATAGTGTTAAAATAGAATAGATAAAGCCAGGCCAGTCCGGGGCACTGGCGTTGCCCGCGTGTCTCTTATCAACGCGGATGAAATCAATAAATCGCAATAAATAGATAAATAAATAAAACGCGTCACAATAAATACGTATAATAAATAAGAGACAATCACAAACAAGTATCAGCTGCTTTGCTCGCTCCCGGATAAAATTGTAAAAATAAAACAGTGTATAAAGACTAGAGATAAAATAAATAAGACGTCACGGTGTATAAACGATGAAATAAATAAATAAGACGTCACGCGGTATAAACAAATAAGTTAAAATGTAGTAAATAAATAAATAACGAGCATAAAACGTGGTTAAAATCGAACAGCTGATACGGGCAACGCCGACTATGTTCCCTTCGGCCTCTTCCGACCGAGTTCGTGCGTGAAAGAAGGACAGAGATAGAGTGGGAGACAGAGAGACGTGTCGAAGGAAGCAAAGCAGTAGAGAAAGAGAGAGAGAAAGCGGGCGATAGAGAAGGATGCGGAGGCGAAGCGGAAAGCCTCTCTATCGCGAGAGTCAAAGCAGAATAAAATAAAGACTAGATAAAGTAAAAGACTAGACCTGATCCCCAAGCAGGGATCAGTGGCGTTAAAAGAGTTCTACCCGCGGTAGAGAAGCGAGAGAAAGGAGCCGAATAAATCTCGGGAAGAGGTGTATGTCCGTTGTTAAAGTGACAGGCGTGTGCCTCTGTCGCCAAATTTGTCAATTATGACACCTCTTCCTTTAATTTATTCGACGGGGAATCGAAAGGAACACCTCCCGCATGCACTGTGGTGCACCGGCTCGCGATAAACCTCGCGAAACGGTGCAATTCCACGAGCGAATTTAAACCTTTCGGAAAGCAATCAACGGTTACCGTTGATTGTTTTCGGAAAGGTCGCGAGAAGGTGTATTAGGTTGTAGGTGCCACCTGAGGTGAGGCGGTGGCAGCGGTTCCACCGTCCGCACGCTCAGCTGGGGGGACTAGGTTCCGTTTACCGAGCTACGTCAGAGAGAGCGACGTCACTCGGGCAACGACTCCTAGAGGGGGAAAGCGATAGTAGAAGAAGGAAAGAGCACTTACTCGGTGGTGTCAGCTGGCTGGGCTGCGTCTGGCTCCGGCTGGTCCTGCGGCGGCGCTTGGCGGGAGATCGTCTATCGAACACGTCGCTTATCGAACACTAGATTCTCCCGCACGACTTTTTAGAGTCGCTTCTCGGTCTGATGGTTCTCTGTTCGGGGAGTCAGAATGTTCTTTGGAATAGAGCTAATTGAGCCAATCCTGGCGGCACTGCAATGCCAGGCTGACTCGCGACGGAGGTGGAGCAAGCACCAACGCTCCGTCAGTTTCCAAAAATCAGATTAATATTCTGACTCCCCAATGGGGAGTGTATCAGATATTAAGCTGATAAGAACAGATAAAGTGGCGTTTATTTTCAAACAATGTTTAAGCCCCCTGTACAATGACTGGTTTAGTTGGGGGGGCTTAACAAAGAATGGTTTCACCCGAATAACGGGGCACGTATCATACATATATTAATATGCTTGTCAGTCTCGGCCGACTGCCATGGTTAAGCTCCTTCGTAAAATGTCCACAGTTTGTGGCCATTACAATGTTAAAATAAATAAATATAAATAAATAAGGAGAAAGAAAAAAAGGGGAACAGAGATACGGGGGGTCGCGCTTCGCGGGTCAAGTATGGGGCGCCCTCTTATTTCACTGGTGCCGCCCTTACCTCCGGTCTTATAAAATGTATAATTATGGTAGAATTTGACCGGGAGGTAGCCCATTCGGGGAGCGGTCGGGGAGGGGGCCCGACGACGGCGTAACGGCAGGAGCGTCGAACGGGTGCTGGTACTGCCGTATCTTCGACACGTGCTCGACGTATATGTCACGGGACCATCTCATTGTATCAGTGACAATAAGTCGGCGCATCAGCGCTGCATAGCGCGGTGAGACGCACAGACGCTTCAACACCGGCTCATTGCCCTGATCCCATGTACCAAGGGTGCCTACGACGATCGCGTCCACATCCACCGAATACCCTGCCGCGTGCAATGCAGTTGCAAGCGGGGTATACTTAACGATCTTCGATCGTCGAGCATCCTCCATGGCCTTGCACTGGTTCTCGAACGCGATAGTGACATCGATGATGTGGACGCGTTTCGCCGCCTCGTCACGGATAACAATATCCGGACGGAGAGCAGCTAGATCGCCGTTGACGCCCTCCACCCTTTGATTTAGTCGGATGGCTCCCTTCGCTCTACAGGCTTTCGCCACCCGCGCCATAACCGCGTCGTGACGAAGCTGCAGAGCGGCCGAGTGAGGCAGACAGTGGCAGATTACGTGAGGTAACGTCTCACTCGGATAACCGCACTGCCTGCAGCGCTTGTCGCCCGTGCCCCAGCGTCGCGCCCCATTAAGGGGAAGGACATCGAGGCGCGCGCGATGAATGAAGCGCCACTCGGCAAACCGGGCGTACCTGCCGTCGCGGAGGAAGGCATTGCTGACTCCCGACCGCGACGACACCTGGTAAACCTTGCCTTGATCAGGTTTAGCCAGGAGAGAGCACAAGTAGCCCTCTTGCACTGCAATTCTCAGGCGACGAATCACCTGAGAAGTTGCGCCCGGGGGGATAATAGTCCGCCGACCCTCTGACCCTCGACATTCTAGGAGAATCTCGTTGGTTAGAGAGTCGTACCGCCATGCCAGGTGCAGATGTTTTGCCTGGCGACGCGAAGCCATTCGTACCCGGGTCCACAGGCCAGGATCCCCCTGGAGGTCGCACGCGAACGGTCCTTCAAGCGAACCTGACAAAAATGCGGCGACCTGTTCCTGTGTGGGCTGGATGGATGTTCGTCTCCGGACTGCATTCATCAGCGAGGTCCTGGCCCGCTCAGCGATCGCGCCGTCCTTGCAGGATAACATCCTGAAGGCGTGCGCGATCGTGAGCACGTCGGCCAGGTCCGCCATCGGAATGAGCCCGGCTCCGCCCCGCCAAGTGGGAAGGTAAACTACCTCCGCACTGGCCCGCTGGGGGAGATTCATCCAACCCTTGACCAGACGTTTGACAAATTTGTCAAACGTCTTTAGTGGGGTCTTCTGGACAGACCCGCCCCTCAAGATGTAGTCCAGCCGTGGCAGTATGAACGTCTTAAGGGCGTCCATCTTTTGCCACGGGGCGAGGGGCGAATCGTCGATGGCTTTCGCGTCTTCCATCATCCGGATGATGTTGGCGGTAGGGGTTTGGCTAACCCGGGAACCAACCGGAATTCCCAGGTACTCGTAAGCCTCACCCTCTCCCAAGGCTTTCAATTCCTCACCGTCGAGAAGGAAGACGGAAGGCTGCGCTTTCTGTGCGCTTCCCTTCCCCCGAAGGTGAACGGTAGCGCACTTCTTGGGGTTGAATTTCAACCCCGCCGCAGCCGCCGACTTCTGGATCTCGTCGAGGAGGGATTGCATCTCCGCTGGTGAGGCCGCCACAAGACCAATGTCGTCCGCGTAGGCGAATGCACGGTGCAAGTCCTCCCCCAACCTATAGCCCATCGGCAACGATTCGACGGATCGAATCACTCGCTCGATAGCCAGGTTGAAGGTCATCGGACTACACGGACAACCTTGCTTGACCCCAGCCAGCATGGGGATGTTTTCTGTAAAGCCCCGGGATGTACGGACTCTAGTCGTGCATCCGGAGTTCATGGAGAGCATGAGCTTCCGGATGTTGAGGGGTAAACCGGCACCCTCAAAGGCGTCGAACAGGGTGACGTGGGGGATCGACCCGAACGCGTTGGTCAAATCAAGCCACGCCACCACGGCTTGTCGACCCTCTCTCCGGCTGTCCTCCAGGATTTCCTGAAGCATGAAGTTGTGCTCATGACACCCCTCATGCTTCAGGAAACCCTTCTGAGGATGACTCAGCCGTTTTCCCGAAACCGCGAACTTCATCAACCGGTCCGCCAACACTGCGGCGAACAGCTTGGCTACTGTATCGCCGAGCGCTAGCGGACGCCAATTAGAAAGGTCGCTTCGGTCCCCTTTCTTATAAATAAGTACGGTGTTCGAGGACTTCCACGACTCCGGAATGGCCTCCGTGCGAAGGCAGGCATTGAACACAGAGGCGAGCACGTGACACCCTGGATCCGCCTTCCTCAGCTCTTCGTAGGTGACCCCGTCCGGGCCCGGAGCGCTTTTATGCGTCCGCTTCAGACGGGATTCAACCTCCGACGCCGAGAACGGCCTCACCAGTGCGCCCCGCAACTCACCCTCTTCGTCCGTGGGCCACTCCGGCCACGCATAGGGCTCACCCACAGGGGGGGCCGTCGCCGAGTACATTTTTCGGAAGTACTGGCCGACCTCCTCCGCACCGACTTCGCAGTGCGGGGAAGGACCGGTCAGCACCTCTTCCATCGCTCGGCGCCGATTCTCCCTGTACAGGCGCTGCAGCCTCGTGGCTTTCTTGACATGGTCCTCCGGGCCCTGCTGTTCGGGGGCCCTGGGACGACCATGTTGGCGGTTGATCCCCCCCTTAGCCGATCGAGACTGGAAGAAGGTGGTCAGATCTTGGGCCACCCCTTCCAGGAGCTCAATCGTCTCGACCCCCTCGGCGCGTGAGATAAGAGCCTCGCGAATGTTCGCTTCGGCCCGTCTCGCATCGCGCCTAGGAAGTCGGGGAGGATTGGAGTTCGCGGGGGGAGAGAGGGAAGTTTCGCGCCCACGACTCGTTTGGGAGGACTGGGGAGTGGTACTACTATTTGGACGGCCCCGGGGCAGTCCACGTCGAGATCGCGTCGAAGGGGCAGAAACGCGAGCACCCGCCGACGCACCGGCAGCAGCCGACCGGGGGCCCCCTCGGCGATCGCTCGCCGCGGTTAGTTGGGGCTCAGGTGGTGGCTGCGACGGTATACGCGATCTTAAACTAAGGGTGGGAGGGGGGGATAACGCGGGGATGTCCATTAGGGACGGCAGTGGCTGTGGCGGGGGTGTCGTCGGCGCCGGTGACGATGGCGTTGGGGACGTGGTCCTCCCTCGTCCCGGCGTCCTTCTGAATCCCCCGGTGCTGCCACCCTTTTCCCCGTCACTCTCCGAGGAGCTGTCGCTGTAGACGATCCGCCGTCTCGTCTGGGTCTTCTTCTTCTTTTTCCTCGGGGCCGTCTCCCATGGTGATTCCTGGTTGGGAGGGGTGGTGATGTTCGGGGGGGCCTCCTGGCCCCCCTCCTCCTCCTCGATGCAGACCAGGGGCTGGAAGATGGGCGGCCGCCCCGTCACCACCCTGACCGTGTGCGAGGTGGTAATGCACGACGTCATGATGGGGCCACTGCGTGTCGTCGTGGTGACGGTACATGTCGTCAAAGTGGCCCCAGCCGATGACGTCGTCACGGCCAGGGGGGGAGGGGATATGCTGCTCGGTTGTGGAGGGGGAGTCGCCGGCCAGTTGGGGGAGGTGGAGGCCGCCCGCAGGGTGGAGGTCCTCCTCCCCTGGACTTGCCCGATGGTGGTGGCCGATGTTGAAGGTCCAGGGGGGTGAATCAATGCCTCCGAGGTTACTTCAGGGGCCGGGTTCTTCTTAGGACGTCCCGGCCCCTTCTTCAAGATGGTAGTGGCCTCCTGGCCCGCTGGGGGCGCCGAATCCTTCTTCGGGCGCCCCGGCCCCTTCTTGGTGGTAATGGAGGTGGCGGTGGACCTAGGAGGCTGGGATGACCTCGGAGGCAAGCTGGAGGACCTCGTAATTCTTCTTGCCACCGGGCTAGGTGGGGTGCCCGGTGACTCCTTCTTCGCGGGCGGTTTCTCCAGGCTTCTCCTGGTGTGGCCGGACGTTGATAAGCTCCCCCTCGAGCTGGTGGTGGTGTCGAGCCCCTGGCTTCTCGTCACAGCCTCCGCATAGGTGGTGGGCGGCGGGCTGTGACGAGCGATCTTCGAGACGGCCCCGGTCGCCCTGGTGATGGTGGCGGACGCTGGGCGGACCGTCGATGTCGGAGCGACAGTCGTCCCCTTCGAGGAACGGGTACTAAGGGTGGCAGTTGTCGCCGCCCTCGTGGAATTGATGGTGGATGGGGGCGGCTTCAAGAAGGCGGCAAGCGTCCTTGTGGTGGCCGTCTTCTTCGCCACTGCCGTCCTCGCCGCGTTTCGGGTTAGGGGGGGGGTGGTTTTCCGCGCCTTTGGGGGGGTCGATTTACGGGGTATCGGGGGGGTGGATTTTCGGAGGACGGGGGGGGTCGAAGATTTACGCGCGGGGGGGATGGTCGAGGTTCTCGCGGGGGGGGTAGTCGATGTTCGCGTGGGGGGGGCGTTTGTCACGCGTGTCGCCGGTGAAACCGACGCAGCCACCGAACCTGAAGGACGACTCTGCGCAGAGGCGCCTCCTCCGCTGGTGCTGCCGCCGGACCTGCGCACCCCTGAAGTGCCAGGGGCACCCGGAGCGGTCCCAGCACTGAGGGCTGCGGGGTGGAACTTGGCCACGTGGGAGTTTACGTCTCTGGTAGGGTATTTGCCCTTACCCACATGGCCGCAGAATCTGCACGTTGGAATTAGAGTCCACCCCGCGTGAGCTCGCCTCACGTGCTGGGCAAGCTCCAGGTACCCCCTGTACTTGAAAGAGTTGCTTTTCGAAGCTTTTTTGTTGAAGCACTCGGGACACGAGAATCCGTCCGTGGCTGGGAGAGGAACAGCAACATCCCGTGCTGGCGTCGGTGAAGCCATAATAACGCGTTGAAAAGGGGGAGGTCGGGGAGTATAGATATATAAATAAATAAATAAAAGGGGCAGGGGAGGTCAGTATATTGGAAGATGGCTAAAAATGTCTCAGTTCACCGGGCCAGCGACGGGAGTCTCCCGAGTGCTCGGGTGCGCAGACAACGCAAGTTAAAGTGCGGCAGCACCGCGGCGCAAAGTAAAAACGCAGGGGGAAATTGGGGGGAACGCGATTAAAATGCAGTATACGATAGTTTAAAACTGATCTAAATCCTGGCAGTCGCCGAGATGTAATATGTAAAATAGAATAAATAATAAAATGTGGAAGAACGCCAATAATGATATCAAAAGTAGAACCGCGGATAAAATGTAATGAGTATAGCGCCTTAAAAGTACAATAAATAGAATAGAAAAACAAAAACCAGGCCAGGCCGGAGCTCTGGCGTTGCCCGCGAGTCTCTTTAGAAAGAAAACGCGAATAAAAGACGGTAGTGTGCAATAAATAAATAAATAAAACGCGTAACAATGAGTCGGTATAATAAATAAGAGACAATCACGTATAAATAACAGCTGTTTGCTCGTACGCGGATAGAATTGTATAAAATAAAACTATGTAAATGACTAGAAATAGTAAAATAAATAAGACGTCACGGTGTATAAAACGAAGAAATAAATAAATAAGACGTCACTATATAAACGAGGAAGTTAAAAAGTCAATAAATAAATAAATAACGAGCAAAATAAGAGTATATAATCGAACAGCTGTTCGGGCAACGCCGACCGAATCCCCTTCGGCCTTGACCGACAAAGCAAGTGCGCGAAGGAAGTATAGATATAGTGGGGGAGACAGAGAGACAGGTCGAAGGAAGCAAAGTAGTAGAGAAAGCGAGAGAGACAGCGGGCGACAGAAAGGATCGGAGGCGAAGCGGAAGCCTCTCTATCGCGAGAGTCAAAGCGATAAAATAAAAGTGACTAGAATAAAAGCGATAGGCTAGACTTGATCCCCTTGCAGGGATCAGTCGCGTAAAGGAGAAATCTACTCGCGAAAGAGAAGCGAGTGGAAGGAGCCGAATAGTTCTCGGGAAGAGGTGTATGTCCGATGTTTAAAATGACAGGCGTATGCCTCTGTCGCCAATTAGTCAATTATGACACCTCTTCCTCTGAATTATTCGGCAGGAATCGAAAGGAGCACCTCCCGCATGCACTGTGGTGCACCGGCTCGCGATAAACCTCGCGAAACGGTGCAATTCCACGAGTGAATTTAAACTTTTCGGAAAGCAATCAACGGTTACCGTTGATTGTTTTCGGAAAGGTCGCGAGAAGGTGTATTAGGTTATAGGAGCCACCTGAGGTGAGGCGGTGGCAGCGGTTCCACCGTTCGCACACTCAGCTGGGGGGACTAGGTTCCGTTTACCGAGCTACGTCAGAGAGAGCGACGTCACTCGGGCAACGACTCCTAGAGGGGGAAAGCGATAGTAGAAGAAGGAAAGAGCACTTACTCGGTGGTGTCAGCTGGCTGGGCTGCGTCTGGCTCCGGCTGGTCCTGCGGCGGCGCTTGGCGGGAGATCGTCTATCGAACACGTCGCTTATCGAACACTAGATTCTCCCGCACGACTTTTTAGAGTCGCTTCTCGGTCTGATGGTTCTCTGTTCGGGGAGTCAGAATGTTCTTTGGAATAGAGCTAATTGAGCCAATCCTGGCGGCACTGCAATGCCAGGCTGACTCGCGACGGAGGTGGAGCAAGCACCAACGCTCCGTCAGTTTCCAAAAATCAGATTAATATTCTGACTCCCCAATGGGGAGTGTATCAGATATTAAGCTGATAAGAACAGATAAAGTGGCGTTTATTTAAAACAAACAATGTTTAAGCCCCCCTTTACATTTGCTGAGTTTGGCTGGGGGGCTTAACAAAAAATGGTTCTTCCCCATTATGGGGGTACGTACACTATACATATAAAAAGAATGTGTGTCAGTCTCGGCGATGCTGCCATGGTGATGCTCCGCTCGTTAAAATAGCCCCGCGATGGGGTTATTGTATTAGGGACATGAAGAGGGGGAGGGAAGGAAGGGAGAGAGAGAGGGGAAAGAGAGGAACGAGGGGGGGTAGAAGTGACGAAGAAAGGAAGGGAGACGCGGGGGGGGGGGGGAAGGATATCAGGGCTATATGCGGGACGCCTCCTTCTCTTGCTGGAGCCGCCCTTACTCCCGATCTTGTACGATTTGTTCTCATGTTAAAAGATGATCGGGGAGTAGCCCATTCGGGGAGCGGTCGGGGAGGGGGCCCGACGGCGGCGTAACGGCAGGAGCGTCGAACGGGTGCTGGTACTGCCTGATCTTCGATACGTGCTCGACGTATATGTCACGGGACCATCTTATTGTGTCAGTGACAATAAGTCGGCGCATCAGCGCTGCATAGCGCGGTGAAACGCACAGTCGCTTCAACACCGGCTCATTGCCCTGATCCCATGTACCAAGGGCGCCTACGACGATCGCATCCACATCCACCGAATACCCTGCCGCGTGCAATGCAGTTGCAAGCGGGGTATACTTAACGATCTTCGATCGTCGAGCATCCTCCATGGCCTTGCACTGGTTCTCGAACGCGATAGTGACATCGATGATGTGGATGCGTTTCGCCGCCTCGTCACGGATAACAATATCCGGACGGAGAGCAGCTAGATCGCCGTTGACGCCCTCCACCCTTTGATTTAGTCGGATGGCTCCCTTCGCTCTACAGGCTTTCGCCACCCGCGCCATAACCGCGTCGTGACGAAGCTGCAGAGCGGCCGAGTGAGGCAGACAGTGGCAGATTACGTGAGGTAACGTCTCACTCGGATAACCGCACTGCCTGCAGCGCTTGTCGCCCGTGCCCCAGCGTCGCGCCCCATTAAGGGGAAGGACATCGAGGCGCGCGCGATGAATGAAGCGCCACTCGGCGAACCGGGCGTACCTGCCGTCGCGGAGGAAGGCATTGCTGACTCCCGACCGCGACGACACCTGATAAACCTTGCCTTGATCAGGTTTAGCCAGGAGAGAGCACAAGTAACCCTCTTGCACTGCAATTCTCAGACGACGAATCACCTGAGAAGTTGCGCCCGGGGGGATTATAGTCCGCCGGCCCTCCGACCCTCGACATTCTAGGAGAATCTCGTTGGTCAGAGAGTCGTACCGCCATGCCAGGTGCAGGTGTTTTGCCTGGCGACGCGAAGCCATTCGTACCCGGGTCCACAGGCCAGGGTCTCCCTGGAGGTCGCACGCGAACGGTCCTTCGAGGGAACCTGACAAAAATGCGGCGACCTGTTCCTGTGTGGGCTGGATGGATGTTCGTCTCCGGACTGCATTCATCAGCGAGGTCCTGGCCCGCTCAGCGATCGCGCCGTCCTTGCAGGATAACATCCTGAAGGCGTGCGCGATCGTGAGCACGTCGGCCAGATCCGCCATCGGAATGAGCCCGGCTCCGCCCCGCCAAGTGGGAAGGTAAACTACCTCCGCACTGGCCCGCTGGGGGAGATTCATCCAACCCTTGACCAGACGTTTGACAAATTTGTCAAACGTCTTTAGTGGGGTCTTCTGGACGGACCCGCCCCTCAAGATGTAGTCCAGCCGTGGCAGTATGAACGTCTTAAGGGCGTCCATCTTTTGCCACGGGGCGAGAGGCGAGTCGTCGATGGCTTTCGCGTCCTCCATCATCCGGATGATGTTGGCGGTAGGGGTTTGGCTAACCCGGGAACCAACCGGAATTCCCAGGTACTCGTAAGCCTCACCCTCTCCCAAGGCTTTCAATTCCTCACCGTCGAGAAGGAAGACGGAAGGCTGCGCTTTCTGTGCGCTTCCCTTCCCCCGAAGGTGAACGGTAGCGCACTTCTTGGGGTTGAATTTCAACCCCGCCGCAGCCGCCGACTTCTGGATCTCGTCGAGGAGGGATTGCATCTCCGCTGGTGAGGCCGCCACAAGACCAATGTCGTCCGCGTAGGCGAACGCACGGTGCAAGTCCTCCCCCAACCTATAGCCCATCGGCAACGATTCGACGGATCGAATCACTCGCTCGATGGCCAGGTTGAAGGTCATTGGACTACACGGACAACCTTGCTTGACCCCAGCCAGCATGGGGATGTTTTCAGTAAAGCCCCGGGATGTACGGACTCTAGTCGTGCATCCGGAGTTCATGGAGAGCATGAGCTTCCGGATGTTGAGGGGTAAACCGGCACCCTCAAAGGCGTCGAACAGGGTGACGTGGGGGATCGACCCGAACGCGTTGGTCAAATCAAGCCACGCCACCACGGCTTGTCGACCCTCTCTCCGGCTGTCCTCCAGGATTTCCTGAAGCATGAAGTTGTGCTCGTGACACCCCTCATGCTTCAGGAAACCCTTCTGAGGATGACTCAGCCGTTTTCCCAAAACCGCGAACTTCATCAACCGGTCCGCCAACACTGCAGCGAACAGCTTGGCTACTGTGTCGCCGAGCGCTAGCGGACGCCAGTTAGAAAGGTCGCTTCGGTCCCCTTTCTTATAAATAAGAACGGTGTTCGAGGACTTCCACGACTCCGGAATGGCCTCCGTGCGAAGGCAGGCGTTGAACGCAGAGGCGAGCACGTGGCACCCTGGATCCGCCTTCCTCAGCTCTTCGTAGGTGACCCCGTCCGGACCCGGAGCGCTTTTATGCGTCCGCTTCAGACGGGATTCAACCTCCGACGCCGAGAACGGCCTCACCAGTGCGCCCCGCAACTCACCCTCTTCGTCCGTGGGCCACTCCGGCCACGCATAGGGCTCACCCACAGGGGGGGCCGTCGCCGAGTACATTTTTCGGAAGTACTGGCCGACCTCCTCCGCACCGACTTGGCAGTGCGGGGAAGGACCGGTCAGCACCTCTTCCATCGCTCGGCGCCGATTCCCCCTGTACAGGCGCTGCAGCCTCGTGGCTTTCTTGACATGATCCTCCGGGCCCTGCTGTTCGGGGGCCCTGGGACGACCATGTTGGCGGTTATTCCCCCCCTTAGCCGATCGAGACTGGAAGAAGGTGGTCAGATCTTGGGCCACCTCTTCCAGGAGCTCAATCGTCTCGACCCCCTCGGCGCGTGAGATAAGAGCCTCACGAATATTCGCTTCGGCCCGTCTCGCATCGCGCCCAGGAAGTCGGGGAGGATTGGAGTTCGCGGGGGGAGAGAGGGAAGTTTCGCGCCCACGACTCGATTGGGAGGACTGGGGAGTGGTACGCAAATTTGTTGGACGGCCCCGGGGCAGTCCACGTCGAGAACGCGTCGAAGGGGCAGAAACGCGAGCACCCGCCGACGCACCGGCAGCAGCCGACCGGGGGCCCCCTCGGCGATCGCTCGCCGCGGTTAGTTGGGGCTCAGGTGGTGGCTGCGACGGTACACGCGAACTTAAACTAAGGGTGGGGGGGGGGGGTAACGCGGAGATGTCTATTGGGGACGGCAGTGGCTGCGGCGGGGATGTCGTCGGCGCCGGTGACGATGGCGTTGGGGACGTGGTCCTCCCTCGTCCCGGCGTTCTCCTGAATCCCCCGGTGCTGCCACCCTTTTCCCCGTCACTCTCCGAGGAGCTGTCGCTATAGACGATCCGCCGTCTAGTCTGCGTCTTCTTCTTCTTCCTCCTCGGGGCCGTCTCCCATGGCGATTCCTGGTTGGGAGGGGTGGTGATGTTCGGGGGGGCCTCCTGGCCCCCCTCCTCCTCCTCGATGCAGACCAGGGGCTGGAAGATGGGCGGCCGCCCCATCACCACCCTGACCGTGTGCGAGGTGGTAATGCACGACGTCATGATGGGGCCACTGCGTGTCGTCGTAGTGACGGTACACGTCGTCAGAGTGGCCCCAGCCGATGACGTCGTCACGGTCAGGGGGGGAGGGGTTATGCCGCTCGGTTGTGGAGGGGGAGTCGCCGACCAGTTGGGAGAGGTGGAGGCCGCCCGCAGGGTGGAGGTCCTCCCCCCCTGGACTTGCCCGATGGTGGTGGCCGATGTTGAAGGTCCAGGGGGGTGAATCAATGCCTCCGAGGTTGCTTCAGGGGCCGGGTTCTTCTTAGGACGTCCCGGCCCCTTCTTCAAGGTGGTAGTGGCCTCCTGGCCCACTGGGGGCGCCGAGTCCTTCTTCGGGCGCCCCGGCCCCTTCTTGGTGGTAATGGAGGTGGCGGTGGACCTAGGAGGCTGGGATGACCTCGGAGGCAGGCTGGAGGACCTCGTGATTCTTCTTGCCACCGGGCTAGGTGGTGTGCCCGGTGACTTCTTCTTCGCGGGCGGTTTCTCCAAACTTCTCCTGGTGGAGTTGAGGCCGGACGATGATAAACTCCCCCTCGAGCTGGTGGTGGTGTCGAGCCCCTGGCTTCTCGTCACAGCCTCCGCATAGGTGGTGGGCGGCGGGCTGTGACGAGCGGTCTTCGAGACGGCCCCGGTCGCCCTGGTGATGGTGGCGGACGCTGGGCGGACCGTCGATGTTGAGGCGACAGCAGTCCCCTTCGAAGGACGGGTACTAAGGGTGGCAGTTGTCGCCGCCCTCGTGGAAGTGGTGGAGGTTGGGGGCGGCTTGAGGAAGGCGGCCAGGGTCCTCGTGGCCGTCCTCTTCGCCACTGCCGTTTTAGCCGCGTTACGGGTTAGGGGGGGGGTGGATTTTCGAAGGGCAGGGGGGGTCGTTGAAGTCCGCGCGGGGGGGGTTGAGGATTTTCGCGAAGGGGCTTGGGGGGTTGTTGAATTCCGCGCGGGGGGGGTTAAAGATTTTCGCGCGGGGGGGACGTTTGTCGCGCGCGTCGCGGATGCAACCGATGCAGCCACCGAGCCTGAAGGGCGACTCTGCGGAGGGGCGCCTCCGCCGCTGGTGCTGCCACCGGATCTGCGCACCCCTGAGGTACTCGGGGCATCCGGAGCTGCCCCAGCCCTAAGGGCTGCGGGGTGGAACTTGGCCACGTGGGCGTTGACATCCTTTGTAGGGTATTTACCCTTTCCCACGTGGCCGCAAAATTTGCAGGTGGGAACTAGTGTCCACCCCGCGTGAGTTCGCCTCACGTGCTGGGACAGCTCCAGGTACCCCTTGTACCGAAAAGCATTACTTTTCGAGGACTTTTTAGTGTAGCACTCGGGACACGTTAGTCCGTCCGTGGCCGGGAACGGGACGGCAACTTCCCGTGCTGGCACCGGCGAAGCCATATTAAGGGTTGTTAAAAAGGGGGGTCAATAAATAAAATGTATAAATAAATTAGTAAAAGAGGGGGAGGGTCGAATATTAAAAAATGGCTATGAGGGTCGTGATTCGCCGGGCCAGCAACGGGAGTCTCCCGAGTGCTTGGGTGCGCAGGCAACGCGAGTTAATGTGCAGCAGCACCGCGGCGCGAAGTAGAAAGCGCAGGGGACGGTGGGGGGACGCGGATAAAACGATGCAAAGTATAATGTTTTAGGAGATGTAAATCCAGGCAGTCGCCGAGATGTGGAATAAAAGGTAAGTATAACTTAGGTAATATGTACAAATAAAAAGTTAAATAGAGTAAAAGAGAACGCCGTGAAATATAGAATAAGATAATAAGATATAAGAATAAGTATAGATAGTAAAAAAAAAGCGCCTTAGAATAAGAATAGAATACAGTAAAATAAGTAAAACCAGGCCAGTCCGGAGCACTGGCGTTGCCCACGAGTCTCTTAAATACGCGAGTAAAAACGGTGAAATATGATAAATAAATAAATAAAACGCGTCACAATGAGTAAATAAATAGAATAAATAAGAGACGGTCACTAATAAATACCAGCTGTGTTGCTCGGTTCGCGGGTAAAATTGTATAAATAAAAACTGTGTAAATGACTAGATATTAAAAGGAAAATAAATAAGACGTCACGGTGTAAAAACAGAGAAATAAATAAATAAGACGTCACGCGGTATAAACGGGTAAGTTAAAATATAATAAATAGATAAATAACGAGCAACGGACAATGTATAAAATCGAACAGCTGATCGGGGCAACGCCGACTAAGTCCCCTTCGGCCTATTCCGACCGAGTTCGTGCGTGAAAGAAGGACAGCAATAGAGTGGGAGACAGAGAGACGTGTCGAAGGAAGCAAAGCAGTAGAGAAAGAGAGAGAGACAGCGGGCGACAGAAAGGATCGGAGGCGAAGCGGAAGCCTCTCTATCGCGAGAGTCAAAGCAGTAGAATAAGAGTGACTAGAATAAAAGCGATAGGCTAGACTTGACCCCCTTGCAGGGATCAGTCGCGTAAAAAGAAATCTACTCGCGAAAGAGAAGCGAGTGGAAGGAGCCGAATAACTCTCGGGAAGAGGTGTTTGTCCGGTGTTAAAATGACAGGCGTATCGCCTCTGTCGCCAATTAAGTCAATTATGACACCTCTTCCTTCGAATTATTCGGCAGGGAATCGACAGGAACACCTCCCGCATGCACTGTGGTGCACCGGCTCGCGATAAAGCTCGCGAAACGGTGCAATTCCACAAGTGAATTTAAACTTTTCGGAAAGCAATCAACGGTTACCGTTGGTTGTTTTCGGAAAGGTCGCGAGAAGGTGTATTAGGTTATGGGTGCCACCTGAGGTGAGGCGGTGGCAGCGGTTCCACCGTTCGCACACTCAGCTGGGGGGACTAGGTGCCGTTTACCGAGCTACGTCAGAGAGAGCGACGTCACTCGGGCAACGACTCCTAGAGGGGGAAAGCGATAGTAGAAGAAGGAAAGACTTACTCGGTCAGCTGGCTGGCTGGGCTGTCGGCTCCGGCTGGTCCTGCGGCGGCGCTTGGCGGGAGATCGTCTATCGAACTTGTCGTCTAACGAACACTGAAAAGTTCTCCCGCACGATAACGAATCGCTTCTCGGTCTGATGTCTGTTCTGGGGAGTCAGAAATATATTTGGAAAGCAGCTAATTGAGCCAATCCTGGCGGCACTGCAATGCCAGGCTGACTCGCGACGGAGGTGGAGCAAGCACCAACGCTCCGTCAGTTTCCAAAAATCAGATTAATATTCTGACTCCCCAATGGGGAGTGTATCAGATATTAAGCTGATAAGAACAGATAAAGTGGCGTTTATTGAAGACAAACAATGTTTAAGCCCCCCTTTACATGTGCTGGTTTTAGCAGGGGGGCTTAACAAAACATGGTTTCTCCCGGTTGTCGGGGTACGTACATAACATATTAAAATATAAAATATAAAATATGTCTGTCAGCCTCGGCGAAACTGCCCTGGTTAATCTTGCCTCGTTAAATGGCCGGCGTAGCGGACATTGCGTGAAGGGGGTGGGGGGAGGAGAAGGAAGAGAAGGCACAAGAACAGGAAGAAGGATAGATAAGGGAGAAGGAGCGAAAAAGGACATTATAGAGGGGGGACGATAAAAGGGAGACGGTGGGGCTGTGGGAGGCGCCCCCTTCTCCTGCTGGAGCCGCCCTTACTCCCGATCCTGTTCGACTCTAACTCATGACCCAAGTTGATCGGGGAGTAGCCCGTTCGGGGAGCGGTCGGGGAGGGGGCCCGACGACGGCGTAACGGCAGGAGCGTCGAACGGGTGCTGGTACTGCCGTATCTTCGACACGTGCTCGACGTATATGTCACGGGACCATCTCATTGTGTCAGTGACAATAAGTCGGCGCATCAGCGCTGCATAGCGCGGTGAAACGCACAGACGCTTCAACACCGGCTCATTGCCCTGATCCCATGTACCAAGGGCGCCTACGACGATCGCGTCCACATCCACCGAATACCCTGCCGCGTGCAATGCAGTTGCAAGCGGAGTATACTTGACGATCTTCGATCGTCGAGCATCCTCCATGGCCTTGCACTGGTTCTCGAACGCAATAGTGACATCGATGATGTGGACGCGTTTCGCCGCCTCGTCACGGATAACAATATCCGGACGGAGAGCAGCTAGATCGCCGTTGACGCCCTCCACCCTTTGATTTAGTCGGATGGCTCCCTTCGCTCTACAGGCTTTCGCCACCCGCGCCATAACCGCGTCGTGACGAAGCTGCAGAGCGGCCGAGTGAGGCAGACAGTGGCAGATTACGTGAGGTAGCGTCTCACTCGGATAACCGCACTGCCTGCAGCGCTTGTCGCCCGTGCCCCAGCGTCGCGCCCCATTAAGGGGAAGGACATCGAGGCGCGCGCGATGAATGAAGCGCCACTCGGCGAACCGGGCGTACCTGCCGTCGCGGAGGAAGGCATTGCTGACTCCCGACCGCGACGACACCTGGTAAACCTTGCCTTGATCAGGTTTAGCCAGGAGAGAGCACAAGTAGCCCTCTTGCACTGCAATTCTCAGGCGACGAATCACCTGAGAAGTTGCGCCCGGGGGGATTATAGTCCGCCGGCCCTCTGACCCTCGACATTCTAAGAGAATCTCGTTGGTCAGAGAGTCGTACCGCCATGCCAGGTGCAGATGTTTTGCCTGGCGACGCGAAGCCATTCGTACCCGGGTCCACAGGCCAGGGTCCCCCTGGAGGTCGCACGCAAACGGTCCTTCGAGGGATCCTGACAAAAATGCGGCGACCTGTTCCTGTGTGGGCTGGATGGATGTTCGTCTCCGGACTGCATTCATCAGCGAGGTCCTGGCCCGCTCCGCGATCGCGCCGTCCTTGCAGGATAACATCCTAAAGGCGTGCGCGATCGTGAGCACGTCGGCCAGGTCCGCCATTGGAATGAGCCCGGCTCCGCCCCGCCAAGTGGGAAGGTAAACCACCTCCGCACTGGCCCGCTGGGGGAGATTCATCCAACCCTTGACCAGACGTTTGACAAATTTGTCAAACGTCTTTAGTGGGGTCTTCTGGACAGACCCGCCCCTCAAGATGTAATCCAGCCGTGGCAGTATGAACGTCTTAAGGGCGTCCATCTTTTGCCACGGGGCGAGGGGCGAATCGTCGATGGCTTTCGCGTCCTCCATCATCCGGATGATGTTGGCGGTAGGGGTTTGGCTCACCCGGGAACCGACCGGAATTCCCAGGTACTCGTAAGCCTCACCCTCTCCCAAGGCTTTCAATTCCTCACCGTCGAGAAGGAAGACGGAAGGCTGCGCTTTCTGTGCGCTTCCCTTCCCCCGAAGGTGAACGGTAGCGCACTTCTTGGGGTTGAATTTCAACCCCGCCGCAGCCGCCGACTTCTGGATCTCGTCGAGGAGGGATTGCATCTCCGCTGGTGAGGCCGCCACAAGACCAATGTCGTCCGCGTAGGCGAATGCACGGTGCAAGTCCTCCCCCAACCTATAGCCCATCGGCAACGATTCGACGGATCGAATCACTCGCTCGATGGCCAGGTTGAAGGTCATTGGACTACACGGACAACCTTGCTTGACCCCAGCCAGCATGGGGATGTTTTCTGTAAAGCCCCGGGATGTACGGACTCTAGTCGTGCATCCGGAGTTCATGGAGAGCATGAGCTTCCGGATGTTGAGGGGTAAACCGGCACCCTCAAAGGCGTCGAACAGGGTGACGTGGGGGATCGACCCGAACGCGTTGGTCAAATCAAGCCACGCCACCACGGCTTGTCGACCCTCCCTCCGGCTGTCCTCCAGGATTTCCTGAAGCATGAAGTTGTGCTCGTGACACCCCTCATGCTTCAGGAAACCCTTCTGAGGATGACTCAGCCGTTTTCCCAAAACCGCGAACTTCATCAACCGGTCCGCCAACACTGCAGCGAACAGCTTGGCTACTGTGTCGCCGAGCGCTAGCGGACGCCAGTTAGAAAGGTCGCTTCGGTCCCCTTTCTTATAAATAAGAACGGTGTTCGAGGACTTCCACGACTCCGGAATGGCCTCCGTGCGAAGGCAGGCGTTGAACGCAGAGGCGAGCACGTGACACCCTGGATCCGCCTTCCTCAGCTCTTCGTAGGTGACCCCGTCCGGACCCGGAGCGCTTTTATGCGTCCGCTTCAGACGGGATTCAACCTCCGACGCCGAGAACGGCCTCACCAGTGCGTCCCGCAACTCACCCTCTTCGTCCGTGGGCCACTCCGGCCACGCATAGGGCTCACCCACAGGGGGGGCCGTCGCCGAGTACATTTTTCGGAAGTACTGGCCGACCTCCTCCGCACCGACTTCGCAGTGCGGGGAAGGACCGGTCAGCACCTCTTCCATCGCTCGGCGCCGATTCTCCCTGTACAGGCGCTGCAGCCTCGTGGCTTTCTTGACATGATCCTCCGGGCCCTGCTGTTCGGGGGCCCTGGGACGACCATGTTGGCGGTTATTCCCCCCCTTAGCCGATCGAGACTGGAAGAAGGTGGTCAGATCTTGGGCCACCTCTTCCAGGAGCTCAATCGTCTCGACCCCCTCGGCGCGTGAGATAAGAGCCTCGCGAATATTCGCTTCGGCCCGTCTCGCATCGCGCCCAGGAAGTCGGGGAGGATTGGAGTTCGCGGGGGGAGAGAGGGAAGTTTCGCGCCCACGACTCGTTTGGGAGGACTGGGGAGTGGTACGAATATTTGGACGGCCCCGGGGCAGTCCACGTCGAGAACGCGTCGAAGGGGCAGAAACGCGAGCACCCGCCGACGCACCGGCAGCAGCCGACCGGGGGCCCCCTCGGCGATCGCTCGCCGCGGTTAGTTGGGGCTCAGGTGGTGGCTGCGACGGTATGCGCGGAGTAAAACTAAGGGTTAAGGGGGGGGAAGGCGCGGGGGGGTTCGTTGGGGACGGCAGTGGCGGCGCTGGGGGCGAAGGCTCCGGCGTCGATGGCGTAGGGGATGTCATCCTCCCTCGTCCCGGAGTCCTCCGAAATCCCGCGCTGCTGCCACCCTTTTCCTCGTCACTCTCCGAGGAGCTGTCGCTGTAGACGATCCGTCTCCTCATCTGCGACGTCTTCTTCTTCTTCCTCGGGGCCGTTTCCCACGGCCTCTCCGAGCTGGGGGGGGTGGTGAAATTTGGGGGGGCCTCCTGGCCCCCCTCCTCCTCCTCGATGGGACCCAGGGGCTGGAAAATGAGCGGCCGCTCCGTCACGACCCTGACCGCGTGCGTGGTCGTGATGCACGACGTCATTATGGGGCCACTGCGTGTCGTCGTGGTGACGGTGCACGTAGTAAGGGTGGCCCCGGCTGATGACGTCGCTACGGCCAGGGGAGGCAGAGTTATGCCGCCCAGTTGTGGAGGGGGAGTCGCCGGCCAGTTCGGGGAAGTGGAAACCGCCCTCTGGATGGAGGCCCTCTCCCCCTGGACTTGCCCGATGGTGGTGGCTGATGTTGAGGGTCCAGGGGGGTGGATCGATGCCTCCGAGGTTGCTTCGGAGGCCGGGTTCTTCTTGGGACGACCCGGCCCCCTCTTAAGGATGGTGGTGGCCTCCTGGCCCGTTGGGGGCGCCGAATCCTTTTTCGGGCGCCCCGGCCCCTTCTTGGTGGTGGTGGAGGTGGCGGTGGGCCTGGGAGGCAGAGTCGACCTCGGAGGCAGACTCGAGGACCTCGTGATTCTTCTCGTCACTGGGCTCGGTGGAGTTCCCAGTGACCTCTTCTTCACGGGCGGTTTCTCCAAACTTCCCCTCGTGGAGTTATGGCCGGAGGATGTTGTTGTGCTCCCCCTCGAGCTGGTGGTGGCGAGCCCCTGGTTCCTCGTCACAGCCTCCGCGTAGGTGGTGGGCGGCGGGCTGTGACGGACGGGCTTGGGAACGGCCCCGGTCGCCTTGGTGGTGGTGGTGAGCGCTGGACGGACCGTCGATGTCGAAGCGACAGCGGACCCCTTCGAGGAGCGAGTAGTAAGGGTGGCGGTGGTTGACGCCCTCGTGGTTCTGGTGGTGGGTGGGGGCGCCTTGAGGAAGGCTGTCAACGTCCCCGTTGTCATCCTCTTGGCCACTGCCGTCCTAGTCGCGTTGCGGGTTAAGGGCGGGGTAGATTTTCGGGGGGCTGGGGGGGTGGTAGAATTTCGCGCGGGGGGTGTATTTACACGCAACGCGGGGGGGACCGTCGCAGCCCCCGAGCCTGAAGGGCGGCTCTGCGGGGGGTCGCCTCCGCCGCTGGTGCTGCCGCCGGATCTGCGCACCCCTGAGGTACCGGGGGCACCCGGAGCAGTCCCAGCACTCTGGGCTGCGGGGTGGAATTTGGCTACGTGGGCGTTAACATCCTTGGTAGGGTATTTGCCCTTTCCCACGTAGCCACAATACCGGCAGGTAGGTGTTAGGTTCCACCCCGCGTGAGTACGCCTCACGTGCTGGGCGAGCTCCAGGTACCCCTTGTACCTGAACGAATTGCTCTTTGACGACTTCTTATTGTAGCACTCGGGACACGTAAGGCCGTCCGTGGCCGGAAGTAGGACGGCAACTTCCCTCGTTGGCACCGGCGAAGCCATTATAAAAAGTTGGGTATAGAAGGGGGCAAAAGGAAAGAAATGCTAAAGTATAAAGAAATAAATAGGGGGGGGGGGGCGTATTAAAAGAAGAAAAGAAAATGGCTAGTGATTGTTTTTCGCCGGGCCAGCGACGGAAGCCTCCCGAGTGCGTGGGTGCGCGGGCGAAACGTACGATAGTGCAGCAGCACCGCGGCGCGAGATAAATACGCGGGGACAGTGGTGGGACGCGGATAAAACAGAGTATAATAGTACGTTTTAAAAGATGTAAATCAGGGCAGTCGCCGAGATATATAAATATAAATATAAAATAAATAGTGATTAAAATAAATATGGGAGAGTAAAAGAGAAAGAAACGCCGTAGAGTATAAAATAAAATATAGAATAGAAGTATTAATATAAGTAGCGCCTTAAAGTAGAGGTAAAATAAAGTAGATAAAACCAGGCCAGTCCGGAGCACTGGCGTTGCCCTCTTGTTACTTGTTTACGCGGATAAAAGACGATGAAATAGAAATAAATAGATAAATAGAACGCGTAACAGTAAGTGTATAAAATAAATAGGAAACAATCACAGACACGTAACAGCTGTTTAGCTCGCTCCCGGGTAAAAGTGTATAAATAAAACAGTGTAGAATGACTAGAAATTAAAAGAACAATAAATAAGACGTCACGGTGTATAAAACAATGAAATAAATAAATAAGACGTCACGCGATATGAACGAATAAGTTAAGATGCAATAAATAAATAAATAGCGAGCAGAATACGGAGTTAAAATATCACAGCTGATACGGGCAACGCCGACTATGTTCCCTTCGGCCTCTTCCGACCGAGTTCGTGCGTGAAAGAAGGACAGAGATAGAGTGGGAGACAGAGAGACGTGTCGAAGGAAGCAAAGCAGTAGAGAAAGAGAGAGAGAAAGCGGGCGATAGAGAAGGATGCGGAGGCGAAGCGGAAAGCCTCTCTATCGCGAGAGTCAAAGCAGAATAAAATAAAGACTAGATAAAGTAAAAGACTAGACCTGATCCCCAAGCAGGGATCAGTGGCGTTAAAAGAGTTCTACCCGCGGTAGAGAAGCGAGAGAAAGGAGCCGAATAAATCTCGGGAAGAGGTGTATGTCCGTTGTTAAAGTGACAGGCGTGTGCCTCTGTCGCCAAATTTGTCAATTATGACACCTCTTCCTTTAATTTATTCGACGGGGAATCGAAAGGAACACCTCCCGCATGCACTGTGGTGCACCGGCTCGCGATAAAGCTCGCGAAACGGTGCAATTCCACGAGCGAATTTAAACTTTTCGGAAAGCAATCAACGGTAACCGTTGATTGTTTTCAGAAAGGTCGCGAGAAGGTGTGTTAGGTTGTAGGTGCCACCTGAGGTGAGGCGGTGGCAGCGGTTCCACCGTCCGCACACTCAGCTGGGGGGACTAGGTGCCGTTTACCGAGCTACGTCAGAGAGAGCGACGTCACTCGGGCAACGACTCCTAGAGGGGGAAAGCGATAGATAGAAGAAGGAAAGACTTACTCGGTCAGCTGGCTGGCTGGGCTGTCGGCTCCGGCTGGTCCTGCGGCGGCGCTTGGCGGGAGATCGTCGTCTATCGTGTATAGTCGCTTATCGAACACGTTTTATCTCCCGCACAACTTTTGGGTCGCTTCTCGGTCTGATGTCTGTTCTGGGGAGTCAGAATGTATTTGGAAGACAGCTAATTGAGCCAATCCTGGCGGCACTGCAATGCCAGGCTGACTCGCGACGGAGGTGGAGCAAGCACCAACGCTCCGTCAGTTTCCAAAAATCAGATTAATATTCTGACTCCCCAATGGGGAGTGTATCAGATATTAAGCTGATAAGAACAGATAAAGTGGCGTTTATTCGAAACAAACAATGTTTAAGCCCCCCTTTACATGTGCTGGTTTTAGCAGGGGGGCTTAACAAAAAATGGTTCCTCCCAAGTCGGGGCGTGTACAATTCATATTAAAATATGTATGTCAATCTCGGCGAGCTGCCATGGTAAAATCTCCTTCATAAAATGGCCACTAGTGTGGCCATTGTATTATTGAAAAAAAAAAAAATAAAAAAAAGAGAAATATAAAACATAGAATAAAATAAAAAAAGAACGAGGGGAATGCGGGGGGTAGCGCTTCGCGGTTCTAGTGTGAGGCGCCCCCTTAATTCGCTGGAGCCGCCCTTACCTCCGGTCCTATATAATGTGTGGTCATGGTCGAGTTTGACCGGAAGGTAGCCCATTCGGGGAGCGGTCGGGGAGGGGGCCCGACGGCGGCGTAACGGCAGGAGCGTCGAACGGGTGCTGGTACTGCCTGATCTTCGATACATGCTCGACGTATATGTCACGGGACCATCTCATTGTGTCAGTGACAATGAGTCGGCGCATCAGCGCTGCATAGCGCGGTGAAACGCACAGACGCTTCAACACCGGCTCATTGCCCTGATCCCATGTACCAAGGGCGCCTACGACGATCGCATCCACATCCACCGAATACCCTGCCGCGTGCAATGCAGTTGCAAGCGGAGTATACTTAACGATCTTCGATCGTCGAGCATCCTCCATGGCCTTGCACTGGTTCTCGAACGCGATAGTGACATCGATGATGTGGATGCGTTTCGCCGCCTCGTCACGGATAACAATATCCGGACGGAGAGCAGCTAGATCGCCGTTGACGCCCTCCACCCTTTGATTGAGTCGGATGGCTCCCTTCGCTCTACAGGCTTTCGCCACCCGCGCCATAACCGCGTCGTGGCGAAGCTGCAGAGCGGCCGAGTGAGGCAGACAGTGACAGATTACGTGAGGTAACGTCTCACTCGGATAACCGCACTGCCTGCAGCGCTTGTCGCCCGTGCCCCAGCGTCGCGCCCCATTAAGGGGAAGGACATCGAGGCGCGCGCGATGAATGAAGCGCCACTCGGCGAACCGGGCGTACCTGCCGTCGCGGAGGAAGGCATTGCTGACTCCCGACCGCGACGACACCTGGTAAACCTTGCCTTGGTCAGGTTTAGCCAGGAGAGAGCACAAGTAGCCCTCTTGCACTGCAATTCTCAGGCGACGAATCACCTGAGAAGTTGCGCCCGGGGGGATAATAGTCCGCCGGCCCTCTGACCCTCGACATTCTAGGAGAATCTCGTTGGTTAGAGAGTCGTACCGCCATGCCAGGTGCAGATGTTTTGCCTGGCGACGCGAAGCCATTCGTACCCGGGTCCACAGGCCAGGATCCCCCTGGAGGTCGCACGCGAACGGTCCTTCAAGCGAACCTGACAAAAATGCGGCGACCTGTTCCTGTGTGGGCTGGATGGATGTTCGTCTCCGGACTGCATTCATCAGCGAGGTCCTGGCCCGCTCAGCGATCGCGCCGTCCTTGCAGGATAACATCCTGAAGGCGTGCGCGATCGTGAGCACGTCGGCCAGGTCCGCCATTGGAATGAGCCCGGCTCCGCCCCGCCAAGTGGGAAGGTAAACTACCTCCGCACTGGCCCGCTGGGGGAGATTCATCCAACCCTTGACCAGACGTTTGACAAATTTGTCAAACGTCTTTAGTGGGGTCTTCTGGACGGACCCGCCCCTCAAGATGTAGTCCAGCCGTGGCAGTATGAACGTCTTAAGGGCGTCCATCTTTTGCCACGGGGCGAGAGGCGAGTCGTCGATGGCTTTTGCGTCCTCCATCATCCGGATGATGTTGGCGGTAGGGGTTTGGCTAACCCGGGAACCAACCGGAATTCCCAGGTACTCGTAAGCCTCACCCTCTCCCAAGGCTTTCAATTCCTCCCCGTCGAGAAGGAAGACGGAAGGCTGCGCTTTCTGTGCGCTTCCCTTCCCCCGAAGGTGAACGGTAGCGCACTTCTTGGGGTTGAATTTCAACCCCGCCGCAGCCGCCGACTTCTGGATCTCGTCGAGGAGGGATTGCATCTCCGCTGGTGAGGCCGCCACAAGACCAATGTCGTCCGCGTAGGCGAATGCACGGTGCAAGTCCTCCCCCAACCTATAGCCCATCGGCAACGATTCGACGGATCGAATCACTCGCTCGATGGCCAGGTTGAAGGTCATTGGACTACACGGACAACCCTGCTTGACCCCAGCCAGCATGGGGATGTTTTCTGTAAAGCCCCGGGATGTACGGACTCTAGTCGTGCATCCGGAGTTCATGGAGAGCATGAGCTTCCGGATGTTGAGGGGTAAACCGGCACCCTCAAAGGCGTCGAACAGGGTGACGTGGGGGATCGACCCGAACGCGTTGGTCAAATCAAGCCACGCCACCACGGCTTGTCGACCCTCTCTCCGGCTGTCCTCCAGGATTTCCTGAAGCATGAAGTTGTGCTCGTGACACCCCTCATGCTTCAGGAAACCCTTCTGAGGATGACTCAGCCGTTTTCCCAAAACCGCGAACTTCATTAACCGGTCCGCCAACACTGCAGCGAACAGCTTGGCTACTGTATCGCCGAGCGCTAGCGGACGCCAATTAGAAAGGTCGCTTCGGTCCCCTTTCTTATAAATAAGAACGGTGTTCGAGGACTTCCACGACTCCGGAATGGCCTCCGTGCGAAGGCAGGCATTGAACACAGAGGCGAGCACGTGACACCCTGGATCCGCCTTCCTCAGCTCTTCGTAGGTGACCCCGTCCGGACCCGGAGCGCTTTTATGCGTCCGCTTCAGACGGGATTCAACCTCCGACGCCGAGAACGGCCTCACCAGTGCGCCCCGCAACTCACCCTCTTCGTCCGTGGGCCACTCCGGCCACGCATAGGGCTCACCCACAGGGGGGGCCGTCGCCGAGTACATTTTTCGGAAGTACTGGCCGACCTCCTCCGCACCGACTTCGCAGTGCGGGGAAGGACCGGTCAGCACCTCTTCCATCGCTCGGCGCCGATTCTCCCTGTACAGGCGCTGCAGCCTCGTGGCTTTCTTGACATGGTCCTCCGGGCCCTGCTGTTCGGGGGCCCTGGGACGACCATGTTGGCGGTTAATCCCCCCCTTAGCCGATCGAGACTGGAAGAAGGTGGTCAGATCTTGGGCCACCCCTTCCAGGAGCTCAATCGTCTCGACCCCCTCGGCGCGTGAGATAAGAGCCTCGCGAATATTCGCTTCGGCCCGTCTCGCATCGCGCCCAGGAAGTCGGGGAGGATTGGAGTTCGCGGGGGGAGAGAGGGAAGTTTCGCGCCCACGACTCGTTTGGGAGGACTGGGGAGTGGTACTACTATTTGGACGGCCCCGGGGCAGTCCACGTCGAGAACGCGTCGAAGGGGCAGAAACGCGAGCACCCGCCGACGCACCGGCAGCAGCCGACCGGGGGCCCCCTCGGCGATCGCTCGCCGCGGTTAGGTGGGGCTCAGGTGGTGGCTGCGACGGTATGCGCGATATAAAACTAAGGGTCAAGGGGGGGGAAGGCGCGGGGGGATTCGTTGGGGACGGCAGTGGCGGCGCTGGGGGCGAAGGCTCCGGTGTCGATGCCGTTGGGGATATGATCCTCCCTCGTCCCGGAGTCCTCCGAAATCCCACGCTGCTGCCACCCTTTCCCTCGTCGCTCTCCGAGGAGCTGTCGCTATAGACGATCCGTCGTCTCATCTGCGATGTCCTTCTCTTCTTCCTCGGGGCCGCTTCCCATGGCCTCTCTGAGCTGGGAGGGGTGGTGAAGTTTGGGGGGGCCTCCAGGCCCCCCTCCTCCTCCTCGATGGAAACCAGGGGCTGGAAGATAAGCGGCCGCTCCGTGACCACCCTGACCGCGTGCGTGGTGGTGATGCACGACGTCATGATGGGGCCACTACGTGTTGTCGTCGTGACAGTACACGTAGTTAAAGTGGCCCCAGCCGATGACGTCGCTACGGCCAGGGGAGGCAGAGCTATGCCGCTCAGATGTGGAGGGGGAGTCGCCGGCCAGTTCGGGGAAGTGGAAACCGCCCTCTGGATGGAGGCCCTCTCCCCCTGGACTTGCCCGATGGTGGTGGCTGATGTTGAGGGTCCAGGGGGGTGGATCGATGCCTCCGAGGTTGCTTCGGAGGCCGGGTACTTCTTGGGACGACCCGGCCCCCTCTTGAGGATGGTGGTGGCCTCCTGGCCCGTTGGGGGCGCCGAATCCTTTTTCGGGCGCCCCGGCCCCTTCTTGGTGGTGGTGGAGGTGGCGGTGGGCCTAGGAGGCAGAGTCGGCCTCGGAGGCAGACTGGAGGACCTCGTAATTCTCCTCGTCACTGGGCTCGGTGGTGTGCCCAGTGACTTCCTCTTCTCGGGCGGGTTCTCCATACTTCCCCTGGTGGAGTTATGGCCGGAGGATGATGTGGTGCTCCCCCTCGAGCTGGTGGTGGCGAGCCCCTGGTTCCTCGTCACAGCCTCCGCGTAGGTGGTGGGCGGCGGGCTGTGACGGACGGGCTTGGGAACGGCCCCGGTCGCCTTGGTGGTGGTGGTGAGCGCTGGACGGACCGTCGATGTCGAAGCGACAGCGGACCCCTTCGAGGAGCGAGTAGTAAGGGTGGCAGTGGTTGACGCCCTCGTGGTTCTGGTGGTGGGTGGGGGCGCCTTGAGGAAGGCTGTCAACGTCCCCGTTGTCGTCCTCTTGGCCACTGCCGTCCTGGTCGCGTTGCGGGTTAAGGGCGGGGTAGATTTTCGGGGGGCTGGGGGGGTGGTAGAATTTCGCGCGGGGGGCGTATTTACACGCAACGCGGGGGGGACCGTCGCAGCCCCCGAGCCTGAAGGGCGGCTCTGCGGGGGGTCGCCTCCGCCGCTGGTGCTGCCGCCGGATCTGCGCACCCCTGAGGTGCCGGGGGCACCCGGAGCAGTCCCAGCACTCTGGGCTGCGGGGTGGAATTTGGCTACGTGGGCGTTTACATCCTTAGTGGGATATTTCCCCTTTCCCACGTAGCCACAGTACCGACAAGTAGGTGTTAATGTCCACCCCGCGTGAGTACGCCTCACGTGCTGGGCGAGCTCCAGGTACCCCTTGTACCGAAACGCGTTGCTTTTCGAGGACTTTTTGCTGTAGCACTCGGGACACGTTAGTCCGTCCGTGGCCGGGAGTGGGACGGCAACTTCCCGTGCTGGCACCGGCGAAGCCATGTTAAGAATTGTTAACAAGGGGGTCAGTAAGTAAAATGTGTAAATAAATAAATAAAAAAAGGGGGAGGATTGAATATTAAAAATGGCTATGGGGGTCGTAATTCGCCGGGCCAGCGACGGAAGCCTCCCGAGTGCGTGGGTGCGCAGGCGACGCGTGTGTTGGTGCAGCAGCACCGCGGCGCGAAATAAATACGCGGGGCAATTGGGAGACGCGGATAAAGTTCGATAAAATAGCGTGGTGAAAAAGATGTAAATCCAGGCAGTCGCCGAGATGTATAAGTAGGGAGGTAAGTATAATAAAAGAGTAAAAAGCAATAAACGCGCGGAAATAAATGTAGTAAAGAAAGTAAATAAGTAAAAAACAGTAAGCGCCTTAAAATCAAGTAAAATAGAATAAATAAAACCAGGCCAGGCCGGAGCTCTGGCGTTGCCCACGAGTCTCTTAAATACGCGAGTAAAAACGGTGAAATATGATAAATAAATAAATAAAACGCGTCACAATGAATAAATTAAATAGAATAAATACGAGACGGTCACTAATAAATAACAGCTGTTTGCTCGTACGCGGATAGAATTGTATAAAATAAAACTATGTAAATGACTAGAAATAATAAAATAAATAGGACGTCACGGTGTATAAAACGAAGAAATAAATAAATAAGACGTCACTATATAAACGAGAAAGTTAAAAAGTCAATAAATAAATAAATAACGAGCAGAATAAGAGTATAGAATCGAACAGCTGATCGGGCAACGCCGACCGAATCCCCTTTGGCCTTGACCGACAAAGCAAGTGCGCGAAGGAAGTATAGATATAGTGGGGGAGACAGAGAGACGTGTCGAAGGAAGAACAGCGGTAGAGAAAGAGAGAGAGAAAGCGGGCGATAGAGAAGGATGCGGAGACGAAGCGGAAGCCTCTCTATCGCGAGAGTCAAAGCCCCTAAGACTAAGACTAGAAAAGAGAGTTAAAATAGAGCTAAACTGATCCCTAGGCAGGGATCAGTCGCGTGAGAGATAAAAGCGGTTTACTCGCGAAAGAGAAGCGCGAGTGGAAGGAGCCGAATAGCTCTCGGGAAGAGGTGTTTGTCGGATGTTAATATGACAGGCGTAACGCCTTAGTCGCCGAATGTGTCAATTATTACACCTCTTCCTTCGAATTATTCGACGGGGAATAGAGAGGAACACCTCCCGCATGCACTGTGGTGCACCGGCTCGCGATAAACCTCGCGAAACGGTGCAATTCCACGAGTGAATTTAAACTTTTCGGAAAGCAATCAACGGTTACCGTTGATTGTTTTCAGAAAGGTCGCGAGAAGGTGTATTAGGTTATAGGAGCCACCTGAGGTGAGGCGGTGGCAGCGGTTCCACCGTCCGCACGCTCAGCTGGGGGGACTAGGTGCCGTTTACCGAGCTACGTCAGAGAGAGCGACGTCACTCGGGCAACGACTCCTAGAGGGGGAAAGCGATAGTAGAAGAAGGAAAGACTTACTCGGTCAGCTGGCTGGCTGGGCTGTCGGCTCCGGCTGGTCCTGCGGCGGCGCTTGGCGGGAGAGTCGTCTATCGCACAAGTGTTCGTCTAACGAACCGGAAGTTCTCCCGCACAACTTAAGGTCGCTTCTCGGTCTGTTCTGGGGAGTCAGAATATGATTGGAAAGCGTTTATTGAGCCAATCCTGGCGGCACTGCAATGCCAGGCTGACTCGCGACGGAGGTGGAGCAAGCACCAACGCTCCGTCAGTTTCCAAAAATCAGATTAATATTCTGACTCCCCAATGGGGAGTGTATCAGATATTAAGCTGATAAGAACAGATAAAGTGGCGTTTATTCAAACAATGTTTAGGCCCCCCCATTACAATTGCTGGGTTTAGCTGGGGGGCCTAACAGAAGATGGTTTCTCCCGATTATCGGGGAATGTACAACACACATTAAAATATGTTTGTCAGTCTCGGCGAGCTGCCCTGGTAAAAACTCCTTCGTAAAATGGCCACAATTTGTGGCCATTACAATGTTAAAATAAAATAAATATAAATAAATAAGAAGAAAAAGAGAGGGGAACAGAGATACGGGGGGTAGTGCTTCGCGGTTCTTGTGTGAGGCGCCCCCTTATTTCACTGGTGCCGCCCTTACCTCCGGTCTTATACGAGGTCTGATCATGGTAGATTTTGACCGGAAGGTAGCCCATTCGGAGAGCGGTCGGGGAGGGGGCCCGACGGCGGCGTAACGGCAGGAGCGTCGAACGGGAGCTGGTACTGCCTGATCTTCGACACGTGCTCGACGTATATGTCACGGGACCATCTCATTGTGTCAGTGACAATGAGTCGGCGCATCAGCGCTGCATAGCGCGGTGAAACGCACAGACGCTTCAACACCGGCTCATTGCCCTGATCCCATGTACCAAGGGCGCCTACGACGATCGCATCCACATCCACCGAATACCCTGCCGCGTGCAATGCAGTTGCAAGCGGGGTATACTTGACGATCTTCGATCGTCGAGCATCCTCCATGGCCTTGCACTGGTTCTCGAACGCGATAGTGACATCGATGATGTGGATGCGTTTCGCCGCCTCGTCACGGATAACAATATCCGGACGGAGAGCAGCTAGATCGCCGTTGACGCCCTCCACCCTTTGATTTAGTCGGATGGCTCCCTTCGCTCTACAGGCTTTCGCCACCCGCGCCATAACCGCGTCGTGACGAAGCTGCAGAGCGGCCGAGTGAGGCAGACAGTGGCAGATTACGTGAGGTAACGTCTCACTCGGATAACCGCACTGCCTGCAGCGCTTGTCGCCCGTGCCCCAGCGTCGCGCCCCATTAAGGGGAAGGACATCGAGGCGCGCGCGATGAATGAAGCGCCACTCGGCGAACCGGGCGTACCTGCCGTCGCGGAGGAAGGCATTGCTGACTCCCGACCGCGACGACACCTGGTAAACCTTGCCTTGATCAGGTTTAGCCAGGAGAGAGCACAAGTAACCCTCTTGCACTGCAATTCTCAGACGACGAATCACCTGAGAAGTTGCGCCCGGGGGGATTATAGTCCGCCGGCCCTCCGACCCTCGACATTCTAGGAGAATCTCGTTGGTCAGAGAGTCGTACCGCCATGCCAGGTGCAGGTGTTTTGCCTGGCGACGCGAAGCCATTCGTACCCGGGTCCACAGGCCAGGGTCTCCCTGGAGGTCGCACGCGAACGGTCCTTCGAGGGAACCTGACAAAAACGCGGCGACCTGTTCCTGTGTGGGCTGGACGGATGTTCGTCTCCGGACTGCATTCATCAGCGAGGTCCTGGCCCGCTCAGCGATCGCGCCGTCCTTGCAGGATAACATCCTGAAGGCGTGCGCGATCGTGAGCACGTCGGCCAGGTCCGCCATTGGAATCAGCCCGGCTCCGCCCCGCCAAGTGGGAAGGTAAACTACCTCCGCACTGGCCCGCTGGGGGAGATTCATCCAACCCTTGACCAGACGTTTGACAAATTTGTCAAACGTCTTTAGTGGGGTCTTCTGCACGGACCCGCCCCTCAAGATGTAGTCCAGCCGTGGCAGTATGAACGTCTTAAGGGCGTCCATCTTTTGCCACGGGGCGAGAGGCGAGTCGTCGATGGCTTTCGCGTCCTCCATCATCCGGATGATGTTGGCGGTAGGGGTTTGGCTAACCCGGGAACCAACCGGAATTCCCAGGTACTCGTAAGCCTCACCCTCTCCCAAGGCTTTCAATTCCTCCCCGTCGAGAAGGAAGACGGAAGGCTGCGCTTTCTGTGCGCTTCCCTTCCCCCGAAGGTGAACGGTAGCGCACTTCTTGGGGTTGAATTTCAACCCCGCCGCAGCCGCCGACTTCTGGATCTCGTCGAGGAGGGATTGCATCTCCGCTGGTGAGGCCGCCACAAGACCAATGTCGTCCGCGTAGGCGAATGCACGGTGCAAGTCCTCCCCCAACCTATAGCCCATCGGCAACGATTCGACGGATCGAATCACTCGCTCGATGGCCAGGTTGAAGGTCATTGGACTACACGGACAACCTTGCTTGACCCCAGCCAGCATGGGGATGTTTTCTGTAAAGCCCCGGGATGTACGGACTCTAGTCGTGCATCCGGAGTTCATGGAGAGCATGAGCTTCCGGATGTTGAGGGGTAAACCGGCACCCTCAAAGGCGTCGAACAGGGTGACGTGGGGGATCGACCCGAACGCGTTGGTCAAATCAAGCCACGCCACCACGGCTTGTCGACCCTCTCTCCGGCTGTCCTCCAGGATTTCCTGAAGCATGAAGTTGTGCTCGTGACACCCCTCATGCTTCAGGAAACCCTTCTGAGGATGACTCAGCCGTTTTCCCGAAACCGCGAACTTCATCAACCGGTCCGCCAACACTGCGGCGAACAGCTTGGCTACTGTATCGCCGAGCGCTAGCGGACGCCAGTTAGAAAGGTCGCTTCGGTCCCCTTTCTTATAAATAAGAACGGTGTTCGAGGACTTCCACGACTCCGGAATGGCCTCCGTGCGAAGGCAGGCATTGAACACAGAGGCGAGCACGTGACACCCTGGATCCGCCTTCCTCAGCTCTTCGTAGGTGACCCCGTCCGGACCCGGAGCGCTTTTATGCGTCCGCTTCAGACGGGATTCAACCTCCGACGCCGAGAACGGCCTCACCAGTGCGCCCCGCAACTCACCCTCTTCGTCCGTGGGCCACTCCGGCCACGCATAGGGCTCACCCACAGGGGGGGCCGTCGCCGAGTACATTTTTCGGAAGTACTGGCCGACCTCCTCCGCACCGACTTCGCAGTGCGGGGAAGGACCGGTCAGCACCTCTTCCATCGCTCGGCGCCGATTCTCCCTGTACAGGCGCTGCAGCCTCGTGGCTTTCTTGACATGGTCCTCCGGGCCCTGCTGTTCGGGGGCCCTGGGACGACCATGTTGGCGGTTGATCCCCCCCTTAGCCGATCGAGACTGGAAGAAGGTGGTCAGATCTTGGGCCACCCCCTCCAGGAGCTCAATCGTCTCGACCCCCTCGGCGCGTGAGATAAGAGCCTCGCGAATATTCGTTTCGGCCCGTCTCGCATCGCGCCCAGGAAGTCGGGGAGGATTGGAGTTCGCGGGGGGAGAGAGGGAAGTTTCGCGCCCACGACTCGTTTGGGAGGACTGGGGAGTGGTACTACTATTTGGACGGCCCCGGGGCAGTCCACGTCGAGAACGCGTCGAAGGGGCAGAAACGCAAGCTCCCGCCGACGCACCGGCAGCAGCCGACCGGGGGCCCCCTCGGCGATCGCTCGCCGCGGTTAGTTGGGGCTCAGGTGGTGGCTGCGACGGTGCACGCGAGCTTAAACTAAGGGTGGGGGGGGGGGGATAACGCGGGGATATCCATTAGGGACGGCAGTGGCTGTGGCGGGGATGTCGTCGGCGCCGGTGACGATGGCGTTGGGGACGTGGTCCTCCCTCGTCCCGGCGTCCTTCTAAATCCCCCGGTGCTGCCACCCTTTTCCCCGTCACTCTCCGAGGAGCTGTCGCTATAGACGATCCGCCGTCTCGTCTGCGTCTTCCTCTTCTTCTTCCTCGGGGCCGTCTCCCATGGCGATTCCTGGTTGGGAGGGGTGGTGATGTTCGGGGGGGCCTCCTGGCCCCCCTCCTCCTCCTCGATGCAGACCAGGGGCTGGAAGATGGGCGGCCGCCCCATCACCACCCTGACCGTGTGCGAGGTGGTAATGCACGACGTCATGATGGGGCCACTGCGTGTCGTCGTAGTGACGGTACACGTCGTCAGAGTGGCCCCAGCCGATGACGTCGTCACGGTCAGGGGGGGAGGGGTTATGCCGCTCGGTTGTGGAGGGGGAGTCGCCGGCCAGTTGGGAGAGGTGGAGGCCGCCCGCAGGGTGGAGGTCCTCCCCCCCTGGACTTGCCCGATGGTGGTGGCCGATGTTGAAGGTCCAGGGGGGTGAATCAATGCCTCCGAGGTTGCTTCAGGGGCCGGGTTCTTCTTAGGACGTCCCGGCCCCTTCTTCAAGGTGGTAGTGGCCTCCTGGCCCACTGGGGGCGCCGAGTCCTTCTTCGGGCGCCCCGGCCCCTTCTTGGTGGTAATGGAGGTGGCGGTGGACCTAGGAGGCTGGGATGACCTCGGAGGCAGGCTGGAGGACCTCGTGATTCTTCTTGCCACCGGGCTAGGTGGTGTGCCCGGTGACTTCTTCTTCGCGGGCGGTTTCTCCAAACTTCTCCTGGTGGAGTTGAGGCCGGACGATGATAAACTCCCCCTCGAGCTGGTGGTGGTGTCGAGCCCCTGGCTTCTCGTTACAGCCTCCGCATAGGTGGTGGGCGGCGGGCTGTGACGAGCGATCTTCGGGACGGCCCCGGACGCCCTGGTGATGGTGGCGGACGCTGGGCGGACCGTCGATGTCGAGGCGACAGCAGTCCCCTTCGAAGAACGGGTACTAAGGGTGGCAGTTGTCGCCGCCCTCGTGGAAGTGGTGGAGGTTGGGGGCGGCTTGAGGAAGGCGGCCAGGGTCCTCGTGGCCGTCCTCTTCGCCACTGCCGTTCTCGCCGCGTTACGGGTTAGGGGGGGGGTGGATTTACGAAGGGCAGGGGGGGTCGTTGAACTCCGCGCGGGGGGGGGTAGAGGGTTTTCGCGAGGGGGCTTGGGGGGTTGTTGGTTTCCGCGCGGGGGGGGTCAAAGATTTTCGCGCGGGGGGGGCGTTTGTCGCGCGCGTCGCGGATGCAACCGATGCAGCCACCGGGCCTGAAGGGCGACTCTGCGGAGGGGCGCCTCCGCCGCTGGTGCTGCCACCGGATCTGCGCACCCCTGAGGCACTCGGGGCATCCGGAGCTGCCCCAGCCCTAAGGGCTGCGGGGTGGAACTTGGCCACGTGGGCGTTGACATCCTTTGTAGGGTATTTACCCTTTCCCACGTGGCCGCAAAATTTGCAGGTGGGAACTAGTGTCCACCCCGCGTGAGTTCGCCTCACGTGCTGGGACAGCTCCAGGTACCCCTTGTACCGAAAAGCATTACTTTTCGAGGACTTTTTAGTGTAGCACTCGGGACACGTTAGTCCGTCCGTGGCCGGGAACGGGACGGCAACTTCCCGTGCTGGCACCGGCGAGGCCATATTAAGGGTTGTTAAAAAGGGGGGTCAATAAATAGAATGTATAAATAAATTAGTAAAAGAGGGGGAGGGTCGAATATTAAAAATGGCTATGAGGGTCGTGATTCGCCGGGCCAGCAACGGGAGTCTCCCGAGTGCTTGGGTGCGCAGGCAACGCAAGTTAATGTGCAGCAGCACCGCGGCGCGAAGTAAAAAGCGCAGGGGACGGTGGGGGGACGCGGATAAAATACGGTTAGGAGCAATAAATATGGTTAAGAAGATGTAAATCCTGGCAGTCGCCGAGATATATATATAGATATAGGTAATAGTGTTAAAAGAAAAACGCCGAAAAAATATAAAGAAGCCAGAAGTCGCGGATAAAATGAATATAGAATAAAAGCGCCTTATAGATATGTTAAAATAGAGTAAAAGAAATAAAACCAGGCCAGGCCGGAGCTCTGGCGTTGCCCGCGAGTCTCTTAAATACGCGGATAAAAACGGTGAAATATACTAAGTAAATAAATAAATAAAACGCGTCACAATGTATGAATAAATAGAATAAATAAGAGACGGTCACTAATAAATAACAGCTGTGTTGCTCGATTCGCGGATAAAATTGTATAAGTAAAACGGTGTAGAATGACTAGATGTTAAAAGAGAAATAAATAAGACGTCACGGTGTATAAAACAATGAAATAAATAAATAAGACGTCACGCGGTATAAACAAATAAGTTAAAATTCAATAAATAAATAAATAACGAGCAACGGACAATGTATAAAATATCACAGCTGATACGGGCAACGCCGACTAAGTCCCCTTCGGCCTATTCCGACCGAGTTCGTGCGTGAAAGAAGGACAGCAATAGAGTGGGAGACAGAGAGACGTGTCGAAGGAAGCAAAGCCGTAGAGAAAGAGAGAGAGAAAGCGGGCGATAGAGAAGGATGCGGAGGCGAAGCGGAAAGCCTCTCTATCGCGAGAGTCGAAGAGTAAAATAAAGACTAGAATATAGATAAAAGACTAGGACTGATCCCCAAGCAGGGATCAGTAGCGTTAAAAGTTCTACCCGCGGTAGAGAAGCCAGAGAAAGGAGCCGAATAAATCTCGGGAAGAGGTGTGTGTCGATGGTTAAAATGACAGGCGTATCGCCTCTGTCGCCAATTGAGTCAATTATTACACCTCTTCCTTTGATTTATTCGACAGGGAATAGAGAGGAACACCCCCCGCATGCACTGTGGTGCACCGGCTCGCGATAAACCTCGCGAAACGGTGCAATTCCACGGGCGAATTTAAACTTTTCGGAAAACAATCAACGGTAACCGTTGATTGTTTTCAGAAAGGTCGCGAGAAGGTGTGTTAGGTTGTAGGTGCCACCTGAGGTGAGGCGGTGGCAGCGGTTCCACCGTCCGCACGCTCAGCTGGGGGGACTAGCAGTCAGCTGCCGCGCTACGTCAGAGAGTGACGTCACGCGAGCAACGACTCCTAGGGAGACAAAGCGACAGAATTGAAAAGGAAAGAGCACTTACTCGGTGGTGTCAGCTGGCTGGGCAGCGTCTGGCTCCGGCTGGTCCTGCGGCGGCGCTTGGCGGGAGAGTCGTCTAACGAACACGTTGTCTAACGAACACTAAAATTCTCCCGCACGATAACGAATCGCTTCTCGGACTGATGGATCTGTTCGGGGAGTCAGAATATATTTGGAATAGGCTAATTGAGCCAATCCTGGCGGTACTGCAATGCCAGGCTGACTCGCGACGGAGGTGGAGCAAGCACCAACGCTCCGTCAGTTTCCAAAAATCAGATTAATATTCTGACTCCCCAATGGGGAGTGTATCAGATATTAAGCTGATAAGAACAGATAAAAAGGCGTTTATTGAGACAAACAATGTTTAAGCCCCCCCTATTACACTGCTGGGTTTAGCTGGGGGGCTTAACAAAGAATGGTGCTTCCCCGCTGTAGGGGTGCGTACACTCTGCATGTGATGCAAGTCAATCTCGGCGATACTGCCATGGTGAAACTCCGCTCGTTAAAATAGCCCCGCGACGGGGCCATTGCGTTAGGGGCATGAAGGAAAAAGGGGGAGAGAAGAAAGGGAGAGAACAAGGAAAAAAGAGAGGAGTGAGGGGGGGGGTAGAGATGATAGAAGGGAGAAGAAAAGGAAGGAGAGAAACGCGGGGGGGGGGGGTAGGATTTCAGGGCTATACGCGAGGCACCCCCTTCTCTTGCTGGAGCCGCCCTTACTCCCGATCTTATACGACTTAGATTCATGTTAAAAGATGATCAGGGAGTAGCCCATTCGGGGAGCGGTCGGGGAGGGGGCCCGACGGCGGCGTAGCGGCAGGAGCGTCGAACGGGTGCTGGTACTGCCTGATCTTCGATACGTGCTCGACGTATATGTCACGGGACCATCTCATTGTGTCAGTGACAATAAGTCGGCGCATCAGCGCTGCGTAGCGCGGTGAAACGCACAGTCGCTTCAACACCGGCTCATTGCCCTGATCCCATGTACCAAGGGCGCCTACGACGATCGCATCAACATCCACCGAATACCCTGCCGCGTGCAATGCAGTTGCAAGCGGGGTATACTTGACGATCTTCGATCGTCGAGCATCCTCCATGGCCTTGCACTGGTTCTCGAACGCGATAGTGACATCGATGATGTGGATGCGTTTCGCCGCCTCGTCACGGATAACGATATCCGGACGGAGAGCAGCTAGATCGCCGTTGACGCCCTCCACCCTTTGATTTAGTCGGATGGCTCCCTTCGCTCTACAGGCTTTCGCCACCCGCGCCATAACCGCGTCATGACGAAGCTGCAGAGCGGCCGAGTGAGGCAGACAGTGGCAGATTACGTGAGGTAACGTCTCACTCGGATAACCGCACTGCCTGCAGCGCTTGTCGCCCGTGCCCCAGCGTCGCGCCCCATTAAGGGGAAGGACATCGAGGCGCGCGCGATGAATGAAGCGCCACTCGGCGAACCGGGCGTACCTGCCGTCGCGGAGGAAGGCATTGCTGACTCCCGACCGCGACGACACCTGATAAACCTTGCCTTGATCAGGTTTAGCCAGGAGAGAGCACAAGTAACCCTCTTGCACTGCAATTCTCAGGCGACGAATCACCTGAGAGGTTGCGCCCGGGGGGATAATAGTCCGCCGGCCCTCTGACCCTCGACATTCTAAGAGAATCTCGTTGGTCAGAGAGTCGTACCGCCATGCCAGGTGCAGATGTTTTGCCTGGCGACGCGAAGCCATTCGTACCCGGGTCCACAGGCCAGGGTCCCCCTGGAGGTCGCACGCGAACGGTCCTTCGAGGGAACCTGACAAAAACGCGGCGACCTGTTCCTGTGTGGGCTGGACGGATGTTCGTCTCCGGACTGCATTCATCAGCGAGGTCCTGGCCCGCTCAGCGATCGCGCCGTCCTTACAGGATAACATCCTGAAGGCGTGCGCGATCGTGAGCACGTCGGCCAGGTCCGCCATTGGAATGAGCCCGGCTCCGCCCCGCCAAGTGGGAAGGTAGACTACCTCCGCACTGGCCCGCTGGGGGAGATTCATCCAACCCTTGACCAGACGTTTGACAAATTTGTCAAACGTCTTTAGTGGGGTCTTCTGGACGGACCCGCCCCTCAAGATGTAGTCCAGCCGTGGCAGTATGAACGTCTTAAGGGCGTCCATCTTTTGCCACGGGGCGAGGGGCGAGTCGTCGATGGCTTTCGCGTCCTCCATCATCCGGATGATGTTGGCGGTAGGGGTTTGGCTAACCCGGGAACCAACCGGGATTCCCAGGTACTCGTAAGCCTCACCCTCTCCCAAGGCTTTCAGTTCCTCACCGTCGAGAAGGAAGACGGAAGGCTGCGCTTTCTGTGCGCTTCCCTTCCCCCGAAGGTGAACGGTAGCGCACTTCTTGGGGTTGAATTTCAACCCCGCCGCAGCCGCCGAACTCTGGATCTCGTCGAGGAGGGATTGCATCTCCGCTGGTGAGGCCGCCACAAGACCAATGTCGTCCGCGTAGGCGAATGCACGGTGCAAGTCCTCCCCCAACCTATAGCCCATCGGCAACGATTCGACGGATCGAATCACTCGCTCGATGGCCAGGTTGAAGGTCATTGGACTACACGGACAACCTTGCTTGACCCCAGCCAGCATGGGGATGTTTTCAGTAAAGCCCCGGGAGGTACGGACTTTAGTCGTGCATCCAGTGTTCATGGAGAGCATGAGCTTCTGGATGTTAAGGGGGATACCGGCACCCTTAAAAGCATCGAACAGGGTGACGTGGGGGATCGACCCGAACGCGTTGGTCAAATCAAGCCACGCCACCACGGCTTCTCGACCCTCTCTCCGGCTGTCCTCCAGGATTTCCTGAAGCATGAAGTTGTGCTCGTGGCACCCTTCATGCTTCAGGAAACCCTTCTGAGGATGACTCAGCCGTTTTCCCAAAACCGCGAAATCCATTAACCGGTCCGCCAACACTGCAGCGAACAGCTTGGCTACTGTGTCGCCGAGCGCTAGCGGACGCCAATTAGAAAGGTCGCTTCGGTCCCCTTTCTTATAAATAAGAACGGTGTTCGAGGACTTCCACGACTCCGGAATGGCCTCCGTGCGAAGGCAGGCGTTAAACACCGAGGCGAGCACGAGGCACCCTGGGTCTGCCTTCCTGAGCTCGTCGTAGGTGACCCCGTCTGGACCAGGCGCACTTTTGTGCGTCCGCTTCAGACGGGCTTCCACCTCCGACGCCGAGAAAGGCCTACTCAGTGCGCCCCGTAACTCACCCTCCTCGTCCGTGGACCACTCCGGCCACACATAAGGCTCGCCCACAGGGGGGGCCGTCGCCGAGTACATTTTACGGAAGTACTGGCCGACCTCCTCCGCACCGACTTGGCAGTGCGGGGAAGGACCCGTCAGCACTTCCTCCATCGCTCGGCGCCGATTCTCCCTGTACAGGCGCTGCAGTCTTGTGGCTTTCTTGACATGATCCTCCGGGCCCTGCGGTTCGGGGGCCCTGGAGCGACCATGCTGGCGGTTAATCCCCCCCTTAGCCGATCGAGACTGAAAGTAGGTGGTCAGATCCTTGGCCACCTCTTCCAGGAGCTCAATCGTCTCGACCCCCTCGGCGCGTGAAATAAGGGCTTCGCGAAGAGTCGCATCGGCCCGTCTCGCATCGCGCCCAGGAAGTCGGGGAGGATTGGATGTCGCGGGGGGAGAGAGGGCAGGTTCGAGCCCACGGCTAGATTGGGAGGACTGGGGAGTGGTACTAATATTTGGACGGCCCCGGGGCTGTCCACGTCGAGAACGCGTCGAAGGGGCAGAAACGCGAGCACCCGCCGACGCACCGGCAGCAGCCGACCGGGGGCCCCCTCGGCGATCGCTCGCCGCGGTTAGGTGGGGCTCAGGTGGTGGCTGCGACGGTTGACGCGACCTAACGTTTTCGGTGGGGGTGAGGGTGGGGGCGGGTGGCATGTTGGACGGCAGTGGTGGCGGTGACGACAAAGGCGCCGGTGACGATGCCGTTGGGGATGTTATCCTCCCTCGTCCCGGCGTCCTCCGGAATCCCGCGTTGCTACCACCCTTTTCCTCGTCGCTCTCCGAGGAACTGCTGCTGGAGGAGGCGATCCTTCGCCTGAGCCGGTTCCTCTTGGTCCGGGCCGTCTGCCAAAGTTCGTCCGTCCTGGTGGGGGTGGTGGTGAAGTTTGGGGAGGCCTCCTGGCCTCCCTCCTCCTGGATGGACATCAGGGGCCGGGGGGCGGGCGGCTGCCCCGTCACGACCCTGACCAGTCGCACGAATGGAATGCATGACGTCATGATGGGGCCACCACGAGAAGTCGTCGTGACCGTGCTCGTGGTTAAAGTGGCCCCAGTCGATGACGTCACAACGGTCAGGGGGGTCGGGGGTGCGCCGCTCGTCCGCGGAGGGGGAGTCACCAGCCAATTTGGGGAAGTCGAGGCCGCCCTGTCGTTTGAGGTCCTCCCCTCCTGGACTTGCTCGATGGTGGTTGCTGGTGTTGAATGTCCAGGAGGGTTAGTCGAGACCCCCGAGGTCTCTGCGGGAGCCTGGGGCTTTTTAGGGCGCCCTGGTCCCCTCTTGGTGGTGGAGGTGGCCCCTTGGCTCGCTGGGGGCGCCGGCTCTTTCTTCGGGCGCCCCGTCCCCCTCTTGGTGGTGGTGGAGGAGGAGGTAGACCTTGTGGGCACGATGGACCTCGGGGGCAAGCTGGAGGACCTCGTTATCCTTCTAGTCACTGGGCTCGGTGGTGTGCCCAGTGACCTCTTCTTTAAGGGCGGTTTTTCCAGACTTCCCCTGGTGGAACTGTGGCCGGATGATGACATACTCCCCCTCGAGGTGGTGGTGGAGGGCCCCTGATTCCGTGCTGCGGCTTCCGCGTAGGTGGTCGGCGGTGGGTCGCAGCGGGCGGACTTGGGGACGGTCCCGGTCGCCTTGGTGGAAGTGGCGAGCGGCTGGCGTGCCGTTGATGTAGTGGCAGCAGCAGTCCCCTTTGAGAGACGAGTACTGAGGGTGGCAGTGGTAGATGCCCTCGTGGTGCGGGTGGTCGGTGGGGGTGGCTTCGTCGCGACGGACACCCTCTCCGTCGACGACCTCTTCGCCACTGCCGTCGTGGTCGCGTTGGGGGCGGCTTTATGGGAGCTTGGGAGGGTTGTTATGCGGGGGACTGGGGGGGTAGTTGAATGGCGTACGGGGGGGGTTGTCGTACGCTGCGCAGGGGGCATCGTCGCAGCCCCCGAGCCTGAAGGGCGACTCTGTAAGGGGGCGCCTCCGCCGCTTGTGCTGCCGCCGGACCTGCGCACTTCTTCGGTACAGGGCGCACTCGGAGCAGGCCCAGCACGTTCGGCCGTGGGGCGGCATTTGGCCACGTGGGCGTTTACGTCCTTAGTCGGGTATTTACCCTTTCCCACGTGGCCGCAGTACCGGCAGGTAGGTGTTAATTTCCACCCCACGTGATTCCGCTTTACGTGCTGGGAGAACTCCAAGTACCCCCTGTATCGGAAACTACTTTTCGCAAATTTTCTAGTTTCCACACACTCGGGGCACGCAATAGCGTCCGTGACCGGGAGTAGAACAGTAACCTCCCTCGCTGGCACCGGCGAAGCCATTTTGAAAGTTTAAAAGGGGGGCAGAAAAAGAAAGAGAATACTAAGAAGAGAGAAGACAATAGAATAGGGGGTGAATAGAGAAAGAAATATAAAAGAGGGCTGAGTGTTGTGTCGCCGGGCCAGCGACGGAGGCCTCCCGAGTGCGTGGGTGCGCAGGCGACGCGTGTGTTGGTGCAGCAGCACAGCGGCGTAGAATAAATACGCGGGGTAGTTGGGGAACGCGGATAAAACAATGTAAATATAATGTTTTAAAAGATGAAAATCCAGGCAGTCGCCGAGATGCAAAGTAGAAGGTAAGTATAATTTAAAAGTATGTACAGATAGGGATAAATATGATAAAAAAAGGAACGCCTTAGAGTGTAGAATAAATTAAAAAAGAGGATAGTGTAGATAGCGCCTTAAAATATGATAGAATAGAGTAGATAGAATCAGGCCAGTCCGGAGCACTGGCGTTGCCCGCGGGTTTCTTATAAACGCAGATAAAATTCGATAAAATGTGATAAATGAATAGGTAAAACGCGTAGCGGACAATGTATATAATAAATAAGAAACAAACACAAACGGGTATCAGCTGTTTTGCTCGTTCGCGGATAAAATTGTATAAGTTAAAATATTGTAAAATGACTAGATATATAGAAATAAATAAGACGTCACGGTGTAAAAACAATGAAATAAATAAATAGGACGTCACGCAGTATAAACAAATAAGTTAAAATGCAATAAATAAATAAATAACGAGCAGAAACGTATTTAAAATCGAACAGCTGTTCGGGCAACGCCGACTATGTTCCCTTCGGCCTCTTCCGACCGAGTTCGTGCGTGAAAGAAGGACAGAGATAGAGTGGGAGACAGAGAGACGTGTCGAAGGAAGCAAAGCAGTAGAGAAAGAGAGAGAGAAAGCGGGCGATAGAGAAGGATGCGGAGGCGAAGCGGAAAGCCTCTCTATCGCGAGAGTCACAGCGTAAGAATAAAGACTAGAATAAATAAAAAGGCTAGGACTGATCCCCAAGCAGGGATCAGTAGCGTTAGAAGTTCTACCCGCGGTAGAGAAGCGAGAGAAAGGAGCCGAATAAATCTCGGGAAGAGGTGTGTGTCAGGTGTTTAAAATGACAGGCGTATCGCCTCTGTCGCCAATTAAGTCAATTATGACACCTCTTCCTTCGAATTATTCGACGGGGAATAGAGAGGAGCACCTCCCGCATGCACTGTGGTGCACCGGCTCGCGATAAAGCTCGCAAAACGGTGCAATTCCACGAGCGAATTTAAACTTTTCGGAAAGCAATCAACGGTTACCGTTAATTGTTTTCGGAAAGGTCGCGAGAAGGTGTATTAGGTTATAGGAGCCACCTGAGGTGAGGCGGTGGCAGCGGTTCCACCGTCCGCACGCTCAGCTGGGGGGACTAGCAGTCAGCTGCCGCGCTACGTCAGAGAGTGACGTCACGCGGGCAACGACTCCTAGGGAGACAAAGCGATAGATAGAAGAAAGAAAAGAGCACTTACTCGGTGGTGTCGACTGGCTGGGCTGCGTCTGGCTCCGGCTGGTCCTGCGGCGGCGCTTGGCGGGAGATCGTCGCTTATCGCACAAGTCGCTTATCGAACCGGAAATTCTCCCGCACAACTTAGGGTCGCTTCTCGGTCTGTTCGGGGAGTCAGAATATGATTGGAACTAGTAGATTGAGCCAATCCTGGCGGCACTGCAATGCCAGGCTGACTCGCGACGGAGGTGGAGCAAGCACCAACGCTCCGTCAGTTTCCAAAAATCAGATTAATATTCTGACTCCCCAATGGGGAGTGTATCAGATATTAAGCTGATAAGAACAGATAAAGTGGCGTTTATTTAAAACAAACAATGTTTAAGCCCCCCTTTACATTTGCTGAGTTTGGCTGGGGGGCTTAACAAAAAATGGTTCTTCCCCATTATGGGGGTACGTACACTATACAAATAAAAAGAATGTGTGTCAGTCTCGGCGATGCTGCCATGGTGATGCTCCGCTCGTTAAAATAGCCCCGCGATGGGGTTATTGTATTAGGGACATGAAGAGGGGGAGGGAAGGAAGGGAGAGAGAGAGGGGAAAGAGAGGAACGAGGGGGGGTAGAAGTGACGAAGAAAGGAAGGGAGACGCGGGGGGGGGGAAGGATATCAGGGCTATATGCGGGACGCCTCCTCCTCTTGCTGGAGCCGCCCTTACTCCCGATCTTGTACGATTTGTTCTCATGTTAAAAGATGATCGGGGAGTAGCCCATTCGGGGAGCGGTCGGGGAGGGGGCCCGACGGCGGCGTAACGGCAGGAGCGTCGAACGGGTGCTGGTACTGCCTGATCTTCGATACGTGCTCGACGTATATGTCACGGGACCATCTTATTGTGTCAGTGACAATAAGTCGGCGCATCAGCGCTGCATAGCGCGGTGAAACGCACAGTCGCTTCAACACCGGCTCATTGCCCTGATCCCATGTACCAAGGGCGCCTACGACGATCGCATCCACATCCACCGAATACCCTGCCGCGTGCAATGCAGTTGCAAGCGGGGTATACTTAACGATCTTCGATCGTCGAGCATCCTCCATGGCCTTGCACTGGTTCTCGAACGCGATAGTGACATCGATGATGTGGATGCGTTTCGCCGCCTCGTCACGGATAACAATATCCGGACGGAGAGCAGCTAGATCGCCGTTGACGCCCTCCACCCTTTGATTTAGTCGGATGGCTCCCTTCGCTCTACAGGCTTTCGCCACCCGCGCCATAACCGCGTCGTGACGAAGCTGCAGAGCGGCCGAGTGAGGCAGACAGTGGCAGATTACGTGAGGTAACGTCTCACTCGGATAACCGCACTGCCTGCAGCGCTTGTCGCCCGTGCCCCAGCGTCGCGCCCCATTAAGGGGAAGGACATCGAGGCGCGCGCGATGAATGAAGCGCCACTCGGCGAACCGGGCGTACCTGCCGTCGCGGAGGAAGGCATTGCTGACTCCCGACCGCGACGACACCTGATAAACCTTGCCTTGATCAGGTTTAGCCAGGAGAGAGCACAAGTAACCCTCTTGCACTGCAATTCTCAGACGACGAATCACCTGAGAAGTTGCGCCCGGGGGGATTATAGTCCGCCGGCCCTCCGACCCTCGACATTCTAGGAGAATCTCGTTGGTCAGAGAGTCGTACCGCCATGCCAGGTGCAGGTGTTTTGCCTGGCGACGCGAAGCCATTCGTACCCGGGTCCACAGGCCAGGGTCTCCCTGGAGGTCGCACGCGAACGGTCCTTCGAGGGAACCTGACAAAAATGCGGCGACCTGTTCCTGTGTGGGCTGGATGGATGTTCGTCTCCGGACTGCATTCATCAGCGAGGTCCTGGCCCGCTCAGCGATCGCGCCGTCCTTGCAGGATAACATCCTGAAGGCGTGCGCGATCGTGAGCACGTCGGCCAGATCCGCCATCGGAATGAGCCCGGCTCCGCCCCGCCAAGTGGGAAGGTAAACTACCTCCGCACTGGCCCGCTGGGGGAGATTCATCCAACCCTTGACCAGACGTTTGACAAATTTGTCAAACGTCTTTAGTGGGGTCTTCTGGACGGACCCGCCCCTCAAGATGTAGTCCAGCCGTGGCAGTATGAACGTCTTAAGGGCGTCCATCTTTTGCCACGGGGCGAGAGGCGAGTCGTCGATGGCTTTCGCGTCCTCCATCATCCGGATGATGTTGGCGGTAGGGGTTTGGCTAACCCGGGAACCAACCGGAATTCCCAGGTACTCGTAAGCCTCACCCTCTCCCAAGGCTTTCAATTCCTCACCGTCGAGAAGGAAGACGGAAGGCTGCGCTTTCTGTGCGCTTCCCTTCCCCCGAAGGTGAACGGTAGCGCACTTCTTGGGGTTGAATTTCAACCCCGCCGCAGCCGCCGACTTCTGGATCTCGTCGAGGAGGGATTGCATCTCCGCTGGTGAGGCCGCCACAAGACCAATGTCGTCCGCGTAGGCGAATGCACGGTGCAAGTCCTCCCCCAACCTATAGCCCATCGGCAACGATTCGACGGATCGAATCACTCGCTCGATGGCCAGGTTGAAGGTCATTGGACTACACGGACAACCTTGCTTGACCCCAGCCAGCATGGGGATGTTTTCAGTAAAGCCCCGGGATGTACGGACTCTAGTCGTGCATCCGGAGTTCATGGAGAGCATGAGCTTCCGGATGTTGAGGGGTAAACCGGCACCCTCAAAGGCGTCGAACAGGGTGACGTGGGGGATCGACCCGAACGCGTTGGTCAAATCAAGCCACGCCACCACGGCTTGTCGACCCTCTCTCCGGCTGTCCTCCAGGATTTCCTGAAGCATGAAGTTGTGCTCGTGACACCCCTCATGCTTCAGGAAACCCTTCTGAGGATGACTCAGCCGTTTTCCCAAAACCGCGAACTTCATCAACCGGTCCGCCAACACTGCAGCGAACAGCTTGGCTACTGTGTCGCCGAGCGCTAGCGGACGCCAGTTAGAAAGGTCGCTTCGGTCCCCTTTCTTATAAATAAGAACGGTGTTCGAGGACTTCCACGACTCCGGAATGGCCTCCGTGCGAAGGCAGGCGTTGAACGCAGAGGCGAGCACGTGACACCCTGGATCCGCCTTCCTCAGCTCTTCGTAGGTGACCCCGTCCGGACCCGGAGCGCTTTTATGCGTCCGCTTCAGACGGGATTCAACCTCCGACGCCGAGAACGGCCTCACCAGTGCGCCCCGCAACTCACCCTCTTCGTCCGTGGGCCACTCCGGCCACGCATAGGGCTCACCCGCAGGGGGGGCCGTCGCCGAGTACATTTTTCGGAAGTACTGGCCGACCTCCTCCGCACCGACTTGGCAGTGCGGGGAAGGACCGGTCAGCACCTCTTCCATCGCTCGGCGCCGATTCTCCCTGTACAGGCGCTGCAGCCTCGTGGCTTTCTTGACATGATCCTCCGGGCCCTGCTGTTCGGGGGCCCTGGGACGACCATGTTGGCGGTTATTCCCCCCCTTAGCCGATCGAGACTGGAAGAAGGTGGTCAGATCTTGGGCCACCTCTTCCAGGAGCTCAATCGTCTCGACCCCCTCGGCGCGTGAGATAAGAGCCTCACGAATATTCGCTTCGGCCCGTCTCGCATCGCGCCCAGGAAGTCGGGGAGGATTGGAGTTCGCGGGGGGAGAGAGGGAAGTTTCGCGCCCACGACTCGATTGGGAGGACTGGGGAGTGGTACGCAAATTTGTTGGACGGCCCCGGGGCAGTCCACGTCGAGAACGCGTCGAAGGGGCAGAAACGCGAGCACCCGCCGACGCACCGGCAGCAGCCGACCGGGGGCCCCCTCGGCGATCGCTCGCCGCGGTTAGTTGGGGCTCAGGTGGTGGCTGCGACGGTACACGCGAACTTAAACTAAGGGTGGGGGGGGGGGGGTAACGCGGAGATGTCTATTGGGGACGGCAGTGGCTGCGGCGGGGATGTCGTCGGCGCCGGTGACGATGGCGTTGGGGACGTGGTCCTCCCTCGTCCCGGCGTTCTCCTGAATCCCCCGGTGCTGCCACCCTTTTCCCCGTCACTCTCCGAGGAGCTGTCGCTATAGACGATCCGCCGTCTAGTCTGCGTCTTCTTCTTCTTCCTCCTCGGGGCCGTCTCCCATGGCGATTCCTGGTTGGGAGGGGTGGTGATGTTCGGGGGGGCCTCCTGGCCCCCCTCCTCCTCCTCGATGCAGACCAGGGGCTGGAAGATGGGCGGCCGCCCCATCACCACCCTGACCGTGTGCGAGGTGGTAATGCACGACGTCATGATGGGGCCACTGCGTGTCGTCGTAGTGACGGTACACGTCGTCAGAGTGGCCCCAGCCGATGACGTCGTCACGGTCAGGGGGGGAGGGGTTATGCCGCTCGGTTGTGGAGGGGGAGTCGCCGACCAGTTGGGAGAGGTGGAGGCCGCCCGCAGGGTGGAGGTCCTCCCCCCCTGGACTTGCCCGATGGTGGTGGCCGATGTTGAAGGTCCAGGGGGGTGAATCAATGCCTCCGAGGTTGCTTCAGGGGCCGGGTTCTTCTTAGGACGTCCCGGCCCCTTCTTCAAGGTGGTAGTGGCCTCCTGGCCCACTGGGGGCGCCGAGTCCTTCTTCGGGCGCCCCGGCCCCTTCTTGGTGGTAATGGAGGTGGCGGTGGACCTAGGAGGCTGGGATGACCTCGGAGGCAGGCTGGAGGACCTCGTGATTCTTCTTGCCACCGGGCTAGGTGGTGTGCCCGGTGACTTCTTCTTCGCGGGCGGTTTCTCCAAACTTCTCCTGGTGGAGTTGAGGCCGGACGATGATAAACTCCCCCTCGAGCTGGTGGTGGTGTCGAGCCCCTGGCTTCTCGTTACAGCCTCCGCATAGGTGGTGGGCGGCGGGCTGTGACGAGCGGTCTTCGAGACGGCCCCGGTCGCCCTGGTGATGGTGGCGGACGCTGGGCGGACCGTCGATGTTGAGGCGACAGCAGTCCCCTTCGAAGAACGGGTACTAAGGGTGGCAGTTGTCGCCGCCCTCGTGGAAGTGGTGGAGGTTGGGGGCGGCTTGAGGAAGGCGGCCAGGGTCCTCGTGGCCGTCCTCTTCGCCACTGCCGTTTTAGCCGCGTTACGGGTTAGGGGGGGGGTGGATTTTCGAAGGGCAGGGGGGGTCGTTGAAGTCCGCGCGGGGGGGGTTGAGGATTTTCGCGAAGGGGCTTGGGGGGTTGTTGAATTCCGCGCGGGGGGGGTTAAAGATTTTCGCGCGGGGGGGACGTTTGTCGCGCGCGTCGCGGATGCAACCGATGCAGCCACCGAGCCTGAAGGGCGACTCTGCGGAGGGGCGCCTCCGCCGCTGGTGCTGCCACCGGATCTGCGCACCCCTGAGGTACTCGGGGCATCCGGAGCTGCCCCAGCCCTAAGGGCTGCGGGGTGGAACTTGGCCACGTGGGCGTTGACATCCTTTGTAGGGTATTTACCCTTTCCCACGTGGCCGCAAAATTTGCAGGTGGGAACTAGTGTCCACCCCGCGTGAGTTCGCCTCACGTGCTGGGACAGCTCCAGGTACCCCTTGTACCGAAAAGCATTACTTTTCGAGGACTTTTTAGTGTAGCACTCGGGACACGTTAGTCCGTCCGTGGCCGGGAACGGGACGGCAACTTCCCGTGCTGGCACCGGCGAAGCCATATTAAGGGTTGTTAAAAAGGGGAGTCAATAAATAAAATGTATAAATAAATAAGTCAGAAAGGGGGAGGGTTGAGTATTAAAAGATATGGCTGTTAAGGTCGTGGTTCACCGGGCCAGCAACGGGAGTCTCCCGAGTGCTTGGGTGCGCAGGCTACGCAGGTTAAAATGCAGCAGCACCGCGGCGCGAAGTAAAATAGAACGCAGGGGGAATGGGGGGGACGCGAATAAAATACGATAAAATACAGTAAATGCGGTTAAAACGATGTCAATCCAGGCAGTCGCCGAGATATATATATAAATATAGGTATTAATAATGAAAGAAAAAAACGCCGAAAGAATAGAAAAAGAAACCAGAAATCGCGGATAAAATAGATATATAATAAAGCGCCTTATAAGTATAATAAATTAAGATAAAATAGAATAAAACCAGGCCAGGCCGGAGCTCTGGCGTTGCCCGCGAGTCTCTTAAATACGCGGATAAAAAACGGTGAAATATACTAAGTAAATAAATAAATAGAACGCGTCACAATGTATAAATAAATAGAATAAATAAGAGACTATCACAAATAAATAACAGCTGTGTTGCTCGATTCGCGGATAAAATTGTATAGATAAAACGATGTAAAATGACTAGAAATATAGAAATAAATAAGACGTCACGGTGTAAAAACAGAGAAATAAATAAATAAGACGTCACGCGGTATAAACGGGTAAGTTAAAATATAATAAATAGATAAATAACGAGCAACGGACAATGTATAAAATCGAACAGCTGATCGGGGCAACGCCGACTAAGTCCCCTTCGGCCTATTCCGACCGAGTTCGTGCGTGAAAGAAGGACAGCAATAGAGTGGGAGACAGAGAGACGTGTCGAAGGAAGCAAAGCAGTAGAGAAAGAGAGAGAGACAGCGGGCGACAGAAAGGATCGGAGGCGAAGCGGAAGCCTCTCTATCGCGAGAGTCAAAGCAGTAAAAATAAAAGAATGACTAGAATAGAAGCGAAAGACTGGACTTGATCCCCTTGCAGGGATCAGTCGCGTCAAAGAGAGATCTACTCGCGAAAGAGAAGCGAGTGGAAGGAGCCGAATAGCTCTCGGGAAGAGGTGTACGTCGATGTTTAAAATGACAGGCGTATCGCCTCTGTCGCCAATTAAGTCAATTATGACACCTCTTCCTTTGAATTGTTCGGCAGGGAATAGAAAGGAACACCCCCCGCATGCACTGTGGTGCACCGGCTCGCGATAAACCTCGCGAAACGGTGCAATTCCACGAGCGAATTTAAACTTTTCGGAAAGCAATCAACGGTTACCGTTGATTGTTTTCGGAAAGGTCGCGAGAAGGTGTATTAGGTTATAGGAGCCACCTGAGGTGAGGCGGTGGCAGCGGTTCCACCGTCCGCACGCTCAGCTGGGGGGACTAGGTGCCGTTTACCGAGCTACGTCAGAGAGAGCGACGTCACTCGGGCAACGACTCCTAGAGGGGGAAAGCGATAGTAGAAGAAGGAAAGACTTACTCGGTCAGCTGGCTGGCTGGGCTGTCGGCTCCGGCTGGTCCTGCGGCGGCGCTTGGCGGGAGATCGTCTATCGAACTTGTCGTCTAACGAACACTGAAAAGTTCTCCCGCACGATAACGAATCGCTTCTCGGACTGATGGTCTGTTCTGGGGAGTCAGAATGTATTTGGAAATAGGCTAATTGAGCCAATCCTGGCGGCACTGCAATGCCAGGCTGACTCGCGACGGAGGTGGAGCAAGCACCAACGCTCCGTCAGTTTCCAAAAATCAGATTAATATTCTGACTCCCCAATGGGGAGTGTATCAGATATTAAGCTGATAAGAACAGATAAAGTGGCGTTTATTTAAGACAAACAATGTTTAGGCCCCCCCATTACAATTGCTGGGTTTAGCTGGGGGGCCTAACAAGGGATGGTTTCTCCCGCTTAACGGGGAATGTACAAAACACATTGAATTATGTTTGTCAGTCTCGGCGAGCTGCCCTGGTGAGATTCTTTCGTAAAATGGCCATCATTTGTGGCCATTGTATTATTAAGAATAAATAAAAAAGAAAAGAAAAGAGGAATATAAAACATAAAATAATATAAAGTCAACGGGGGGAATGCGGGGGGTTCGCGGGTTTTGTATGAGGCGCCCCCTTGTTTCACTAATGCCGCCCTTACCTCCGGTCCTATATAAAGTATAATCATGGTAAGATTTGACCGGAAGGTAGCCCATTCGGGGAGCGGTCGGGGAGGGGGCCCGACGACGGCATAACGGCAGGAGCGTCGAACGGGTGCTGGTACTGCCGTATCTTCGACACGTGCTCGACGTATATGTCACGGGACCATCTCATTGTGTCAGTGACAATAAGTCGGCGCATCAGCGCTGCATAGCGCGGTGAGACGCACAGTCGCTTCAACACCGGCTCATTGCCCTGATCCCATGTACCAAGGGCGCCTACGACGATCGCATCCACATCCACCGAATACCCTGCCGCGTGCAATGCAGTTGCAAGCGGAGTATACTTGACGATCTTCGATCGTCGAGCATCCTCCATGGCCTTGCACTGGTTCTCGAACGCGATAGTGACATCGATGATGTGGATGCGTTTCGCCGCCTCGTCACGGATAACAATATCCGGACGGAGAGCAGCTAGATCGCCGTTGACGCCCTCCACCCTTTGATTTAATCGGATGGCTCCCTTCGCTCTACAGGCTTTCGCCACCCGCGCCATAACCGCGTCGTGGCGAAGCTGCAGAGCGGCCGAGTGAGGCAGACAGTGACAGATTACGTGAGGTAACGTCTCACTCGGATAACCGCACTGCCTGCAGCGCTTGTCGCCCGTGCCCCAGCGTCGCGCCCCATTAAGGGGAAGGACATCGAGGCGCGCGCGATGAATGAAGCGCCACTCGGCGAACCGGGCGTACCTGCCGTCGCGGAGGAAGGCATTGCTGACTCCCGACCGCGACGACACCTGGTAAACCTTGCCTTGATCAGGTTTAGCCAGGAGAGAGCACAAGTAGCCCTCTTGCACTGCAATTCTCAGGCGACGAATCACCTGAGAAGTTGCGCCCGGGGGGATAATAGTCCGCCGGCCCTCTGACCCTCGACATTCTAGGAGAATCTCGTTGGTTAGAGAGTCGTACCGCCATGCCAGGTGCAGATGTTTTGCCTGGCGACGCGAAGCCATTCGTACCCGGGTCCACAGGCCAGGATCCCCCTGGAGGTCGCACGCGAACGGTCCTTCAAGAGAACCTGACAAAAATGCGGCGACCTGTTCCTGTGTGGGCTGGATGGATGTTCGTCTCCGGACTGCATTCATCAGCGAGGTCCTGGCCCGCTCAGCGATCGCGCCGTCCTTGCAGGATAGCATCCTGAAGGCATGCGCGATCGTGAGCACGTCGGCCAGGTCCGCCATCGGAATGAGCCCGGCTCCGCCCCGCCAAGTGGGAAGGTAAACTACCTCCGCACTGGCCCGCTGGGGGAGATTCATCCAACCCTTGACCAGACGTTTGACAAACTTGTCAAACGTCTTTAGTGGGGTCTTCTGGACAGACCCGCCCCTCAAGATGTAATCCAGCCGTGGCAGTATGAATGTCTTAAGGGCATCCATCTTTTGCCACGGGGCGAGGGGCGAATCGTCAATGGCTTTCGCGTCCTCCATCATCCGGATGATGTTGGCGGTAGGGGTTTGGCTCACCCGGGAACCGACCGGAATTCCCAGGTACTCGTAAGCCTCACCCTCTCCCAAGGCTTTCAATTCCTCACCGTCGAGAAGGAAGACGGAAGGCTGCGCTTTCTGTGCGCTTCCCTTCCCCCGAAGGTGAACGGTAGCGCACTTCTTGGGGTTGAATTTCAACCCCGCCGCAGCCGCCGACCTCTGGATCTCGTCGAGGAGGGATTGCATCTCAGCTGGTGAGGCCGCCACAAGACCAATGTCGTCCGCGTAGGCGAATGCACGGTGCAAGTCCTCCCCCAACCTATAGCCCATCGGCAACGATTCGACGGATCGAATCACTCGCTCGATGGCCAGGTTGAAGGTCATTGGACTACACGGACAACCTTGCTTGACCCCAGCCAGCATGGGGATGTTTTCAGTAAAGCCCCGGGAGGTACGGACTTTAGTCGTGCATCCAGTGTTCATGGAGAGCATGAGCTTCTGGATGTTAAGGGGGATACCGGCACCCTTAAAAGCATCGAACAGGGTGACGTGGGGGATCGACCCGAACGCGTTGGTCAAATCAAGCCACGCCACCACGGCTTCTCGACCCTCTCTCCGGCTGTCCTCCAGGATTTCCTGAAGCATGAAGTTGTGCTCGTGACACCCCTCATGCTTCAGGAAACCCTTCTGAGGATGACTCAGCCGTTTTCCCAAAACCGCGAAGTCCATTAACCGGTCCGCCAACACTGCAGCGAACAGCTTGGCTACTGTGTCGCCGAGCGCTAGCGGACGCCAGTTAGAAAGGTCGCTTCGGTCCCCTTTCTTATAAATAAGAACGGTGTTCGAGGACTTCCACGACTCCGGAATGGCCTCCGTGCGAAGGCAGGCGTTAAACACCGAGGCGAGCACGAGGCACCCTGGGTCAGCCTTCCTGAGCTCGTCGTAGGTGACCCCGTCTGGACCAGGCGCACTTTTGTGCGTCCGCTTCAGACGGGCTTCCACCTCCGACGCCGAGAAAGGCCTACCCAGTGCGCCCCGTAACTCACCCTCCTCGTCCGTGGACCACTCCGGCCACACATAAGGCTCGCCCACAGGGGGGGCCGTCGCCGAGTACATTTTACGGAAGTACTGGCCGACCTCCTCCGCACCGGCTTGGCAGTGCGGGGAAGGACCCGTCAGCACCTCCTCCATCGCTCGGCGCCGATTCTCCCTGTACAGGCGCTGCAGTCTTGTGGCTTTCTTGACATGATCCTCCGGGCCCTGCGGTTCGGGGGCCCTAGAGCGACCATGCTGGCGGTTAATCCCCCCCTTAGCCGATCGAGACTGAAAGTAGGTGGTCAGGTCCTTGGCCACCTCTTCCAGGAGCTCAATCGTCTCGACCCCCTCGGCGCGTGAAATAAGGGCTTCGCGAAGAGTCGCATCGGCCCGTCTCGCATCGCGCCCAGGAAGTCGGGGAGGATTGGATGTCGCGGGGGGAGAGAGGGCAGGTTCGAGCCCACGGCTAGATTGGGAGGACTGGGGAGTGGTACTAATATTTGGACGGCCCCGGGGCTGTCCACGTCGAGAACGCGTCGAAGGGGCAGAAACGCGAGCACCCGCCGACGCACCGGCAGCAGCCGGCCGGGGGCCCCCTCGGCGATCGCTCGCCGCGGTTAGGTGGGGCTCAGGTGGTGGCTGCGACGGTGGACGCGACCTAACGTTTTCGGTGGGGGTGAGGGTGGGGGCGGGTGGAATGTTGGACGGCAGTGGTGGCGATGACGACAAAGGCGCCGGTGACGATGCCGTTGGGGATGTTATCCTCCCTCGTCCCGGCGTCCTCCGGAATCCCGCGTTGCTACCACCCTTTTCCTCGTCGCTCTCCGAGGAGCTGCTGCTGGAGGAGGCGATCCTTCGCCTGAGCCGGTTCCTCTTGGTCCGGGCCGTCTGCCAGAGTTCGTCCGTCCTGGTGGGAGTGGTGGTGAAGTTTGGGGAGGCCTCCTGGCCTCCCTCCTCCTGGATGGACATCAGGGGCCGGGGGGCGGGCGGCTGCCCCGTCACGACCCTGACCAGTCGCACGAATGGGATGCATGACGTCATGATGGGGCCACCACGAGAAGTCGTCGTGACCGTACTCGTGGTTAAAGTGACCCCAGTCGATGACGTCACAACGGCCAGGGGGGTCGGGGGTGCGCTGTTCGTCCGCGGAGGGGGAGTCACCAGCCAATTTGGGGAAGTCGAGGCCGCCCTGTCGTTTGAGGTCCTCCCCTCCTGGACTTGCTCGATGGTGGTTGCTGGTGTTGAATGTCCAGGAGGGTGAGTCGAGGCCCCCGAGGTCTCTGCGGGAGCCTGGGGCTTTTTGGGGCGCCCTGGTCCCCTCTTGGTGGTGGAGGTGGCCCCTTGGCTCGCTGGGGGCGCCGGCTCTTTCTTCGGGCGCCCCGTCCCCCTCTTGGTGGTGGTGGAGGAGGAGGTAGGCCTTGTGGGCACTATGGACCTCGGGGGCAGGCTGGAGGACCTCGTTATCCTTCTAGTCACTGGGCTCGGTGGTGTGCCCAGTGACCTCTTCTTTAAGGGCGGTTTTCCCAGACTTCCCCTGATGGAGCTGTGGCTGGAAGGTGACGTACTCCCCCTCGAGGTGGTAGTGAAGGGCCCCTGATTCCTTGCTGCGGCTTCCGCGTAGGTGGTAGGCGGTGGGTCGCCGCGGGCGGACTTGGGGACGGTCCCGGTCGCCTTGGTGGAAGTGGCGAGCGGCTGGCGTGCCGTTGATGTAGTGGCAGCAGCAGTCCCCTTTGAGAGACGAGTACTGAGGGTGGCAGTGGTAGATGCCCTCGTGGTGCGGGTGGTCGGTGGGGGTGGCTTCGTCGCGACGGACACCCTCTCCGTCGACGACCTCTTCGCCACTGCCGTCGTGGTCGCGTTGGGGGCGGCTTTATGGGAGCTTGGGAGGGTTGTTTTGCGGGGGACTGGGGGGGTAGTTGAATGGCGTACGGGGGGGGTTGTCGTGCGCTGCGCAGGGAGCATCGTCGCAGCCCCCGAGCCTGAAGGGCGGCTCTGTAAGGGGGCGCCTCCGCCGCTTGTGCTGCCGCCGGACCTGCGCGCTTCTTCGGTACAGGGCGCACTCGGAGCAGGCCCAGCACATTCGGCCGTGGGGCGGCATTTGGCCACGTGGGCGTTTACGTCCTTAGTCGGGTATTTACCCTTTCCCACGTGGCCGCAGTACCGGCAGGTAGGTGTTAATTTCCACCCCACGTGATTCCGCTTTACGTGCTGGGAGAACTCCAAGTACCCCCTGTATCGGAAGCTACTTTTCGCAAATTTTCTAGTTTCCACACACTCGGGGCACGCAATAGCGTCCGTGACCGGGAGTAGAACAGTAACTTCCCTCGCTGGCACCGGCGAAGCCATTTTGAAAGTTTAAAAAAGGGGACAGAAGAAGAAAGAGAATACTAAGAAAGAAAAAAGAAGACAGTAGAATAGGGGGTGGATAGAAAAGAATATGCAAGAGGGCTGAGTGTTGTGTCGCCGGGCCAGCGACGGAGGCCTCCCGAGTGTGTGGGTGCGCAGGCGACGCGTGTGTTGGTGCAGCAGCACCGCGACGTAGAATAGATACGCGGGGTAGTGGTGGGACGCGGATAAAACAGAATACAATAAAATGTTTTAAAAGATGTAAATCAGGGCAGTCGCCGAGATGTATATAGGTGTAAGAATAAATAGTAAAAAAAGAGAAAGAAAAAAAACGCACAGTGGAAGAATAAAATAAATAAAATGGATAGAATGTAAAGCGCGCCTTAGACTAGAATAAAGTAGAATAAAATACAGTCAGGCCAGTCCGGAGCACTGGCGTTGCCCGCGTGTCTCTTATCAACGCGGATGAAATCAATAAATCGCAATAAATAGATAAATAAATAAAACGCGTCACAATAAATACGTATAATAAATAAGAGACAATCACAAACAAGTATCAGCTGCTTTGCTCGCTCCCGGATAAAATTGTAAAAATAAAACAGTGTATAAAGACTAGAGATAAAATAAATAAGACGTCACGGTGTATAAACGATGAAATAAATAAATAAGACGTCACGCGGTATAAACAGGTAAGTTAAAATGTAGTAAATAAATAAATAACGAGCATAAAACGTGGTTAAAATCGAACAGCTGATACGGGCAACGCCGACTATGTTCCCTTCGGCCTATTCCGACCGAGTTCGTGCGTGAAAGAAGGACAGAGATAGAGTGGGAGACAGAGAGACGTGTCGAAGGAAGAACAGCGGTAGAGAAAGAGAGAGAGAAAGCGGGCGATAGAGAAGGAAGCGGAGGCGAAGCGGAAAGCCTCTCTATCGCGAGAGTCAAAGCAATAAAATAGAGACTAGAATAGATAAAGGCTAGAACTGATCCCCAAGCAGGGATCAGTCGCGTGAAAGAAGTTCTACCCGCGGTAGAGAAGCGAGAGAAAGGAGCCGAATAAATCTCGGGAAGAGGTGTGTGTCGATGGTTAAAATGACAGGCGTAACGCCTCTGTCGCCAATTAGTCAATTATTACACCTCTTCCTTTGATTTATTCGACAGGGAATAGAGAGGAACACCCCCCGCATGCACTGTGGTGCACCGGCTCGCGATAAACCTCGCGAAACGGTGCAATTCCACGAGCGAATTTAAACTTTTCGGAAAACAATCAACGGTAACCGTTGATTGTTTTCAGAAAGGTCGCGAGAAGGTGTGTTAGGTTGTAGGTGCCACCTGAGGTGAGGCGGTGGCAGCGGTTCCACCGTCCGCACGCTCAGCTGGGGGGACTAGCAGTCAGCTGCCGCGCTACGTCAGAGAGTGACGTCACGCGAGCAACGACTCCTAGGGAGACAAAGCGACAGAATTGAAAAGGAAAGAGCACTTACTCGGTGGTGTCAGCTGGCTGGGCAGCGTCTGGCTCCGGCTGGTCCTGCGGCGGCGCTTGGCGGGAGAGTCGTCTAACGAACACGTTGTCTAACGAACACTAAAATTCTCCCGCACGATAACGAATCGCTTCTCGGACTGATGGTCTGTTCTGGGGAGTCAGAATGTATTTGGAAATAGGCTAATTGAGCCAATCCTGGCGGCACTGCAATGCCAGGCTGACTCGCGACGGAGGTGGAGCAAGCACCAACGCTCCGTCAGTTTCCAAAAATCAGATTAATATTCTGACTCCCCAATGGGGAGTGTATCAGATATTAAGCTGATAAGAACAGATAAGATGGCGTTTATTAAAACAAACAATGTTTAAGCCCCCCTTCTTACATTGCTGAGTTTAGCTGGGGGGCTTAACAAGAGATGGGTTCTCCCGAGTATCGGGGCACGTACATTACATTTATAACAATGTTTGTCAACCTCGGCGAGCTGCCATGGTAAAATTGCTTTCTTAAAATGGCCACTATACGTGGCCATTGTATTGTTAAAAAAAATAAAAAGGGTAGGAAAAATAATGTAGAACGCGATGAAAAATAAAAAAGACGAGGGGGATACGGGGGTAGCGCTTCGCGGGTTTTGTATGAGGCGCCCCCTTGTTTCACTAATGCCGCCCTTACCTCCGGTCCTATATAGAGTATAATCATGGTAAAATTTGACCGGAAGGTAGCCCATTCGGGGAGCGGTCGGGGAGGGGGCCCGACGGCGGCGTAGCGGCAGGAGCGTCGAACGGGTGCTGGTACTGCCTGATCTTTGATACGTGCTCGACGTATATGTCACGGGACCATCTCATTGTGTCAGTGACAATGAGTCGGCGCATCAGCGCTGCATAGCGCGGTGAAACGCACAGACGCTTCAACACCGGCTCATTGCCCTGATCCCATGTACCAAGGGCGCCTACGACGATCGCATCCACATCCACCGAATACCCTGCCGCGTGTAATGCAGTTGCAAGCGGGGTATACTTGACGATCTTCGATCGTCGAGCATCCTCCATGGCCTTGCACTGGTTCTCAAACGCGATAGTGACATCGATGATGTGGATGCGTTTCGCCGCCTCGTCACGGATAACAATATCCGGACGGAGAGCAGCTAGATCGCCGTTGACGCCCTCCACCCTTTGATTGAGTCGGATGGCTCCCTTCGCTCTACAGGCTTTCGCCACCCGCGCCATAACCGCGTCGTGACGAAGCTGCAGAGCGGCCGAGTGAGGCAGACAGTGGCAGATTACATGAGGTAACGTCTCATTCGGATAACCGCACTGCCTGCAGCGCTTGTCGCCCGTGCCCCAGCGTCGCGCCCCATTAAGGGGAAGGACATCGAGGCGCGCGCGATGAATGAAGCGCCACTCGGCGAACCGGGCGTACCTGCCGTCGCGGAGGAAGGCATTGCTGACTCCCGACCGCGACGACACCTGATAAACCTTGCCTTGATCAGGTTTAGCCAGGAGAGAGCACAAGTAACCCTCTTGCACTGCAATTCTCAGACGACGAATCACCTGAGAAGTTGCGCCCGGGGGGATAATAGTCCGCCGGCCCTCCGACCCTCGACATTCTAGGAGAATCTCGTTGGTCAGAGAGTCGTACCGCCATGCCAGGTGCAGGTGTTTTGCCTGGCGACGCGAAGCCATTCGTACCCGGGTCCACAGGCCAGGGTCTCCCTGGAGGTCGCACGCGAACGGTCCTTCGAGGGAACCTGACAAAAACGCGGCGACCTGTTCCTGTGTGGGCTGGATGGATGTTCGTCTCCGGACTGCATTCATCAGCGAGGTCCTGGCCCGCTCAGCGATCGCGCCGTCCTTGCAGGATAACATCCTGAAGGCGTGCGCGATCGTGAGCACGTCGGCCAGGTCCGCCATTGGAATGAGCCCGGCTCCGCCCCGCCAAGTGGGAAGGTAAACTACCTCCGCACTGGCCCGCTGGGGGAGATTCATCCAACCCTTGACCAGACGTTTGACAAATTTGTCAAACGTCTTTAGTGGGGTCTTCTGGACGGACCCGCCCCTCAAGATGTAGTCCAGCCGTGGCAGTATGAACGTCTTAAGGGCGTCCATCTTTTGCCACGGGGCGAGAGGCGAGTCGTCGATGGCTTTCGCGTCCTCCATCATCCGGATGATGTTGGCGGTAGGGGTTTGGCTAACCCGGGAACCAACCGGAATTCCCAGGTACTCGTAAGCCTCACCCTCTCCCAAGGCTTTCAATTCCTCACCGTCGAGAAGGAAGACGGAAGGCTGCGCTTTCTGTGCGCTTCCCTTCCCCCGAAGGTGAACGGTAGCGCACTTCTTGGGGTTGAATTTCAACCCCGCCGCAGCCGCCGACTTCTGGATCTCGTCGAGGAGGGATTGCATCTCCGCTGGTGAGGCCGCCACAAGACCAATGTCGTCCGCGTAGGCGAATGCACGGTGCAAGTCCTCCCCCAACCTATAGCCCATCGGCAACGATTCGACGGATCGAATCACTCGCTCGATGGCCAGGTTGAAGGTCATTGGACTACACGGACAACCTTGCTTGACTCCAGCCAGCATGGGGATGTTTTCTGTAAAGCCCCGGGATGTACGGACTCTAGTCGTGCATCCGGAGTTCATGGAGAGCATGAGCTTCCGGATGTTGAGGGGTAAACCGGCACCCTCAAAGGCGTCGAACAGGGTGACGTGGGGGATCGACCCGAACGCGTTGGTCAAATCAAGCCACGCCACCACGGCTTGTCGACCCTCTCTCCGGCTGTCCTCCAGGATTTCCTGAAGCATGAAGTTGTGCTCCTGACACCCCTCATGCTTCAGGAAACCCTTCTGAGGATGACTCAGCCGTTTTCCCAAAACCGCGAACTTCATCAACCGGTCCGCCAACACTGCAGCGAACAGCTTGGCTACTGTGTCGCCGAGCGCTAGCGGACGCCAGTTAGAAAGGTCGCTTCGGTCCCCTTTCTTATAAATAAGAACGGTGTTCGAGGACTTCCACGACTCCGGAATGGCCTCCGTGCGAAGGCAGGCGTTGAACGCAGAGGCGAGCACGTGACACCCTGGATCCGCCTTCCTCAGCTCTTCGTAGGTGACCCCGTCCGGACCCGGAGCGCTTTTATGCGTCCGCTTCAGACGGGATTCAACCTCCGACGCCGAGAACGGCCTCACCAGTGCGCCCCGCAACTCACCCTCTTCGTCCGTGGGCCACTCCGGCCACGCATAGGGCTCACCCACAGGGGGGGCCGTCGCCGAGTACATTTTTCGGAAGTACTGGCCGACCTCCTCCGCACCGACTTCGCAGTGCGGGGAAGGACCGGTCAGCACCTCTTCCATCGCTCGGCGCCGATTCTCCCTGTACAGGCGCTGCAGCCTCGTGGCTTTCTTGACATGATCCTCCGGGCCCTGCTGTTCGGGGGCCCTGGGACGACCATGTTGGCGGTTATTCCCCCCCTTAGCCGATCGAGACTGGAAGAAGGTGGTCAGATCTTGGGCCACCTCTTCCAGGAGCTCAATCGTCTCGACCCCCTCGGCGCGTGAGATAAGAGCCTCACGAATATTCGCTTCGGCCCGTCTCGCATCGCGCCCAGGAAGTCGGGGGGGATTGGAGTTCGCGGGGGGAGAGAGGGAAGTTTCGCGCCCACGAC